>JAVJIX010000001.1:11805000-12405000 GCA_036785185.1 Paratrypauchen microcephalus | reverse complement strand
CGATCACCAGTCCAGGCCTGTTTCAATCTGAGAGGAGAACTCAAACCCTAAATATACAGCTTGTGTGTAAATGAAACAAAACACAATTCCAGGTATGTTTCTGAGGAGTTGTCAGGGATTTTTCCTAATAAAAATCAACAAAAGGGAACAAATGAGAAAACAGACACAGAAGTATTATTCTCGTTAACGAGGGAGAATGAGGTGTATGTGCATGTGTTAAGCAGAGCCGCCTCTACCTCCTTCCAGGCCACACACTCAATTCTCAAAGAACTTCTCCTCGCTGCTTCTTTTATTGTCAAACACATAGGCGTAACGGAAAATTCCCAGTTGAACCAGTTTCAACAACGTTAATCTTTACCATACATACATACATACATACATACATACCTACATACATCACTAATCAGCAGTTTCTTTGATTGTTTGTCTAAGCAGTTAATCAGTCTTTGTCCTTGTCCCATACTATGGTTTCACAATAGGAGATGAGCCAACACAACAAGAGTATAACACTTTGATAATTCGTGAAAGGCACTATATACAATTTTCTTTAACAGGAGTAAATAACATTATAACAGATCTGAAAATAGTTTAATATAGGCCCTTTAACCAATGGAGTGCAACAAATAAGTAAATAGATAAAGTGCACTTAATATTACTAATGCCTCATAGTTAAAAGATGTTACTTATCCCAAACCTCTGCCGTTCACATGTTAACGTCGTACAAATCAAATAAAATGTTCTCCGTTTAACAGCAAATAGAGAGAAAAATCATGTATTCATTAGTTTTGCTCAAAGCCTGAATAAAAGGTTTAATAATTCTCCCTTTTATTTGGTTCTGTAAATGAATGAAAAATCATGCATGAAGGTTTGTAATTACACATCTACGGCCTCATTATTTTCCTCCCTGTCCAAGTCAACGAAATTATCTTCCTAGACACTTTATTATCAATAATAACCCAGGGAATATTGTTTTTGATTTGCGCACCATACTGTTCCAGATTAGTTTTATTTAAGTAAGTGCAGTTGCAGAGGGTATTTGGTATTTTCATTTGATAAATGATAAATTACCACTGTTGCCGTAGTGATTAACAATATTTTAGTTCAACTGAGTAGTGACAAGTACTACTGTGACCTATTATAATATGTTAATTAGTGTTACAAAATAATAATAACTGAATAAAACTAAAACCCTGACAGAAATGGTGAGGTCTACTAAAACTAGTGTTACAAAAGTACACACTATCAGGGCTCTCAAGTCTCACGCTTTGAGAGTGAGACACACGCAATTCGACCGTTTTCAGCGAAAAAAAGTTACTCGCACCAAACTCGGAAAAAACCCAGTCTCACGCACCACCACGCTCAAAACTTGAGAGCCCTGACACTATTTTGAGCAAAATAGCATAAATAAGACAAGAACACTTCCAGAATAGTTTTAGAATGATCTATATCAGAACAACTTCTTTGCAGCTTATGTCATCAACATTCCCTGCGGATGTGATGCTAACTGTAGGCTCTGCTCTGTCTGATGATTTATTAGACTCTCTGTCTCTCTAATCTGAGCTTTAGTTCAACACAATCTGACCAGAAAGAACCGATTTACAACAGGTGATCAGATTTGAACTCTTAAATAAGTCTCTTGCACATACAATTACAGTCAACAAGTTAGCATTAGCAGTTACAGTTAGTATATTTTTTTTAGTTGATTGTACATACTTATTATTATTATTACACTCAACAAAAATATAAACGCAACACTTTTGTTTGTGCTCCCATTTTTCCTGAGATGGACCCAAAGATCCAAAATTCACTCCAGATACACAACACTACCATTTCTCTCAAACATTGTTCACAAATCTGTCCAAATGTGTGACAGCGAGCACCTCTGCCCCGCCGAGACAATCCACCCCACCTCACAGTTGCGCCACATCAAGATGCCGATCCGACATCATGACCAGTGCACAGGTGCACCCCAGAATGCCCACAATAAAAGGCCACCCGAAAATGTGCATTTTTTTTGCTTTATTGGGGGTCTGGGGACTCAGAACCAGTCAGTATCTGGTGTGACCACCATTTGCCTCATGCAGTGCAACACATCTTCACATAGAGTTTATCAGATTGTCAGTTGTGGCCTGTGGAATGTTGGTCCACTCCTCTTCAAAGGCTGTTATGGACGAAGAACACAGGTGCATTTTATTGATGGCATTTTGAATGCACAGAGATACCGTGATGAGATCCTGAGGCCCATTGTTGTGCCATACATCCATGAACATCACCTCATGTTTCAGCAAGATAATGCACAGCCCCATGTTGCAAGGATCTGTACACAATTCTTGGAAGCTGAAAATGTCCCAGTTCTTGCATGGCCAGCATACTCATTGGACATGTCACCCATTGTGCATGTTTGGGATGTGCTTGACCGGCGTATACGACGGCAGGTACCAGCTCCCACTAATATCCAGCAACTTCACACAGCCATTGAAGAGGAGTGGACCAACATTCCACAGGCCACAATTGACAATCTGATAAACTCTATGCGAAGAAGATGTGTTGCACTGCATGAGGCAAATGGTGGTCACACCAGAGACTGACTGGTTCTGAGTCCCCAGACCCCCAATAAAGCAAAAAAATGCACATTTCGGGGTGGCCTTTTATTGTGGGCAGTCTGGGGCGCACCTGTGCACTGGTCATGATGTCGGATCGGCATCTTGATGTGGCGCACCTGTGAGGTGGGGTGGATTGTCTCGGCGGGGCAGAGGTGCTCGCTGTGTGTCACACATTTGGACAGATTTGTGAACAATGTTTGAGAGAAATGGTAGTGTTGTGTATCTGGAGTGAATTTTGGATCTTTGGGTCCATCTCAGGAAAAATGGGAGCAAAAACAAAAGTGTTGCGTTTATATTTTTGTTGAGTATATTTATCTTAATTTTGATGCATGCTCATATTTTCCTACTGTTTCTGAAACTTGCGTTGTGACACTGCAATTTCCCCATTGTGGGACAAATAAAGGATTATCTTATCTTATTAGCAGACTTTTAGTTAGTCACTTGCAGCACTTTTGTGGAAAATTAAACACCTAAACAGGACCATGTAGTCTTGTTTTGATCACAGGCTCCTGAAAATGTGTTATTAAAATCCATTTTGCATTTTTGCTTGAGTTTTCAGACAAACTAAAAACCTTCTTCGACTGTGTTTGTCAGCATGTATGTCACCAGGGTAACTCCTAAATATTCCAACATTAGAGATCCATGTATGGTGGGTATTTTGATATGGTCAAAATACCCACTTAATAATTGTGCACACAGTACACAGTGTATAGTCTAAAAAAAGAGTGTAATCATTGTCGTTTCAAAATGTTACTGTGGAAAATTTGAAATGTAAATGAATAGTTCACATGTGTTCCCGGTGAGTCCAGTCTGATAGAGTTGTCCATGTATGTGTCCACTCCAGGTCCGAGCACCACGTGTCAGGAGGACTCTTGTGCTAATCAGGGTGTGTGTCTGCAGCAGTGGGAGGGCTTCAGCTGTGACTGCAGCATGACCACCTTCGGAGGGCCCCTCTGCAACGACGGTAGGATCCTCCTCCTGGAACTTATAACACAGCACTTACATAAAGTCTGAGTCACTGAGAGGAAGAGAAGTGTTCAAGGTCTACTTCATTTTAGTGCACTGAGTACATTGTATCATTTTCTATATTACTGTTTAAATTGAGGGATTCACCATAGACTGTATAAAGAAGTGGACTAAAGGAGGTTGCATGGATACAGGTGTCAGGAATTCAATACAGAATAATTTTTTTGGTCAAATATTGGAGCCAGAAAATGCCATCAATTAATGTATTAAGTTTTTTGTCTCAGAACATCTCATGGTCGACTTTTTACTTGTACATAGTGGTTCAATAATTACACGAATAGTTCCATTTACACAATATTATAAATTGCTGGCAAAAGGACAAGCTCAATTTGTCAACTGGGCAAAAGTTTATTTGGTTGAATACTTTTTGCAGCTCATTCAAGCTGGCCCTGGCCCTGAATGGCTATGTTAACAAGACACCACACTTCACTCCCACTGCATATTGAATATGCTTACCTAACTAACAAAAACTGAAAACAAGTAAGTGTAGTAGTTTCATAGTAATTTCATTGTAGTTAGCAGACTGCAGACAGATATAAGGCAGGAAAGAAATATCTGTTTCAGTCTCTGCTCTCTGTACTGCATCATATCGGGTATCACGCACTCACATTACAAATTCAGTATTTTGTAATCAAAACTTAAACAAAAACTATGTAACCTCTCCCGCATGGGCCCATATAGGAAAGAATTAAAGACATAACATTAGAGAGCATGCTAGTTTGGCTCTGAGTCCAGTAAAAATACATGACACTTGCAAATCTTATGGTCATTCTATTATTAGTAAAAATACACAGAATAAATAGTCTTTAGTGTTTTACTGGTATGTGCATTAAGCTCCATTTGGGTCCAGAACTAGTTGGTTAGTTTTAGGGGAGTGTTGCCATCATTGTTAATCTGGCAGTGCACTGTTCTAATGGTCTGGGCTTCTTTTGGAAAATGTACTCTCCACTTTCTTATGCACAATCAGCACAGACTGGGATTCTATTGGTCATTATATAGTCCTACACAAACAGAGTGCACCACAGCATTAGGAGGAGAGGAGCGAGTGGGCTCAGAGGCAGACAAGAGCTCCATAAATGTTAATGCATTCTTTGTCACTTGTACCAGTCTGATAAGGCCCATCTTTTGTTATCGCCTCAAATGTGTTAATAGATTCTACTACTGCCCTATAGGCCAACATATCTGCAGTGCACGATAACACTAAAAGGATTTGGTCCCACAGATGTAAGTGTGGCACTCTCAATGCAAGTCCTGGATTCCTGCTACTCAGATCAAATGTTTTTTGAAAGAAACCCCTCTGTGAACCTGTTCCGAACATGTTTGGTCAAAGGAGACTGTTATTTCATTCCCCCCCTTTTTTTACAGAGGCCAATTTTGAGATTTTTGAGATTTCATTTATTTCAAAGGTGCTACTTCTTTGTGTCCTCAGGGGTGTAGTATGTTTTGTGTGGAATGTTACACACCATGATATTAAAGTGATCTATCTTGCAGTTGTTAATTCAATTACAAATGTTCTTTGTGGGTGTGTTATGATGTTATGATTGGTTCAGCACTGTAACAAGGAGGGGAACCTCACCATAGGTAACCTGCTCTAACATTTTTTTTTTTTTTACAAATGTTAATGTGAATGTTCAGCAAAGATGAATTAACAGACAGAGAGGTCACAGGTGGGTGGAGTGTGCAGGTGCAGAGTCCTGCACTGAGAGGAGAGGCAGCAGAGCAGGTAATAAGACAAGAGCCCATATGGACCTGGCCTGTAACAATTGCTTTAAATAATATCTTGAGAAACATCTCCATATATTAGACCAGTGACTAGGGCTACGTTTATATGATGACGATCTGAACAGAAGACGCAAAAGTGGTGTCGTGTCTTCACTTTTTATTCTGCGTTTAGACGAGGAAATCTACATGCATACAGTGAGGCAAAAGTGTGTGGAATTCGATTGGGTACGCATGCCAGGTGGCAGTGGTGCTGTGATACATTATCACTATGTCCACACACATGCGTAGAATCTTCCTTATTCTCATCTGTGCCGTGAAAAGCAAAACAAAACATGGCTACTGGTAGCAAAAAAAAAATTGTGTGGTCAGACGAAGAAGTTCAACTATTGCTTCAGACGTTAGACTACAAAGCAACGAAGGTGCAACAAGGTGTGGACGGTGAGTCCTGCCAAACAAAGTACATATGTTTGTGACGTAAACACCCAGCAGATTTGACCAGAGTTTTGTGCCTTGGGCAGTGTAGACAAAAACGCTACGGCAAAGAGTATTCAAGTTTTCTACTTTGGAGGATGGTTTCAGTTTTTTTGCATTTTTAAACCCCCAAAACGCTGTCACCGTCTAAACGAAAGGCACTTCCAATAAAATATTTTGTCGTTTTTACTTGTAAGCGTTCTCGTGTAAACAGGCCCTAGGTCTGGTGACATCAGCTGCTTGTTTTAATGGAGACAGATGTTAATATCACAGTAGAACACATAGGGCACCTTTAAATCCTATCAAGAAGACAGGTGTTGGTAGATGTGCTAAGTTTTCAATCATATGCTTTCTCTAGACTTTCTCTATTTTCATTTTCAGTCTGAAATAAAGAATACATTGGACAAAGTAGTCCCATCTGGTCCACCTAGCCCCTAAACTGAGCCTGTTTACTGCTGGAGACCTGATGAGAGGATAGCCATGATTAGTATCCACTTTATTCAATATGTAAACAGACTTTAAGGGTAATCTCATTCTCTTTGCTGGCTTTGCTGTGCTACTTCCTGGTAAAAAAAAAAAAAAAAGTGATGCAAGCTGGGTCTACCTGTGTCAAGGAAAATGTAGAGGCATGTTAAATGAAGAATTCAGAGATGGTTGGGTTTTATCTGTGTTGATGGATTGTCATGGGTATAGAGGAAAGCAGAGCGAGGAGGGGAAGTAAGAGAGGAACATTTCAGAGGAAAATCTCACTTTTCATTAGATAGATTTGCATAAGCTGAAACCCAGGCTCAATTTACAACAGAGCAATAGGGTCTAGGCGAAAAGCAACTTACAACGAATTTCTCTAGTGGGCAGTGAAGCATCCTGATTTCACAGACTTCTGGGTGCATTGTAAAGTGTCAATCTCAACGTATAGGAAACCAATCTTACACATGTAGCCTATACAAAATGTAAACTAGGTCTGTACAGAATGGAGTGCAAGTTCAAAATGGAACATGGTAATACAGAAGAGGAATGTGAAAGACCATGATACGTTTGGGTTTTTTTGGACACTTACAGTCTTATGGAAATGTGAATGTTTTACACATTTCCATACACATGTTTTTACACATGTTTCAGACACAAACAGTTTATGCTTTTAACTAGATCATATTACATCTAGGGATGCACCGATCCACATTTTTCCACTTCCGATCTGATCCCGATACCTGAATTTGGATATTGGCCGGTACCGAATCTATTCCAATACGAAAACTGTTTGTTTTCAATATTATCATCATTATTGTTTAACTACAAATAAACTCATCTCTATAGGCAAGTAGGCCTATGATATGAAGTGCATGAAGTGTATGCATGTGTGTCCCAAAAGGCAACTTGAGGTAAGTATAGAACATTTTCATGTGATATCATAAGCTGGAAGCCCGCCACCTTGGAGACGTTTGATACACCGCGAACAGTGCACTTATGCCACAAAGTTAAGAAAAAAAGCAAAATGGTCAACTATTGTCGGGTCCTAGGCTGTCAGAATACACCGGACAGAGAAAAACACCTGCAGTTCTATCGTTTATCTAAAGTAGTGACCAACCAGGACTAAACCAGGTCTAAACCAGGACTAAATCAGGACTAAACCAGAACTAATCCAGGTCTAAACCAGGACTAAATCAGGACTAAACCAGAACTAAACCAGGTCTAAACCAGGACTAAACCAGGTCTAAACCAGGACTAAACCATGTCTAAACCAGGTCTAAACCAGGTCTAAAGCAGGACTAAATCAGAACTAAACCAGGACTAAATCAGAACTAAACCAGGACTAATCCAGGTCTAAACCAGGACTAAAACAGGACTAAACCAGGACCAAACCAGGACTAAACCAGGGTGAACAGACAGCAATTATCAAAGGAAAGGAGATTGTGGATCGCCAATCTCACACAGAACTTGAATGGGAGAAATCACGACAACATTCGCATATGCTCAGCTCATTTCGCAGCCGGTAGCGTATCTTAGCCGTATCATAGCTGGTAGTTGTATTTTTGCAAAATGTGAATAATAAAAATAGGGCTGTCAGTTTAAAGCATTAATTAGATTAATTAATTACACTGCTAATTAACGCGTTATAAAAATTAAGTCAGTTAATTATGAGCGGCAATTCAAGGCGCGCATTTTAAATTTGGCGTGCGGGGCCTTTTAACGGGAAGTTTATTTATAAAAATGTGACGTAGCAGGTTCCCCTGAGAGCTTTGTCCCCGGGGAGAGCGCGTGAAGGCGCGCGGAGCGCACCCATTTCCGTATCTGCTGCGCTCCGTCCGCGCCGAACAGTTTCATTATCAACCATAAACTAACCCCCCATAACCTCTCCAGCGTGTTCTGCCGCGACTAAGGGTGCGCACTTAGAACCGCCAGTTTTGCCCATCCATATCGCGCTAAACCCACTCGCGGCCACCTTCTCCCTCCTCCCATGGTGCGATCTGGTGCGATCTTAATCCTCCAGTTTTGCGGGTTCCGGTGGTCATGTGAGCCATGAGTAATTTGCACGAGCAATTATTTCAGGCAATTATTTGTATTCTCTGTATATGTGAAGCTGTGTATATTATTTATTGACGGTGCATAAAAGCTACTGTACGTGCTCACCTTTTGGCACCAGAAATATTCGCCATGTAATAGTGGAATGGTGTAAATGAGCTTTCGAATGAATGTTATGTAATGTGGGAGGGGGAATGTTGATGCACTCTGCAGGTCTGCCAACAGTCTTGTCTTGGTTACAGTGGAGGTAACATGCGCTGAGAGAAACAGAGTGAGTGAAAGACTGAAAGACTTAAAGGGGAAGTCTGCAGTCTTACCACTGGAAGAGCACAATAAACCACCTAAAAAATTTATTAAAATGCGATTAATTAGATAAATTAATTACAAATCCTGTAATTAATTATATTATTTTTTTTTAATCGCCTGACAGCACTAATAAAAAGCAATATACTAGTACTTAAACACGTTACACATGTGGGTCTACTAGATGTAAGTATGCCTATCTTTGCCATCACAATACGCTTGTCTCCAGTTTTCCGCACTTTGCGCTCTCGTACCATCCACAAACAAACTGGTCATTGAACAAACTTGAATCCATCTCATACAGATCTTCTTGCGCAACATAACCAATCAGGCTTGTATTGTAGGTCGCAATGGAGCTTCTGCCTCTCGGTACAACAGCTTTGCAAACATCGCACGTTGCTGTCTTGCCTTGAGGTGTTTCTAGTAAAAGTATTTCCACACAGCGGACATGTTGTGATGAAAAGTTGGTTCGGCTGCTCGCTCGCGCTGCTACTTCGCCTGCAGCTGGCTGCAAACTGTGGAATGGATTTCCAGAACGGAGGCGTGTCTCATCATTACTCTGTGTCTCATTGAGATATGCCTCCGTTCAGGAAATCCATTCCACATTTTGCAGCAGGAACAGAGCAGGCGACAGGGAATCACTCGTGGAGTCATTTCAGCAGATAATGTCTATATACAGACATGGCTCATGGATCGGAAATTTTTGCAGGTTGGATCGGAAATTTCTGATCAGTGAATTACGTTGATATCGGAACCCGATACCGATACTGGATCGGATTGGCCCCATCCCTAATTACATCTTCCTTTATACAAAAACCTTTTTCATCTGCTTAAAATGTTTGCTTTCATTTAACAGATTATAGTAGTATTTTTTTAGTCTGTGCATTCAATTTCTGAAGTTTACAACATCAGAAAAAAAAAAAGTTCTCATGTGGGTCAAAAAAGTCTAAATCTAAGTCTAAGCAAATAAATTAAACATGTGTGCAGATTATAATGAAATATTATCAAATTCTTCAGAAAATAGCCCCAAAAATACAAATAGAACTATATTATATTGACAAAAAAATACAGTGAATGTTTCAACCCGTGTGTCAGGGAACAGAGTGTGCCTTGAGGTATTTCTAGGTGTGCCTCAGGGGAAAAAAGTTCATTCACACTTGGATTTCATAGAATGAATTGCCACAAAAAAACAAAAGGAAAATATTTGCATCTTTTTTGTCTAAATTTTAATTTTGTAATTGGGTTGTATGCCGGATAATCTTTTTGACCGAAAAAATGTGCAGTCTGTCAAAAAAGAATGAACTGACACTGAATACTGTATTTTAATAGAATCTGCAACATTTTTTAGTAGCCTATATCCCCAGCATACCACTCTCTGTACTTGTATTTTTCAGAAATAGATGATATTTGAAAGGGTATGGCAACTTTTCTCTGCAGTCTGTTTCACCTTTTGGTTTATTGACGTGATGATGATGCACATAAAACACAAAATGCTTTCTTTCATCAATACAGACCCCTCGGCTATTTCACCTGTGTTCTCTTTTCACCTCCACGCAGTTACCGCTTGATAACAAGTCTAACTCATTTTACTCAATGAGAAAATCCGGCATTGATAAATCACCATAACAGGCATGATTTATGAGCATAGAGTTTTAAAGCTTAGTTAAATGTGTTATCTGTAACAAACTTTCTTCTTTTAACCTCTGGGAGTTGATAATGCGTTCCACTTTTCATTGAAGCGCTGGTTGGCATGTGCGTGCGGGACTCAGACTGCCTAGACATCCCGAGGGAGTTCATGTAGTATTCCGCCATTGAGGCTAATGTGGCTAGACAAACAAAATAGTGCTTTCTGTTGGACTGAACTGGGTCACTGTGGGGAAACGGACTACTTTGGTGATAAGGAAGTCTAGCCTTCACGCAATTTTGGCCCTGCTCTGGTGCCCCTTATACTAGTCTTCAGTCATAGCTATTAGTGCCCTGTCAATATTGTATCAACAAAAGAGGTCACGGATAGAGCGAGTATGCATTGTGTCTGCCCCGAAAGAAAGGATTGCACCATTTTCACTTTGGGTCCAGGCCCTGAGGCAGTGGACTAGACAGGGGTAATTCTTTATTAGGCTCATAGGAGTTTATTGTTAAGTCAACCAAGAAGGTCGCTTGTGATTAGGGAGGGCTTAAGCCGCGCTATATCACTTAAATGAAATATTGACTTTTGGCAGTGTCGTGTAACGGTGATATCTCAGCGCTAGACTTCTGAGATTTATCCCACACTGATCAGGCTCTGAGGACAAGAGAATAACACACATGATTTCATCTTCAGGCAAAAGGAGCAATGTTGTACTCCATGAAGCAAAGTTGAGCATTCCAAAGATTTGAGTCAGTTTGACAACCAAATTACATTATTTTGGCTAATGGTTCTATATTATGCAAAATTGACTTTGTTAGCTTTAAAGGTCCCATGGCATGACATTTTCACTTTCTGAGGTTTTTGAACATTAATGTGAGCTTCCCTACCCTGTTTAGCCCCCCCCAATGGCTAAAAGTTGCGTAATGTCTAAACTGAGCATTTGCGATCCTTTTCTGCGTTTGAAAAAAACACAGCTCAAATGGGCGATTCTGGACAAGGCACCTTATTGACGTCAGATCGAAAAAAGAAATGCAAATACAGTTCCACCATCGTCTGGATCTCCACCCCCTGTCTCTGGAAATCACGCCCAGAGAGTTTGGACTGCGGAGGAGCTACGCAATGCGAAATGCGTTTTTTTATTTGCCTGGAGGCACATGCGAGTGTTTCTAGGCTTGGAAGTCCTTTACCCGACCCTCTGGACCTCTGAAACAGCAGTGGTTTAATTTTATTTTCTGTACAAATGTGTTTTTTTTCATTGAAAAGGCTCTCCTCTCCTCCTTCGCGCTTACACACGCGGAAGTGGGGCCAGCACACAGCGCACCACTAACACAAGGAACCAGCGGCGCATTTGCCCGCCCCCCCCCCTTCCTCTTACCAATCTGTGTTCTTCTCATTTGCATTCAAGCAACAAGGCGCAGAATGAGGTGTTCGGAGAGTTATTTTTTGACTCTGACTCTGTACATGTGTCTTTCCCATGCACTAAGTGTTGATTTTGAAGAAGGATTCATTTACAGTATTAGGGAACCATTAAGGAGCCATATAAAAGCATCAAGAAGTACCATGTCATGGGATCTTTAAGCCATGTTGTTTGTTTTGTTCTGTTTTTATTGAAGATTTGTTTGTTTGCCAGTCAAACGTACTGTACGTATTTTGTATCTGTGATACACCTGCGGAGAAGCCTTCCCCAATTTCTTTATGTTTTTACCTGACATAATGACAATAAAGACTATTCTATTCTATTCTATTCTATTCTACGTTATAATGCTGTTACCTCCTCAAAAATATACCTGGAGCTATGTGTGTAGAATCCCTCAGTCGTCCAGGTAGAAGAAACCCAACTTGTCAACTGGATGAAAGTTTATTTGAGCTGCGAATACCTGGAGCTATGTTTGAGTGACTCTTTATTATACGTCTGTCTACATCTCTAAAGCTCAAAATGCTCTGTTCCACCCTGTGATGTCATTTAGTGTCAGTTTTCAAGTTAACAGCTACCTTTTAATTTAGTTCAATAGATACTGGAAATTCCAGGGCTGAAACTATCCTTGTGATTCTTTGAGTGTTTGAGAGAAGAACTCAGCCCATATATGCAGGATTTGTGTGTTAAACGTGTGAATGAAACAAAACACAACTCCAGGTATGTTTGTGATGAGGAAAGATATTAACAGATCAGAAATAGCGTAATATGGGCCCTTTAAACAAACATTTCTAAACCTGATCTCCTATTCAAGGATTCAGAAGTAAATTTGCGATTGTTTTTCCCATTGTCTTTACAAAGTATCTATCAGGGGCTGATGAGCTAATCATAAGTTTAATCCTTAATCACACTTGACTTTGTATCTGTGTTTAAATTAAATATCACCACATTGATTTGATAGCGCGTTTGTGAAAATGCAGTGGTAGATTCATTGAATATACTGTGACACAATGACAGCTTCACAGTCTACTACAGGCATTCAATATTTCCCCTATGACATGCAAGTAATAGACCACTTTGTCTGGCTGAAATCCAGTAGAATAGTAGTCCAGTTGTCCAAAGCTACAGGACTATAGTTCATGAGAGCCTATCAGTCAGTCTTGAGATATTTGGGTAACAGTGTGCAATGAACGCTTGGATTAGCTTTTAGCACCAATAGTTCCCCACGACACGAAGGGAGAGGTCCTGCACGCTCTCCACATAGTTGCCGGTGCATAAATGCATACAAGAATTACTAACATAAAAGATTAACATTTTAACATAATGCTGTGTGTTTAGTCTTATATACAAGAACACTATTACAATGGTGCTACTGCAGATGTTTGTGAATATATCCCATGCCTCTAGGCCACAAATCTGTTTAGCTGTTTATGTGAAGTTTTATGCTATGACTAAATGTGCTTTCATGCCTATCACGCAGTACGCTTCTGCCTGCAGCCGTATATACACACAACACATGTTAGCCTGTCCAGATGGCTAATGGCAAAGTCTTCCCAATTCTCAACGCTGCTTAAGAATGCTACTGTTTTCTATTCATCTTTTGCATTACGTCTATTACTGGACACTCCCTGGCCTGGTTATCTTCAGAATTATCTTTGTGTTGATTAAATAGCTGAATTTAAATGAGTGCAGGAAGTGGAGGCCATAAATGGATAAAGGCTGTTGGCATGGTAACAGTGTCTCCCTCAGCAGTGGATGGCGTAACGTGTCTGCAACTTTGCTCGAGCTTTTGGATCTGGCCTGGTAGTGGTGTAGAATTGTTAACGCCACGGTGAAAAGCTGATATGTTGTTGATCAAATGTTTTGTGTCTTGTAAAGTGTGCAGTGGAGAGAGGGTCAAACATGGTGAGAAGCTGAAAGAGCACGAGGAGCCTGCGTGTGATGTGATGTGGCGTTGTACTGGCCTTAATATAGAGACGCAGTGATGTGTGGAGCATTGTATAAGACCACGCAGCTGCTCATGTGATTCTGTTTCTTCCTTCTTTACACACCATTCTTCAAATGTACTTTGTGGTTGCTCTGAGAATATTGAATCAGTGGTGCTTGTTACACCTCAAAAATAAGGGGCTCTCAATTGACTATTTTTGACTTTGATTTGGATCGTGTTAAAAGGGCCCACATTTTTCAAAAACATGAGGAGCTGTGTTTTGTTTTGCACACGTTCAACACACAAATCCTGCATATTTAGGCTGAGCTCTTCTCTCAAACGGAAAACCCATCTTTTATCTCATGTGGCACACTGTGTTTTTAAACTCATGTGTTTGGGGAATGCTCATATGCTCAAACCTTTTGGAATGACATATTTTTGTTTATGAATAGAAAGCTTGATACAAACCTACAATTGAATGTAAAACATGTACTTTTTGGTGTCTTTGATAATGGTATTCCTGCAAAAAAATATGTGTTGAACTTGCTCCTCATCCTATCAAAATTTCATATCCATTGCTGTAAATTTTCTAGTCAGAAACCCAAATTTGTTGTATTTCAGTCCCTCTTGTCCTCGTATATAAGGCGCTCTAAAGTATTGCACAAATCAAAAAGACATGAAAATAAAAGCACTTTGTATGGAATTTGAAATATAAAATTTGAATGTATTTATCATTTCTATATATTTGTATAATGTAGAAATTGCACATGCTGAGCCCTGTGAATATGAGCTCTTTAAGCCTCTAGCATTGTTATTGTTTATACCATTGTATATTTGAAATTAAAAAAATGTGTTTTTACACTCCTTACACCTTCGCTACAATCATTTGGATAATTTCAGCCTTGGAATTTCACATTTGTAGTGAACTAAAATGTAAAAGGTAACTGTTTTCAGCTTTAGATATGTAGACAGACTAATGATAAAGGATTTATCACGTGTGAATGAAACAAAACACAATTCCAGGTCTGTTTTTGATGAGGTAACAACATTCTAACACGGCCTAAAGCCTTAATAGTGACTTAAGAAGATACAAAAATGTAAGTCTAAACCAGACCTATGTTATTTTTTTGCTGGAGATGTTGCCATCTGCTTGTCTCCATGGAGATGTTAGCACGTTACCTGTAGAATGTTCCCCAGTATGGCATTCAAATTGTCTACCTCCATGGCCAATGCTGTTTTTTTTTGTTTTTGTTTTTTTTTACTTAGAGAACGACCCACAATTTAGAGGAGGCGTCCCACAGATCCATCTTCAATATAGACAGTGGACTAAACCAATCAGGATATAGAAGCTTACGAGAGCGCTGATCTGCACTGATCCCCACCAGTTTCATAGTGTTGAGCGTGGATAACATGGAGAAGCAGAAGAAAGGGGGTGTGGAGAAGTTACGGGCTAAATTTTTTAAAAAATCTCGCTATAGATGCTGCAAAATGTTCTAAACCCAAGGGAACCCGAGGGACAGAGTGTTGCACAGGCACAGCAGGTAAGCATGTAGTAATGTTAGGATAATACCAGGACTTTTAGGTGATGGGCAGGCAAATCTCTGACTTTTTGTTGAAATTCACCATTTTGAAGCCAAAACAGGTTACCTACGTGAATCAATTTTTTTTTGCTTTTCCACAGGGCGAAATCAAATGCTGGGCAAATTTCGCCTGGGGGTGTGGTTGCAAAAACATGTTGCTATCCTGTGGTAGCAAGTGGTTGGGGAGACCACAAACATAAATTAGTCCGTTGTGCTCTGCTCGTTATGAGGGGCTGGTCTAAGCCAAAAATATAACAACACTCTATGAAGGCAAGCAGGACTAAACTGAAATATCCCTACCTACTTAATTAAAAATCAAATTCTTCATCTAAAGATCATCACGGACCACCAATTGTACTTGCACCTCCGTTTGAGAAGCACTACTTTTAATACTTCCTACATAAACACAACACTGGACCAACACCACACAGATATTCAGATGGCTCCTTGTAATTTAAGCAGTAATCAAAATCTCATCTGCAGGTCTCGTAGCAGGCTCATTATAGCACTGTGGTGAGAAGCTAATCTTTGAGGTGTTCTTTATTAATTGGTCGCCCAGAGGGGTTTGTTGACAGGAAATAAGAGGCCGTTGTTCTCTGGCAACACAATACTAATTAAAGTGTTGACTGTGAGACAGAGTATGTGACAAAGTACATGAGCAGTGTGCACATTCCCATCTCCAATAAGCTGGGGGTGTTTAACTTGATGTCAGTGTACGCTTTGTGGACACAAGGCCAACAACACTGCAGCCATTTGAGGATATGCCAAATCGGTTGGGAATAATGACACTAATCTGACCCAGAACATCTGGAGAAGGATTGTGATTATTTTAAGGAGACACTGTTACTGATGAAATGTTGTTAGAGTTGGTCTAATATAAATTGTTTATTTAATGTATTTTGTACCTGACCGAGGACTGCAGATGGAAAGTAGCTTGTAATGTAGCTAAATCTGGCACAGAGCATCTTTTCTCACAGAGATGAGTGTTTTCTGTGCATTGTCCTTGTTTCAAATAAATAAATAATCAAGGGTGCTTTGGATTGAACTGCTGCATTCATACTTCGCTATGGAGATAATCAAGTATATCTGGTATCAGTTCATAACAACCACACTTTCATTAGTATAAATCTTATAAAGTATGATTTAGTTATATTATGTGCTTAATTAACGCCCTGATTCCTAACTCTGACCTTAAAGGTGCCAGGGTGTCAAGGTTACGCTACTTTCTGATCTATGGTATAATGTTGTTTTCTCATCAAAAACATACCTGGAGTTGTGTTTTGTTTCATTCACACATGTTTAACACACAAATCCTGTATGAGTTCTTCTCTCAAACAGTTTTTAAACTCCATACACCTTCACTAGAATCATTTGGAAAGTTCAGCCCTTTACTTGGTAATCTCTACTAAACTAAAGGTGAAAGGAGCTGTTAACTTTAAAACTATCACTTCGTTACATCACTAGGTGGAACAGAGCATTTTAAGCTTTGGAAATGCAAGCAGACTAATAAACCAGGGTTACTCAAGCGTGTGAATGAAACAAAACTCAACTCCAGGTATGTTTTTCATTTACATTATAACATGCCTTAAAGCTCAAGAGTCCATTTTGCATAACATGTATATACATTTTTGGTCATGCTTTATTAAAGATCCCATGACATGGTACTTCTTGATGCTTTTATATGGCTCCTTAATGGTTCCCTAATACTGTAAATGAATCCTTCTTCAAAATCAACACACAGTGCATGAGAAACAGAGATAAGCTGAGAAAGAGTAATTTTTCTCACTCAGAACACTCTATAATGGGCGTTGTTGCTTGAATGCAAATGAGGAGGAAAAAGCTGGCCAATAGTAGAAGGTGGGGGCGTGGCTAAACGCTCCGCTGTCTCTCTATGCGCTCTCTGATCCATTTCCTTGTTTTTGCACGGGGGGAGAGAGTTGAAGTGTTCCATTGAAAAATAAACACATTTCCACATAAAATAAAATTAAACCACTGCTGTTCAAAGGTCCAGAGGCTCAGATAAAGGACTTCCGAGCCTAGAAACACTCGGACGTGCCTCCAGGCAAATAAAAAAACGCATTTCGCATTGCCTAGCGCATTCACAGTCCAAACTCTATGGGCGGGATATACAGGGACGCTGAGCGGAGACAGAGGGAGGGGCTGGAGCTGCATTTGCCGATCTGACGTCAAAAAGGTGCCTTGTCCGAACTCGCCCGTTTCAACACTGGTTTTGTGTAACGCAGAAAAGGATCGCAAATGCTCAGTTTAGACATTTCGCAACTTTTAGCCATGGGGGGGGATAAACAGGGTAGGGGAGCTCACATTAACGTTCAAAAACCTCAGAAAGTGAAAATTTCATGCCATGGGAGTAGTTTTCATTTCTTACAGGTGCTATAATGTCCAGTGCATCACTTTACCGTTAAAAAACAAAACAAAAAAACACTTGTTTTACCCCTTTTTTTTGTTTTGTTTTGTTTTTTAACGTTTTACACCTTTTTCATAGATAAATAACTTTTTTAATATACTTAATTATTTCATATTTTTTTAGTCAGCATAAACCCTCTCTTACAGGTGCAGGCAGCGCGCCGGCCTTAAATCTTCCACCAGTGCGCAGCACCGTCTCGCAATGGTTTAGGTTACTTTCACGGCTACAGTCAGATAAGTTTTGACAGACTGCAGATATCTCTGCACGAGAGTTTTGGGTAGCTTTCAATTATTCTCGAATGGCATAGTGTGGTTGTTTGTGTTTTCTACTTAAATAGCGCACCTTACTTTTTTTTTTCAAATGTGGGTTTTGGCCACCATTAACCATATTCTCTTAGCGGTGCTGCGAATTTTATACCGGTGCTGCGTTCTGGTGCGCACCGCTTTACTTTCACCACTGGTTATCGTATGCCTTCATCCTATTAGAAATCAGCCCTAGACAAAACAACCTCTGGTCACAATATTATACATATAAAACTTGTACTTCTGTTGCTTTTGTTTTCCATCTTATGGGTTACTTGGGTGTTTTATAATCCTTTAGCAAATACCTCATGCTCTTCCTGTCAGATTTTACCCAGCCTTGGAACTGGCATAAAGTATACACATTTTGCGTGAAGAGTCCCTCAGTCGTCCAAGTAGAATCCATGATAAAAGGAGAAATTCAATTTGTCAACTGGACAAATTTGTTTGGTCGAAAACGTATCGCCACTCATCCGAGAGGCTTCGTCAGCTCTCTGGTTCTCATGCTGGTTAGACCCTGTTTATATCTAGCTGCAGGGAGGAGCTACCTACACTGAAAAAAGCTCTGAACCTATTCCAGCTACTCTGTCTCTTTTGTTTTACGAATTCCTCTGGCGTCTAGTATTAGCATATCTATAAGCTCTAGGAGGCGCTCACTACACTGAAATAGCTCTGAAACTATCAACTAATCTGTCTCTTTGTATTTCAAATTTCTCTGGTGTCCATTTTCGTCTCCCTATTCAAGACAAACGACCCTCTCCACCCCTCTGCAATGGCTTGTCTGTCCTAATGTTTCTTTGTCTGTTTTTGACTTGGTTTGAGAATCGAATTATAGATGGGAGACAAGTTGTGTCTAACTCCCCCATTTCTGTTTTTCTAAAATCAAAATTCAAGAATTGGAACCTTTTACTGCACATATCAATTCTGTAGATCCGAACATCAAATTCACCCGTGAAGATGCCAAGGATAACACATTGGCATTCTTGGATTGTGCAGTAACGATAGGAGGAGACCGGGGACTCCAAGTAGAAGTCTTCAGGAAGCCCACACACACAGACCAATACCTGGTTTTTGATTCACACCACCCACTGCAGCACAAACTGGGTGTTATTCGGACATTACAACACAGGGCCCAAGTGGTTCCCATAAGCACAGAGGGTAAGGAGAAAGAAGAACAACATGTGCAGGAAGCCCCCTCTGTTTGTGGTTATCCTAAATGGGCTGTCAACAAAACCAAAAGAGACAAGGGCAAGAAACAAGACAACAGAGAATCCGAACCCAGGAGGAAAGGGGTAGCAATTCCGTACCTGGCCGGTGTTTCGGAAAAACTACAGAGGATTTTCAGACAATATGAAATTCCAGTTTATTTCAAACCCACAAACACTTAAAGACAAAAACTCGTCCACCCAAAGGACAAAACACCAAGCCACAAACAAAGCAATGTGGTCTACTCCATTCAGTGTAGTGAAGACTGCAGTGAGCGCTATATTGGGGAAACCAAGCAGCCACTTCACAAGAGGATGTACCAACACAGGCAGGCGTGCCAGAGTGGACCGTCACTTCACCGTACATCTTCACCTAGAAGCCACGGGCCATTCATTTGAGGACAGTGAGGTTCAGATCTTGGCCAGGGAAAAGAACTGGTTTGAGAGGGGAGTTAAAGAGGCTATTTTTGTCAGAAAAGAGAATCCGTCGTTAAACAGAAATGGGGGAGTTGGACACAACTTGTCTCCCATCTATAATTCAATTCTCAAACCAAGTCAAAAACAGACAAAGAAACATTAGGACAGACAAGCCATTGCAGAGGGGTGGAGCGGGTTGTTTGTCTTGAATAGGGAGACGAAAATGGACGCCAGAGAAATTTGAAATACAAAGAGACAGATTAGTTGATAGTTTCAGAGCTATTTCAGTGTAGTGAGCGCCTCCTAGAGCTTATAGATATGCTAATACTAGACGCCAGAGGAATTCGTAAAACAAAAGAGACAGAGTAGCTGGAATAGGTTCAGAGCTTTTTTCAGTATAGGTAGCTCCTCCCTGCAGCTAGCTAGGGTCTAACCAGCATGAGAACCAGAGCCTCTCGGATGAGTGGCGAAACGTTTTCGACCAAACAAACTTTGTCCAGTTGACAAATTGAATTTCTCCTTTTATCATATACACATTTTGCATATCAGTCTTATTTTTGTATTTTTTTTCTTCTTCTAGCATGATAAACCTCATCAGTAACAGTAGGCTGGCACTGAACTGTTATCCAAAGTCACTGTTAAATGGGTAGTTTTGTATAAAGCTTTAGCGTGCAGTGACTTTTATGGATAGGCAAGCAGACTTGGGGTGGACATTAATATTTAGCGGATAACAATTTAATAACACCAGTTTTTCTGCATACAACACTGCAAATGAGTATTTATTTTTATGACCTATTAAAGGCATATATATACTTAGCCAGTAAACAGTATACTAAGTCAAATTAGAGACCTAGACCTACATAGTTTATTAATATTTGTATATTGGACTGTATTTGACACCCTCTTTTTACAAGCAGGGCTATTTGTGATCTATTTGTTTCTTCACAGATTTGTCCTATTCTTACACATTATTTATCCAGCTGAGCCTTAAGTACTATTGTTGTCTATGTAATTATTTTAATGCACCTAGAAACCATATGAATGGCATATGACAGCTCTACACATGTGTAATGCACTACACAAAATGTACATTCATGAAGATTATAAAGTGATAGTAACAACAACAGTGCACTGATCACACAGGAGCACTTATACTTCAGCTTCACTTATAATACAGCCTGAACCTCACTGATGCAAATCAACGTCTTTCCTAAAAAAACATCCTGTATTTCTTTGAAAGGGAGTAGGTCCAAAACCCACACATGTTCCTCCACACGTCTGTTATTCCATGGACACTGTCGGTCCTTCATAAACACACAGACGAGGTGAAATACTGGCTGAAACAGCCACTCTAACTCCACTGCTCCATCCGGATCCTCCATTTCACACAAACTAGCCCTGAAATTAGCTCACTGTTTCATTAAATGACGGCCTGTATTTATAACTAACATCTAATCATTACAAACGCAAAGCTACAAACAATGACTTGTCACTAAAAGCGGGTTATCTGTTAGGGCAATGCAGGTGTGGACCCAAAAAATAGAGTCAAGGCAAAAAATATAAAAAGTAACCAAGATTTATTGTCCCAAGGACAATAGGATAGGTGGTTTGTAGAGAGGAGCCAACAGCCGGAACACTAGAGTCTTCAACTCGGGTGCTAGGAACAAAAGAGAGGTACTAAGTAAAAATGATTACAAGGCAGGAATAAAAAAAATACAGCCGACTGCAAAATCACTGTCAAGTTGATGTAACAATCTGGCAGAGTCTGGCAGGAGAGCTGGCCCTTTGTAGTAGAGACTTGATGTCACACCCAGGAGCGTGACATTATCTTTAGACACTTGAAACTTAGCGCTGCTGTTGTCGTCTCCTGCTGCACATGCACACTCACGTGGAATTACCACACATCTCCAGTTCATAATCAGTGCAGTTTGAGCTAACTGTGGTCCTCAGTACGCATGTGCAAATCTCTAAATCAACCGGCTGGCCTCTCAGGTTGTAAGAGCGCGCGTAGAAAGCATGGACGCCGCGCTCTCTACCTGTGCCTCCAGGCCTCCGTAAAAAGGCAAAACAACAAAACAACAAGTTTATCGGACGCTCAGAACCGCGATTGTTGCAGTTTGCTCAGTGACCAGAGGCGCGCGCAAGTGCAGCGGCCCCTCCTCTAGCCCACTCTATCACTGTCCTGCCTGGTTAGTGGGGAAACGAAATTTCGAATTCATTCTATGTACATGTACATGATTGTTTTTCGACAATAAAGCAAACTATGACTATGACTAGTAAAGGACACCACCACTACAACCATGTTTCAAACGGACAGAAATTAAGGGAAAACAGGATTATTTAGATATAATTCAAAACTTTTTAATTATACTTTTGACACACAATGATTTTAGATTTTACTGGTCAATCACTGCTTGCCTTGACTGCCCTGACCACACACCACCGGTATAAAACAATCAAATGATAGAAAATGAGAGAAAGATGCTTTATTTTTCAAGACCTGAATCCAATATCTCACAATATTTGAGTATATTTGAAGTCATGAATGCACCGAATTACAATGCACATTTACTAAACAATTATAAACAGCTATTTGCCATCCTTGTCACGCTCCCTACTGTAAGAATCCATCAGTGTTAGTGTAATGACAAACTGATTATGTGGCTGGAACCTGTGAAGCCGGAGGTCAAAGTTTACAGCCTCAGAGCAATAACACACAGGGCAGAAAGCTGCTCCCGCTGAGACGCTACAACATCCTGAGTGTATGCCAAAAGACAGGCCACACTAATGAACTGCTCACTCATTAGCACGCATGCAACTTCATCACCCCTCTCCACCCGCCTGACACTGCTCAGATTGATCAGACAGTGTATTAGGCATGCAGCTGGGTGGTGTTTGTGTACTACTCTTTAATGGAAAGACAATATTTACCCACAAGGCTTAGAGTGAACTACAAACCAACTGTCCCCCACATAGGCCTGTCACGATAAACACTATATCGACTTATCAATACATTTCTGGGGGTCAATATTTATCGTGGGTACTTTTTCATAGTACTATTGGAGAAATTGTTGTCATTTTTCTGTACTACAATAACATTAGAGAGAGACTGAGAGAGAGAGATTGAGAGAGTGAGACCGAGAAAGAGAGAGAGGGAGACAGATTGAGAGAGTGAGACCGAGAAAGAGAGAGATTGAGAGAGAGAGAGAGATTGAGAAAGTGAGATTGAGAGAGAGAGTGTGAGATTGAGAGAGATTGAGAGAGAGATTGAGTGAGAGATTGAGTGAGAGATTGAGTGAGAGATGGAGAGAGTGAGATTGAGAGAGAGAGAGAGAGAGAGAGAGAGATTAAGTGAGAGAGAGATGCAACCCACTTTGCGATTGAGTTTGTCAGTTTTTCTGTGGTCGCTTTGCTTATTCGTTTCCAAAATTCTGCGAGCGTGGTTTGGAGGTTTGTTGGTTTGGAGGTTTGTTGAAGTTCGCTCACGCTCGCACTATCACCGGTAACAATGGAACTAGTCCGGACGTGTTTGTCGTTCAAATGATCCGTCAGGCTGGAGCAGCTTCGGTGATCAGAAAATTCTTTTTGACAAAAGTTACAAATCACCGCGTTCTTGTTGATCGTCCCGTCTTCGTTCTTTTTATAAATAAACTTGCCGTTCAAAGGCCCTGTCACCGATTTGCTCGCCGCACGCCAAATTTAAAATGTGTGCGCATTAAATTGCCACTCATAATTAATTATGTTAATTTTTATAACACATTAATTTGCAGTGTAATTAATTAATGTAATTAACATGTTATACTGACAGCCCTACTGACAATATATTAAGTTGTTATTTGCCACACTCTAAACCTACTGAGACATTCACATTTTTTTATCTTGAACTTGATCAGCAACAGCAGCATCTTTGAGTGCATGCATGTCATGTAAAAACATACAATATATAATACGGAATAAAATCCAAATGAAATTCAACCTTCAGATATTGGGGCCATGTTAAAAGTTATTACCAAAATCTAACGTAGTGCACAGTAGGAATGTGTGAGCCCATTTATATAACATTCATATGAAGGAGTTTGCTTATAATTTATTTATATTATTTAACCCTTATTTATCCAGGTAGGTCAACTGAAAACCAATTCTCTACACAAAGCTTGCCTCAACAACTTATTTGTTTTTAGAATCTCTACACAGTCTAAACAAAAGTGCAATATATAAGAATATGAATAATTTAAAATGTATGGAAACTTACAAACAATAAAGTTATAAGATAGCATAGAATTGAAAAAAGGGGAAAAAAAACAAACTAGAAAGAGAATCAGTTACAACAGGGGTGTCCAAACTATGGCCCAGGGGTCAAATCCGGCCCTCTGACCAATTTTTGTCGGCCCAAATGATCATAGAGCCATTGAGCAGTACTTTTACTTCAAATTCCAGTATCTTGATCACTTCAACCTCAATAAGATAAGATAAGATAAGACTTTATTGATCTCACACAGGAGAAATTCACTTGCCACATTAGCTCCAGACAGTTTAGTGCAAAAGAAAGAAGAAGAACAACATAACAACTCACTAGCATAACAACACAACACAGGACTTTTAAAGGTGTTGTGGCTCGGGCAAACTCATATAAAATGCATCTATCTGAAAGTCTCACTGTACTCACCAGCTGTCTACGGCCCTCCACTATGAATATGTTTGTATATGCGGCCCTGGATGGAAAAGGTTTGGACACTCCTGAGTTACAAGAATAACTGAAGAATTATGTATTTTCAAATGTTAATGAAAGCAATTATGTTTCATCATTGCACTAGGTAGGTTTGTGTAAGTATTGAACCAAAATATAAAAAATACAAAAACAGACTAGTACAACAAAACTAGTACAAAACCAAAAATGTGAATATGAAAACAGGATCTATACCTTGTGAATACATTTTATCATAAAGCCCATGTTGTCCCACTTATAGCTGGATCTGGTTATACCAGTGAAAGCAGGTGCACTCAGTCCTTGACCTGTTCAGGAGGCAGTGCTGTTGGAGCGACTGCAATGAATTTAAAGAAGGCAAAGGAAGACACAAGCAGAGCAGACACAGTGGCCCAGTGCCCCAGTGCATCTTGGGAACTGTCAGAGGAGCTGAAGAGAAGCCCTCCTGAATGCTGCTGACCTCTAGACCCTGTTCCCCTGTAGTGACAGTTTGGGAGAGCTGTTTTTGCTATACCTACATGCTCCATCTAGACATGGACATTGTAATTTCCGTGAATAAATTATCAGCATTTGAATGGTTTGTTTATAGGAAAGGGTGAATTCTGATCAAACAGAGGTCAAACAGAGGAGATTTGTTTTTGTAGATTTCATTGTGAACATATTATGGAAGGACAGCAGTCATTTAAACCTTAAATATTCTTTCAGAGACACACAGTAGAAGGATGGCTTAGTGGAACATGAAATCTAGCCCTGTGCTGCGTAGCAAAATGTACCTGTGTGTCGCTACAGGCATTTGCTTTATGTATTTGTTGTCTTTGCCAAATGAGTCCTCAGGCAGACAGCTCGTGAACAAGAGGGGGATGAATAGATAGAACTGTTATGTTTGTTTTCCCGACATTAGCCGTCTCTGAAGCCAGTGCTGTAATATGTGAATACTAAATCTAATTTCCACCACCAGGGCGCATGGAGCCTGTCTTTAACAAGCTTTTTGAACTTCATTTGTAGCTTCATTACATTAATTAAAATGCCTCAGTAATTTGAGGCCAAAATACAATTAGACAACACAATTATGTCTTTTTGTCTCTGTAAAAATAAAGTTGTTGTTTTACAAAGCCATTTGTGGGTTTGATTTTGCTCAGGCTAAATGTGCATTATTTCCCATTAGTGGCCGTTTTATCAGCTTGAGTGCTGTTATTTATATAGTCACTGCAGCTTGCATAATAAATAGTGCTGCACTAATCTCTACACACATGCCATGGATGATATATTCTATTTAACAATGGATCATTGATGTCAGTATTCAATTAGTATTTGTGTAATTAAGACAGTGTGCAGACGAGGGCAACATTCACACTCTTTGGCTTTTCTTACAGTAAATTCACCACCATCAAATTTTATTTAGCACAGGTTTAAACCAGATTCCTGTTTCCACCCTGCCACTTAGGACTGGAATGCGGACCACAAGATTGTTTTTTGTTTTGCTTTTTTTTACCCACTACAATCCAAACAACAGCGACTAGAATGGATTGGAGTTTCTAACTACAGCTCTGGAAAAAAATAAGAGACCACAGCATTTTTTTCTGAAATCAGCATCTCTACATGTATTATAGCCATTCCATTCCAGTGTCTGTTGAATTCCAACACAAACACAAAGCTGAGCTACTTCAGTTCTTGCACCAGGAGTGGAATAAAGTCACCCAAGAACAATGTGAAAGACTTGTGGAGAGCATGCCAAGACGCATGAAAGCTGTGATTAAAAATAAGGATTATTGCACCAAATATTGATTTCTGAACTCTTCTTAAAGGAAAAGTAACTTTTTTTTTTACAATCGGAGCCTTCTTTCGGCAATAAAACAAGTAGTTTTACTCACCCATAGCAGTTTGGTGTCATTTTGAGCAGTTTCGTAGAAGTTATGTTGCGTAGCGTATCCGTTAACTTGAGCGCTTGGGGCATTACTTTGCGGTCTCCAAATAACACAAACTTTAGCACTTTACAAATCATAGAAGCCCGATGTCTTAGTCTACGATTTTGTTTGAAGCAAAAGTGGCCTGTAATGTGAGATTTAGCCATAGTTTCGAGTAGATGAGGAGGCCAGTGCGCATGTGCGGACTGTGCTCTCAGCTCCCGGGACCCAAACATGAAACACAAAGCTGTAAACTATGGATAAATCTCGGATTACAGGCCACTTTTGCTTCAAACGAAATCATAGACTAAGACATCGGGCTTCTATGATTTGAAAAGTGCTAAAGTTTGTGCTATTTGGAGCCCGCACGGGGCATATTACATGCTTGGGGAATATATTATATGCCCCGAGCTATGGCTAGAAGTTGCGCTAGGCTAACCGCAAATCTAAAACATCTCTGGAAGTACTCCATATGACACCAAAGTGCTATGGGTGAGTAAAACAACTTGATAATTACCGAAATAAGGCTCAAATTGTAAAAAACAAACAAACGTTACTTTTCCTTTAAGTGTAAACATTAGTATTATGTTGTTTTAAAATGAATTTGATCTTGTTTCTTTGCATTGTTTGAGGTCTGAAAGCACGTATCTTTTTTGTCATTTTGACCATTTGTCATTTTGTGCAAATAAATGCTCTAAACGATAATATTTTTATTTGGAATTTGGAGGAAATTTTGTCAGTAGTTTATAGACTCAAACAAAAATGTTCCTTTTGCCCAAACACATACCTATAAGTAGTAAAATCAGAAAAAAACTGATAATTTTGCAGTGGTCTGTTTTTTTGTTTTTTGTTTTTTTCCAGAGCTGTACATTAAAAACAGTATATTAGAACATTAACCTTACCAAAGACATAAGCTGGTACACTATCAGATAACAGTAATGTAGGTAGCATAATTGAGAATACAACCGGGCCCGATCAGCCATTTTCTACTATGCGTTAACTGTCTGTTTAGTGTGTACACCAATAAACCTATGAAGGCAATTATCAGTATAAAGGAGACAATAGTGGCAATCTTTACACATCTATTGCAAATGTATAGACATAGCCCATGACCGTTTGACCTTTGAACTGCACTTCTCCCTCTCCTTCGCAGTAGAGTTTGCTGACACTAGTATTGTGCTCTAACCGTATTGACAGGCGGACCTCCCCCTGCGCTCAGATACTGTACAGCCCTGTGTTTGTGTAGCGTATGTGTCTGTTCGTATCACGTCACATATCGGGGTGAAGAAGACAGCGTTGTGGAGCTATTTCTGTACACATGCTCACATTAGCATCAGTGCACTGTTCTGCTGTGCGTGCAGATGAATAATGACATGTGTGGTATTTGTGGGACACACTCAAGTAGGTTAGGTGTTATATCAGAAGACAGCATGGCAAAAGCGGGGAGGAAACAGGTTAACTTGTGCAAGAGTTACACCTTTATTACGACTCAGATCAAGAAGAAAGAAGAAAATGACAGAAATAGTACGGACTGTATCCAGATTTCAATTTTGATCATAGTCGACGAATATAAACTGCAACATTTACCATTTTTCTTTGACCTAATTTGGAATCACTGTTTTATAATATTTTCTGATAAATTTTATAATCTTGTCTCCTCATCAAAAAGGCACTTGGAGTTGTATTTTGTTTCATTCAAACATTTTACACACAAACCCTGTGTTCTGAGCTCTTCTCTCAATCTGTTCTACCTTGGATGTCATGTGGTGATACAAAAAGTGTTTAAAACTCCAGGTGCCTTCAGCAGAATAATTTGGATGATTTGAGCAATGGAATTGCCTATTTCTACTGAACAAAAGGTAAAGGGCAATTGTTAACTTGAAAACTACCACTGCATGACATCACAAGGTAGAACAGAGCATTTTGAGTTTTGGAGATATGGGCAGACTAATAATAAAGAGTTATTCAAACATGTGTGAATGAAACAAAACACAGCTCCAGCCATGTTTTTGATGAGATCTTAAAGCTCACAAAATATACAATAAAAAGTAAGCACACCCCCAGCCACACAATTGAACATGATTGCAATGCAAAAAAAGTATAGATACCTATGTTAACTATACAAATTGCTGTAATTATCATTATAATGTGTTTATTTGGTCGGGGGCATTGCATGTTAATGAGCACGATACATGGTTTAAACACGCCAGATTGTAGTCATCGGTTCATTTCCATCTGTTGTCTCGCTCTCACAAACGCACTCTCATTCATTCAGCAAGTATGTGAACACTGAAGGCAAGGTTGAAGTGTCTTGCCCAAGGACACTGTAAAATCCACTACAGGCCCCGCTGCCCCACAACAACACCGGGTATTCCCAGTGGTCTCTCCTCCCCAATCCTGTTTTGCTCCTGAGGTCAGGTGAGATCAGGCTTTCTCAAGGTGGTGGCTGCAGTACAATAGGAATAGCAATGAAAACGAAATACCATCTCTTTTCACTTCTGCAGTAGTCATATGTGAATGACTTGCATATAGTAAACACAGTTGTAACCTGAAGTATATGGCACTTACAGTAGTTTCAAATGTCTCTCTGATTAAGTGTTGTATGAAGGCCCTTAGCTAGCTTGGGTTCAGTCAGATATTCCTCTCACTCCATTTCTGTGCTGCTCCAACATCACTTTACAGCACTGAGGCTACTGCAGTGACTGAACAGGGCACTTTAACTGTTCCTTTTTCCAGGGAATTTAACAGCAAGACCAATTTCTCTGCTTTTACTCTTGCTGTTTTTTAGCGTGTGTTACCTTCAAAAATGAAACCAAAGAAAAACAAAGATGGTGGGGTTTTAGAAGATGAACGTTCAAAAGCATTCAGATATTGAGGTGTTTCGTGATCCTTTGGGACACGAGTTAAAAGGGAGGAGCAATACTGTTGGTTTTCTGTTGAAATTGCATCTCTAAAAGCAAGAGGATATCAAAGATTTTTTAATAGTAATCTGAGCTGTCTTTGATTTTCTAAATTATGGTAAATTATTACATCAGCTGATGTAGGATCCATGGCATTGTTTTTTTTATTTATTTTTTTATTTTGACATGATATATAATGAAAACAAAACGTGACAATAAATAAATAAAATAAAAACTCCAACAACCCACCCACTCTCTACACTGATCACACACACAAAACAACACACACACACACTCACGCACACACACACACACATGCGCACGCACGCACACACACACACACAAAACAACACACACACACACACACAAAACAACACACACACACAAACTCTAGGCAAACGATCATTCAAGCTCAGTCCTATCAAGCTGTTCAACGGCTCCATGACATTGTTGCATGTAAAATAATGTAATGTTATAATGTTTCTATGCTTTTATTTACACTACTTGTTTATATACAGCTCTGGAAAAAGGTTCAAAGATTCAAAGCTTTTATTGTCATATGCACAGTAAAGAAACACGTTTCCCTGTACAATGAAATTCTTACTTTGCTGCCCACCCTGGATTCCAAGAGCATGCAAAATAAATAAATAAATAAATAAGATAAAGAGAAGCATGTAAAAAAGTATAATCAAATAGAAACAATCTTTACCGAATATACACTATGAAAAAATATAGGCTAGGTGCTATGTATATATTTACAGATAATGTGCAACACTGGTTTTATGTGCAACTGTCAGTAGTAAAAACGGGGTGTAAACATCGTTGATATCGTGCAAACAGGAAGTGTAAACATGTTTGATATTGTGCAAACAGGAAGTGTAAACATGGACCTCAAGGTCCCGGATAAACAGTGGCTGAGGTCTCCTCTCCTTCCTCATGTCCACTATCATCTCCTTGGTCTTGTCTGTGTTGAGGGTGAGGTTGTTGCCCCCGCACCATGTCACCAGACTGTCCACCTCCCTCCTGTAAGTCGCCTCGTCTCCGCCTGTGATACGACCTATGTTGTCAGCAAAAATAAGAAACCACTGCAAAATTATCAGTTTTTCTGATTTTACTACTTATAGGTATGTGTTTGGGCAAAAGGAAAATTTTTGTTTGAGTCTATAAACTACTGACAACATTTCCTCCAAATTCCAAATAAAATATTATCGTTTAGAGCATTTATTTGCAGAAAATGACAAATGGTCAAAATAACAAAAGCGATACATGTTTTCAGACCTCAAACAATGCAAAGAAACAAGATCAAATTCATTTTAAAACAACATAATACTAATGTTTACACTTAAGAAGAGTTCAGAAATGAATATTTGGTGCAACAACCCTTATTTTTAATCACAGCTTTCATTCGTCTTGGCATGCTCTCCACAAGTCTTTCACATTGTTCTTGGGTGACTTTATTCCACTCCTGGTGCAAGAACTGAAGTAGCTCAGCTTTTTTTTGTGTTGGAATTCAACAGACACTGGAATGGAATGGCTGTAATACATGTAGAGATGCTGGTTTCAGAAAAAAATGCAGTGGTCTCTTATTTTTTTCCAGAGCTGTGTATTTCCATCGTGTCGTTATGACAACCCAGCCCTGCCCAGTTTTTCCATAGCAAATTAAATACTCATTCATTTAACAAATTTACATATTCTTCAATTCTTCAATTCTTAGTTTCAAAAGAATATAAATCAGCATCACCTAAATGAATTCATGGCTAGGCGCAACTCCCCATACTTCCACTTGGGGGCACTGATGAACAAGTAAATGAAGTCAGTTTGCTAGAGGTACTGTATAAGCTCCCAGCTGATGTCATTTCTGTAAGCTAGCCATTTAACTTTGCATTTTTATGAATTCATTGCTTCTAAAATGTGGTAGAAATCTCTTCTATGTTCCAGGCAATTTCCAAATCCTGTGTTTCTGTTTGCTGCGTGGGGAGATTGTAAGTCAGGTTCTCGTCCTTGGCAGCCTCTCTGATAAACTGCCTTATTAGGAAGCATTATGCAGATTGCAGTGCTGATAATGATTTAAGTGTAAACACATTCAGCAGGAGTGCTCTTCTTTTCCGTACGGCTGACTCTTAGCACCAGGTGGCTGCTCCGACTTATTGAGATTCGACAAGGTGAGAACAAAGCTCTCAGCTAACACAGGCAGCATCTGGATTCTGGGGTTCACAGCTATATGGTTCTGCAGTACCAGCTCTAGATGGGTGCAGGATATTTATTCTGTTGATAAATACATTCAGTTTGATTGCTTTTGTTGACATTGATACTGAAGAGAAAACACATAGGGCAAAAACAGGGCAAAATGGGACCTTTCCTGAATAGTATTAGAATGGTACTGCCTTATAACAGAAATAGTATAAGATCACATGGAAATATTAACGACTGCACTGTTAATTTGTATTGGAAATTACATCCTATTGTCTATGTGTCAAGCCTTTTCTTTTGTATCTAGTACTGTATACATTTGACCGCATCTCAATATAATCAACATTAAATTGTATTGCTTCTTTCTCTTGGCTGACTGAGTAAATTTGGTAATTTATGCCATTACAGATGCAGCTTCCCTTTAATTAGGAGAGCAACAGAAAGCCCATGATTTCTTCTGTTGGGCAGCTGAGCTAAATTGGTTTAGCTCAGTTTTTGGACCATGAAATTCTGGTGACTTCTTACTAAATTGTAAGGCTGAGCTTAGCAGTGCTCACAGTTCTTCTTTATCCAGCTTAGACTAGTGTGTTTTGGAGGCAGCCTCTGTGCGGCCACTGCAGCCGCTTTCCAGTTCTGAACTCTGAGCACTCCGCAGCAGATCCGGATTGTGTTTATCAGCGTGCCTTTTATGTCCACATGTTCTCTGTATTCCTGTAGCCCCGTGCCGCGCATGGAGACAGCCCTCTGCACAGCCCCCCTTGTGAGAACTGCTCTTTTATTAGCAGGCGAGGCAGACTTGCCCGGATTCAGCACCCCTCTCTGTGGACAGCTCCTCTCTCTTCTGTATGCTCTTTATATATGTATGTGTGCATGTTGTTCCTACATTTGTGTGTGCGTGCGAAAGAGAGGAAGAGAAAAGTAAGTTGTCTATGAAATGCAGCATCATCACTCCTGCAAAACCTGGGTAATGAGAAACTGCAGTGTCCTGTGTGGAAGTCAATACAAAAACATGAAGTTAGAGAGCCTGAGCTATAGAGAGCAGCTATTGTTTTTTTTTTATGGATTTTGTTGCATGCATGACTTAGTAAATGTCAAATTAAAGAAAAGAACCAGCAAGTGATTCATGAAAGGGAAGAAATGTGAGTTTGAATGCAGTGGTATCCGTGCTGATGCTGCCTGCGCACAGAGGAAAGCACATGAACAAAAACAAAATGGACAGAGTCAAAAGCGCCCGTGAAAGGAATCAGAGCTAGGGGGGAACACAGCTTCAATTGGTGCTTTTCTGCCTAAACACCCTCTTCCTCTGCAATGCACTCCTGCTCCAGTGATTCGCTCGCTGAATGCTGCCCATTTGCATAGCCACTCTTCCTCCCGCATCCTGGCTGGCTGTTACCACTCCCCCTCCTCTCTCCCTCCTCCCTCCCTCCTCTCTCCTCTCCTCTTGCGCACATCTTCACAAGCGCGTTTGCCGATGCTGTGTGTACGCTTGCGTTCCAGCCCAGGGCTCCTCTCTCTCAGGTGATTTTGTTGTCTCCCTGAGCGTTAGTCGGATCTGTAGAGAGGGCAAGGACTTGGCACAACTCGCAGGTACAACCCTTGCCTCTCCTGCTTTCCACCGCATCTGGCCGGCACACTCCGATTGGACTTGGATGTAACTATGGTCCCAAACGCCTGGAAGTCTTCAGGAGCAGGAGCAGGAGTGGGACTTACTGCGTCTGCTTGGCTACACTGATGAAATGCACTTTGTCTACGCGCTTTTGAGCTATTCTTAACTTAGCTTTGTATCTTTCGTCTGACAGTTTTTCTTTTTTCTTTTTCTTTTTTTTTTTTTTGGAGGAATATTAGCACTTGCTGAAGATGTGTTGAATTCAGAGAAAGAGCTCTGAAGGGAAATTGCCGCAAACTGGGAATTGTTCATTGCTCTTATTTCTTGATGTTCTATGATGATTTATGAGACTTTGGTACCTCCCTGGGCACCACTACGGAATTTCTAAAGTGCTGCTGAACATATAGAGTTTTTGTTTTTGTTTTGTTTTTTTTAGCGCAACCGACATTTTGTGCTCTTGTCCCTTTTGCTTATTTTCCCTGGGCATAAGTGTGATTTGGCACGGTGCACGCTATGGGTTGCAAGGCTCTCTGAAGTTTCCACCTTGATCTTTGAAGCCTCGTCTGGCCACTCAGGGAAGATGTTTGGAGGTTGGAGGACACAGTTTGCCCCCCTAAGGCCCCTAGTGGAACCGTTAAAGCAGAGATCACCCTGGTACCTGCTTTGGTGGCTCTCTGCCCTGGCACTGGGGCTGGTGCTTGGGTCAGAACCAGGAGATGTGGACAGTCTTCACCACCCACACCCCTCGCACGGAAACAAACGTCACCATAATGTGCCTATTGCTATCCACAGATTCCCTGCATCGCTTAGAGCAGGGCACAGTAAGTATAAGTATATTTTCTGAAGTTTCTGAACTGCTTTATGAATTTACTTTGGCTAATAATTCCATGCACTTCATAGAGATTGCCTAGCGTATTTCTATCCGTCATTTCCCCTCCTCAGCAAAGTGGCCTCTGTGTCCAAGATTAGCCATATCCCTATCTCCAGATGCTCCGTTGTGTCCAGATTAAGCAGGATTAGAACATAGTGGTGCTGCACGTCGCCCGTGGGTGTTTGGATTGAGACAATGTGGTGGAAAATCCAACGCTGTAGGGTGTCTGGCTGCCTTTGGCCCATGCCCAAACCCAAGTATATAAGGCCTCCTACGGAAAGGCCAAGTGGGGTCTTGACATTAGCGCTAGGCAATAGACAACAAGGAAAATGATTAGTGTCTGTGTTATTTTTAGCTATTGTTGTAGGTGTGGATTTTCTATAAATTTCCTAGGTCATTCTGAGTCATATTTGCTTTCTATATAGAACAAGAGGTTAAGAAACTTTAAGGTTTTCAAGTGACGTAATCATAACTGGTTCAGCGGTGACGTAATGTTGGGCACCCTCTATATTTATCTTTGTGCTTTCCAGGATTGTTGTAGATAACAATAATATACAACGCCCATGTAGAAGATTTATGTGAAGTTATAAGATGAAAAGGCTTTTGGTGTGAAATTGAGTGAATGTAGATGTGCAGATTAGTTCAGAAAGTGTTAGAATTAATGTTTTTGAAATGATTTTTTGACAGTTACTGCATTGTTCACGTAGCAAGCTGGATCAATATCTCAACTTAAGCATTTAGTTACACATTAATTATTTTACTTGTTGAAATCTTTAAGTAATAAAGTTCAGATAATATTCAGCTAAGCATTTGCCTTTGCAGTCAGGTAGTGGTCAGTCATAACATAAATATAGTGAGCTTATAGTGAGGACCCAATTGCAAAAAAAAAACTTAAAAATCCTTGAAATTGCATATAATTTATAAAGTAATAATATTCCTAGCTCTTTCTGCAACATCACGATTACTGGGAAGGCACAAGTTGAGCAAGTTCTCAAGGCATTTTGGAAAAGATTTACAGTTCCCTGCAGGGTCAGACCCAGCTTGGACCAGGGCTGGAGGGTGGAGGAAGCAGGACGTCAGCACTCCTTCTCTCTCTCCATGATGAGGGAGATGGGGCTGGCTGCTCTACTGAGGCAACAAGAGAGGCAATTAGGCCACTCTGCCATGACCTGTCTGGATTGGACAGTGCTCTGCTCTTCTCCCTCCTGGGCCTGGGGTATGTGCAGCTCTCAGGCCGACTCTGTGGTTTAATACCTCACTTATGGTGGTTCCTTTTTGATAGTGCTTTATAGTAAGAGGAGGAGCTGTCTCTTTATCATGATTAAGTTAGTGGTTGATCAGAGCGTGGAGGGCGTGTCAGCGAAAAGTGGGAGACAAGCTGTTGAACATGGCGCTACCTGGCACTACCTGTACAGCAGCAAGACAAGCCCCGCTGCTGTACAGGCCTCTGCTGCTGCAACTGCTAATGTTCCCGGTGCTGCTTTCTCTACGGGGTGTTGTTCATTTAAAATAACAGGGAATATAGGCTAAAGGGTATTTTACCAAAACTAATCTTAATATTAGTTTCTGCTTGATTAAATGTGCTTGGGCTGTTGCCCCCACGACCCGAATACTGAATAAAGCGGAAGATGATGAATGAATGAATGAATCTTAATATTGTTACATGTAGTCATTTGAAGGTACAGTGTGTAAATTGCATGTCTTAACTTATTTAGACAAACAGGCTAACAGCCAGATCTGTGGGGAGAAGACCCCCCTACGCTAAGAATACAAGTTTTCCAGTGCTATAATAATTAATAATTAAATGAATGCTAAAAATATCTAAGTTTGATGTTATACTGTGGAACATTTCATCCAAAACAATAACATCTCCATGACGACAAGCAGGTGGCAGACCACCACAAAAAAGTTACATAGTGTACCTTAAAGCTTTAAGCACGTTTGTGTGTCCAATGCTCAACAAATATAGAGTATAAATGGGTCAGTTCTTTTGACAGCAAACCTCCAGTATATAGGGTAAGGTAAAGAATTGTCCACTTTCGTGTCCTTTGGGTTGAACTTGTGTGCATGGCATTGATGTATGTCTGAAGAGGTAGAAAATTACCATGGTCAGGATGTATGAAATTGAGCTGCAGTGTGATGCATTGTTTGTGGAGGGCGGGCTTTAATGAGCTCCAGACAGTATCAGCTGTATGAGGCAGAACTACCATTCATCATCAGTAGGCTCCCAGAGGTGATGCTCCTCTCTCTCAGATGGATTTGATACTCGATCTGTTGGATAACTAGGTTATTATATTTTCTCCTGTATCTGCTGTTCCTATTCACACATACAGCACAATGATCAGATCAATGTGTTTAGACTTGAAGAAATCAATCCTGCGATAGGAGCCTTTTACTTTGTGCACTAGACTAGTGCTAGCTTATGATCTTCTATGTCAGTCTCACTATGCACATTTCAACGTGTGGTTTAGAGGAACTATGACACTTTTCTGGTGGAGTTTATCTACCACCACAATGGAGATGTTATTATATTGCCTGTAATGTTCATGGCCATTAAAAAAAAGAAAGGAAAAAAGAAAAGAAATTGAATAAATGCAAGATGAGCATGTTTAGTGCCATACTGTGGAACTTTCAAGGAGGCAAATTAATAACAAGTAATAGCAGTAATAGAAGAAATAGTAGTAGTTGTTGTATTACATAATACATAAAATGAGTTTGCAGTTACAGTATTCACTTTTTTCACACCTTTTATGTTGATTTGCCCATCAACACAAACCGCAGCACTTTGGACTTCTTAAGTAACTGCTGTATTTAAAATCTTGGTGGTTTGGATCTGAGTCAACAAAGCAATTTCAGTGATTCAAATAAATCGTAAGCGCTGCACCTGCACTGTTAATAGTCAGATGCATTAGAGAGACAGCACTTGTACTATGGTGCTGAAGAGAGGACAGAAAACGAGGTGGATGCTAGGATAGTATGGTACAGACTTTTAAGATGGAGGCAGAAGAGATAGGCCAGTCTCATGTGTATGATGCGTCCCTGCTGCTGCTGCTGCGTGTGCAGTGGCGGGCTTGTGTAATATAATTAGTCCCATGTCTGAGAGTAGATGTCACTGTGCGATAGTGTGGAGGAGATGACACTATCAGGGCCTCGGCGCCGCTCTGGAGATGATAGCTCTCCTGATAAGCATCGCACACTACACGTACCTCGCTCTAGTGGGATCAGACCACTATTGACCCACACCAGGCACTGGACGCTTCATTCTCAAAGTCTGTCATGTACAACGCTCACAGGAGGACAATGGAACTTTCATACTACATAAAAAGCAATCTATGCCAGGATCCATACTTTTCTTTCTTTCTTCTTTGTAACTTTTTGGTTGGGGGTCTGTTACTTGCTTGTTTCTATGGATAGGTCATTGTTCTGCCTGGAATGTTCCTCACTGACACATTAAACAGTTCTACCTTAGATTTATTCAATTACATGTGGTTTTATAGCTAAAAAAAAAAAAAACTAAAAAAAAACAGGCATTCTGACTGTGAGGGGGGTCGCCTCTCCAAAATCTGACCTCGATCTCCATGAAGATATAAAGGTTTAATGCCATACTGTGAAACATTCCAGACAAAGCAATAACATTTCCATAGAGAAAAGCATTTGACGGGCCCTCCACCTGAAAAGTTACACATACAGCACACTGAAGTATGAAGTTGCTAATGGTTTTATGTGACATAAAGCAGATTTTGAACAAGAATTGTCAAATTTAATTTTCCATACTGACTTTCGAAAAACATTTTGATGAGTTTAAAATTTGGACAGAAGCTATTTGGTAGCCAAACTTATGACTTTTAGTTTTAGCACATTGAAATTTATTAAATGAAACTTGACATTTCTTTGCAAATCATGCACTTTATAAACCAATTTCAGAACTAATTCAGTTTGTTATCTCACTTTAAGTCATTGGTCTAATACCACTACTGGCAGTTCATCAGTTATTTGAACATACAGCTCTGGAAAAAAATAAGAGACCACAGCATTTTTATTGAAATCAGCATCTCTACATGTATTACAGCCATTCCATTCCAGCGTCTGTTGAATTCCAACACAAACACAAAGCTGAGCTACTTCAGTTCTTGCACCAGGAGTGGAATAAAGTCACCCAAGAACAATGTGAAAGACTTGTGGAGAGCATGCCAAGACGCATGAAAGCTGTGATTAAAAATAAGGGTTATTGCACCAAATATTGATTTTTTTGAACTCTTCTTAAGTGTAAACATTAGTATTATGTTTTAAAATGAATTTGATCTTATTTCTTTGCATTGTTTGTGGCCTGAAAACATGTACCTTTTTTGTTATTTTGACCATCTGTCATTTTCTGCAAATAAATGCTCTAAACGATAATATTTTTATTTGGAATTTGGGGGAAATGTTGTCAGTAGTTTATAGACTCAAATAAAAATGTTCCTTTTGCTTAAACACATACCTATAAGTATAGTAAAATCAGAAAAACTGATAATTTTGCAGTGGTCTCTTATTTTTTTTCCAGAGTGGTTGGAGATGCTGCTCTAACTTTAAAAACAAGGTCCAAAATACAACAAAGTGCGCAGCTGTTTTGTCTGGTCCTACTTTTTCTGCCATACTCTAACTATTTCTTCTCCTGCCTAGTCAGTGCATTTTATTCCTCTGTGTCCAGCGGTTGGCATTAACGGAAATGACAGGCGACTGCGTGTGTGATGGCCGGGGAGGGGTCAGCTAAGTAATGTGTGCAGTTTCGGTTTAAGGAAGTTAAGAGACAAGGAGCTCCGACCCCTCCCCCCTTCCACTTCACCTCACTATACCCTGACCCCTCCTCCTGCTTTTGTCTGTAGGGGATGTCCGTGAATAGTAAGCAACACAGGTACAGGGTAGGACTGAGTCAACTTATGCCTCAAGGTCCCTAATGAATCATCAGCAGCAACTGTGACTTCATAATGTTACAGTTGCAGTTGTGTTATGTAAAATATTTATTGATGTATGTCAGATTCATTTTGATTTCAAGAATCCAGCTAGTAAAATTGCTCCCATTATATGATTTTTTTTGTACATTAGACTTAGACAAACTTTATTGATCCACAAGGGAAATTGTTCTGAGTACAGTAGCTCACTCATCAAATATAATAAAAAAATATATAACAGAGGGTAAAAAAAAAAGTGTTTTATGATTGTAGTGGGTGAACTTGTTTCTGAATATTTGACACTGCTGCTGTCATACTATTTGTGTGTGATTTATTGGAAAATACAAGTACATACACGTTTGAAGGTTTTGGCTTTTACAACTGTCTTGCTTTAGTTCTGGTTTGAGAAATATGCCATGTGTTCTACAAGGTGATCTACTGTGACACCTCTTGGGGGAAAAAAGGATGAAAAAACACAAAATATACGACACCAAAACTACCTCTTAATGACATGACACGGCACACAAAACAGAACAAAGGCATCTCTATGGAGCAGTGTGCAGGTGTAAAAATGCTAATAGAATTGTTAAGCACTTTCCTAGAGTCCAGCCTAATCAGCGTCTCATTCCCAGAAGAGCAAAAACAAGAAATTGTCTTTGGGATAAAAGTGGGATAGAAGAATTCAAAAGCCACGTTTTATCTGGTCTGAATTGGGTTCAGTCACCCCAGAGGATTCTCATTCTCTGTCATCATAATGAGGCAGCAGCACAGTGCCAGTCAGGCCTGTAAATACATACTTATGTACACGCACTCACCAATGCACACACGCCGCTCTGCACATGCGCCCAAATCGGCCTCATCTCTTTGATCACTGCAAATCACTGTCAAAAGCCCACAGAGGCTTGGACTGGTCACAGTGAAATACTAATGTGCACATGAAACGCTTCCTTAAATTTAGAGGGCTTACAAGTGCCACTCCAAATTGTAAAATGTCCATGTATTACTGTTGTAACAGGCAATACGGGGGAAAAAAGAAATGTTTTTTTTAGGTTTACATTATATTATTCAGTCCAATCCAAAGAGAAAGATGTTATTTCCAAAGTCTAGCAAGCCGGAGCTGTGGTAAAGGTGGGAAATATGATAACTACATTTTGTACAGGGGTCCTACTGTTAGTAATACTTTTGCCAAGAAGGCCATTGGTGTTGATTGGCTATCTTTTAGTCTGTCCCAAGGCAGCTATGGGTACATCAGTAACTTATCAGTGTAACAGAATGAATATTTAGCATTAACTATGCAGAAGTCCAGTGTTTTTACACAGTAGTAGTAGTAGTAGTGGTGGTAGTAGTTGTAGTAGTGGTAGTAGTAGAGGTTGTAGTAGTAGTAGTGGTGGTAGTAGTTGTAGTAGTGGTAGTAGTAGAGGTTGTAGTAGTAGTAGAGGTGGTAGTAGTAGTGTTGTTAGAAAGTAGTTGTAGAAAGCAGAAGTGCAAAATTGGTTGCAAGTTACAGTAGCAGTAGTGGTGATGGTAGTAGTTGGTAGAACGTAACAGTGGTGGTAGTAGTAATGGGTAGAAAGTAGTGGTAGCAGTTGTACTATGTAGTAGTAGTAGTGTTAGAAAGTTGTTGTAGAAGGCAAAATAGGTTGCAAGTTACATTTAAGTTCATTGTAAATGCATGGACACATTTTACTCATTTAGGAAACATTATCAAACTGATTCTAAAAAGTATGAGGCAGGGATAGGAAGTAAAAAATAATATAGTTCTTGTGTGAAGCTGTCGTCCGAACAGTGATGACTCCCACAGCTATGGACTAATTGGTTCTTGGAAAAGGTCAATGGAGGAAGAAAAAAAAGAGAATAGAGGTTAAAATCTTTCAGCTTGTACAGCCCGATATAACCGCATCCACAGGGGAGGGCAGGGAGGATAGGGTTCTGTAGCCACCCACGCACACAAGAAAATGTATGATTGTCATTGATCAGAAAATCAATAAGGAGCCTGGGCTTAAATTTCATTCCTGTTTTGGGAGGGAGGAAAAGAAAATCTATCTTACTTAGCATGTGGTTGATTTGACTGACAGCGTTATAATTATTCTTAGCTCTCAACCGATATCATAAGCTTAATGACAACTATGATAACAAAATCATGTCAAATGAGAGATTGTCTGCACCGTGTAACAATAGATCTTTTAAGCACATGGCCTTACCACCGCAACCTTTTTTTAGCTTGTAATTTACAATTGCTCACCTGCAGCAGAGTGGCAAAAGAAAGGAAGCTGCCTCCTAATCCAGTCTAATAGGATTGTGTGGGATTTCACTTTCCTCATTGCTCCTCCAGCCCGGGGCCTGCTGGCAAGGACTGATAAAAAATACGCCCGCCTAACACCTAACAGCAAGCTAATATTAGCATATATTTTGCAGCATGCTGTAGAAATACAATGAGTGCCCACACGATGTATTTATTCATTCTTTATTTGTTGGCAGATTGTGCATGTGAGGAAATGGAGGCTGCGGTCCCCTGTGACAAACATGGGCTCTTTCTATGCATAGGAGAAATTCATGTAAAACCATAAAACACACATAGGCCTTCTGTAATAATCCGTACATAATCAGTGAATATGGAGATGTTAAATATAGCCTGTTACTATAGGATGCTCATCTGCAGGTAGGCCTGTCACGATAATTACTGTATCAACTTATCGTTCAATATATGAGAGCTGGAACAATAGTTTTTGGGGGTCAATACTGATATTTGTGGGTAGTTTTCTTTGCACTTCTGGGAATTATGGGATTATTTTTTGACAATAAGATAAGACTTAAAATGTAGAAAGGTTGAATAAATAACTTTTATGACTCATTACAGATTCAAAGCACATTTAATTCATTTTTTTTTACCATTTTGTAGATTTAGAATAGTGTGGTTTAAACCTGTCTAATCACTTATATTCACTTCAGCAGCATATCGTACTCGGATTTGTTAGTGGTCTGCAGGGAAACACAAAGAAGATACGCTGATTGGCTGTTGATTTTTAAAAATGCATTAGTATAATTTGAAAATTGAAACCACCCTAATTATGTCTAGGCTGAATGCATTTGTGAAAAATCTATGAAGCCATAGAAACTGCTGTAGATATTTTTTTCTTCCACAGATCCGACGAAATTACTTCATCACACAGTACGGGCTGTGAAGCACTGAGCTGGGGGGTCCCAATATGACACTATATTTAACCTATTTTCATTATATAACAGTAGGTTAGTGGACTTGGGTCAAATAACTCAATGAACTTGTTGAAAAAAATCAATTAAGTTTGATTTGGAATGTTTTGCTTACTGAAATTATGACGTGTTCATTTCTTATTGTAGTGGGGGGTCCTGGGCTGGTTGCATAGTTATTTTGATGGTCCCAACATGAAAGGTTTGGTTAAAGTTTGACATTTTATGAAAACTAATGACATCCATAACTATAAGATATAAAGTTATTAGCTAATGTTGTTTGAAACACTGCAGGTTTCATTGTCACATCTGTTCATGGTTGAAAAAAAATGACTTCAACTTTTTTTTTTTGCTGGATAAAAAAATACACTATGTGCCATTGCTAAAGGTCCTTGCTTAATACTACAAATCCAGGGACCACAGTACAAACCCAGCTAATGGTCACTTGTCCTGATCTCCAGTTTTCTATTACAGTCAACAATCCCCTGAGATCTCAAGCTAAACAAATAAAGGCCTGACTCTTTGTGAGGGCAGAATATCATATGAGGCCACTTTAACAGGCCTGTAGCACATATTCAATTATGGACAATGCAGAGGCTGGTTTTCTCCTGGGTAAAGGACACAGAGAAGGAAGGAAATGAACTGGTGTCATGTAGGGACAAAGTACAGCATCAGTAGTACCGCCAATGATTGAGTATTCTTATGTCTATCTTCTAAATTGGTACCATTTTATAATAACTGGAATTTAATTGGGAGGCCAATCACCAGTTTCTATGGTGATGTCATAGCCCTACTTTACATTTATTCAGTTACAGGTGGTTTTATAACAAAAAATACCTAGAAAAACTGGCATTCTGACTGTGAGGTGGGTTGCCTCCCTACAGATCTGACCTGTAACTGGGTCTGGTTTGTGCTCCGTGAAGAAAGGTTTGAAGCCATACTGTGAAACATTCCAGACAAAGCAATAACTTCTCAATGTACCTTTAATGAAGCATTAAAAAGACTTAAAGGTCCAGTGTGTAGGATTTGTGGCGCATAGGTGGATAGTGGCTATTGCACTTCCTGTTTTAGCTACGGCAGACCTTGAGGGTCACCCGGGCGCGCCGTAATGCGGACAGCTCACCGTGCGCGGGTACGTGAGCGCGGATCGCGCGCCGCTACTGTATAAATAAAACGTGGTCCCGTTCACAGTTTTTTTTTTTCTTTTCGCGTGAAAGCACACATTCCCGACAATCTACACATCAAATGAAACCTTACAGTCTCCTCTTTTTGACTATGCAATTCATTTCCCAGCACAACAATCACTCCCCGAGCACATGGGGCTTTTATACGTAAAAGCACAAAACGAGGTTTGTTACTTAGCTTACCTTTGAAGGCTCTGGACAGGTCAAACTCAGTATTTCACCATAAACTTGGTCTCAATCTGTCCGTAAGGATCCAGCGAATAAAATCCAGTAAAACAATTTAGTCCAAAACACGTGTTAGATCCATTACGACGTGTGATCCGGCAACATGCTTGTCGTTGTTTACCCAAAACCACGAGTCTTGCCGAAGGCGAAGGTGGAGCCCAAATGTCCTTCTGCGGCTCTCGTAGTTAAAATGGCTGCCTCTACCTGGGGTCAATCCCCCTTTATGTGACTATATCTAAGTCCAAAAGAATACTTTGATTTCATGATGGAAGTGAAAAGGCTTGGAAAACAATGTATTTTTGAATGGATATCTTCAATTTCGGTAGTTAACGGGTAAAAATCTTACACACTGTCCCTTTAATTCATAATAAACAAATAAGGTTAGGCTAGGCTAGTCTTACGATATCTACTAAGACTGAGCCTTTCTTATCACTCAGCTCACAGTGGTTAATGTTTTTGAGTCTAAACCAGAGCTTCCATTGTTCGACATCAGCCTGTTAACATGGCGATAAACACAACAATTCAAGAGAAACAAATCAGAAAAAAGCACAAACGAAAACTAAACCTTCTTAGCCATAGGCCACTGGTATCTAATCCCATGTAGTGTAATTGTGAGGGAGTGTTTGCTCTGCTGCAGACTGCTGTGCATATGGAGGACCACAGAAGACTCAGATCCAGTCTCTGATCACTCTGGAGTTTTGGCTCTCGTCTGGGTTTTCTGCATCACTTTCACTGTGTAATTATCCCCACACTCGTCTCTATCCGTAATTAGAACTGCAGTCTATACACCACATCTGCTGGTGTCTTAATACACAAGACTACTGCCTGTGATGTGGTCCAATCGTCAATACGACTAAAGGCTGGGAGTCGGTTCACAAGCAGTCACTGAAATTAAATAACTGACTGATCATGTTTTTTCTTTGATATGTTTCTTTTTAATCTATGTTATAATGTTGTTTTTTCATAACAAACATACCTGGGGTTGTGTTTTGTTTCATTTACACATGTTTAACATAATTACAAACCCTGCATATTTAGGAGTTTTTCTTTCAAACGGAAAACACTTATGATGACCTTATGATGTCATGTGGTAATACTGTATTTTTAAACTCTATACACTTTCATTAGAATCATTTGGATAATTTCAACCCTGGATCTGACAGTCTCTATTGAACTAAAGGTAAAAGTAGCTGTTAACGTCCAGAGAGTCCATTCTGAGTAATATAGGACCTTTAAAATGTCTGTACTTGATTTATAGTAGAACAAAATACAGCTCTGGAAAAAAAATAAGAGACCACTGCAAAATTACCAGTTTTTCTGATTTTTCTACTTATACGTATGTGTTTGGGCAAAAGGAGTATTTTTGTTTGAGTCTTTAAACTACTGACAACATTTCCCCCATATTCCAAATAAAAATATTAAGATACAGTGAACCCTCGTTTATCGCGGGGGTTAGGTTCCAGAAATAGCCCGCAATAAGTGAAATCCGCGAAGTAGGACAATTTTATATTTTACAATTATTATACATGTTTTAAGGCTGAAAACGCTTCACCAGACACATTATACACCTTTCTGAGACTGGTATTAACATTTTCTCACATTTTTCTCTTGTTTAAACACTCAAACTTTTGTAGATTTTCATCAAAATATATTAATAGTGACGCGGGGGGAGACACGTGACACGCGGACAGGTGCGCGCGGATACGTGTGTTTGTTTTGGTACCACATATCCATGCCATGTGCGAAAGTCGAGTGGAAAGCGACCTGGATATCATTTTGGGCAAGACTCAAGCCACTGCTAACAGTGCCAAACCGCTAACAGACGCCTCTGAGCACCAGTCCTCACCACAAGACCAGGTAAGACTAACCTGCGCTCACAAGGGTTGGTTGCATTTCACCCCGGCTCCAAAATCAGTCCGCCCCGGGGCAAGGCTATCAATGCGTCGCCAATACTCCACAGCTCTCTAGGACGGGGTCGGGTGCGTCCGCTAGGCGTGACGGGGAAGACCCACTGTCTCCTCTCTGCACGCGAGTGTCCTCCCCCCGCTGCGGCTCCCTCGAATGCGGCTCTCCTCGCTGCGGCTCCCCCGGCCGCGCGGCGTCCGGGCCAGGCCCGTCCGTGTTGATTCTTGGCTCTTCCATGGTCCGGCTCGCACTCAGTCTCTTCCATGGCTCGTGCAAGTAAACAAAAGCCACACCTCCTGTCACCCAGGTGCTCTCGTGAAGGAAATCAGAGACTCTGTCCCTACCACCCTGCTTGACCATCCCTGGTCTAGACCTGGTTTAGTCCTGGTCTAGACCTGGTTTAGTCCTGGTTTAGACCTGGTTTAGTCCTGATTTAGAGCTGGTTTAGTCCTGGTTTAGACCTGTTTTAGACCTGGTTTAGTCCTGGTCTTGTCTCTTAGCCAATCAGGACGCAGGACACAATGTTACACTGTAAAAAAAAGTTACACTATAAAAAAAAAAAAAAAAAAAAAATTGGAGAAAAAAAATCCGCGAGGGTTCACTGTACATGTTTTCAAACCTCAAACAATGCAAAGAAACAAGATCAAATTCATTTTAAAACAACATAATACTAATGTTTACACTTAAGAAGAGTTCAGCAATTAATATTTGGTGCAATAACCCTTATTTTTAATCCCAGCTTTCATGCGTCTTGACATGCTCTCCACAAGTCTTTCACATTGTTCTTGGGTGACTTTATTCCACTCCTGGTGCAAGAATTGAAGTAGCTCAGCTTTGTGTTTGTGTTGGAATTCAACAGATGCTGGAATGGAATGGCTGTAATACATGTAGAGATGCTGATTGCTGAAAAATGCAGTGGTCTTTTATTTTTTTTCCAGAGTTGTATATCTTGAGCCAGCACATATCGTAAAAACAGCTCTTAGGGTCAAAATGAGACTGCTCTGTGTTTTTTTATTATCCAAGAACCAGGAAATGCATTATTAGCATGCTAGTTGTTGTTAGCTTTACCATGAAAACAAAACTCCACTCTGCATCTGGCGAAAACCTCTAAAAAACTCATCACTGTGAATAATTCTGACATTATGAATGCATTAGGAAAGCAAGTAACTCATCTGACACATTGCTGGCAAACAAAATGGCAGCGCTGAAGAAAGAGTGCATTGTTTCACTGGAGCAAATGAGGCTGAAGTGGTGATGAGAGAGTAAATTAGGAGCTGTCGATAGTGTGAGCCACCTCTATGGGAGCGAGGGCTGCTGGCAGGGGAGACCCGTATGCAGCTGGTCAGGCTAACAAAAGGCCCGATTGCTCTATTGCCCCGTCAGGACACTGGGCCAATTCTGTGGCACAGGGCTCATGTATCTGAAGGCTCGGGAGAAACACTGTGGTGAGCCCTTGAAGAAAAACAAGAAAAAGGTTGTTGATCTTCTTATTGCCAAATTTGTAGTGCTGCACCCGCTGTACTTGGGAGCAGAGCTAGATCTGAACTAAAACTGTTGAAAAGCAGCTATTTATCTGTGTTGTCAGGTTCTCTCAGAGAGGAGATCAGAAGTTTCTCTAACATTTTGATCATACTTTGACAAAATCCAAATTTGTAGATGCAAAACCAAACAATGTCTGTGTCCAGGTAGGATCCATAGCCAAAGACAAACTACAATTCTGTTAGCTGGACAAACGAGTAAATAGCTTATGAAATTTATTATCAAAATCTTACAAGCATATTTCTTTAAACTAGACCTACCTGTGTCCCTAGATTCTTAATGTAAATTACATAATCATAAACACTGAACATGATGCTGCATGTATTTGCTTGTTATAATTTGGTGTTTTGGTTCTGAAGATGATAATCCAATCAGACAGCAGAACGAGCCTCACATTAGATTCTCATTTGGGTTGCCAATCTCAATGCTGAAATCCAGTTGGTTTAAGAAAAGCCCTTTTTTTCCCAAAATGAGGCTATATAATGCAGTTACATCTCTTTAAATAGCCATGATATGGTCCCAAATCCATACAGGGTGAAGCCTTGTCTACTGTAAGTCCACAGAGGGCCTTATACATCTGCTTGAGTGTACGGCCTTATACAGCTCCGGAAAAAAAATTAGAGACCACTGCAAAATTATATATTTTTTCAGATTTTACTACTTATAGGTATGTGTTTGGGCAAAAGGAACATTTTTGTTTGAGTCTATAAACTACTGACAACATCTCCCCCAAATTCCAAATAAAAATATTATTGTTTAGAGCATTTATTTGCAGAAAATGACAAATGGTCAACATAACAAAAAAGATACACGTTTTCAGACCTCAAACAATGCAAAGAAACAAGACCAAATTTATTTTTAAACAACATAATACTAATGTTTACACTTAAGAAGAGTTCAGAAATCACAGCTTTCATGCGTCTTGGCATGCTCTCCACAAGTCTTTCACATTGCTCTTGGGTGACTTTATTCCACTCCTGGTGCAAGAACTGAAGTAGCTCAGCTTTGTGTTTGGGTTGGAATTGAACAGACGCTGGAATGGAATGGCTGTAATACATGTAGAGATGCTGATTTCAGAAAAAAATGCAGTGGTCTCTTATTTTTTTTTCCAGAGCTGTATTGTCACAGTGGGTCTGCTGGCTCCTGCACAGCCTCATGTATCAGTCAGGGTTTAGGGGCCAGAGGCAGGGGGACAGTGGGGTGTGAGTGACACTGGTCGGCTGAGCATTCATGGCATAATGTCAGAGCCTGGGGGGTCAAACTTCACCTCGACCGTGAATGGATGATCCCCTGCCACAGAGAGCCAAAGAGAGGGCGCGAGCATGGCCCCGGGCCCGTCACCATGCAGTGCACTGTTATCTGTTCAGAGGCGTTTGGGCAGGAAATATTGTGTGGACTGAAGCTGCCTGGGAGAAGCTGAGGTTTCTACATTTTGTCAAACGGCAAATTGTACAAGTTGAATGCAGACCAGAATGTGTAATATTACTAGAAAGTATATTAAAATTTTGACCTAGTTTGCTGCATGACTTCAACTCCTGCTCAGGAAAAATAGTATAGTCAAGAATAAAGTTTGAGCAGCACTGATGTCTCATTAAGTTTCAGGAATATTTTCTTCATCTGTAGGGCTAAACATATAAGAAATAATCTCAGTTTTGAGGGTTTTGGCAATTAGAGAGCAATAATGTTTGTAAAAGAAAAGTGAAATCCCAACTAAAACTGCCAAGATAGCCAACAAGTGACTTATTTTATCTACTAAGGACAAATTAATGACTATATCTATTAATACGTGCCAAGCCTTTTGCTAACTACACTTCTCACCATCTTCTTATGAGCAGATAGCAGCACTTAAATTTTGGCAAGACGAAGCGGGGAAGCAAAAATAACTGTGGCTTATTAATCATGTTTTTAAAATTAGACTTTATATATCGTTTTAATCGTGTGTAAGTCACCAAAACCAACTCGCAAAATGTAATTCTACTGTGAAGAGGTGCTCGATTGTAACTTTTAACTTTTCGTCTAGATCAGTTACAGCTGCTGTCCATGATTAGACTGACTGACAGGATTGTGTTGCATAGTGTGCCATATAAACAAAAACAAAGTAATGGCATATCCATGGCGATAAGCATGTGGCACAAATGTACACCTTTAAATACACTTCACGCATATAGTTTAATGTATAACAAGCAGCTATTTGAGAAAGAACATCACACTGAAAAATATCGTCTATGCATATTAAAGGTGCACTGCACAAAGTGTGTGCTACCTACTTGTCTCCATGGAGATGTTATTGCTTTGCCGGGAATCTTCCATGGTATGACATTAAATATATACAGCTATTTATGAACATTTATGAATTACAATCATTCCTTCTGTGAATAGGGGCGACTGTCATGGTTCAAGAGTGAGAGAAGGGTCTAAGTGGGTGGGGCTAGCTGCGATAACTGAAACATTTTCGTTATTTGTGCGTCAAAGTCTGGTACAGCAGAGTCATGATTTAAAGGAAAAGTAACGTTATTTTACAATCTGAGCCTTCTTTCGGTAATAAAACAAGTCGTTTGACTCACCCATAGCACGTTGGTGTCATTTGGAGCTGTTTGGTAAAAGTTATGTTGTAGCGTATCCGTTAGCCTGAGTACTCGGGGCATTACTTTGCGGTCTCCAAATAACACAAACTTTAGCACTTTTCAAATCATAGAAGCCCGATTTCTTAATCTACGATTTCGTTTGAAGCAAAAGTGGCCTGTAAAAAGACGTGAAAAGACAAGTCAAGGCGAGGCCACGGGCGCCACGTAATCCGAGATTTATCCATAGTTTTCAGCTTTGCGTTTCATGTTTGGGTCCCGGGAGCTGAGAGCACAGTCCGCACATGCGCACTGGCGTCCTCATCTACTCGAAACTATGGATAAATCTCGGATTACAGGCCACTTTTGCTTCAAACAAAATCGTAGATTAAGACATCGGGCTTCTATGATTTGAAAACTGCTAAAGTTTGTGTTATTTGGAGACCGCAAAGTAATGCCCCGAGTACTCAGGCTAACGGATACGCTACAACATAACTTTTACCAAACAGCTCCAAATGACACCAACGTGCTATGGGTGAGTCAAACGACTTGTTTTATTACCGAAAGAAGGCTCAGATTGTAAAATAACGTTACTTTTCCTTTAAGAACCAGCAAACACAAACTTAATCCTGTTCTTCATTTCTCATTTTTGTGGTCATTCTGTACATTATGTCCACACTGAGGTCTGACTAAAGAGCCCCTGTCTTTCTCTCCAAGCCTTATTTCACCACGTAGCTGGTTTTGGAAGCATGCGTCTTATTCCTTGTAATAGGGATGACCAATGAAGGGTCCAAGCTTCAGTGCCCTACTTTGACTCCCCACTTAATTTAATTACATCAAATTAGCAGGAGCATTGCAGGGGGGAGGGGGAGGAAAGGCTTAATCCGGTGGAGCTTATGAAGGCAGGTTGGACACTGTTAGCCGCCCTATGCATGAGACTGCTTGCGGATTGTCTTTATTAGCAGCAGCTTAAGGCTCATAGGTCAGTGGATATTGTTAAAACAATACTTTGGAAATAGGCTAATTAGAAAATGTGCCCAGTCTACCCTGAAGAAAAGTGCCGCTGACTTTAAATAGCGCCTTCATTAGTAGCATTTATGAAAGTATTTTGTCTTGTTAACAGCCTAGTTCTCCCGAATCAAACCTGCACTCGCCACAGCACTGTTTCATCAATATTAATGCTTTGTTGAAAAATGTTTTAATGAGGAATTATGTCCATTGTTAGTGTTTCGCAGCACATCACCTTTGTGTTCTGTAACAAGGATCTTACAAATGGAAAATATTATCAAAACAAATGATGAACTTGTAAAATTATGTATCAATTTTCAATGGCTGGCACGGGAACGTAAGAGCTTGTGGTTTTTCAGTATCAACAGGTTACTAAATACATTCAAATAAACACTTTTTAAATGTAAATGTGCACAGTAGCCACACGTGATTTCTTAGTGGAAAAAAGTTTAATTCATTTCTATTTTACTATCGCTCCTTTCAGCTGACTTGTGCAATGTCATATGAACACCAGTATTGCGTTTTTGGTTTTCTAATGCCACAGTAGGCAGCCCAGGTTATTTAATGCATTCAGGTAAACACTTCTTTTAAATGTGTACAGTAGCTACACATAATTGTGCTCTAGGGCTGATTCGATATAGTATATTAAAATCATCATCAACAAATCTATCTAGCCCTGTCACAATAATTACAATATTGATCGTTCAATATATAAGCTGGAACTATATATTTTGGGGGTCAGTGTTTATCATGGTACTTTTTCTTTGCAAGAGTGAGGAGATTTTTGCCATTTGTATGCAATAACTTAAGATTTGAGCTATAGATGGCTTAATAAATACCTGCTATGGCTTTGGCTTTGTGGCATCTCAGGCTTGTTACTGTCTGTTTAAATGTTTTTTTCTGAGATATCATGCTTCAAAATGTGTTATTATGACAGGCCTAAATTTATTGGCCCTTTGCTAATCAAAAAACAACCTAAAAATAATTTTATATCCAGGCAGGCGTACATTTTCTCCACACTGGTACTATTCTAAAACATTGAGCAACGTCTCCTCCTGGCCCCGGTGTTGAAACAGTGCTGCTGTTGTAACTGTAGGAGTTATTAGATCTCAGTGGCAAACAGTAGATAAAAGTGAGTACCCCATCAGAGCGCGACCAAGATGAAGTCTGAGGCCAACCAAGTGTAAAAGTTAGTATCGATCGGGCTGTATATGTGCCAATATGCCTGGACTTATTAAGCCAACATGGAGTACGCAGCCAATGTGCGCCCAAGCTTGATTTAGCACCTCTGTCCACTCCTCTTTCTGCTGACTGCAAACAGAATAGCTCAGCAGCTGCTGCCTGATAGAGACCGAAAGAGGGATTTATTACTAAAAAAAAAAAAACACACATTTTGAAAGTAGCAAAGCACAATGTGGCAGAGTGTGGCCCATGCAATATTTCACTGCATGAGTTAGTTTCATGATGGAATCGCAATATTATTGAGTGGTTGGCAAAACTGCTGGTTCTCCCTCATGCTTGTAAATCTTAAGGCTGTCCCAAATGTATGAAATGAGGACATGCATGTTACAGCTACTAATACAATTAATGAACCAAATTTCCAAATACAAAAAAAGAGTAACCAAGCACAACAAAATATACAGCACAAATCTGTATATAAAAAAAAATGACATATTGCTAAGGCTATATTGTTTATAATTGTATGTCCTATAGTCAGTCACTCTTGGCACTGGGACAGTTTGCCTTGAGGTAGAGGTACATGGTCCATGCTGGGTGATTAGCTTATATTGTACATGCTTTGTTGTATATTGTGCTCCTTAAAGGTTCACTATCAAACTTTCTGGGATGTTATTGCTACTGTTATTGCTATTTTGGAACGTTCCACAACAGCAATAACAGGCCTGGGCAATATGACTAAAAAAAAAAAATCTTGATTTTTACATTTTTTCCCCCCAGATGGGCACTTTATAAAATTGGAAGTGCTTGTGTTTCAAAAAGGGGAAGCTCAATGTCCTGTTATTTAAGAAATTGTAAACTGCCTTCAGTATATCCAATATCTATACATTTGTACAGATATTGATCTAGTTTCTAGATCAGATAATGAGCTGATCGAGGTCTAGTTTTAAAAGTTTAAATTAGTGTGAGGTTTTTACTATGTTTTGAAGAACCTATCTTCAACTCATTTCAAGATAATCCTTGATTTTATAATTTAGCAATGTTTCCAAATATCAATTATTAAAAATACAAATGAATGTAACCCAGCCCCAGTATGCCATTAATCTTATCAATCTCCATGGAGACAAGGAGGTGGTGACACCAGGCCAAGTTTCAGGTCAGGTCTTTGGAGAGGCAAGTAACAACAAGAACACATGTCTTTTCATGTTTATTTTTAAGCAATGAAAAAACCTATAACTGAATGTAAGATTAATAATTTAAAGGTCATACTGTACACAGTACACAAAGCAATAATAAAAAAAAAAAACACTTTTTCAAAATATACAGTAGTTTTTTTTATTAAGGCATTTAAATTTAAATTTATTAAATTAAGTGTAAATTTATTTTGTTGGGCAGAATGTTTCCTGTAAAACACAGGGAAAGAATGAGACAGGCAACCGTGAAGTTTCTCTTTGCCTCGCTTCTGCCATATTTATTTATAAAATCATGTATTTTGATTTCAGCTTTAATTTCAAAATTCAGCTGTTTCTTGGTTTACAATTCACAATCATGCAGTAAAATATCATGTACCACAATCATGTTTGGTATTTCGATTCACATTAGCATTGTTTACATATTTCTAATATTACTATTAAATCCATATTTTAAGGTTTTTAAGCAAAACACATTTTATCAATTTTCACATCTGCAGCTGTACTGCTTTACCATATTTAATACATAACCGCCACCTTAACAGCTCATGCATTGCATGATAGTAACCTTGTACTACTGACTGGCTTTTAGCTTTAGCTTGAGACCTTTTTAATGTTCATTTATGCACTTAACCTTTACACTTTCACACTTATAAACAATGTCGGAGCACTTTAAAACATTCTCAGTTACAAAAACAGGAACTAAAAATAAATGTGCATTAAACTCAAAATGGCGCCCGTGGCCTCGCCTTGACTTGTCTTTTCACGTCTTTTTACATGGCTCAAACTTCACAAAAAATACAGTATTTACCTACTGATTTTTATCCATTAGCTGTGGTTGTTATTAATAGTTTATGACCAATATAATGTGTTTTTTACTTCATTACTAACCTGTAAAACACAGGTAAAGAATGAGACAGACAACCGTGAAGTTTCTCTTTGCCTCACTTCTGCCATATTGGAGTGGTGATCTCTGACCTCACAATACCGTCTTGTAGGGTCACGAGGGTGTAATTACAACTTGAATGAGGTTATTACTCAAATTAGGCTTTCCCATTGCATACAAAATAAAACATAATGTGAATACGCATTACTGTGTGTCACACATTGTATATAGATTTTTCTAAGATTTTGGCATTCAGTTGGCATTGTGTTTTAGAAATTCTTGCTCCCTGACATGTAATTTGAGCTTATTTCCCTGCATGGTTGTACAGGATTGTTCTAGTCTCAACCTGTGGATAAAGCTTTACTCACAGCGGCTGCTTTCTTCAAATGCACATCCTATTTTTAAGGCTGTTTGTGCCGAGAGAGGATTAAGACAAGTCAACAATCCATAGTCTTTTTTAGTCTCCCCGATGGGCTCCTCACACACGGCTGCAGTTGGAGAAAAGCCTCTGAGCTAGTCTTAAATTGTTGGAAAGAGCTGGCTGCACTGGAACAATGAGCAGGTATACAGTGAGGGGCACAAGTCTCTGACAGCTTTTAAGGAAGGTCTTAAAGTCTACAAACACACACACAGACAAACACAAAACAGAAAAATAACTTAAAAGTATTATACTGGCCAGATCTGGTTTTAGACAAACTGCTGTTTACATGAACCCATATTTTATCCTTCAGTTAAAAGTGGAGGGTTCCCTGTCTCCACAGAGACAAGCATGGAGAGGTGACAAGCTCACAGTAAAAAATGCATGCTTTTCACACACAGCTATCAATGCCAGATTGATAGCTGTGGAACCTTCCATTCTTTTTTAGATCCAAAAAACAACAACTAATAAACTGTCTTGGGTTAAAATTTAATTGAGGCATAAAACACTTATAATCAAAAATCAATCATTTTGGAGATCACAAAATTGTTATGAATCTTTTAAAACACTTGATTTTCGCCTTAAGTGTGGGTCCATTGATTACACATTTTGTCATTTGTCCATTATTCATCCTTCCTGAAAAATATAAAGTCAATTTTTTATTCACTGAAGTCAACTTAGTCACAAAGTATTTCATATATTCCCAAAAATCCTGGTTGTACTGTACTATACTGAGTCGGTAACACGCATATTTATTTATATGAGTGTTACCGACTCATATCAACTGTATCCCGTATTCTTCAAAGCGCAGTTTTCATTGTCCTGCTGAATCCCCTTCATTTGCACCCAGGGGAGATCGAGCACGAGTAGGGACGCCATGTTGTAACTGCAGACTCCAAACAAGCAGCAGAACAATGCCTCATAGTTCAGGCCCTGCTGTAAATTCTCTGCACTATCCACCACTACCTCTCCTCAGCTGCCAGTCAAAAAAGCATAGCAATTATTTCGCCTCTCACATCTAGCAATTTGGCTATGTTATGTAGCTAAAAATACTACGTGGAGAGAGGTGTTTGTTTGTTTTGACGTGTGAAAAGATGACGAATAATCACAGACGGGCTGACTGGATAATGACATGATCAGTTCACGGTGCGATGGAGTCTGTATGAGGCTGTTACATCGTGTGCACTATTGATGGAGTTTCCAAATAAAACATGGCTTACATTGATACTATGAAGAAGCTAGATATGTATTTACACCAGTCACACAAAGAAAAGCTGTATATACAACTCTGAAGAACATGAAGCCAAAGGATATCCAAGGATGCTGAAAGCCAGTCGTGATTATCTAGCGCAGGTAGTGCATGACATTTACTCTATTTGCTACAAATAAATAAATGAGACTAGCTCAGAGCCCTGAAATTTCTACCTTTAGATTTGGCATAGGTTTTGTGTTATTAAAGGTGCATTGTGTAACTTTTCTGGTGGAGGGTCAGTCAAATGCTTTTAAAGCTGGAGATGTCTTCTTCTTTTTATGACTCTGTGGTGGCCTCTGCTCTCCTCTACGCTGTCGTCTGCTGGGCCCTGAGCAGCACAGAACGGGACAGAAAAAGACTGAATAAGCTGGTTAAGAGGGCCAGCTCTGTCCTGGGCTGTCCTCTGGACCGTGTAGAGGAGGTGGCTGAGAGGAGGGTACTGGCCAAATTCATGTCCATTAAGGACGACACCTCTCACCCTCTGCACCGGACTGTAGAGGAGCTGAGCAGCTCCTTTAGCAGCCGACTGAGGCACCCCCAGTGCAAGAAGGAGCGCTACCGCAGATCCTTCATCCCCACTGCAATCAGACTGTATAATTCTAACATATAGGCCAGACGTGCAATATCCTCCTTTTCATGTTGATGCTTGTTGTTACTATTATCATTATTACTATTTTCCATTATTATTATTATTACGTATTACTATTTGTACTATTTATTACTTACTTTATCCCCTCCCTGCCTGCATGCACTTTTTTCCCTCTTGTCCTAATGTCCTGGAGCTACTGTGGCGAGTAAATTTCTCCTGTGTGAGATCAATAAAGGCTTATCTTATCTTATCTTATCTTATCTTATCTTCTTTCTGATTTCTTTGTCTGGAATGTCTCACAGTATGGTATTCAATTTTTCTATCTTCATGGAGACCAAACCAGACCAAGTTACAGATCAGATCTGTGGAAACGCAACCCCGCTCAGAGCCAGAATGCCTATTTTTCAAGGTTTTTTTGAGCTATAAAACCTGTAATTTAAAAATATAAGGTAGAGCTGTTTAATGTCATACTGTGTAACATTTCAGGCAGAGCAATGACATAACCATAGAAACAAGATAAAGGACCCCAACCAAAAAGTTACACAGTGCAGTTTTATACAAAATGTAAACACAAAATAAACTTTTTAGAGCTTTTAACCAAATTATAGTTGTTTTCTTTCTCATTTACCCTCCTGAAGTTGTATTTAGTGTGATACTAAATATACTCCTATGTCATTGCTCCAATCAACCCCAATTTTTACCTCCACAGGTATACCCCCACTGCTCTGTACTTACTTCATTCTCCAATTTCATTTTCTTAATCAGTGATATGCATAGGATTCGGCAGCGTTGTGTAAAAAAAAAAATCTGTCAGTTCCCATTGGGCACCACAGTTAACGCGGAAGTAAGCTCTCTTGTTAAGTTGATCAATGTTATGAGTTTAAATGTGCAAATTAGAATATAATGATAAATGGATGCCATAGATTAGAACTATACAGCAGACACAAACACAATATGTCTTCTTTAAATTTACTTACTTTTAAATTGAAGAAAAACAAAACAGGACCCCTGTCAAGGATCCCTTAAGGCAGAGGTCTTCAACAGGGGGGGTCGTGACCCCTAGGGGGGTCGCGGAGGTACTGCATGGGGGGGGTCGTGAAATCTTTTGATTTCACTTTAAAATAATATTATTTTATATTTTATAGTGTAAAATACAGTATTAACCTGTGTATTATTTCCTTGTATTGGATGTACCATAACAGTAGCAATGTTTATACATGACACTAAGCTCAATTTAATATAAAACACAATTCTATGCCGTATATATAGTAGGGGGTCCCTGGCCCAGTTCGCCATCTGTTTGGGGGTCCCTGGCCTGAAAAACTTTGAAAACCCCTGCCTTAAAGGGATATGCCACCCCCAGGTCAAACTTGGGCATCTCCCCACAGTCCAGAGACTAAAATAAGTGGTGGAAAGCGTTTTCCTGGTCACCCAGCCATTGTCCGAGTCTGTTAGCACTGACCGCCGCGGTATCTGCAGCTACTCCGCCTTAGACTGGAGTCTAACGGCGCCAGAGAAAGATTTTGGCCAAAAGGAATTAATTTGCTCGATGCATTTCCCAATTACTTTCTGTGTAGTGCGCATTCATATCGAGTGCAAATAAATGTGCAAATCAACACGGAGAGCTTAACTTGGTCATTTTGGGTGGGAACTATTTTTCAGTGCGGAAAAAGAAAGCCGAAGCACGCAGCACGCTGCCAGGGGAATCCCTGTTACGCACCAGGAAGGGAGTTCCCCTGTTACGCAGCGTGCTCTGTGCTTCGGCTTTCTTTTTCCGCACTGAAAAATAGTTCCCACCCAAAATGACCAAGTCAAGCTCTCCGTGTTGATTTGCACATTTATTTGCACTCGATATGAATGCGCACTACACAGAAAGTAATTGGGAAACGCATCGAGCAAATTAATTCCTTTTGGCCGAAATTTTTCTCTGGCGCCGTTAGACTCCAGTCTAACGCGGAGTAGCTGCAGATACCGCGGCGGTCAGTGCTGACAGACTCGGACAATGGCTGGGTGACCAGGAAAACGCTTTCCACCACTTATTTTAGTCTCTGGACTGTGGGGAGATGCCCAAGTTTGACCTGGGGGTGGCATATCCCTTTAAGGGAATCTCTCAACTCAAGCAGAAAACATATATTCAAAAACATCTTCATAGACACATTAAAACTTTCTTTCAAGATCCTAGATTACGCTAAATTGTCTCTTGTGAGGTTTAAGCCATGTTAGAATGTTTTTATCATACCGTTGTTTCATTCACACGTGTTTGAGTAATCCTGGATTAGTCTGTCTACATCTACAGCTCTGGAAATAAATAAGAGACCACTGCAAAATTATCAGTTTTTCTGATTTTACTACTTATAGGTATGTGTTTGGGCAAAATGAACATTTTTGTTTGAGTCTATAAACTACTGACAACATTTCCCCCAAATTTCAAATAAAATATTATCGTTTAGAGCATTTATTTGCAGAAAATGACAAATGGTCAAAATAACAAAAAAGATACATGTTTTTAGACCTCAAACAATGCAAAGAAACAAGATCAAATTCATTTGAAAACAACATGGAATGGCTGTAATATATGTAGAGATGCTGATAAAAAAAAAAAAAATGCAGTGGTCTCTTATTTTTTTCCAGAGCTGTACAAATCTCAGGATGCTCTGTTCTCCTTGTGATATCATGTAGTGATAGTTTTCAAGTTAACATCTACTTTTTTAATCTTGTGTTCAGTAGAGACAATGCAATAGGCAATTCTGAAACTATCCAAATGATTCAAGTTAAAGTGTATTTAGTTTAAAAACACAGTGGAGCGCTTCCTATATTACCACATGACATCACAAGGTGCGACAGAGTGTTTTCTGTTTAAGAGAAGCCTAAATAATCAAGGTTTCTGTGTTAACCAAATGAACTAAAACACGACTCCAGGTATGTTTGTGAGGAGGAAACATGAATAAAATAGATCAGAAAATACCCTAATATGGTCCCTTTAATGTACAAATAATACTAAGAAATAGAAAATGCCATGGGGAATCCTTTGATCTGGTTGTAGAGACAATTGAGCAGCCATAAGTGTGCTGCTATTGAATTAATAAGAGATATTGGTACAAAAAGAGTGTGTGAAAAGTCAGTGAAAAGAAATAGATCCATAATATTAAGTCAGAACTATAGACTTAAAGACTACACCATTTGCAAACAGTACTACAAGGTGGTTAAAGTGGATCTGCACTTACCATCCACAACCAAAGGCTTTTTATAGAAGGGCCACATGTGGGTATACTGAAATTAAAATAGCTTGAGGGAATTACGTCAAAGTCAAATTGGCCTATATATTCACTAAATTTCTCTAGAGTCAAAAATATACACGCACACTGTATATAACTGGCAATGTGCTGTTCATATTTTTGACTTGGACTGGGAAGGTGATGGGGACAGACATGGGGACATGATCCCAGGAGAGTGATAATGGCCCTCCTCCCATATAGGGGGCATTACAGCTCACAGCATGAAGGTTTTTTGTCCCCACGGCAACACAAAGACACACGCAGTGAAAGTATACTACACAGCTTTTCTTCAGAAATATGCCACAGAAAAGAAAATAGATGTTTTATTTTGTAGAAGCACCGACTGTGAGTCTGAAATGGCAAAAGTGCCACCTGCAATGGCAAAGGAAAACATATTTAAACTTATTCAAACTGAACTTTTGGTCATATATTCGGTAAAAGTTTCAGTCAAATGTGAAAATCTAATCACAGAACTTGATTGTAATTCTGTTTTGTTTTTTTTAAATTTGGGTATGTTCGGAGTAGACAGTTTTAGCACTTTTTTTTTTTTTCATCATCTTAACAACACTAACAACAATAATATTATCAAGATAATGCGATGATTATATTTATATTTGCATCAGGAATGTGCCTTTAAGTCTAAAAATAAGAATATACCATAAAATGAACCACATAAGAAATGCCACTTTATAGATAGAGCCTTGTTTGAGAGATTACCATTCCACCCCAGGCCTGGCTCCAGGGTGGGGCCCCGGGAATGCCAATCCGGGCGACGTAACTAGCCTTGGTTGATTATTCATCATAAGGGCTTTTGAACCGCTCTTAGTCTGACCCATCTCCCAGGACCTGTTTGCCTTGGGTGACCCTACCAGGGGCATGAAGACCTCGACAACGTAGCTCCCGGGATCATTCGGAACACTCAAACCCCTCCATCACGTTAAGGTGGCGGTTCCAGAAGGGATGTCACAGCTAGTTGAACAAAATAAGTGCCCTGCTTTACACAGTGGTAACAGGCAGGATATGAAGGCGCTCTTAATAAGAATACTAGGTACCAGTAGATCCGCCTGCACTTCAGTCCATATAATCCTCTGGCTTTATGTAATCAAATTGGTCTTTGTTCCTTAATCCTGTATCACTGGTTCATGTCACCAGAGGTTTGAATAATATTTGTTAAACTTTGACTGGCAAAGACGCCTGGAGAAGAGTGTCATTATTATTAAAGTGGATCAGACATGAGCCCATAGATGGATATCAGCGTATTGGCATCATTATTTTGGATCACAGCGGTACGAGCAATGTAGCATTTAATTATGCTCTGCGGCTGTGGGAACGCTGTCCTCCTATCAAACTGCCTCTATAGCTCACATCGTTGTGATTGTTGCCAAGTTTGAACATGCAGCCCAAAAATAGTTCATTTATCCAAGAACCAGTTTCTTCATAACACCAGTAATATTAACTAGATGCAACTATACCACCCCAAAGTGCTATAGCGTCCAGTACTATGAAGTGGGAACATTGATCGTCTTCATCCACTGCGATCCCTGGTGGAACTGAATCTTCTGCAGCATTGATTTGAGATAGCTCCTTTACCAGATACCAATAACTGTGTTTAATTGGGTACGAGTGTCTACATAAATTGAGCTAATGATTTTAGCAGGATCTAAAATGGTAATGTGATAGAGATCATTAAGTTCCTCTTAATTGTAGAAGTCCCAAGAGGAAGCAACAAAAGCCAAAAGAGACACAAGTATGATCCATTGAAATTGCCATTTTAAAAGCACACACTGATTTCAACTATTGCATCTCTTTAGGCTAAGAAAATTATCTTAATAAATGAATGAGGTGAAGTAGTGAGTAAAATTCAGTTTCAGACACAAAATTAAGTCATTTCAATTATATCTATACGTCAAAGTGTTTGTCACAATACTTTTAAAGGTCCTATATTACACACAATTGCCTCTTGTGAACTTTAAGGCTTGTAAGAATGCTGTTTCCTTCTCAAAAACAGTTGTTTTTTGTTGTGTTTTGTTTCATTCTCACATGGTTGATTAATCCTGGTTTATTAGCCTGTCTACATCTCTGAAGGTCAAAATGCTCTGTTCCACCTTGTGATGTCATCAAGCAGTAGTTTTCAAGTTAACAGCTCCTTTTACTTCAGTTCAGTAGAGATTTGGAATTCCAAGGCTGAAATTATCCAAATTATTCTAGTGAAGGTGTGTGGAGTGTAAAAACATAGTCTAGCTCTTCTTGTATTACCACATGACATCATGAGGTGGAAAAGAGTGTTTTCTGTTTTGAGAGAAGAACTATGCAGAGTTTGTGTGTGAAACGCATGAATGAAAATAAAGCACAACTCCAGGTATGTTTTTGATGACAAAACAACATTATAAGTTCATAAAATAGCGTAATAAGTGCCCTTTAAGTTCATCATTCTTAAATTTTGCTCTACACTGCTCTACATTGCTCTAGAAATATACACTTAAATCTGTCAGAAAATGATTTTAAAGCAGTGAAATTATCTGTCCATGCAGATAATTTTACTTGACAAGTTATCTTAAAATAAACTACTTTGACTAGAATTATGCAGTCTGGTCTAGAACAGGGGTCGGCAACCCACTGCTCCGGGGCCGCAAGTGGCTCTTTGATCCCTCTGATGCGGCTCAGTACAGCGGTCCCTCGTTTATCATGGGGGTTACGTTGTAGAAATAACCCACGATAGGCAAAATCCGTGAAGTAGTCAGTTTTATATTGCATGTATAAATATGCGTGTATTTCACAGTTCCTCCAGTGACGGACTGGGATCATCGGCCCTGGCAATTTACATCTACAACAATTTTAAAAGGGTTTTGCGGCTCCCAGTGTTTTCTTTACTGTGTGAAACGGGTCCAAATGGCTCTTTAAGTGGTAAAGGTTGCCGACCCCTGGTCTAGAAAGTAGATAATAAATCTGAAAACAAGATGAATAACTTGATATAAGTTGTAAAATCTTAGCCAGATCAGAGAAATTTGCAGTGTACATTATAAAAAGGCTCAGGCAGCGTCATACAAGTGCCAAGAGCAAATATTTTTAGGGTAACGGTAACTGAGAGCCAGTTTGAGCCTTATCTTAGAATTCAGTTTTGCCTTACACTGAATGGCGAAGTATTACGAGTGTAAAACATTGATCCGATAAAAGTGTTTTGCTTATTTATAGTCAAAAATACCTTTGGGAGGCCATGTATTTCCTCCGACAGATTCACGGAAATTATCAGAAATCCATCTCCAAAATGCGATATAATACAGCGCGTCGGGGCTAATCTATTTTTGCACACCGCTCATTTACGGGAATCCTTGGCGGCAGGTCGGAGTAACACAAGTGCGAGGCACTGACAGAAAGCAGATCTATAATGTCATCTTTCCTTTTCATATTTCCATCACAACTATGTAATTATGATTGGATTGCCGGCCCGCTTCTCGGCAGAGGTGGTAATATGAGGCTGGTGTTGAGGAGGTCAAAGGAAAGACAGTCGAAGGGCCTATTCAAAGTGAAGCTGTGTGGTTAAGCAGACAGCGGACAGTATCCAGCAGCACCTTGTGTGTCCAGGCACTGCGCCAGGTCTCTGTCTATCTTATTACACCTATCCACCTGGCATCTTGACACTTAACTGTTTATTTTACATTCACAGCTTATGGTGCGTGGCTCTACTGAAAAATATGTATGCAGAGGGTTCCTATCTTATCAGCCTAAAGCAGGAGTTTAAAGGCATGTATTTTGAAGGAAAAGGTATACATTTGTAATGTAAATAGATTTTATATTTCGGTTCGAATCCTGCTCTCAACATAACATCATTGGTTGAGCGGTCAGATCCACTGACCCACGGGTTGGCGGTACAATGCCAGCTCCCATGTGCTGCCGTTGTGTCCTTTGGCAAAACACTTAACCCACCTCGCCCCCAGTGTCTGCGTACACTGGTAGCCCCCATGACAGAAGATGCATCAAGGCCGTCAAGTGACATGGGACCCACCTCCCGTGGACCCACTGCCCGCAGGAGGATCCATGGGCGGCAGTTCTGCTTGGACTGCTGCCCCCGCGACCCGAAGATTCGGAAAAAGTGGAAGAAAATGAATGAAATAAATGAATGAAGATAGTAGTGGTTGCCACAGTGCCATTGGAGGGCATTTGTTGGATTAGGAAAAAATGATGGCTAAATTTGAAATGGGTGATATATTTTTAAACTTGATTGATAAGTGGGTCAATTGTTAGCCTTACATGTCGCCGAAGTACACTGGTATAATGTTATTTTTGATAGTTATAATGTTGTTTCCTTATCACAAACATATCTAAAGTTGTGGATCATTTCAACACTGGTGACGATATCCACTGAACTAAAGGTGTAAAAGGAGCTGTTTACTTGAAAACTACCACTTCATGACATCTCAAGGTGGAACAGTGCATTTTGAGCTTTGGAGATGTTGCCAGCCCAATAATCCAGGATTATTCAAACATGTGACAGAAAAAACACACAACTCCAGGTATGTTTTTGAGGAGGTAACATTATAACAAGAATCACCTTTAAAATGAATGTCTATCATATTCCAGATACAAAGAGTTTGAAGTAGCATTACTTTTTCTACTGCAACTGTAATAATACCACTCTCACCCTCAAATACAGTGACCATTTTTTGTATCTATTTTTGTCTACTTCCTTTGACAGCTCCTTGTCCAGAGCATCCCCTGGGAGGGTGCTACATTTTTAATGAACGCTCACTGTTTGATCTGTCAATGTTTATCTTGTGTGATGCTAACTGACACCGTGCAGAGCTGCTAGCCTTCAGTATATCCCAGTGCAGGACAGTTTAATTCATTATGCTCAGACAGAGGTTGGCCTGGGCTGGAGGAGCTCATTGTGTAGATCTGACAGGTCCACCCTCCTCTTCCTGTTCAAGAGCTTAACGTCTTTTTGGCTCTGCACTCTGGGGAAATGTGTATTGGTGGAGATCCTGTTGGAAGTGGAACAGTATGGACCAAATGTGTTAAATTGGTACTGTCTTTTTAGTTTAATTTGCCTGCCATATTCTAGTGAGGGCTCCTCTGATTAGATTTTGAATTACTAAAGATAAAAAGACAGAAAAATGTTATGATTTCCTATTTTCAACCATGCATGCTGATATTATTCCAATAACTGAATAAAGTGTCCATTAAATGCCCAGGGAGACCAGATATCTGAATCAAATGAACAGATGGTGAATTGAAACCAAAACAATCCCAACTGCCCACTCTGCAGAGCCAGAGGTAACATATTTCTCTACATAGTGTCATTTGGTATCATTTATAGTGGATGGTGTACATGGCAACTCTACAAGAAAAGGAATGTACCATCACACAAATAAGACTAATACTAATTTTAGACTAAAATCCAACCATGTTTTTTGATGGAAAAAGGAGAAATTCAATTTGTCAACTGGACAAAAGTTTATTTGGTCAAATACGTTTAGCAGCTCATCTAAACTGCTTCTTCAGCTGCGAAACATATTTGACCAAATAAACTTTTGTCCAGTTGACAAATTGAATTTCTCCTTTTGCCATAGATTGTACCTGGACGACTGAGGGATTCTACACAGATGTGTTTTTAATGTTTTTATTGCACTGAAATATGTTGGGTAAAAACTTTCTGCTTCCATGGAATCATGCAGGTGGCATGCCACCCAAATAACACACTGTTGCACAACTGTTGAAAAGAATTGTATATCTAAAGGTATTTCAATTGGCCTTGTAAGTGGAGCTATGTCGTGATGTTTGTGCCACAGAGAAAGTGGTTGTGTGTCATTGTAGTCTCCTGTCTCTCTCTACATGTTGTCGTCTTAGTCAAATGGCGATGTGGGAATAAGTTTCATCAAATTAAAGACACTGGCGTTGAGTATTTCCAGGACACAAGTGTATCTAATGACTACAGCAGATCCATATCGGTGCCTGCACCTTCCCAGGAGAGAACACAAATAACAAATATGGAGCGAGAACATAATTACTGCTACCAGCAGAGATACACAGGCACATGGCTCCTGATTTCATGGCCTCACTGCACAAACATGTAGGTGTACATAAGCCAGGTTTCCCCTTGTATCTTAATCCCCAACAGCCCCCCAAGGAGTTTAACTCTATCTGCTGTTGTGGATTTTGAATGCATTAAAGTTCTATATAAAGACCCTTTGTACTTGTGTATATGCATACTCCTCTAACAGTCTGACCAGTGAAAGGGTTAGGCATCCTAAGTTCTGACTTCAGCCTAAACCATTTAGGTCGTGATTCCAGTTGGGTTGTTCACACAGCTGTAAATAATAATAAATAGTAAATTGTTACATATGTACCTATAATCTATAATTAATATACATTCAGTTAATTGTCAAAGGAAACCTTGATCTAAACCATCTTAATTACTGAAACTTGTCAATTGACTGCTTTTTCCAGGTCAACAATAATAAGTGTAGGGCTACAACTGCAATTTGATTGATCACAATTAAACCAAAGGTCTGTTAGGCCATAGAACTAAATATTGAATCTACATGAGTTCTTATTTAGGTCTAGCTGGTTTATACCTCTACATACATGTGCTGAAATGCATGTGAATTAGGGATGTCAACAATTAATCGATTAACGATTAATTGTTGATTAAGACGTTGGTCGAACAAAATGCATTAATTGTAATTAATCGCTAATCGCGGACACGCGCACCCGCGTGGTCACGAAACAAGGCAACCGCGCACCGCGCTGCGTCAAGCTCGACTCACATCCGGCCGCAGGCACCAACGGCACTGCTCAGCAGCCCCGGTGTGCACGCGAAGCGGGATCGAACCGCGGCGCCCAGGAATGCGCCCGGACGTGCCGCTGCTGGCCCCGCACGGCTGGCCCGGGCCCCGGTCCCCGAGCCTCGTGCGGCTGGTCCGCGGCTCGGGCCCCGAGCCACAAACCAGCCGCACGAAACCAGCAGCGGCACGTGGTGGTTTAATCCTGGTCTAGTCCAGGTGCAGACCCGGTCGAGTCCCGGTCTAGTCCAGGTCCAGTCCAGGTCCAGACCTGGTCCAGACCCAGCCTAGTTCTGATCCAGACCTGGTCGAGTCCACGTTTAGTCCTGGTCTAGTCTCTTAGCCAATCAGGACAGAACACAATGTTACACTATACATTTTTTTTTTACACTATTAAAAAAAATTGAAAAAAAAAAAATAAATCTGCGAACCGCGATAGAGCGAGGGATTACTGTATTTTGTTATTCAGCATCAATACATTTGTCTGCTTTTTACTAAGGAATAATTAGTTGAGGAATATACAATATAATAATACTATGATATATTTTTGACTCAGTGTTATGTATACTATAGCTTATATTCTTAAAGATCCTATTGAAACACTAAAATTCAGGTGAAAAACGCCGCTTATCAGTTAATCGTTAATCGATCGATAAGGTCAATCAACTATCAATTAATGAATTAATCAATAATTTGCATCCCTAATGTAAATCTTAGGCTACGTTCAGACTGCAGGGCTTAAAGCTCTATTCGTATTTTTTTGTGAAATCCGATTTTTTCGTGAGGTCATTCACATTACCAATTAAATGCGACTTGTATGTGATACCAGTGTGAACTTTAAACACCCCAAAGTGTTCTGCATGCGCCTTGGAGGACACAACAAGGTTGAGCGTGCTCAGTGTTTACGGAAGTAGCCTAAACATGGACACTAGCATTGAGCATCTGGCGATTTTAAAGTTGCTGTTGTACCAGAGCCAGAACATGTACAACTTATTTATTTTAAGGAAGAGATTGAGAAGGAGAAGGTTTTTGACCTTGGCGTTTTGTGGGGCAGTGGCAGCAACGTCTGTAGAAAGGAACGTGTTGGTGCTGAGAGTGGTGGGATTGCTATGTGCTTTGCTGCTTCACTGACATGGACTTCATACACAATTTTCGCGTGACAGGAAGAACGTTTGTGTACATTTGTGAACGCCTACTTGTACCACTTGTACCACTTGTTGATGGTCAGATGGATGCGACCTGGCTGTTCAGACTGAAGTCGCATGTCAAAAGATCGGATATGTATCGGTTTTAGGACCACATATCCAAGATTAAGTTCACACTGCAGCCTGAATTCACTCAAATCCGATTTTTCCGCCCCTATGCGACCTGTATCTGATCTTTTAATGACAATCTGAATGACACAGATCAGATTTTTTCAAATGGGGCCTAAACCGATACATATCCGATCTTTTGACATGCGACTTCAGTCTGAACGGCCAGGTCGGATTCATCCAAACATTAATCAAAAACCTTGTCCTTCTCAATCTCCTCCTTAAAAAAAATAAATAGAACACTGAGCATGCTCGCTGCGTGTGATATCGTCGTGTCCTCCAATGGGCATGCAGGACACTTTTGGGGTGTTTAAAGTTCACACTGGAGATCATACACAAGTCGCTTTTAATTGGAAATGTGAAGGACCTCACAAAAAATTTGGATTTCACAAAAAAAATCTGAATTGAGCATTAAGCCCTGCAGTCTGAATGTAGCCCAAGTGGCCTGGGTCACGTTTGAAAAAAAATGATCTGTGTTGTTCAGACTGTCATTAAAAGATCAGATACAGGTCGCATAGAGGCAAAAAAAAAATCTGATTTGGGTCACTTCAGGCTGCAGTCTGAACATAGCCTTAAATTAGCAGTTATTTTCAAAAATATGTATGCAGTTATGTTGAGAATGTGCACTGTTACCTGAACACTGATTTTAAAATGGTTACAAATTGCAAGAAAAATCACAATCAGCCCTACAGTGGGGTCTGGTAAACTACTTTGAGAATAAATTGAATGCATTTGTTATGCAGGTGCAAACAGGTGGTCCAAGCATAAGACCATTAATACTTTACTATTCAGAGAGACATAATGCGGGCTACCGCATTATGCCTCTCTGCATAGTAAATACATACATAGTGCAAATACGGGTATTTGCACTATGTATCACTGCTCACATTCAACAGACCAGTTAGTTTGGTCGACCTTTGGTGTGTGACAAGAAAGCTATTAAACTGCGGGTGCCTCTGCACACTGTGCAAAATAGATCTTAGCATTACAGTGTTTTTGAGTTTGCCCACAAGTAAATAAGCTGTCATTGGGATAAAGCGGGTGCCACATCTGGTGAACAGAGAGGGGAGGAAATGGTGGCTTCCAGGCCCAGGCAAGTTCACTGACACGCTTTAGAGGAGCTTAATTATAATACGCCAGAGCAAAGTGCAAGCGTTTGTGACTAGAGGGGGTAAAACTTGAGGACAGTGACACCAGTCCAGTTGTGGCTACAAGCATTCGAAATATCTCCTGCAACATCAGATATGCATTAGCTGTACAAGAACAGTTTTTTAGCTTTAGCCGGCAGACTTCATGAAAAAGACATGATGCCCTGCTCTACGAATATATTACATTTAATGCATTTTCCTGTGTAGAGGCCATCTTGTTCCGTAATGCTTTATCCATTAGAAGAACAAGACTGCTTGCAGCGTTATTTCATTATGTGTAACAAATGTGCACTATGCCTTATGAAAACAATAAATTCTGTCATAGATCTGTGGGCCTCCGCTGCTATTTGTTAATCATGGTATTGTTAATTAATGATGCTATTTTTTCAAACTAATGGCCGCGCTGTGAATCGACGAAAATGAGAGAAGGGGGAAGTGCAAGTGAACTCCAAAATGACATGCTTTAGTCACAGCGCAGTGAAGGGAGACATATAAATAATCATGTAAAATGTATCAATAGATTTATGTCATTGTGAGCTGGTTTACGAGAAAATATTGGAATAACAGTCGTGTGATTTAGTATCCATTGTTCAGGCAAAGGCTGTTTAACTCCCTGGCCTTATGAATATTAACAGTGCTTCTCCTTCTCACTAGCGCACACACACACACACACGCACACACACACGCACACGCACGTAAATGCAAAAATACACAGGCCTGCGCTGGCTTCCTCCTTGTCTAATTTTTCATGAAGATAGCTGTTTTTATGCTAATCTGACAGCTGCATTCATTTTCTTGGCTTTCTCTCAGGCATTTACTTTGCAATTTTCTTTTTTTTTTTCATTCTTTCTTTTTCAATCCCCAACTACTTTTGCCCAATGAACCCCACTGCTATCTTAATGAACATTGTGTAATTAGCGCAAAGTAGGAACTTGTTTGATTGAGGTGATGGTGTCATTTCTCAAAACAAGGGGATAAAAAGTTGGTGGTTGGCAGGTGTCAATGGATGTTTTGTTTTGAAATGCTTCATTAAACAGACCGACAGTTTTCACCCACGTTTAATGGGTTCGTTTTCACTTGACTTGTCACAAAAGGTTGCTTTAAAAAAACTTCAATACTAATACTTCCATAAGACTTTTTTGAAAGTCTTACAGAAGTTTTTATTAATGCGGTAACTTCTATGGAACTCACATTTTGTTAGCCCCCTAACATAATTATCTAAGTCTTTTTTTCAACGATTGAATATAGAAAAAGAAACTCCCTTAATCAGGAAAATTACTTAAGCAATTTGTGTTAATTTGGCTGTAAAAATCTTCCTGATTGGCCGAGGACATAGCCAATGACACTTACTGCAGGGTCTGGAGAGCAGAATGAGTTAAAGTAAAAACCCTTAATTGAATTCAAAAGTGCAACGAAAATGTGGAAAATGTGGAAAAATATGAACTTATTACTGTAGTTATTAGTGAGATGCTTGATTGCAAAGGCACAAATTTACTAACTTGTATCAAGGTCAAATCTATTGAAAGAATAACTTATTTTTTTTTAATATAAAACATGATTTTAATTGGTCTGTTTCTCTCATTAGGACCGGCATTTTCCACACAATTTGACCAGCTACTTTTTCACATGATTAGCACCATCATGCTCATCTCGCTATGAGGTTGCATTTAAACCCTTTCATGAGCTTGTGAAGTCAACTTGCTAATGGACCGGAGATCGCTGGTTTAGAGGTGACCGCTGGGCCATAATTGGACCGGTGACTCCATTTGAATGCTGCTAGTGGTCTGTCTTCCTTTGAGATCGCTAATGATTTGAGAGACAGAGAGGTGGTTCGTTTTGGCATGCTGGTTACCTAGGCGTCCCGGATATGGTGTGTGCAGTAAAACAGAGTAATTGCGCAGCGTTATAAGGAAAGTGACACTAGAATCTGGCTCTCTCATTTGCACTGGGTTTTTCCGTCGACTCGTGAATAGGCTCATGAGTGTACTTAAAGCAGCAAATGAAGGCGAGGGTGCTTCAGGAGAGAGATGTGGCGCGGTGCTGTGCAAAGTCATTACTCAGCACAATAAAGCACTCCGGTCTAATGGAGGAGTATGCATGTGCCTTTGTTATGTTAATACTGTTGACAGTCCTTATTTCACCTGACAGTCAACAGCAAGTGCTCCTAAGATGATCTGATGTGGCGTGTGGTTTTTTGCTGATAGTTTCAAAAGCAAGAGCCGTCACTTAATGATGATGTCATAAGATTGAATGGATCAGATTGAGGGGTATGTAAAATATTCCAGATAGTCATCATGAACCACTCGTGAATGAATGAGAGGTTACATTGGCACATTTTTAAACCCAGCAAGAAAACATTTTTATTTCCTAACCAAGGATTCTTTGTGTAATTTTGGAACTGAGATGATTCATTTTTACACATAACCAGACAGTTGATGGTTCAATATCAGCTCAGAACAGTTCATAATCTTGTTGTGCCCCTGGGCAAGCCTTTTCTTCCAAATTGCCTGGGCAAATGCAGTGTGTGAGGGGGCTATTGATTGTGCCTGTGGTGCAGCCATGGTTCAGTCAGTTGGTCCCGGGGCAGCTGTGGTTAAACAAGAGGCTTTTACAAGTAGCCATATGCGTGGAGTGAATGAATAATGGCATTCTGTAGTGCTTTCAGGAGCTTGTAAACCACAACAAAAATCTGTCTTATTCCACAGTATATATTCATTAAATATTGTTGCACTGCCTTAGGTGAGATGTGCAGTTGTATTATTTAGTGCTCATGAAAGATTTCAGTTTGAATTCAAACTAGATCCTAATGTATCTTAATGTCTTGCTTTTCTTTGTCTGCAGCGGGAACCACGTACATATTTGGGCGCGATGGAGGGCTCATCACTTACACCTGGCCTCCGAACGACCGCCCCAGCACCCGGGCCGACCGCCTCGCCATCGGCTTCAGCACCCACCTCAAAGACGCCGTCCTGGTGAGAGTGGACAGCTCCTCTGGGCTTGGAGACTTCCTCAAGCTTCACATTGTAAGTCAAATGACTGCATTTCTCATCTTCTCATTGGTTTATTGATCACACATGCAGACACAGAGCAAAGCCGTGGAATCTATGCTAGTTTGATACAAGATAGGAAGTGCGTGGATCAATAAGACAATGATTACTTTCTATTGGAGTTTGGAGAGAGGAACATTTTCCATTTTGACTTTTAGTTCAGTATTTTCACTTAAAAAGAATTAATCAAAGATATATAATTTGTGACACTTTTAAATGCCAAAATTCTAAGAAAAATTATAGATAACAGGCAGAGAGTCTATTGCTTTGTTCTTATAATACAAAAAATGGATTAGTTAGTACCCTTTTTCATGCTATCATCGTGCTACATACAGTATGGCCACAGATAGAGCGTTTCTGACCTGCACATATTTCTGCTGCTGCCACATGACCCTTTTACCTGCAGGCTCCCATTAACTGACAGCAACACTGATGCTAGCCTGTAGCATAGGAGCATGGTACGCTCACACTTTTACTTCTCTGTGTTAGAGCGGACATTGTTCATGGCACTCGTTTATCTGCATAGAGTCAAAAAAGTCAGTTTATGTGAATTCAAATGAAAATACACATTGGTTGGGGGTCTGTCACATGCTTGTTTCTACGGATATGTCATTGCTCTGCCTAGAATGTTCCACAATACAGTATTAAACAGCTCTACCTTACATAGAATAGAATAGAATTAATAGAATGTTTTTTATTTATGTACAATTTATTTCAAATTTCTCATACATACTCACAATGAGACTGAAAGCATCTCACTTCAGTGCAGACATTTAAGTAGGATATTTACAACACAGTATAGAAAAAAGTGCAAAAAGATGAAAGTAAAATAGTGCCAAAAAAGAAAATTATTGCAAAAAAAGTCCTCTACAAGCTGGTTCTACACATGGGTTATCCAGGTTATTGTAAGTCTTGCTCAGATATTGCAGTAGGGGTGACACATACAACCATATATACACACATTATGATATTACAGGTGATGTCATAGTTCAAAAATACCTAGAAAAACAGGCATTCTGACTGTGAGGGGGTTGCCTCTCCGCAGATCTGACTTGTAACTTGGTCTGGTTTGGTCTCCATGAAGATAGAAAGGTTTAATACCACACTGTGAAACATTCCAGACAAAGCAATAATATTTCCATGGCATTTGACAAACCCTTCACCAGAAAAGTAACACAATGCACCTTTCAGGTTTGAGATTTTGATATGCCATGGTTGATAACATTGTGGAATTCAACAAAAATACACATTAAAGATAAATTGGGTAACATTTCAGGTGGAGGTCTTTTTTGCCTTGAATGTTTCACGGTATATCTTTAAACTAATCAATCTATATGGAGACACACAGGGCACCACCAGACCAATAAAATAGCTGTAATGAAAACGCTGGATATGTTTAATGGCATACTGTGGCATCTAATTTATCCATGGAGACAAGTAAAAGGCATACCTGTCACTACCAAGTATACGCAATGCATCTTTAAATTGTTCTTACAGTTTTGATTTTTTAATCCTAGAATACTTTCGCTATAAAAAAGTTACACTATCACTTTTGCCGGGTAATTTTTACCCGATATAATATACCCAACAAAAAGTACTTGGCATGAAAAATAGATCGAAATATGACAACACATGATAAATTAGAGTGGTTTTCTTTTATTTTCAACTGTGGTATGTGTAACAAAATGGAAAAAACATAGGAAGACCCTAAAAACATGCTCCAAAATTACTGAAAAATACTTACCTGGCCAGCCAAATGATATCTCTCTGTATTTCCTATACAGCGCGATACCATTTGGACACCCTCGCTCCACCCTCGCTCCTCCGGTTAAAAACCGACTCCGCGATTCTGATTCGTTCAAAGATGGTGACGTCAGTGCACCCGCCTTTGCCCGCAAAGTCACTCTTAGACAGCGGAAGTTCCTCCTCAGTTTTGAATCAAGATGGCGCAATCTCTGATTGGTTCACTTAGCTATCTGTCTACGTGCAACTGCAGCGCATTTTGGGCCAAGCGTTACCAGACTCACCGCTGGTACAGCGATGAGTCATGGATTCTTCCAGGCAAGAAAAATACGAATTTGAGAACAAAAAATTCCTAAAAAATAAATAAATAAATAAATAATAATAATAATAATAATAATAATGATACTGGAAAGTTGGTCTTTGGTCCACCCATTCCTGGGACATGTGAGACTTCCCTGGTGAAGCTCAGACTCCTTGACACACAAACAGTTGCAGGAGAGAGGAACAAAAAATAGTATTTTTTCAGTGGGTAAAAATTACCATTTGACTAAAATATTGTTTTCACCATAAGAATTCCCTTTGAAATCACCACTTTGTGATATTTATTCATAACCACTACACTAAATAAGGATAGCATACAAAGCCTGTAGGAAAAATTGGTCTTTGGGGTAGGGAAACACCTACACCTTCAAAGATGTCAAAAACAATGGTGAAACTACCCAGGGACCCGTGACACATATTGAAAATCATGTAAATACTTTTACTTGGGTGAAAATCAACTGGCGATAGTGCTCTAGGGTTAAACATGTTATCCCAATTTTATTAAAAAACAAACATCCAATTCAATCAGTAACAGTGTATGTTAAATACATGTTAAAATGTAAATTTGGGGGCAAACTATAGAACCATGCACATGTTTATTGACAGTGAAAGCCCCCGGGAGCTCTCACACAAACAGGAGATTGGTGTTGAAGGCTGTGCCCCGGCTGCCCACACTCTGAGCCTCACAGTCCCAGCGGTGAGGCTGACATAAGACGCTCTGTCCTCACCTGCCGAGCATCCACCATGACAGGGCTCCTCTGAGACACCTCTGCCTGCTTCAACAACACAGGCACAAGCAACCTGAAAATCAACACATTTTGACACGCAGCTTCAGCAAAAACATGCAGTATATCCATATCATTTTCGTCAGGTAAAATATGACTGGGTTATATGACAAAATTTTTCTTCCAGATAACAATTTTAGACTTCACTGTGATTGGTTGAATCCAGCTGTCACTCACTCAAGACCTTACAGAGACTAACTAATAAGTGATATTTGTAGAAAAAAGTCTTGCTGCTACATTAGACTTAGACACTGATCCACAAGGGAAGTTATGTGGACACAGTAGCTCACACATCACATAATTATAAAAAATAAAGTGCTAAAATTGAAGTGGTAATAATAAATCCAAAATAAGTAGCAAAAACAGCAAGAGATTGGTGTCAAATATGGCAGAATTATGCAAATGTATACAGCTCTGGAAAAAAATAAGAGACCACTGCAAAATTATCATTTTTTCTGATTTTACCACTTATAGGTATGTGTTTGTGCAAAAGAAACATTTTTGTTTGAGTCTATAAACTACTGACAACATTTCCCCCAAATTCCAAATAAAATATTACCGTTTAGAGCATTTACTTGCAGAAAATGACAAATGGTCAAAATAACAAAAAGATACATGTTTTCAAACCTCAAACAATGCAAAGAAACAAGATCAAATTCATTTTAAAACAACATAATACTAATGTTTACACTTAAGAAGAGTTCAGAAATCAATATTTGGTGCAATAATCCTTATTTTTAATCACAGCTTTCATGCGTCTTGGCATGCTTTCCACAAGTCTTTCACATTGTTCTTGGGTGACTATTCTACTCCTGGCGCAAGAACTGAAGTAGCTCAGCTTTGTGTTTGTGTTGGAATTCAACAGACGCTGGAATGGAATGGATGTAATACATGTAGAGATGCTGATTTCAGAAAGAAATGCAGTGGTCTTTTTTCCAGAGCTGTATGTGCAAGTACAAATAAAATATAGAAACATAGTAATACAAAATATATCTGGGCTATATACAAGAGAAAGGAGAAACAGTACCAAGGTGAAAAAGTGATTGACATAAAAGAAGGTTATCTATTACATAAGGGTGAGGTGTTGTACAGATGTATAGAGTATAGTATGAATGTAGTAATAGTGTATTACTATATCGTAACATGTCCAAACAGTCTTATGTTATTCCTTGCATCCGTGCTAGCCACGTATAATGAATGATCTTGCTACTTTTACTAAAGTGATGAAAAATATGTCTGTCAGCCATTTGCATAGCAGGGCTCTTTTGAAATGAAATGGCAACTCAGCTTTGCAAGGTATAGCTCATTCCTCTGCCTCTGTGAATACCATACATACAAATGGAGCACATGTAAAACACATTTACATCGACCCCAAAGAACTTGACACCATTTGAATATTTTTCGACATTCTGGCTGATTCTGAACAGACATTTATAGGTTACCTGTGCCTAGGCATCCCCAAAGTCAAAATCATATATCCAAATTTTATATTAAGTATAACACTTATGTTAAAGTGCCACTTATTTTAGTTTTGTGAGTGCTGTCATTAATCTATATACAGCTCTGGAAAAAAATAAGAGACCACTGCATTTTTTTTCTGAAATCAGCATTTCTACATGTATTACAGCCATTCCATTCTAGCGTCTGTTGAATTCCAACACAAACACAAAGCTGAGCTATGCATGAAAGCTGTGATTATTAAAAATAAGGGTTATTGCACCAAATATTGATTTCTGAACTCTTCTTAAGTGTAAACATTAGTATTATGTTTTTTTAAATGAATTTGATCTTGTTTCTTTGCATTGTTTGAGGTATTTTATGTTATTTTGACCATTTGTTATTTTCTGCAAATAAATCCTCTAAACGATAATATTTTATTTGGAATTTGGGGGAAATGTTGTCAGTAGTTTATAGACTAAAACAAAAATGTTCCTTTTGCTCAAACACATACCTATAAGTAGTAAAATCAGAAAAACTGATAATTTTGCAGTGATTTCTTTTTTTTCCCAGAGCTGTACAGTTACAATGTTAGCATTGTAACTATTCCTATTTTCCGCTTGTAGCTTTATGAAAAGTAGAAGAGTAGAGGTTACAGTGTGTGGTCAGGAGACACTCCTTGTACAGATGTAAGAAGGAGCACAAGGATCATGCACATTAGAGATAATACTACAGTTGTGCTGAGTGAATGTGACACATCTCTGGCCAGTGTTAGCTTATTTCTGCACATTCTTTTAACTGTAACCAATTCTTCAATGTTTTTCCTTTTTATAGATGTAGAAATAACTGGAGGCTATAAATGTCCTGATGATAAATAGATTCATATTGTGAATAGCATTTAGTTTTGTGTATGTTAATCTACTTATGTATTTATTACATCAATGTTAAAGGCCCTATATAACACAAAACTGACTCCTGTAAGCTTTAAGACACGTTACAATGTTGTTACTTCATCAGAAACATACCTGGAGCTGTGTTTTGTTTCATTCATATGTTTGAGTAATCCTTTATTATTTATTATCTCCAAAGCTCAGAATGCTGTGTTCCAACTTGTGATGTCATTAAGCTATCATGTGCAAGTTAACAGCCACCTTTAATTTAGCACAGATTGGCAATTCCAGGGCTGAAATCCCCATCAAATATCAAAAAAGATCAAAGTCAGCTTTATTGTCAATTCTGCCATATGTGTTCAACATACAGTGAATCGAAATTTTGTTTCTCTCTGGCCAAGCAGTGCAAAAAGACAGTGTACAAAATACAATATAAAGACAATACAAAAACTATCTATGACAAAATCTAAAATCTAAAGCAGTGCAAAGAATAAATAAATACCTATTTACAGATGTCCAAACTGTGCAGTGTGCATCAAAATGTGCAGTGGAAGATGCAGCAATGAAAATGTACAGTAAATGTAAAGTAAAAATGTAAAAATGTAGCTGCATGCAGCAATGTGGGGCCAAGCACGAAGGTGCATGTAGGCCTCAGCATGTATTATCGTTTTGTCATGACAGCCAATCAAACGCTACGTTATAAGCAGAAAAGTTATACAGGGTCTAACAGGGTCTGACAGAGCCTAACAGAGTCTGACAGGGTCTAACAGAGTCTGACAGGGTCTAACAGAGTCTGACAGGGTCTAACAGAGTCTGATAAGGTCTAACAGGGTCTGACAGGGTCTAACAGAGTCTGACAGGGTCTACAGGGTCTGACAGGGTCTAATAGGGTTTAACAGGTCTAACAGGGTCTGACGGGGTCTAACAGAGTCTGACAGGGTCTAACAAAGTCTGATAAGGTCTAACAGGGTCTGACAGGGTCTAACAGAGTCTGACAGGGTCTAACAGGGTCTGACAGGGTCTAACAGAGTCTGACAGGGTCTAACAGAGTCTGATAAGGTCTAACAGGGTCTGGCAGGGTCTAACAGAGTCTGACAGGGTCTAACAGAGTCTGACAGGGTCTAACAGAGTCTGACAGGGTCGGACAGGGTCTAACAGGGTTTAACAGGGTCTAACAGGGTCTGTTAGCCAGCCTTCCCAGGCTCCCAGGCTTCCTATGAAGGGTTCCCGAGATATGAGCTCACTTCGGCTAGATCAAAGACACATCAAAGACAGATCAAAGGTACATTTCTGCATTGCCTAGCAACGCAGAAAATTCCTGAAAATTCCTGCTGACCTGCTGGTGGCACTAGACGGTTGGGGGTGGGTGCCTATAAATTGCTGTGGGTAATGAGGAGACTGGCTGGAATGTGCATGCAAAATTTCACAACTTTTTAACAGACGGTTCTAGGGGTTGCCATAGACTCCCATGGGTCGAAGAATAATGTATAAGAATCAGTAGAAACACTATGGTGCTTCGCACCTTCGGTGCTTGGCCCCAATAAATGTGCAACAGTAGTCCTTAGCAGCAGTATTTAAAGTGTCTAGAGTGATATGTCTCTTATGGGGGTGGGGGGTTGGGAGACGGGTAAATTCAGAGTTCAGCTTCCTGACAGCCTGGTGGATGAAGTTGTTTGACAGTCTGGTGGAGTGGGCTCGGAAAGTCTGGTACCTTCTCCCCGAGGGCAGAAGGCTGAAGAGGTTCTGGTTCTGGCACATGGTTCTGATGAAGGTGCATGGAGTTTAAAAACACAGTGGAGCATTTCCTTTATTAACACGACATCACAAGGTGGAACAGTGCGTTTTATGCCTGAGAAGTTTTATGCTGTGCTAAACACGTATGAGTGAAACACAACTCCAGGCATGTTTTGGATGAGGAAACAACATTATAACATAGATCAGAAAATAGCGTAATATGGGCTCTTTAAGAGACTTTACTCTTGAAATGATGATGTCTTCCAGTTCAGGGTTAAATATTTGACAAAACCCTACTTCTCACAACTGCTCATCAAATGGAGTGCTCACATGAGTAAAGCTCTTGATGACTGTTGATATAAGGACTAATTACTGCTGCATGGATGGAGAGATGCCTATGTGATACAATTTCATTACTGATTGTTAATGCTTTCACGACCAACTCCATAAATCGAGTAAATGTACAATCCTCATCCACATTTGTGTCCTCTGTTGTCATTAATTACAGTGGAAAGGATGTGTTTTACAGGACACCATTAAACACAATGAGCTGTGCTAAATTGTCACTTTGATGAGATCTTTATACAGCCGCCATTGGCCAGTGATCATCAAAAAGCCTTATGTATCTGTAATGTACGCTGGGAGACTCACAGAAAGTGAAAATAATCATGAAATAGAATTAATTTGTGACCCGTTACCAAATATATCTCCATCAGACTCATTTAGCTTAATGTCTGCATGTCTTCGGTTTTGCAGGTGGTGATTTTAAAATGGATATTTTAATGCACACTTTAAAACACAGGATTTCATTTAAATATTAGTATTCTGCCTCCACTAGTGTTCAGAAACTCCAAATTCCCTCCAACAAACACCCAGGAAGCCTCTGTTGTTCTGAACATTTACCGGAGTTGACTGTAAAACTGTAACAGACAAAAAAACAAATACAAATTACAATCATGTTTTCACACTCCAATGAACAGAGGACATGCAGAGCCACACAAAATGCAATGCAGAGCAGCTCAACACAATTCAATACAAGCACAACAACAGCCCAGCATCAGCTGAACTTCTCTAAAACATCTATAAAACAAGCAGTTAGCATGATGCTAACATCAATGTAAATTCCCTTAAAGGTCCCATGACATGGTACTTCTTGATGCCTTTATATGGTGCCTTAATGGTTCCCTAATGCTGTAAATGAATCCTTCTTCAAAATCAACACTCAGTGCATGAGAAAGACACATGTACACAGTCAGAGTCAGAATATCTCTCTCTGAACAACTCATTCTGGGCGTTGTTGCTTGAATGCAAATGAGAAGGACACAGATAGGTTAGAGGAGCGGGTGGGGGGGGGGGGGGGGTGAAATGCGCCGCTGGTTCCTTGTTACTGTGCGCTGTCTCCCACTTCCGCGTTTTAAGCGCGGAGGAAGAAAGGAGAGGAATTTCAATGAAAAAAACACATTTTCACAGAAAATAAAATTAAACCACTGCTGTTTCAGAGGTCCAGAGGGTCGGGTAAAGGACTTCCGAGCCTAGAAACACTCGCACGTGCCTCCAGGCAAATAAAAAAATGCATTTCGCATTGCGTAGCTCCTTCGCGGTCCAAACTCTCTGGGCGTGATTTCCAGACACAGGGGGTGGACATCCAGACGGGGGTGGAACTGCATTTGCATTTCTTTTTTCGATGTAACGTAACATAGTTGCCTTGTTCAGAATCGCCTGTTTGAGCTGTGTTTTTTTCTAACGCAGAAAATGACCGCAAATGCTCAGTTTAGACATTTCGCAACTTTTAGCTATGGGAGGGGGCCCTAAACAGGGTAGGGGAGCTCACATTAACGTTCAAAAACCTCAGAAAGTGAAAATTTCATGCCATGGGACCTTTAAATATGCTAGCTCCATTAGCGTCATATATTTTAGCCTGAATTTGAAATGCAAAACAACTTACAGTAAAGTACCCCACATAAGTATACAAAGTGAATTAACGTCTTATAACAACACAATACTTACAGACAGATGTTTTTATGGGCCAGATGACCCAAGCACTGGCAAGTAACAGAACAGTAGAAAAGTCTAGAACAATATGGCGGCTAAGGTAGCCCAGAGCAGACAAAACAGACAAACTCAAAACAAAAATACTCTCTCTCCACTGGGGCAGAACAATTAGCCTATGCCAATTCCTTTGTGTTTTTGTGCAGATCCGTGTTTTTATAGTGGAATTGGAATCAGAATCAGATTGTTAGATATGGTTATGATCAGATGTTATGGGTGACCACTGACCACTATGGTCTTTTTCACACCTGCCTTGTTTGGTTCGTTTAAAACAAACCAGAGTTCGTTTGCTCCTTTGATTCGGACCTTTTGGGCTGGTGTGAATAAAAACCAAAAATCTCGATCCGGAGCAAACAAGTGAACCGAGACCACCTAAAAAGCTCGGCCTCGGCACGGTTCCATTCGAACTCTGGTGCGGTTCGTTTGAGGTGAGAATGCAGACCGGACTCGATCCGACACAAGTTGACTTTTTGTACTTAACGAGCTCCTGTCGTATGTCGAGCATTATGGGAAACCGAGGCTGACGAAACGAAATTTACGAGGCTTACTTACGTTTTACGTGAAGAGCAAGAGTCAGAACTTGATGCGCGCACATGAGCGCTGTCCTCCGTAGCCGTCTTGCCCTGTGTCTTCGTCGTTTGGAAATTGATTGTAAAATAGTGTAAACCTCACGATGCTGCTCAAACATTTGTGCGAACTGTAAAAACTGAGCAAACCATATCGTTAAGGCTAGATTGAAAACAGCACGTAACGCCATGATTCTCCTCGTTCACATGTTTGGACATGGCGTTTGGACACGGCTCATTTCTGTCCAATGGCTGAACGACTTCAGCACAAGTGGTTTTGTTTATATATGTTGGTCCGCTTGGGGAAAAACTGCAGTGTGAAAGCGAACCGCACCAAAAAATAAAATAAAATAAAATAAAATTTGGTCCGGAGTGAACTATCGGACTTTCCTTGTGTGAAAACGACCTATAATGGCTGGGAAGCTGCAGAGTTGCCATACAGATAATGCACGCAAGCAAAACACAATTATGATAGATTACTCACCTCAAATGACCTTTCGGATGCCATTGATTTTGTCATTTCTTAATGGAATAATATATCAATATGTATTTTAGTAATCCATACAAACCACTTTTTACCCTTCTGGATATTGTAAATCTTAATTTGAATGCTTCTTTCACTTTAAAGAGCATCATTTTATATGTGATTAAGCATTTTCCTGTCAGTTTGTGGAGCAATACCTCTTCTCCCCCTGATTTAGACAGTCATCAATGACAAGATGCTCTCGTGGGCCATGAAGCATGATTTTAATATCCAAATCCTACACAGTGTCGCTGGTATCTGTATTTAAATTGGATTTTGCAGGTGTGGATTTTAATAGACCATTTTGATGCGCACTTAGATAAACAATGCATTTGATTACAAAGCCAGGTCCCGGTGGCCTTCTTCATTGGCGTTCCAAAGCTCAGATACAGTATGCAGGAGTGTCTTCACCAGAGTAGGCTATGTGAGATGGGATTAAACCTGATTTCAGCACTTACCGCCACCCTCCCCTCCACAGACCCTCACCCGCCTAATCTGCTGCTCCCATTTCATGATGACAGGAAACCCAGCGGGGCTTGAAGGACGCCATCTCGCCTGGCGCTCTCAAGAGGGAATTTTCTCCGTAATATGTGGAGGCCATGATTTAAATGCACCTCAAAGGAATTGTGATCCTTCCCCCTCCCCGATCCCGCCTCCCCACTCTCTCCATTGCAGATAAAGACAATGACTGGGACTCGGTGAACTGTCAAATGTACGACAATCACTTTCTTCTGGCTCATTATTGGATCTGCAGCACTGACTGGATTCATAATAGAGTTTCTGCTGCTGTTTCTCCCAATTACAATCATGCCCAGCTATTGTCAAAACAAAAAAAAACATATTCATGAGGCTATCTTTGAACAATGCATATGGAAAGTTGTTGGCGTAAACTATGTACATACATTTAATTAATTACGAGCGGCTCAAAAGAGGATCCTGAGAAAAATTCACAAAGACATTATGCAAAGCAGGGAATTATGGATGTAATGATCCTTTCTCAGCAGCAGAGTAATCCATAGTCAGAGTTTGTAAGATACGCATAAGTCTGTTTTAGTGGGTAACTCTGGGATAAGGAGAATATAATATAAATTCACTATAGACGTAATTTATATACCAAACCAAAAAGTTTTCTATGAACATGGCATCTCCCTAACCTTTAAAAGTTTAAAAAAGAATATATTTAGTGAATACCTGTCAAAATTATACATAATATACATTGTGTGAGACTTAAGAACGGTCCTTTGGTAGTCGCTGATAAGTAGGGCTGCACAATTAATCACAAGTTCATCAAGTTCAAATCACAAAAGATATTTTGATTGTAGAAGGTCCTCTACAAAGAACAAATATTCTGTCTTTTTACAGGAAAATCTTGTTGTACTTGTAGTTTAAACCTCTGCATACAGATATAACAGATACTCTTATTAGTTTATCAGTTCATATTTCAGTCTTCTCTCAAATGTTTATGGTCATGGAGTACAATGCGATACAATACAAACATCACAATTAGATTTCTGTTTTTTTTTTCTATTTCTTTTTTTTTTTTTTTTAGCATTAAATAGACAGACATCCACAAGTACTTTTTATACATATTTCTGACATATGCTGTATTTTATGTACCAACATGGCAGCCCACAAATAACTGTAGAAGTGAGTTATTTCCAGTCCATCTGTACAGTTTTCAGAAACCATTTATTTAGCCAAAAGGGCTTTGTGTTTTTGTTGTCATTGAAAGTGGTCGACAAGAGTGTCTGTCTTAGCCTCTCCTTGAGCTCGGCTGGGGGTCTCTGAGGGCCCTCTGAGCTTGTTTTCTTCAGGCACTCAATCTGCGCATGTGGTGGGGTAGGGACTCTTCCGGCGCTTTCTTCTTCCACTTTTTAATTGCAAGCATCCCCAAAAACAAGAAACGAATGGAGAGACAGTGGAGGTGCTACAGCAGCAGCAGTGAAGTTAATATATTCGGTGGAGCTGAGGAGAAATAATGACTTCTGTGGTGGGGCACGGCTCCCCTCGGCCCGGCTTTAGCTGACTCCCAGAAAGGGACTCTTCTGGTGATGGAAGACGCCTTTAATTGCAGTTTCAACTCTTGCTAGCTGCACTATTAATCATGTAAAATGGTTGGAGAGTGAATAGCACCAAGTCCACTGTCTGGAGCCTACTTGGACCATGAAAATGTCTTTAAGGTGTTTTTGCTCATACTCAAGTAAATGTATGATAAGTTAATTGTTATCATATTTAGTAAGTCTATGTGTTTATTCTAAGATAATTGTTTACTTAGTAGAAAGTGCTCAATATGTCCTACTTCAAAACAGAAACCAGCTTCATAATTTGCAAAAACTACTTCAAAACAACTAATGCTGTTAAATATTTTACTTAGCCTTTATTTAACCAGGAAGGCCCTATTGAGACATTGTTTCTCTTCTGCCAGGGAGTCCTGAATAGGCTACTAGTACTAAGACCTGTATCTGTACTCCACAATTACTACCACTACCACTGCTGCTGCTTTTGCTACTACTATTATTTCTACTAATACTACCTGTACTACTACAATTACTACCACATATGTGTTTTTTGTTAAAATGTTAAAATACCATTCTCTCTATATTACTTGAAATACATGTTTACAGGAACATCCCTGCAGCTGTATCTCGCCTGCTGACTCGTGATTACATAAAATAGCGTGCTTCATTAGTCGACAAAGTGCCGTGTACTTGCCTTGCACAGGTGACAGCGTTACCTGAGAGACGTGTACGCAGGTCCCTGGAGGTAGAGGCGGTCTCACGCTATCCCCCACGCTCCCATTAAAGCACCTGTCCAGGGAAGAGGCCTTATTCTCAGCCTCCTCTCAGCTCAGGTCTTCCCAGTAGTAATTAGCTCGCCATTCACTTCTGCACGGAACAGGTCTACATGCAATGCCCCGCGGGCTGCTGTGGTGCGAGACTCTGCATGTGGCGTAATTGGTCGAAATGCATCAGTCAGTCATGATCAATGCCCCAGAGGAGCTGAAAAGCATATTATAGCTGTATATTTTCCATAAATGTAAGCGTATGCGGAAGCATTCTCAGGTTTGCGTGTGAAAGAAAATTGTTTTTGTTCCATCTCTGTGTACAAGCGTAATGCTGTTTTGGGATTAGCCTCGATTCAAGGTTAAATAACACACTAGTTCATTCATAACTTCCCTATTCATGGGTTTCAGGTGAATTGTTTCTTCCTGATTTGAAGGATTTTCTGAGGACTTTTCCCCATCAACACTCTGATTTAAATAGCTTGAAACTATAGACTATATAAATAGACGATATAAAGAAGTGGACTAAGAGAGTGTGATGTGTGATGTCACCCGCAGTGTTCGGCTCCAGTCAAATGAAGCTCACGATACTAGCGGTTATAGGAGCGAAATTGAAAACAGGTCGATATTAGGAATTGGAATTTATTTGTACTCAAAATAGCAAAAATAAAAACACCAGATCATGTAGAGCAGGATAATACGAAACATCTTAAAGATCCCATGACATGGTACTTCTTGATGCTTTTATATGGCTCCTTAATGGTTCCCTAATACTGTAAATGAATCCTCCTTCAAAATCAACACTCAGTGCATGAGAAACAGAGATAAGATGAGAAAGAGTAATTTTTCTCCCTCAGAACAGGTCATAATGGGAGTTGTTGTTTGAATGCAAATGAGGAGAAAAAAGCTGGCCAGTAATAGAGGGTGGGGGCGTGGCCAAAGTCTCCGCTCTCGGCTCTAGCTCTCAGCTGATTCATTTCCTTGTTTTTGCACGGGGGGAGAGATTTCAAGCGTTCCATTGAAAAATAAACACATTTCCACATAAAATAAAATTAAACCACTGCTGTTCAAAGGTCCAGAGGCTCAGATAAAGGACTTCCGAGCCTAGAAACACTCGGACGTGCCTCCAGGCAAATAAAAAAAACGCATTTCGCATTGCGTAGCGCATTCACAGTCCAAACTCTATGGGCGTGATATACAGGGACGCTGAGCGGAGACAGAGGGAGGGGCTGGAGCTGCATTTGCCGATCTGACGTCAATAAGGTGCCTTGTCCGAACTCGCCCGTTTCAACACTGGTTTTGTGTAACGCAGAAAAGGACCGCAAATGCTCAGTTTAGACATTTCGCAACTTTTAGCCATGGGGGGGGCCTAACCAGGGTAGGGGAGCTCACATTAACGTTCCAAAACCTCAGAAAGTGAAAATTTCATGCCATGGGACCTTTAAGACCAAAATGATGAGGCTCACTGCAGCAGTTACAGAGAGAAGGCTGACAATTTAATAATAATAATGCATCAGTTTTATCTAGCACTTTTCTGGACACTCAAAGACGCTTTACAGATCATTATTCATTCACTCCACTCAGTGATGATAAGCTACTATTGTAGCCACAGCTGCCCTGGGGCAGACCGACGGAAGCAAGGCTGCCAATCTGCACCATCGACCACCACCATAACTCACGCACACACACCACTTTCATACTAGGCAATGTGGGTGAAGTGCAGTTTTTGTAACTGGCGCCCCCCTGTGGCCCCTGATTTTCCCAGTGGACTCCCATCCAAGCACTAACCAGGCCTGGCCCTGTTTAGCTTCTGAGATCTGACGGGATCAGGCTTTGACAAGCCGTTATGGCCACATTTTCCAATATCAAGTCAATTGGAGACAGAATCGATGGTGCTGGAAGCTTCCATGCTCACTTCCTATTTGGAACGCGGCGGTCAGTGGGTTAGCTATGTGTTTATATTAGTACATACAGTCTATGCTTGAAACCCATGAATTTGCATTTATCAGTTACAATGTTAATTATCTGAAACCCTTGGATATTATTTTAAAAGATTTGCATTTTGAAATACGTCTTTACTGAGTAGATCACATTCTTTGAGATTTTACATTCAAATCGAATTCCTCTCAACTCTCAACAGATTTTTGGAGACTAAAGTGTGAAAACAGAAGCCAAACCAAGACTTGGTGATAGTCATAATCTAACACCAGAAAAATATAATTTCACATCCTCTTACACAAAATAAAAAGAATAAACTGACATAATGTCTTGGAAGAGTTTTGTCCTCAGCCTAAATCACGACACAGGTTTGTTAGTGATTATTCGGAGGTGAAGTGTCTAATGAGCAGTGCGTAGGCACATCCATCTGAGTTTGTCTGGCACCACTCATTCTACACTCTCTGGCACTGATTGGACACTGGCTTTTTATGGAAAATGCACACTACACCATGCACACTAGTATGTGTGCATGGTTTACATGCACACGGAAAACTGATTATTATCTGATTTTTGGACCTTAATTTTAATAGTCTTATAACTGACTATCTGATAATAATTTGATTTTGAGTGCGTACTTTGAATGTTTCAGTTATGGTTTTATTATTAGTATTTAGTGGTGGATATCAACTTGTGTGTCTGATTCTTTTATCTATGAAACTGTTAATTTAGCTGGCAGCACAGGTTCCAGAATTGCACATAAAATGAATCACAGCTTAGAAAAAACACATATATTCATGAAATCATAACTTTTTTTTTTTTTTGAAAGTGGATCTTTTCCAGAGCCACTTTTCACAGCATTTTTCCATCTAGAACTTTCATTCAGTTCTGTAGAAAGCAAAGTTACAAATAGCTGTTAGCAGGCTCACTATACAATACAAATGGAGCAGTATTAGAAGGAACAGACAGGATAAGAACGTGCAGATTTATCAACCACTTTCAGTCCTTCTGTGTGAACTCAATCATAGTTATATAGACTAAATGACAGCTTAGACACTACTTTCTCTGAAACTCCCTCTTCTAGTAGATCCTTGTGCACTGAAGAGCTGCCCTGTAATTGTTAAAGTAGCTATGAGTGGTGGTAATCGCATGGTAATAGGGCTTGTAAATATATCATTGACTTTATGTCAGGGTTGACTGATGGTGCCATGGGGCTGTACACCAGAGTGTGCAGTCTCCTAGTATATCTATCTCTCCATAGACACAGACAGCCTTAGCCACTGCGACTGCTCCTGATGTACCTGACCCCAAAGAATCAAATCTCATCATCTCCATATTGAGAAGAGGACAGCGCTAGAATCACCATTACTCATCTTTCAGGGCCAATCATTTCTCAATTTGTTCAAGCTCTTTGCCACTACAAAGCCAAGTGGTCCATGAAGAGGCATAGGAGAGAGGGAGGGAGAAGAGGCCTGTAAAATAATGTGTCTTCAGTGTTATTAGTGTAACAAATCACCGAGTGGATAGTCATTCTGCGAGCTGTACATCGCTGTGTTATGGGCATTGGCTCAAGTGCAGAGATATTGCCGTAGCTAACGTGAGGTAAATTTGATTTCATCCTCAATGTTACACTGTGAGGCATGTTAGCCGTTGCCTGGGTTACGAGGTTAAGAACAGTGACATTCTATTTGGAGAGGGATGCGTTTTGTTGGTACTGACGTTTGCCTTTGCTTCTGTGTGGTTTATATTCTGTACTTTTTTTTTTCTATTTTACACTTTCCTTTGTTTCTTCTGGTGTTGTCAAAGCAAATCACCTTTCAGCATGCAGTGATTCACTTGCAATTATACCTCTGTGTAAAATGTGGAATACTAGGCCTACATTAAGGGTTCACTATGTCACTTTTCGGATCAAGGGTCATCCACTTGCTTGTCTCCATGGCATTAACTATATTTCTCTATAAACACAATCAGGTGATGCCACAAGGTAACGCTAGGTCAGATCTGTGGAGAGGAGAGCCTGATCACAGCACAGCACATTCTAGGCAAACAAATAATGAAGACAAGCACATTGCGGACCCCTCAGAAGAAAAGCTTCATAGTTCACCTTTAAAACGGTAGTGCTTATCATTTCAGCCAATTACTAGAATAAACCATTTTATTTATTGGCTGAAATGTTAGGAATTTGGTTACATTTTCTCCCCAAAATTGTTTTAAACCACCAACAGCGCCCATATATCAGGATTTTGGACATGTACAGTAAACATGTACACTAGCTTGTGAGCCATACTGCCCCTCGATTGACTCAGAGGAGAGTTTGTACTCACTCTATGTCTGAGTATGTGTCTGGGTATGTTTGGGGCCAGAGAAGCACAGCACTGAGCCATCTTAGTTGTTGACTTTTGACACAGCTGTCCCAGGCCTCAGGGTAGGTTAAAAATAGCCCTGCTCCTCCTCGCTGCATTTGTGAACACTGCACTAGCTCAACATTACAAACTCAGAGTGTATGCACAAGATCAAATGCACACAGCTATGGTACAAAGTGATTTTTTTGATATACAGCTGTGGAAAAAAATAAGAGACCACTGCAAAATGATCAGTTTTTTCTGATTTTACTACTTATAGGTATGTGTTTGAGTCTTTAAACTACTGACAACATTTCCCCCAAATTCCAAATAAAAATATTATCGTTTAGAGCATTTATTTGCAGAAAATGACAAATGGTCAAAATAACAAAAAAGATACATGTTTTCAGACCTCAAGCAATGCAAAGAAACAAGATCAAATTAATTTTAAAACAACATAATACTAATGTTTACACTTAAAGGGATATGCCACCCCCAGGTCAAATTTGGGCATCTCCCCACAGTCCAGAGACTAAAACAAGTGATGAAAAGCGTTTTCCTGGTCACCCAGCCATTGTCCGAGTCTGTTAGCACTGACCGCCGCGCGCAGCTGCTGCTCCTCCGCGTTAGACTGGAGGCTAACGGCGCCAGAGGAAGATTTCGGCCAAAAGGAATTAATTTGCTCGATGCTTTTCCCAATTACTTTCTGTGTAGTGCGCATTCATATCGAGTGCAAATAAATGTGCAAATCAACACGGAGAGCTTGCCTTGGTCATTTTGGGTGGGAACTATTTTTCAGTGCGGAAAAAGACAGACGAAGCACACACCACGCGGACAGGGGAATCCCTGTTTACGCACCAGGAAGGGAGTTCCCCCGTTACGCTGGTGCTCTGTGCTTCGGCTTTATTTTTCCGCACTGGAAAATAGTTCCCACCCAAAATGACCAAGGCAAGTTCTCCGTGTTGAGTTGCACATTTATTTGCACTCGATATGAATGCGCACTACACAGAAAGTAATTGGGAAAAGCATCGAGCAAATTAATTCCTTTTGGCCTAAATCTTTCTCTGGCTACGTTAGCCTCCAGTCTAACGCGGAGGAGCAGCAGCTCGCGCAGCGGTCAGTGCTGACAGACTCGGACAATGGCTGGGTGACCAGGAAAACGCTTTTCATCACTTGTTTTAGTCTCTGGACTGTGGGGAGATGCCCAAATTTGACCTGGGGGTGGCATATCCCTTTAAGAAGAGTTCAGAAATCAATATTTGGTGCATTAACCCTTATTTTTAATCACAGCTTTCATGCATTTTGGCATGCTCTCCACAAGTCTTTCACATTGTTCTTGGGTGACTTTATTCCACTCCTGGTGCAAGAACCGAAGTAGCTCAGCTTTGTGTTTGTGTTGGAATTTAACAGACGCTGGAATGGAATGGCTGTAATACATGTAGAGATGCTGATTAAAAAAAAAAAAATGCAGTGGTCTCTTATGTTTTTCCAGAGCTGTATACTGATATATACATTGGATAGTAGCTATACAATTTGAACATTCATATTATTTTAGTAATTTAATGCTGTATAAAACCAACACAATCCATAGGCCTAATTTTAAAACCTTGCAGTTCAGAAATGCATTAATTTATAGTAGTGAAGTTTAGCAGTTCATATAACTTTCTCCAACCAGGATTAAAATGTAGGTTGTGAAACTGGTAACTGCAATTAATGATCCAATACAAATATGTGAGTTTACAAAATTGTTAAAGTTTTCATAAATTGAGAACTATGGGAAAATAGACCCCATCCAGTCTCAACTTGCATGACAACAATATAATCACTTGTCATCCAGTGTCCATAATATGTCCGTAATGTGTTGCCAGCTTGTGTTGTGTAACTCATAAGCTCCATTGCCACTGTTGACATAGTGCAACCCCAATTTGAACCGGGCCAAGCCTGAAATAACTTACACAATTACTTACATGTATTCTTGACATTGGAACTCTTCCCTGGTGCTTCTTGCCTAATTATTCTATAATTGTTGTTGGTGCCCTGTTGTTGATGCCCTCCGCTGAGCTTGGTGTGCTTCTGCTTGAAATATTATACACGCACTCGCCTTGTTCTGGTCAACTTAATTACCTTTTTTCTGCACTCATCTGCAGCCCCTTGTGCCTCCCATCGCATCCTATTTGAAATATAGCACATCTATACAAGCCTGCTGTTTTTAATTACATTATATAGACACAGTTTTTTTGTGGACACAGGAGGTGAATTGGAGAGTGTTGTCGGGGGTCTAAGCCAGTTCACCTTAATAAGTCATATTTTGATTTGATCTACATGGTTTTTTATTTGTTTAGTCCAGATTTTATTGGATTTTACGTCTGCCAGGAACAAGGAAGTTAGTGCGCTAATGTTACGGTTTGCTTTCACCGCCAAACCACATGGACTCATAAAACATTAAGGGCAGAGATGAACTGCAGGAAGTAGCAGATTGAGGAGCAGGACATATCGCATAGACGTATGGAAATGTGTGTCACTGTAACCAATCTGGATCACGCACGAGGCAGGCCAGGGAACTGTATCCGCTCTTAAAACGTCTTCCAGCAACCACAAAGTCAGCAGAAAAACACAGCTCATGTCCTGTGTACATGAATAATGGATTTGGTGACCCTCCATAAATTCTACTCTGATTAAATAGTCTGGAAGATGTTCAAATTTTGGAATATAGTACATTGGAAGTTGAAAGTTTGAATCATCAGATGCCCTCCCAGATCTTACCAAGCACCAGTGAGTGATCTTTAATATAAAAAATGCATCAGCTCTGGACCCCAGTCTGCTGTACATCTCCATCTCAGAGCCACTAACCACTCATTTGATAGTGAGGTACAGATCTTAAGGCAGTCACAAAGTTTCCATTCAGAACTGAACAAGCCACTCGGATAGGTGGTGAAACGTTTTACACTTTCTTTTCTATGGATCCTACCTGGAAAACTGAGAGATTACACAGACGTCACGGAGGCAGCTCATATTAGAGGTTTTGGAGATAGAGGTTTTCAAGAAGATTTAGACAAAACACAGAAGGAAAGTGAATCTATTGGGAATCAATGCTTTGCTTTGAGCCATCCTGTGGAAAGAGGATATGAAAATAGCAGGTCTGAGAGATAAAGTAGTTTTAGATAATGGTAACAAATAGTTTGTGAGTACCCTGAATGGGAAGAAGTAGGTTTGCAACACAGTATTTTTACATCACTGTCAATAGAATGTGACCAACCACGTAACTGAGAATAAAGCCATGACGGAATCACTGTATTTATGTCCAGCACTGTTGCCTGGCAAATCCACAATGATTTCTTTGTATTTTTGATATGGTAGAGATTTTAGTCCTCACCTCACTCCCTCCATTGTGTCTTAAGCCACAACTAAACATGATCCTGCTACAGTTTTTTTCAGTGTGAAACAAAATCAAATTTATCTCACCTTTGATGAACAGAGTTTCACGCTTTGCTCATTGATTCTGCATGAATACAAGATATTTTTCACTCCCTTGTGATGTTTTTTTTCCTTTATTTTTTCCTTGTAAACAGCCATATTTGTTTTAATATGGATGGACCATGCCTGTCACTAATCCAAACCCATCTGAACTCACAAGATTCACTGGTGACCAGATTCATTAGAATACTGAAGAAGTGTGTAGGATCTCAAGCAACTAGGACTTTCCTACAATCCCATAGGTCATAAAAAATCCTCAATATGTATTCTTGCACAATTGTTAATCACACATTTGAAATATTTATGGTGCAACATCTCAACATCTGAAATTACCTCTACCCTCTGAAGTCGTATTTCCTTTAACAGCTTTATTGCAGGGGAGCCTGTTGCAGTACACAGAGTCCAGCGCCTGTGACATGGGAGCACATGTGCACACAGCTTCATATACTGTAGCCCAGATCAAACAGACAGGCACATGTTGTTCCTTTGTCCAGGTCCTTCAGGTAAAGCCGTGCAGACCACTGTCCTCATTCTGCTACCTCTCCTCATCTCAGGAGAGCCTGCTTGTTTTCTTTAGCCTAAACTTTCAGGGTTACTCTGCAGCCCTTAAAGCTATAGTTATACGTATGAGTGATGATTGGGTTTGGTTTCCCCAGAAGGACAATGCAAACACCTTGACAAGAGTAATTAAAAGTGCATATGAGGGCTCATTTATTTTCTCCTCCCTTTACTGGCCTAATAATGAATCGGTTATGCTTCAAGTATCTGCACTCCCTTAACTCTCCAACAGTGTTTCTTGTTGAATAGCCCTGTACTAGTATCTGACAAGAAGAAAGCTTTTATGTAAAACACAGAAAATTGTTGTGGGAATTCCATGTATCGCCTGAATCTTGGCTTATAACTCAAAATCATATTTATATTCTTGCTTCAAAAGTTGGGCATTATCTTGTGAGGTAATGTTACACATCACGTAAAGTCAGTTATATTTGTAAAGCTCAATATTATCATTCATAACACATTGGATTTGAACATTTTTAGCAGACAGGAGTAAACTGATACATGGCTGCCAGTCTGTCACCCTATTGCCACATTGCTTACTACCACATTTTAGTTCCATTTCTTTCACAAAAATAATATTGTATAAATTATATTATGATATTATTATATTGTATTATTGAATGAATGAGTTTTAGTTAGCTTTAATGACTGCATTAGTAATTTGCTGTATTTTTCACCTGTCATGTGTTATGTGGGTCGTGTCTTCAATAGGCACCTTTCACAATCAATAGCATGCATGTCCTTTCATGCCCACTCTCTCATTAATTGAGTCATTTCTGAGGCAATTACAGAGCAGAAAGCTGCACTTATTTATATGAAAATGTAACAGTTATTGAGCACCTTGTCGCCCACTGACCTCGTCTAGTCAATACCAACACAAATCGATGAAAAGCCAGTCCAGGAGTTTATGTATTCTTTTTCTTGTACCCATAAGACTCCTCTCCAAATCCCAAAGCATGCTGCTGTACCCATTGAGTTTAATATCTCCAAACCCGCAGTGATGGGATAATCATTACCACTTCATGAAAACTTAATGGCACCTGAGGAGGGTTTAACATGAACTGTCTTCTGAAGCTGTTTCTTTAGCGAGTCGGCTAACAGGGGAAACAGTGCTTACAATTATAATTGTTTATGTAACAGGAGATAAACAATAGCTTTTGTAAATAACCAAGAAAATAATGCAAATTACCGTAATTTCCAGACTATGAGACGCATCAACTCAATTTTAAAAGAAAAACAAAAAGTACATATATAGGCTGCACTTTCCTATAAGCCAAAGGTGTCCACATTGTAACTTAAGATATTTACATAGAAACATGGTACACGGCACATGCAGGATTATCAGACTACATCACTTTGCGTCTACTGTGCATGTCTCCTGCAGAAAGAGCCACTGTCCTGTATGGTATCATGTCAGTGTCTCATAGGATTTCAGCAGATTTCAGGCTCTCTTAGGGAGCTGGGCTAGTTGTATCAATCAGGTATGAGTGGATGTCCGGCTGCTGAAGTTTGAGCCATTTCTTCTTGTCATTTATGCACTCACCTGCATTTAACACATATGGACCATTAAGTCGTATCCCACTCACTAATGATAATTTAGCATCATAACTTAAATTATCACACAGTGGTAGCTAGCGTTGCCACTTCATGTTAACCGCACAGACAGCGGCGCTTTCTGCACTCAGGCTGCATGCATCCTCTGTGTTAATAAACAAATAATCTGTCCATATATTAGTCTCATCATTGTATAATGCTGTAGTCGGGAAATTATGATAGTTGCCAAGTTATTCCTCCACCTGTCATTCATACCACATTGCTTTTGAGCTACTGTCTAAACTATGAAATATAATCAATTAAGTGTTTCTTTTGTTCAATAATACCTTGAAAAACATTTATTCTAACTCTGTCCAAAAATCATACCTGTAACTTGGCTCAGCGCTGCCCCCTGCTTGACCCCATGCTTTCTAAAATACATACTATAATAGGTTTAGAGGTGTTTTATCTGGAGCAGCCAAACATAAAGGTTGCCTATCTCAGGTCTCCAATGGGACTTTCCTGAGTGGAGGCTGCACCAGTGAACAAGTCACCTAGCGTCTTATCTGCCTCTGGTATTATTTCACCACAAAAGCGCACACTGCTCCTATCATCTGCCCATCACCTCGATAAGCTGCGGCAGCACAACAAAAATAAAAGACAAAAAGAAGGTGAGTGGGAGACAACGACATGACAAAGTGGAACACACACTACTTGAATGGCTTTTATTACCTTTCCCAGCGAGATGACTGATAAAGCACCCAAAGACAATGGAGGGGCAATAAGAAGAGAGGAGACAACAGAAAGATAAAAGGTGGAGAGTGTTAGGGCTCAGACATTTCATTAAAGGAGCATACGTTGGCAATGGAGCATGGGGAGAATCTGATGAGGAGCAGAGGAGGAAAAAGGAGCCTTGTTCTGGCCTGTTTAGGTATGACACTTCTGTGTTTCTGAGCGCTGTGGGGCTGACAGTGACAGGGTGGAGATGAACTTTTGTTTGGAAGGTGCCTATGATGATTAGTGGCTGTGTTTGTGGGCCATATACAAGTGTCTTGGATTGGAAGGATATACAGAAGGTGTCAGCTCATCCCCGAGTTGTTGCATTGTGAGTTTTTGTGTTTTCAGCATGTTGGTTCTGCTGCCATTGTTTTGTTTTTGTTTATGCCACATGCAGGTTTTGTTGTGCTACATAAACTTTCTGGTCTCGTCCCTGCTTAATTCCATGGAGATGATATTGCTTTGCCTGGAATGCTCCACATCATGGCATTATACACTCAACAAAAATATAAACGCAACACTTTTGTTTTTGCTCCCATTTTTCATGAGATGGACTTAAAGATCTAAAATTCATTCCAGATACACAATATTACCATTTCTCTCAAACATTGTTCACAAATCTGTCTAAATGTGTGATACACCTCGGACTTCACATATAACATGGACAGCTGCCATCTCCAGAAGTTCTCTGACGACTCGGCCATTGTGGGCTGTGTGTCAGAGGGGAACGAGCTGGAGTACCGCTCGGTCATCAGTGACTTTGTGGACTGGTGTGGGCGCAACCACCTGAGCCTCAACACCAGTAAAACAAAGGAGCTGGTGATCGACTTCAGGAGGAGACCACTACCTCACTCACCGGTGAACATCCAGGGGCAGGACATAGAGACTGTGGACAGTTTCAAGTACCTGGGTGTTCACCTCAACAATAAACTGGACTGGTCCCACAACACCGACGTCCTGTACAAGAAGGGCCAAAGTCGCCTCCACCTCCTGAGGAGACTGAGTTCCTTTGGAGTGAGCAGGCCTCTGCTCAAGACTTTTTATGACTCTGTGGTGGCCTCTGCTCTCCTCTACGCTGTCGTCTGCTGGGCCCCGAGCAGCACAGAACGGGACAGAAAAAGACTCAACAAGCTGGTCAAGAGGGCCAGCTCTGTCCTGGGCTGTCCTCTGGACTCTGTAGAGGAGGCGGCTGAGAGGAGGGTACTGGCCAAATTCATGGACGACACCTCTCACCCTCTGCATCGGACTGTAGAGGAGCTGAGCAGCTCCTTCAGCAGCCGACTGAGGCACCCCCAGTGCAAGAAGGAGCGCTACTGCAGATCCTTCATCCCCACCGCCATCAGACTGTATAATTCTACTGTATAGTCCTACCGTGCAATATCGTTTTCCCAATGTGCAATATTGTTGTTTTTTTCAATACTCCTATCGTGCAATATAGTTTTTCCAATTTTTTTCAATACTCTCCCGGTCACTGTTTTTTATTATTATCACTACTATTATTATTATTCGATTTATTACTTATTTTTTTAATTATTATTATCACCTATCTTTATGCCTTTTTTTGCCTGCATGCACTTGTCTTCTTGTTCAAACTGTCCCTACCTGGAGCTACTGTGACAAGTAAATTTCTCCTGTGTGAGATCAATAAAGTCTTATCTTATCTTATCTTATCTTATAATCCATCCCACCTCACAGGTGTGCCACATCAAGATGCTGATCTGACATCATGATTAGTGCACAGGTGTACCTTATACTACCCACAATAAAAGGCCACTCTGAAATGTGCAGTTTTGTCTCACAGCAAAATGCCACAGATGTCACAAGCATTGAGGGAGCGTGCAATTGGCATGCTGACAGCAGGAATGTCAACCAGATCTGTTGCTCGTGAATTGAATGTTCATTTCTCCACCATAAGCCGTCTCCAAAGGCGTTTCAGAGAATATGGCAGTACATCCAACCGGCCTCACAACCGCAGACCACGTGTAACCACACCAGCCCAGGACCTCCACATCCAGCAGGTTCACCTCCAAGATCGTCTGAGACCAGCCACTCGGACAGCTGCTGAAACAATTGGTTTGCATAACCAAACAATTTCTGCACAAACTGTCAGAAACCGTCTCAGGGAAGCTCAACTGCATGCTCGTCGTCCTCATCGGGGTCTTAACCTGACTCCAGATCGTCGCCGTAACAGACTTGAGTGGGCAAATGCTCACATTTGATGGTGTCTGGCATGTTGGAGCGGTGTTCTCTTCATGGATGAATCTCGGTTTACATTGTTCAGGGCAGATGGCAGACAGCGTGTGTGGCGTCGTGTAGGTGAGCACTTTACTGATGTCAATGTTGTGGATCGAGTGGCCCATGGTGGTGGTGGGGTTATGGTATGGGCAGGCATCTGTTATGGATGAAGAACAAAGGTGCATTTTATTGATGGCATTTTGAATGCACAGAGATACCGTGATGAGATCCTGAGGCCCATTGTTGTGCCATACATCCATGAACATCACCTCATGTTTCAGCAAGATAATGCACGGCCCCATGTTGCAAGGATCTGTACACAATTCTTGGAAGCTGAAAATGTCCCAGTTCTTGCATGGCCAGCATACTCACCGGACATGTCACCCATTGAGCATGTTTGGGATGTGCTTGACCGGCGTATAAGACAGCGTGTACCAGCTCCCACTAATATCCAGCAACTTCGCACAGCCATTGAAGAGGAGTGGACCAACATTCCACAGGCCACAATTGACAATCTGATAAACTCTATGCGAATAAGATGTGTTGCACTGCATGAGGCAAATGGTGGTCACACCAGATACTGACTGGTTCTGAGTCCCCAGACCCCCAATAAAGGAAAAAATAAAAAATAAAAAAAAATGCACATTTCAGGGTGGCCTTTTATTGTGGGCAGTATAAGGCACACCTGTGCACTAATCATGATGTCAGATCAGCATCTTGATGTGGCACACCTGTGAGGTGGGATGGATTATCTCAGCAAAGCAGAAGTGCTCACTATCACACATTTAGACAGATTTGTGAACAATGTTTGAGAGAAATGGTAATATTGTGTATCTGGAATGAATTTTAGATCTTTAAGTCCATCTCATGAAAAATGGGAGCAAAAACAAAAGTGTTGCATTTATATTTTTGTTGAGTGTATTTACAATTCAGTGTCTCATTTCAGGGGGCTACCAGTGTACGCAGAAATGAAATGACACGCGGATGAAAATAAATGAATGAATGAATGAATGACTCAATCTTGTAGTTGGCCAATATAGGGGTTAATAGGGTTTTCATTGCTCAAAATCTTGAAAACATGCATTCATAGTATCATCTCTTCACAAATCTGTCTTGTAACTTGGCCTGCTTGGGTCACTGAGCACGTGTCTATGGGAAAAGATGTTTAAAGCCACAGTTATACAGTTATATACAACTTTAATTAAAATGAAAACATGACTTAGGAGCTGAGTACCAGTACAGTGTAATTGGCAACAACTCTTGCGTGGCATATTACTGGTAACTTTAGAAGTACTAGTTTCAGTACTCAAAATAAATAAAGTATTGACAGCTTGTGTGCTGATTAATAATAATTTGAATAGTTGTATAGATGAAATCACTCATGACAAAGCAGTTTTATTGGTAGGCATACACATCAGTACCAAACAACACATAAAAACGGTGAGAGGTTACTCGGCCTTGTACCATCAAATCCAGCAATGAAGCTATTAGGTGTTACATATTAAAGTTGTAATAAAATAGAAAGACTGAATTAAAGGACAACCTTCACCATAGACAGCCCAGTACAATGAGTCAGAGCCTATTACAGCTCTCATAAAAACCTGATTTATCCAAGCTGTTTACCTAGACTTGTATACCCTCTCCAGATCAGATTGTATTTGGCTGTGACTGCATGTATGTGTCCTGGTCATATACGTGCACCATTCCCACATTTGGGTGCAGTGGTCTGTGAGAATTGTTCAATAAAGTCATCACAGGACTCATAAAGAAAGCTGACATTTACAGCACAAAGGTCAAGGAGGGGAGCCTGATGAGATCATGATGGAGAAAAGCTTTTGCACCAAGAAATGGGGCCAAACGGCAATCGGAAATAAAAACTGCAAATTAGTGCCAGCAGCAGGATGGGTCTAGACGGCCTTGAGAGCATGGATTTAACCCTCTGTGGTTTACAGTCTTGTCTTGGTCGAGAATGACATTTTTCAGCTTAAGATAACCACATGGCAATACTATTTTCACTATAGTTTACCGATTATACCGGTAGTTTGAAATGTTGAGTTTACCATTCATCTTGAGAAAAGAATTAGTTTTAATCACATGATATATCAAAGCAAATTTCTGGAGATGGCATGGAAATTGAGAGATATTTTCATTGAGATAGATCAGTTTTATTTCATACTGTGGAAAATTACAGCCAAAAGTTTGTGGAGATGCAAGCCCGCTCACAGTAAAGATGCATGTTTTTCTATCTTCTTTGGTTCAATAAAAACATCCAAAATCAAACAAAAATAGATGCTTTTATTTAAGTCTATTTTTTGGCTAAAAAAAATATTCAGTGGGGCCTTGGACTACAAATGATTTCAGAATAACAATTATGCAAATTCAAAACTAATTTTAAGTAATAATTTAGCTTTTAATTTAAATTACACCAGAACTGGAAAAGCAGGGTCTGCTCTGGACAGGAAGGGAGATAATTAAAAGTCCCCCAATGGCACGTGTGCGTATATCTGTGCTGACCCACACTCAGCGGACACAGACATGTCCTCATTAGCACACACAATATCACTGGGACTGTTTCAAATGAGCTGCAACATGGACACCACTGCCCTTCCTTTGTGCATCTGTGGGCTTTGAAAAATGTGCCCTGATTTTTCATTTTATTTCAATTTTTTTAAAGGACGAGGTGACTGTGAAGAGTTAATAAAGATGAAAGAGGAAAGGGAGCAATCAGGCGAGGTTCCTGAAAAGCCAGTTTTGTGTTTTGGGACTGCAAAATGTTGCCAGATTGGTTGCTAAGCCTTATGGGCTTCATATACCTTTGATGAGCGAATGAATGTGGTCACAGGCAGAGCTCTCCCTTTAGCTTGTCTGTCTCTTCCACCATGTCTCTTGTCGATATTCATCAGATCTCTTAAAGGGATATGCCACCCCCAGGGCAAATTTGGGCATCTCCCCACAGTCCAGAGACTAAAATAAGTGGTGGAAAGCGTTTTCCTGCTCACCCAGCCATTGTCCGAGTCTGTCGCCACTGACCGCCGCGGTATCTGCAGCTCCTCCGCCTTAGACTGGAGTCTAACGTCGCCAGAGAAAGATTTCGGCCAAAAGGAATTAATTTGCTCGATGCGTTTCCCAATTACTTAATGTGTAGTGCGCATTCATATCGAGTGCAAATAAATGTGCAAATCAACACGGAGAGCTTGCCTTGGTCATTTTGGGTGGGAACTATTTTCCAGTGTGGAAGAATACAGTCGAATCACGCACCACGTTGTGCAACAGGGGAACTCCCTTCCCGGTGCGTAACTGGGATTCCCCTGGCAGCGTACTGCGTGATTCGACTGTATTCTTCCGCACTGGAAAATAGTTCCCACCCAAAATGACCAAGGCAAGCTCTCCGTGTTGATTTGCACATTTATTTGCACTCGATATGAATGCGCACTACACATAAAGTAATTGGGAAACGCATCGAGCAAATTAATTCCTTTTGGCCGAAATCTTTCTCTGGCGACGTTAGACTCCAGTCTAAGGCGGAGTAGCTGCAGATACCGCGGCGGTCAGTGGCGACAGACTCGGACAATGGCTGGGTGAGCAGGAAAACGCTTTCCACCACTTATTTTAGTCTCTGGACTGTGGGGAGATGCCCAAATTTGACCTGGGGGTGGCATATCCCTTTAAGTTTAGTGTGAGTGTGTGTGTGTGTCTGTGTGGGGGGGGGGGGGGGGGGAATAAAGAAGTGCATAAGCTAAGTGTTTGCGCGGGTTCAGGATGAACGGTCATGTGACGCATCAGCCATATTGGTTAACATTGCATCTCAACACCACAACTCACACAGCGGCAGTAAGGCGTTGGCAGACTCTAATGGAAACGTCATCTTCCTGATAAAAGATGGCTTTGCTTTGATGAGAGGACGACTTATGGCGGACGTATAATAAAAGATCCATTTCCAATTGGTTCTCCAAGCAAATTTAAGAGAGCTCAATGAAGACAGACGCTGTCATAGACAAACAGAGGGGCGGCACTCACTCACTGCAGCCACACCATTCATCAGGCTAATGGAGCCTTCAGCACTTTTCAACACAGACCATTGTAAGTCAAAGCCAGTCAAAGTTTATCATGCAATTCAAGACGGATTTCTGATCATGCCGTTATGTTTGGAATATTTTTATCCTTATATGGAGTTGATTGGAAATCACTGTTTTGCTAAGTTAGGTGGTCTCCTGCATACTCATAACAGGTTTGACCTTTTTGAAGAGAAATGACTTCTAAATTTAAAGATTTTATTATTAAATATATTATTAGATTATTTAACTTACTTGTACTTACTTCATATTTATGCCTGTCATGTCAAGCATGATTTTTTTTTTTTTTTTTTTTGCACTAATTGCTTGTTGGTTAGCAGTATCCTGCAAATCCAAAACTTCAGACATTTTTTTTTTCCTGAATGGTCAGTAATTGGGCAAAGATTTAAGATGCATTTCCACAATAACTATGCTACTGTACACAAATTTCTCCAAATTATTCACATTCACAAAGTAGCTTAAAGTTTGCTCAGAATATGTTTTTACATCTTGCTAATTAGTTCTAATCCTTACTCCTTATAAAGTTTGTAAAAAAAAACAAACAAACAAACAAACAAACTTGTTAGCTTGTATTAAAAATCCTATTGCATGCTTCTTGCCAGGCCTTCTATTAAAAGGGCTCACCTGATATCTGCTCCCGTGTTTAATCTCCTCCTCTCCCATCCTTCTTGTTGTCACTATCACTAGACCACAGGGAGCCAGCAGACAAGATAGCAGACGTTCAACCCCCTGGCATAATAATAGCTGATATCCTATAAAGCAAGAAAAATGGTTATGGTAATGTCTGCTGTATAAACAAGCTTAATGCCTATTTTCCATGTGTCCAATGTAATCACTTTTATTAATATAAGTGAAGGAGGAGTGATTCACTTAATGTATCAGCTTGGTTTGGGAGCAGCTATTTTTCATATGCCTCTGTTCATATAGCATTATCCATGTTTCATTGTGTGATGTTGTGGAATCCCTTATGTTGTGTATCTATTTGCATATTTATTGCCTGCGGGCTGATATCACTGAAGTGTGGAGAGGACAGACAGAAAGCTATTGCAGATGCTTTGATTGTCACAGAATCTTTCCAAAGAAGCTCTCCGCTCTGTCAGCCATTTTGATCCCCAGAGGATTAAAAGGTTCAAGGTGTCTTTATTGCCTTGTTATTTCCATGACCTGTGAAATGTACATGTTTTAGTTGGATAAAGTTGTCTTTCTCTGGCGTTCTTACCAGAGCACGTCTGCACGTCTCATACATGCTGTGGTTTCATAATAGCTATCGTATTATTCTGGATAATTCATTGCGTGTGTCTGGGGAGTAAGATTTAGAATGACTCACTAGAGTCAAGACTCTAATCTGTTCATCATGTAATACTAATTGTTAAAATGCAGAATTGTAATGAGTTGAATTTGCTTTGGACTAATGTATTGTTGTTTATATTTAGACATTTTATTTTGATTGAGAATAAAATGGAAATCTAATATGTCTACTTTCCACTTGTGAATAACCTGAGGTACTTGAGGTATTTTCATGGAATAGCTTTCTCTGCAGTGTGTACTTTTTCAAAGTGATGTGCCTGTCCCTCGTTTAATTCTAAATGCACTGCTGCTTTTACCATATGTTGGGGTTGATTTTATATACTTCTTGAATGTCTTGAGTAGACTTCATTGATCTGCCAGGCTCAGACAGCAGCTCAGAGTGATTTAATAGACAATTACTTAAAGACATGTTACACTCACCGCAAGGGCATAATGTAGCTACACTATATTGCCAAAAGTATTCATTCACCTGCCTTGACTCGCATATGAATTTAAGAAGAAGAAGTGAACTTTATTGTTCTCACACTGGAGAAATTCTCTGCATTTTAACACAACCTATATATATATATATATATATATATATATATATATATATATATATATATATATATATATATATATATATATATATATATATATATATATATATATACACATTCCTGCGCCTGGGGACCATCTCCATGATCTTCTTGCTTCGGTTTGGTCAGGACCTAAGCTGGAGGATTTTACCTATGGTGCATGTTTTGGGTTGGTGGGGGAAACCGGAGTGCCCAGAGGAAACCCACCCAGACACGGGGAGAACATGCAAACTCCACACAGAAAGGCCCAGGCGACCCGGGGATCGAACCCAGACCATGCATACAAACTCCACACAGAACACACACAGAAAGGCCTGTGCGACCCGGGGATCGAACCCGGAACCTTCTTGCTGTGAAGCAAGAGCGCTAGCCACTCAGCTACCGTGCCGCCATAAAACTACATCGAGCTAGCCAGGAGTGACATCCCATTCTTAATCCATAGGGTTTAATATGATGTCCGTCCACCCTTTCCACTTATAACAGCTTCAGCTCTTCTGGGAAGGCTGTCCACAAGGTTTAGCAGTGTGTTTATGGACATTTTTGACCACTCTTCCAGAAGTGCATTTGTGAGGTCAAACGGTGATGTTGGATGAGAAGGCTCAGGCTCCGCTCTAATTCATCCCAAAGGTGTTCTGTCGGGTTGAGGTCAGAACCCTGTGCAGGCCAGTCAAGTTCATCCACACCAAACTCTCTCATCCATGTCTGTATAGACCTTGCTTTGTGCACTGGTGCACAGTCATGCTGAAGAGGAAGGGGGAATCTCCAAACTCTTCCCACAAAGTTGGGAGCATGGAATTGTCCAAAATATCTTGGTATGCTGAAGCATTCATAGTTCCTTTCACTGGAACTAAGGGGCCAAGCCCAGTTCCTGAAAAACAACCTCACACCATAATCCCCCCTCCACCAAACTTTACACTTGGCACAATGCAGTCAGACAAGTACCGTTCTCCTGGCAACCGCCAAACTCAGACTCATCAGATTGCCAGATGGACAAGCACGATTTGTCACTCCAGAGAAACATGTCTCTCCTGCTCTAGAATACAGGTGGTGTGCTTTACACAACTGCATCCGACACTTTGCATTGCACTTGGTGATGTGCTTGGAAGCAGCGGCTCGGCCATGGAAACCCATTCCATGAAGCTCTCTACGCACTTTTCTTGAGCTAATCTTAAGGCCACATTAAGTTTGAAGGTCTATAGCAATTCTGCAGAAAGTGGATGACCTCTGCGCACTTTGCACCTCTGGATCCACTGACCCCACCTGTCAGTTTATGTGGCCTACCACTTCATGGTTGAGTTGCTGTTGTTACCAATCGTTTCCAATTTGTTACAATACCGCTGACAGTTGACTGTGGAATATTTAGGAGCAAGGAAATTTCACGACTGGACTTGTTGCATAGGTGGCATCCTAGACAGTACCACTCTGGATTTCACTGAGCTCCTGACAGTGACCCATTCTTTCACAAATGTTTGTAGAAACAGTCTGCAGGCCTAGGTGCTTGATTTTATACACCAGTGGCCATGGAAGTGATTGGAACACCTGATTTAGATTATTTGGATGGGTGAGTGAATACATTTGGCAATGTAGTGTATTTCCTCACCCACTTTCCTCACTTTGGACTTCAAACTATCTTTCTTGTGTTCACCATCTCTGCATCTCCAGTATTAGGCGATTAATCAGGCTGTATGCTCTTCTTCAGTGCACTCTGCTGAGGCGGCTGTTCCATGGGGAGAGGAGGGAGGGTGTTGGGTGGGTGGCAGTCATTACAACATGGAAGCACTTTGATCTGTCCAACAGATTTACAAATGACTGTGCAACACCTCTTTGTGGAGGGCAAGAAAGAAGAGACAAGTGAGAAGAGCTGTTAGGAGGAACTTTATGCAAGCAGAAGGCAACCTCAGCCTGTGCACTTCGTGTTTTTATTGAAAGAATAGATCAGCTAACTGCACTGTTATTTTAGGGAGCAGTTTTTGATTTCAACAGTAAAGATTTAACATGACCTGGTCTTTTATGAGTAAAACCTTCAACAGTTTTTTGAATGGTATAATTTGTTATATATTTGTGTTGTCAATGTGAAAATTACATGACATGTACATTTCTGAGCATTTACCCCTGAAAATTAATTATTAACATATGAGATATAATGTGTTTGCTTTTCCTGAGAAATAACATTTTATTAGTGTCAGGGCATATGTTGCATCATTTAAAATCTTATGACTGGACTGGCAGGAAGCTGCTCTGTGTATAAGGCCCAGATTAGATAAGTGACTGTACCTGGCCTCAGTCTGTCGGAGTGATGCACAGAGGGCTGTATATCTGCTCTAAGTGCCACCCTCAAACACCTACCTCTGTCAACTCAGCTTAATTAGCACGGGCAGTAATGGCCTGTAGTGAATTATGGTCTTAATTATACCATTTAGCACCTCAACAAATAAGATCTGTGTATATGGGCCAAATAAAAGGCAGACAGGAACAAATCTTTTGCTGCCAATTTTACTTCTAAAGCTGCAGTGATGTCTGCCCCATGCTAGAGAAAAAAACACATTTCCATTATCATAATAAAGTGGTTATTACCTTTATTTAACCAGGAAGTCCCATTGAGATTCAAAATCTCATTTTCAAGAGAGACCTGGCCAAGTTAGCAGCCAATCCACATAAATAGCCACATACATACAATAGTTACACATACCCACATACATTCATGTTACATCACATGAGAGAGTGCCCTATAGCTAAGTATGGAAATGTGAGCACATGCATGTCCCAATCATCTCATTACATGCTCACACATCATGGCCACATGCACATGCAAACAGAGGCTATTGAGCCGTCACACAGTGTGTGTGTGTGTGTGTGTGTGTGTGTGTGTGTGTGTGTGTGTGTGTGTGTGTGTGTGTGTGTGTGTGTGTGTGTGTGTGTGTGTGTGTGTGTGTGTGTGTGTGTGTGTGTGTGTGTGTGTGTGTGTGTGTGTGTGTGTGTGTGTGTGCGCGTGCGTGCGTGCGTGTGTTACAGTGGGCCTGGATCTAGTGTCACCATAATAAGCATGCAGACTCAGATCCCCCGGCTTGGGTATCCTGCAGGCTCGTGATGCACCTAGATAGTTCAGCTAATAGAGCTGTTATTCTAGTCCTATGCAGAAGGCTGTAACATCCACTTTTATTATTTTGCCTCACACTCCTGCACCTCATGTTGAGGTCAGCAGAAGAATCCCATTTCCATTTGCTTCATGTCGACAAGTGAATGCAGCATGGGTGTTATAAACATGTTTTGTATGTCACTAGCACAGATCAATAAAGTTCTAGGTTTATTCTTTGACAGGGCATGTTACATGATGAGGTGATGATGCCTTTAATCCCATTTGTCTTTTGTAAAATGTCAAATCAATGCAGAGTCTGCACAGGTTTTCCACTTGTTTACACAGCCCTTCTTTATAGTCTCTCTGCCTTGAACACTGAAATGGCTTCCACTGAAGTAGTAATTTCCCTGACAATTCCTTCCAATGAACCAAATGAATGAAACGTAATTGTGTCTCATCTTTACCGTGCAGACGAGCCCCCTTTTGTCTGTATACTGCAGCGAATTACCAGCCTCATGTGATTTGAATCAGTATCGTTGAAGCACATGTTTTCACGTTACAAAAACAGATCATTCCATAATAGCTTCTGGCAAAACAACCCATCTCTTTGACTAGCATTGAGAAACAATTCCTGGCTTCACAGTAAATACTGTCAGCTCATTCAAGCAAGAGTAATACCACACAGGAGAAGAAACACAATAAAAGTGTTCATTTAGACTACTGATACAGTCGATGTCTGACTCTGTAGGCATTTTCAAATCCAAGGTTGTACGGGACCTAAAGAACTTCCTGCTTTTACAATTGTGCATTCTGTTTCATTATAAAATACCCTAAAATGTAATGGTGATCCCTGGATATTCCTTGTGATATTTGTGAGTTCACCAACTCACAAGAGTCCATCTTGGCACGCACCTGCAGACCAATCACAGAGCAGCATTTGTGGAAGCCAACAGCAAAATGCCCAAGAAAACTAAAACAAACATGCTGACACCAGTAGATGTACTTCAGCCTATTTTAGGGTCAATACACACTACTTTAGTTGTGCCAAATGTGCAAAAGGTAAGAGCTTTGTGCATTTTTGGACAGGGAAGAAGTCTTTGCTTATCTCTCAAAAGGATGTAAAATGGATATAAAATTGGTGACCGCAAATCTTTGCAGTTGTTGCTTGGTAGTTTATAAGGTTTCACCACAGATGAAATGATTGCCAAAGGTTTATTCAAGGCCTAGCACAAAATATGAAAGCACCAGATGACTTGGTCAGCCTCTCGTCTTAAGAGCTTTTGATGCCTCTCTCACCCCTGCCTCTGTGCTCCTGTGTTTAAAAGCCCCTCTCCCTCTCCCCTTGTCCCGTGTGAGTGCTGTCTGGGAGAAGCGTCTGACGCTCTGTTGCCAAATGTCACAAGTGGTCCATCCTTGTAGGGAAATAAATTGGCTCCCTCTTAAGTATCGAATAGCGGACAGGAGTGGCAACATAAGGTAGTGCTCGGACAACTAGAGGCGACACTTTTCTCCTTTGTTTTGGCTTTTCTTATTAGGGGCGGGACAGCACCTTAATGAAGAAGGAGGGGCAGAGTTTGTCTGCAGCATAAGTGAGCAGAGGGATGTTTGTGTATGTTTGATGTGATGGTGCCAGCAGGCTCATTGTTATTCCAGCATTCCTGAGTCCTTGTGGGAATTAGGTTGACTTTACATGAAAAAGTCACACATGTTAAAAGACAAATATTTTTTTCTTTCTATCTAAAACCCAATAGACATAAATAAGTGGGAGTTATATTTAAAATTAAGTGGTTTGGATTTCTTTTGTTTCTTCTTATTATTTTGAGACGTGCAAAAGTACAATATTGAGTATATAGTTTACACTAAAAAACTATACAATTATACCTTCATGTTTGTCTTTATTTATATAGCACAACAACACATTACAACACACAAGGTGACCAAATAGCTTAATAGAGCTTAATAGAATTAACAGAATATAAAAACAAATTATGCACTGAAGTGTTACTGCATTAATGAGTGATAAAAGACAGTCTGAATAGATACGTTGTTTAAAGAGTTTAAAGAGTGTATTGGTGCAGTTTGAGTCTGGAGCTCTTACAGACACACTTTCCACTATATGGAAAGACAAAAAAAAGATGTTTATTCCACAGAATGGTATTTTACAAAATAATGGATATCCATCAAATATCAAAGCATTAAAAACTTCCTTTGGCCAGTTTATGACATTATTTTTGTAAAGAAAGAGAATTCTTCCTTGAACAGAAATGGAGGTCTCAGACATCATTTGTCTCCCATTTATAACTCTATCCTCAAACCTAAATCAAAACAAAACAAACCATTACTCACACTCAGTGCATATTCAATAGGCCTAGCTAACTAACATAAACTGTAAACAAGTAGGTGTGGTAGTCACAGAGTAATTTCATTGTAGTTAGCTCCTCCTTCAGGCAGATATAGGCAGTGTCCACCAGCGTCTGAGCAGAACTGAAGAAGCAGCTTGGATGAGCTGCGAAACATAAACTTTTGTCCAGTTGACAAATTGAATTTCTCCTTTTTCCATGGATTCTAACTGGAAGACTGAGGGATTCTACACAGACATTATGACATTTATAGTGAACATTGAAACCAAAATGAACATTGGCAAAGTCTCTATTCTGTAATAATAAAATAGGGATTATTGAATGATTGATTGGTTATTTAGGGCTAGGCTTTAGGGTTATACTTGACCTTTCTCACTAAAATTAAGATCAAGATTAAGCCTTTATTGATCTCACACATAGTGACAAACAGTGACACACAGGAGAATTTTACCTCTGCATTTGACCCATCCTTTCCGGAACAGATTCTGTTGGTTTAACAGATTTACCAAACTTGTTTTTTAGCTAATGTGTGTTGTAATATTCCTACCAAGGCTTCCGACTGAGGTTTTTCCTCTAATCACTTTCCTCGTGGTATCCCTGTCTTGCTCCTCTCTGGTGTGCCTCTTTCAAGTGACAGACATATTGTGACCATAGAACTCTCTTTTCTTCCGAGTTTGGTACAGCTCCTCCACAGCCTCAGGGAAGGTTAAAAACAGATCCAAAAATAGACTGTATCTCCAATCTTTGGCTGAGGCTTGTTCCAGTGTAACTCTGTGAAATAGCATATTAGCTCCTTTGTGCTCGCCGGAGATTGGAAACTTGTGCATAAAGACAAGATGACAAGCATGAAACGACTCTGGTGCCTTTTGTGGCATCATCCAGCTTTTTTCAAGGAGACTATCGAAGAGTTTGACTTGCTTCGTGTAACAAATACCAAAACACTTGCTTTGAAAATGTAAAATGTAAAAAAAGAGATTATTATGTAGCTTTTTTTGTTGTCTGTGTCCTGTCTGATTTTGCTTTCGATCTTTGATATGAGCAGTGGTAGCTAGGGCAGGAATTGCTATCTTCTATTGCCTTAGGTACTACTATGTCTATAGAACTGTTGACTTACTGGGACTGAGTAAAACCACACTCGTTTGTTTTTGACCATAGGTGAGGGTAGGAATGTAGATTGACCAGTAAATTGGCTCAGCTCCCTCTTCACCACAATGGTCCGGTACAGCGACCACATCACTGCCGACGCTGCACCGATCCGCCTGTCAATCTCACGCTCCATCCTCCCCTCACTCGTGAACAAGACCCCAGAGATACTTGAACTCCTCCACTTGAGGCAAGGACTCTCCACCCACCCGGAGAGGCCTCACCTATAGTCATGAGCTTTGGGTAATGACCGAAAGGACAAGATCGCGGATACAAGCAGCCAAAATGAGTTTCCTCCGCAGAGTGGCTGGGCGCACCCTTAGAGATAGGGTGAGGAGCTCAGTCAAATGGGAGGAGCTCGGAGTAGAGCCGCTGCTTCTCCATGTCGAGAGGAGCCAGCTGAGGTGGCTCGGGCATCTGTTCTGGATGCCTCCTGGACGCCTCCTTCTGGAGGTGTTCCGGCATGTCCCACCGGGAGGAGGTCCCGGGGAAGACCCAGGACACGCTACAGGGACTATGTCTCTTGGCTGGCCTGGGAACACCTTGAGGTCCCCCTGGAGGAGCTGGAGAGAGTGTCTGGGGTGAAGAAAGTCTGAGAGTCCCTGCTTGTTGCCCCCACAACCCCGGACCCCGGATAAGCGGAAGAAAATGGATGGATGGATGGATGGATGGATGTTTTGTTTTTTTGAATGTGATTGGTCAAGATACTGGTTGACAGTTCAGTCAGGTCAGATCTGTGGAAAGGCAACACCACTCACAGTAAAATTGTTATTCGAGGTTTAGTACTAAAACACGTGTAATTCAGCAAATGCCATACCGATGCTGTACAGAGACAAGCAAGCCCTCACCATCAGAAAAGTTGCATAATGTACCTTTAAATACAAGGAAAATGAGGAAATGAAACACCTGAAAACACTGCCTTATCTGCCATGTATCTACAAATCATACATTGTTTATGTGACAAGCCTGTTGCATCTAAAGGCAGTATCCAGGCAGCAGATTGAAACGTATTTGAGCTCCTCGCATCTGAAGAACCAACTCACATTTCTGGCCTGTTCACCACCGCTAAATCTGTATGCATAGGAGAATAACAATATGCATTCGTACAGAGGGGTGTAGCATGCATCTCAGAGCACTGACTGAAAATAAACCCAAGACCAAAAAATAGAAAGGGACAGTGGAAGACTGATGGCACAGGCAGGGACGTATGCTTGGCTGGAGAAGTTAATAAAATTGAAGCTGTGTTATGATGAATAAGGAAAGGCCCATAAAAGAGAATGTATGTAGTGAATCTCCCTGGCGAGCAGCAGTGAACAGCCTGGAGAGAGCACCCACGGGAGCCAGGCTTTATAATCCTCAGCCCTCCTTCCCACCCAAGCACAGCTCCGCTCCACACACGCACTGTTTGAGCTTCAATAAGACAGTGATATGGAAACCAGGAGCTGCCGGACATAGACAGGAGAGAAAAAGAAGACTATGTGGGGGCTACATGACAGAAAATGTGGAGGTGGGATTGAGTTTAGTTTAGCTGCAGGCTGGCACAGATGTACGCCGCCTTTCAAACAGCTGTTAAGTACCGTATAGAAAAGGGGAAAAGTGGCATTGTCTGACCGTCTCTGCTAGAGTACTTATAGATAATTCTAATAAACTCTGCATCCCCACCTACCATGCAAGTGAGAATACCAGGTTTAGACTGATTAATGTGTTTGAAAGTTCTCACATGTGGTCCATATGGACTTTCAAACTTCAGCTAAGAGAATGGACATATACCTCAAAGAGATAAAGACACTATTGCAGTGATAAAGAATTCTTCAATACTGTATCAGAGATAGTATTTCTTATTGTTAAAGAGCCCATATTATGCTATTTCCAGATCTATGTTATAATGTTGTTTCATCATCACAAACATACAATCCTTGGCGTTGTTTTGTTTCATTTGCACGTTTAACACACAAAACCTGTATATTTACTGTAGTCTGAGTTCTTCTCTCAGACTGAAAACACTCTGTTCCACCTTGTGATGTCTTGTGGTTGCCAATCTTTACTGAACTAAAAGTAAAAGGTAGCTGTTAACTTGAAAAGCTTCATGACATCACAAGGAGGAACAGAGTATTTTGAACTTTGGAGATGTAAACAGACTAATAAGGTATGTTTTAACATTATTATAACATGGCTTAAAGCTTACATAAGTAAAATTTGGTTATTATGGGACCTTTGACTAAAATGCTAAATCTGTATATTTTATAAATGATATTACAATTATTTATGATCCTTACATGTATCCCATAGACAAGCAGGTAGAGGCATTCCTCGAGGAATCAAGTTTGTGGAGATGCAAGCCTGCTCACAATAAAAACACATGTCTTTTAATGTTTTTTTTGTTTTTTTTTTTCCAGTGCAATAAAAACAACCTACTGTTAATCTATTTTTGGTAAGGCTTTGCTATCAGTTAGAGGAACAAAACAGTCTCTAGTACTCATCTGGATCTATAGCATTCGGTAACTCAACTACAGCTGTTGGAAATCACTTTTACCAGCTTGTGCATTTGAATAAAAACATGTCTGCCTTGTTTTCCTTGTCCAGAAGGTGAGAGGTAGGAGAATGGTGTCAGCTGTTCATGTTTCACCTGAGCCTCTAGCCGAGAATCCAGTTACCTTCACTGATGATAAATGCCTCTGTAGCCTGCACCAGCTCGCCATGTCCTCACCCCCTTTAGACCCTGACAGCCTTCTCTTCCTCACCATCCTGCCTCCATCACATTATGTCCCACCCACGCGTATGACTTGTTTAGCAGTACACCAGGGGAGGTAATGTTGATGCTCAGTGACAGGTGAGACCTCCATGACAGTTGTATGTCCACCAGATCATTGCAAAGACAACATGTGTGTATATAACTGGCATCTGCACTTTAGAGATACAGTGTAATGGCCTGTGAAGGCGGGGGAGGTGGACTGGGAGGGCTGTGATTGCTATCTGCGTGTGGACAAACAGACAACTGGACACCATGTAATCTGCAAGACGGCGATGGCGTCAGACCTCTCCTGTTTCATTTTGACTAGGCCATGCGGTGGGCCTGTGGGTTCCTCCATGTTTTAACTTCATTGTTGTTCTATTCTGGAATTTAAGAGTTTTCTGACAAATATGACAGTTTTAGAATAAATAATTACTTTCACAGTGCTATGAGAAAATGAAAACTGTACTTTTATTTTCTTATTTCATATTTGAGTATGCAACTAACATCACGTAAATCACGTAATGTGTCTTTGATCGAGCTAGTCGCTAAACGCTAAACTGGCTACACGCACCATTGATCTCAGTCCATTGATGCAGCGGGCCATCTTTAACCCCCTGGGGTTTAATTAATTAATTCAATATTCGTTAAAATGAGTTGTAGCCTACAGTTATAACTTTTAACAACAATTTTAGGCACATTTATGATTTCCTTCCATCATACTATTTTATATGGATATGTTCTGTACTCCTTATTTGACCTCTAGTACTTCCTCACACCAGTAAACAAGCCCATCCTTTTCCATTCTTGCCTTGATCTAGTTCATTCATTCATGCGCCCCAGTCCTTTCTTCTCTCTATCTTCTACTCTATCTGCTCTCCATCACAGTGAGGCAGCCACTGGGTTAGTGATTAATGGTGGCCGAGGTGCACTGGCGCTGTCTGATTTTCCATGATCAAAACTGCACTGCATCTGCTGGGTTTGATTTTTTTTTTTTTTTTTTTGGGTCTGAAATTGCAGTGTTATTATTGAGCTGAATGGGTGTATCATACAAAAAGCACCCAGCTAACGATAACACAAGCACAACCGCAAGTCTAGGCATAATTCCTGTCTAAATAGATTGAAACCTCAGGCATGGTCGCTATTCTGTGAGTTTTGATCAATTCAGCCATTAAAATCATACACACCTGTAGCAATATGGCCACATATGGTGCAGTCTCATTAAGGAGCACAGAGAGTTCTGTGTGGTTTATTTATGACCTTGTTTGGTGCGTATTTATCAATGCATTCTTCCATCACAGCAGAGCAGGTCATCTATTTAGGCCAGTGAATCATGAAAAGTGTGAAAGCAGGTGGGACTCAGACAAAAGCAATTAACGCTCACAGTGCCTGATGTATGTGTGTGCATGTGCATCTCTACAAGATAAAAGCAAATTTACCTAGTATAATTTTTATCTATACGAAGGCAGTGTTATATTGAGTAGGCCTGTTAGGATAACTACTATATTGACTTACTGTTAAATGAAATAATAGTTTTGGGGGGTCAGTATTTAATGTCGGGACTTTTTCATTGCACTAGTGGGGAACATTTTGCTATTTATTTATGTATTTATTTTTTTTGTACCACGGTGAGATTTGAGCTATAGAGAGATGAATAATTTAGTTAGTTAGAATATTTGTTTCAAACCTGCACATATAATTCACATACCATCATACACAGTAACAGGGTGTCAGAGGCATAAATTATTTTCAGTATTATCGTTTATCATCTGTTTTCTCTTTAGCAATGAATCATTCTTCAAAAGTTGTTATCATGACAAGCCTAACAATGAAACAAATTGCTCTTTTTGTAGTTTTTATAACCATAATGTGCCCACATATTTCCATACTCTTCTCTCATGTACATTGGTGATGTCACAATACTAACATTTCAACCTTGATTTCAAGGAAAAGGAATTATACTTGAGACTGATTTTAACAATGACAATGAAACAAAATTACAATGAAATACAGTTTTTAGACAATAGTAGTTTAAATAATGTGTGCTCTTATTCTAGTCTTACAATCTACACTAGTCTAGTCTTACAATCTACACTAGTATTCGCTCATCCATCCAAATTATCAAAATTGGGTGTTCCAATCACTTCCATGGCCAAAGGTGAATAAAATTAAGCATTTAGTCCTGCAGACTGTTTATACAAATAATTTTGAAAGAATGGGTTGCTCTCAGGAGCTCAGTGAATTCGAGCATGGTACTGTGATAGGATGCCACCTGTGCAACAAGTTCAGTCATGAAATTTCCTCACTCATAAATATTCCATAGTTAACTGTTAGTGGTGTTTTAACAAAGTGGAAGCGATTGGGAATGACAGCAACTCATGAAGTGGTAGGCCATGTAAACTGATGGTCAGCGGATGCTGAGGCGCAGAGGTTGCCAACTTTCTGCAGAGTCAATCACTACAGACCTCCAAACTTCATGTGGCCTTCAGATTGTCTCAAGAAAAGTGCATAGAGAGCTTCATGGAATGGGTTTCCATGGCCGAGCAGCTGCATCCAAGCACATCACCAAGTGCAATGCAAAGCATGGACTCTAGAGCAGGGGATATGCTTTCCCTGGAGTGATGAATCACATTTCTCCATCTGGCAATCTGGCGGACAAGTCTGGGTTTGGCAGTTGCCTGGAGAACGGTACTTGTCTGACTGCATTGTGCCAAGTGTAAAGTTTGGTGGAGGGGGGATTATGGTGTGGAATTGTTTTTCAGAAGCTGGGCTTGGCCCCTTAATTCCAGTGAAAGGAACTCTGAATGTTTAGCATCCCATGAGATTTTGGACAATTCCATGCTCCTTTGTGGGAATAGTTTGGAGATGCCCCTTCCTCGTCAGCATGACTGTGCACCAGTGCACAAAGCAAGGTCCATAAAAACATGGATGATAAAAGAGTTTGGTGTGGATGAACTTGACTGGCCTGCACAGAGTCCTGACCTCAACCCGACAGAACACCTTTGGGATGAATTAGAGCAGAGACTGTGAGCCAGGCCTTCTCGTCCAACATCAGTGTGTGACCACAAATTTGCTTCTGGAAGAGTGGTCAAAAATTCCCATAAACACACTCATAAACCTTGTGGACAGCCTCCCCAGAAGAGTTGAAGCTGTTATAGCTAAAGGGTGGATCGATGTTATATTAAACCCTATGGATTAAGAATGGGATGTCACTTAAGTTTATATTCGAGTCAAGGCAGGTGAGTGAATACTTTTGAGAATATAGTGTAGTTTTGGTATTGGGCATTTATTTTTTTAGATAACCATAGCATTGCAATAAAGCTATAAAAATGCTAAAATGATTAAATTAAATCAAAAATCATTCATCAGTTATTTCAAAAACTCAATATTATATTCAGAATCCATAGTTGGTTCTTGGGTTTGACACTATGATTGTATCAGTATATCCTGGCAAAGTTAGTGTTGGACTCTGTAACTGTCACATGTCAGCACCAGTGTTTTTGAAGTCCTACATCCTTCAAGGTACAGACAACTGACAAGGACTCAGGATGGGAGAAGAAACATGGAAAATGAGATTGAAAAGGAGAGAGGGGAATTGAGTAGGAGGGAAAAAAAAGTGGAGCAGTGGAAGAAATAGGACGCAGCAAAAATCGAAGACAGGGCAAAGCAAAGGGAAGAGAGAGGCCTAAGGCAGAGAGGAGCCAGCCCAAGTATCATAGTCAATTAACATCGGAGCCCAGCACTAACTCACAGCCTATTTCAGAGCATTAATTATGTGCACCATCAGTTCCAGCTCACTTGGCCAACACAAGCCTTCCTCGCACCGCGCACATCGTGTTTTACCAGAGAAATAGCTGTTTATAGATTCGCCAAGATGAAACTGAAATGGAAATTGTAAGGTTTCCTGCTCCACTTATGACAGTCAATGGAGAGATGATTTGATGAGATACTGTAAATGCTAAACACTCTATTCAAGATGGTGATAGAGCTGTTCATGTGAACTATTCTGCCAAATTGCCTTTTTAAATATGACTCAAGTCGAGTTTGTGTACACCAATAAGCATGATACGCAATAATAAGCAATGATACTTTCTCAAGTACTGCATGGGGAGTTTCCAAACAATTTTAAAGGTCCCATGGCATGAAATTTTCACTTTCTGAGGTTTTTGAACGTTAATGTGAGCTCCCCTACCCTGTTTAGCCCCCCCCCCCTCCCCATGGTTAAAAGTTGTGAAATGTCTAAACTGAGCATTTGCGATCCTTTTCTGCGTTACAAAAAATCAGAGCTCAAACGGGCGAGTTTGAACAAGGCACCTTATTGACGTCAGATCGAAAAAAGAAATGCAAATGCAGTTCCACCCCCGTCTGTCTGTACTCAGCGTCTCTGTAAATCATGCCCAGAGAGTTTGGACTGCGAATGCGCTAGACAATGCGAAATGCATTTTTTTATTTGCCTGGAGGTACGTCCGAGTGTTTCTAGGCTCGGAAGTCCTTTATCTGAGCCTCTGGACCTTTGAACAGCAGTGGTTTAATTTTATTTTATGTGGAAATGTGTTTATTTTTCAATGGAACGCTTCAAATCTCTCCCCCCGTGCAAAAACAAGGAAATGGATCAGCTGTGAGTTACAGCGGAGAGCGGAGCGTTTAGCCACACCCCCACCCTCTACTATTGGCCAGCTCTTTTCTCCTCATTTGCATTCAAGCAACAATGCCCATTATAGTGTTCAGAGTGAGAAAAATTACTCTTTCTCAGCTTATCTCTGTTTCTCATGCACTGAGTGTTGATTTTGAAGAAGGATTCATTTACAGTATTAGGGAACCATTAAGGAGCCATATAAAAGCATCAAGAAGTACCATGTCATGGGATCTTTAAGATTTTCACGCCCTTTTTAAAAAAAATATGCTCTATGGAACTCTTCTGTTGGAGACAAGTCACAAGTCTGATCTGTGGAAAGGTGAGCACACTCAGAGTGAGAATATTGTTTTCAAAGCATTCATTAACAATAAAAAATGCCTGTAAAATATCATACAAGTTTAGTTAAAGGTTTTAGCATGGTAAGCAACATTTCATCTTATTATATGGTAATAATAAAATTCTACTTATTTAGAATGTATTATTACCATTTATATTGTTGCTCTTTGTTATTATAATATATTGTGACATAATTTCCCTTGTGGATCCATAAAGTTTGTCTAAATTGTATTGCATAGTATAGCATTAATATAGTGGTCAATGCATTATAGTAATAATTGTTGCAAAGTATATGTAGATAACATTAAACTTTATTTTAATATAGCTGTACTAATATAATGACATGACTTTAGAGGTAAGAGTAAGAACTTATTTCTTGAGCACTATAATCTGGATCCCTTCAGGCCAATAGACTCGAGAGCTGAATGTTGCCTATAGGGTAGACAGACCATACTTCGCTATGCAGTACTGCGCTCTCATTGTGGACAGGTTGAAAAATCACCCTGCTTGTAGAAATTAGGTTAAGTGAGGGGGAAAGGCGCGTTCAGCAAATTGCCTTTTTCGTAAACCTTAGTCCAACTCTGAATGAGGCCAAATCAAACATGTTGGACTTTCCATCATACAGGTATAAGAAGCACAGGAAACAGCTGGAGGGCTCTATAGTTTTATAAGAACACTGTTTGTGCCATCAGAATCTTCCATCCAAAAACTCGGGACGGGACTAATTTGTTCAGCTTGCTTTCATCTGTACAGTGGCAGGCGATTAATTTCAGAAAGACAAATGCTATAGTGTAAACAAAGCTATTCATAATGTGCAATTGTCTAATTAAAATGTGTGAGGAAAAAATCTCCCAAACAAATGCAAGTACTAACAGGATCTCGCACCCTCCTGCCATCCATTTCTTGTTGATGCAACCCCAGAGCTGCCACAATCAATTTCCTCTCATTAGAGCAAATGTAATTGGCTTTCTTAGTTCAACAATTAAAACCTGTCAATACACAGCCTAATTAACTATTCAATGCCTACATGGTGCCCAGTTACACAGTGCAACATAATCAATGGATGAATCTCAAATGACCAGCAGTGAAGACGGATGAGCCAGAGGCCACCGCGGCTGCCAAGTGGACGCTCTGTGCTTCTTAACATTATACAAAGTGGACTGACACTACTATGTAGGCCTACTACTATAACAATTATGGTAATACTGCGAAAGAACAGTTTCTGCCTAAACCTAAATTGGATGGGTTTGGAGTAGGGATGTCAACAATTAATCGACTTACATTTAATTGTCGATCAAGACGTTGGTCGAACAAAATGCATTAATTGTAATTACCCGCGTGGTCACGAAACAAGGCAACCGCGCACCTCGCTCACTCAACGGCACTGCCTGCCCGCGCGTACACCAGGGCTGCTGAGCACAAGATCGAACTGCGGCGCGCGGAATGCGTAGTCTCAGCCCTAGCCACAAACCAGCCGCACGATACCACGTGGTGATTTAATCCTGGTTAAGTCCAGGTCTAGACCTGGTTTAGTTCTGGTCTAGACCTGGTTTAGTCCACGTTTAGTCCTGGTCTAGTCTCTTAGCCAATCAGGACACAGAACACAATGTTACACTATTAAAAAAAATGTTACACTATAAAAAAAAAAAAATTGAAAAAAAAAATAAAAAAATCTGCGAACCGCGATAGAGCGAGGGATTACTGTACATGTATTTTGTTATTCAGCATCAATACATTTGTCTGCTTTTTACTGAGGAATAATTAATTGAGGAATATACAATATAATAATACTATGATATATTTTTGACTCAGTGTTATGTATACTATAGCTTATATTCTTAAAGACCCTATTGAAACACTAAAATTCAGGTGAAAAACGCTGCTTATCAGTTAATCGTTAATCGATCGATAAGGTCAATCAACTATAGATTAATGAATTAATCGATAATTTGCATCCCTAGTTTGGAGTATAGTTCATAAGACTAAGGCTGCGTCCCATTTCTCTCTCTTACCCCTACCCCTTGGTTTTGTGCGTTCATGTGAGGGCAAGGGGTGTCCCGACTCCAAGGGCTAGGGCCACGACCGAGGGCCATACCCCTTGAAAAGTAAGCTCTCGACCAGACTTGGAACGAAGGGGTACGCCTACAAGCTCAGGCAGGTTTTGGCGTCAGGGTGGCAGCATCACATCGATCAGCCAAGGAGTCTCCTAAATGTATTTTTTCAGCAGTTGTAATTATCGATTAACAGTTTAGCATGGTTTACATTAATGACGCTTATGTTCTACGTTACTTTTAGTGAACTGTTGTTGCTGTTTTAATTGTAGTGATGTCTGCTTAGCTGACGTTATCGTTTTCATCGAAGTTTCATGTATAAACAAGATATTTTTTTGTCGAGCTGAGGTACCCGATAATCCTTGACATTTGTTTACGTTTGTTTGCATCAATTGTCGCCTCTGTAGACGTAGCAGCCAGGTAGAGGCAAGGGATGATGACGCAAATGGTAATCGAGTGGTGTCCCATTTGTTAGGGGAACATTCGTACCCCGAACCCTCTCAGCTCATTATTGAGAGGCAAGACAAAGACGTAGATAAGTAAGACAGAGTAATGGGATGCACCTTATTTTCGTTGTACTTGCTTTTTGGATGGTATTTAGTACTATCACATTTTGTTCATTGTAAATTGCACTTGCTTGCAGCTTAATAGTAAAACAGGTCCAGGTTTTATTAAAGTAGAGGGCAGAGATGGGGAAGAAAAGGAAAAAAATTGAGCACTGAAGCCTTGACAATAAAGAATTACTCAAACATGCATGAATCCATTGTAATACAATGTTGAGTAAGCTAATGATGAGATAACAACCTGTCCCTTTTAGAAATGTTTTCATTAATTTGGAAGAAAAAATAAGTATGATTTGATATTTCATATTAAAATATGAAATACCGGTATTAATGAGCAATCTAGTGTACAGAGCTGGAAAAAAAAATAAAGAGACCACTGCATTTTTTTTTTCTGAAATCAGCATCTCAACATGTATTACAGCCATTCCATTCCAGCGTCTGTTGAATTCCAACACAAAAACAAAGCTGAGCTACTTCAGTTCTTGCATCAGGAATAAAGTCACCCAAGAACAATGTGAAAGACTTGTGGAGAGCATGCCAAGACGCATGAAAGCTGTGATTAAAAATAAGGGTTATTGCACCAAATATTGATTTCTGAACACTTCTTAAGTGTAAACATTAGTATTATGTTGTTTTAAAATGAATTTGATCTTGTTTCTTTGCATTGTTTGAGATCTGAAAACATGTATATTTTTCGTGAAAAGTCCCTCAGTCGTCCAGGTAGAATCCATAATCAAAGGAGAAGTTCAATTTGTCAACTGGACAAAGTTTGTTTGGTTGAAAACGTTTTGCCGCTCATCAGAGAGGCTTCGTCAGCTCTGGCCCTCATGCTGGTTCGACCCTGTTTATATCTAGCTGCAAGGGAGGAGCTAGCTACCCTGAACAAAGCTCTGACCTATCCCCGCTACTCTCTTTTGTTTTACGAATTCCTCTGGCGTCTTGTGTTAGACGCCGTTTTCAACCAAACAAACTGGTCCAGTTGACAAATTGAACTTCTCCTTTGATCATGTATATTTTTCGTTATTTTGACCATTTGTCATTTTCTGCAAATAAATGCTCTAAACGATCATATTTATTTGGAATTTGGGAGAAATGTTGTCAGTAGTTTATAGACTCAAACAAAAATGTTCCTTTTGCCCAAACACATACCTTTAAGTAAAATCAGAAAAACTGATCATTTTGCAGTGGTCTCTTTTTTCCAGAGCTGTACTTTAGAGCCTTAAGGTGATGGTGTTTATAAGATAAATATTTATGGTGAATTCATAAATATGATTGATTTGAAGTATTCTTTACATTCACTAAAGGTCCACATTTCAACTTCAGAAACCTCTCTTGAACTTGTACTGGAGTATTTTTACTTGAAGCCACTTGAAAACACAGAAAAACATGTATATATATACCACCACAGACATCTTTCAGACTAAACTTATCTGTAAACACAAACATAACTTTGATCTTCCACAAAGTGCTGCAGCTACTGGTGGCCTTCTTTCATCTCTTTTGTTTACAATTAGCCCTGCGTGATGCTCAGACATTCTCAGATCCCTTTATTTCCACTTTGCTATTCTCCCTCAGTCTATAAAACATATTTGTGGTGCGTTTGTGTGAATGAAAATTGAGAGACAATATGCCATCAGATCCTCCAGAGTGCATGGTCAGCTCTGTGGAGATCTTTTAACACCCAAATCTCCGTCAGATGCTGTCTACCTCTCGTCACCTGCTCCCTCACCTGTCGGCAGTATTGTCATGTAAAGCCCACTGGCACATTTCCACCCATTTATCCTGAGCAGGTGTTCCCCACTGCTCCCAAGATAAATGACAAGTGAGAATAATTGGACAATATTCTAAAAATGAAGTGACTATAGACCTGTTTGTGCTATTGAAATTAGCTTGCATGTAGATATAGTATATCAATATAGATCCTGGTAATTGAATTTGCAATCAGCACAATGTTTGTGTGAGTGGAAATTAGAAAAACAAAACAGTGTTATATTACAGAAATATTTTGGGATTGTTATTTTAATAATAATAGGTACTGTACACCTGTCACTTTGCACTGTGGCCCTAACAGGTACTTCCTTCGATTCCAAAATGTCAGTCAGGACACAGAAGAGTGAATGAGATTTCTGAGTGTATTTTTGGACACCTAATTTGAAATATTTGGAGCTAAAAAAAAAAAAAAAAAAAAAAAGACTAAATGCATAACGCCATCGTGTCATTGGTTAAGTCTGTATTGACATGTATTGAGTACAAATCTAATTGCAGTAGTGGGTAATTAATAGCAGAGTGTGAAGAAGGCTGTGCTGTCTTTAGTGATCAGCCAAACAACGTAACTGTCAATAAAATAAATATATTTAATACTCAAAACTAGGGCTGTCAGTTTAACGTGTTAATTAGATTAATTAATTACACTGCTAATTAACGCGTTATAAAAATTAACGCAACTAATGCGCACGCATTTTAAAGATCCCATGACATGGTACTTCTTGATGCTTTTATATGGCTCCTTAATGGTTCCCTAATACTGTAAATGAATCCTTCTTCAAGATTCAGTGCATGAGAAACAGAGATAAGATGAGAAAGAGTAATTTTTCTCTCTCTGAACAGGCCATTATGGGCGTTGTTGCTTGAATGCAAATGAGGAGAAAAGAGATGGCCTATAGTAGAGGGTGGGGACGTGGCCAAACTGTCCGCTCTCAGCTGTGCGCTCTCTGATCCATTTCCGAGATTAGAAGCGTTCCATTGAAAAATAAACAAATTTCCACAGAAAATAAAATTAAACCACTGCTGTTCAAAGGTCCAGAGGCTCAGATAAAGGACTTCCGAGCCTAGAAACACTCGGACGTGCCTCCAGGCAAATAAAAAACCGCATTTCGCATTGCCTAGCGCATTCACGGTCCAAACTCTCTGGGCGTGATTTACAGAGACGCTGAGTACACACAGACGGGGGTGGAACTGCATTTGCATTTCTTTTTTCGATCTGACGTCAATAAGGTGCCTTGTTCAAAATCGCCCGTTTGAGCTCTTATTTTTTGTAACGCAGAAAAGGATCGCAAATTCTCAGTTTAGACATTTCGCAACTTTTAACCATGAGGGGGGGCCTAACAGAGTAGGGGAGCTCACATTAACGTTCAAAAACCTCAGAAAGTGAAAATTTCATGCCATGGGACCTTTAAATTTGGCGTGCAGGGCCTTTGAACGGCGAGTTTATTTATAAAAACGTGACAGAGCAGGTCCTTCTTGTCCCTGGACGCGATTTCATTGGACGAGACAGCGATGACGCGATGAGAAATGCCGTGCTACCATTGGTCGGCATACAGAGACGAATGCAGTTCTAATAGGGGAGAGCCCGTTTCTGTATCTGCTGTGCTCCGCGCGCTGAACCCTTTTCAATTCCCATAACCTCTCCAGCGTGTTCTGCCGCGACTAAGGGTGCACACTTAGAAGTTTTGACTTAGTCAGTTTTGCCCATCCGAATCACGCTAAACCGCGATCATTACTCACCCCGCGCTGCCGCCTCCTCCCTCCTCCCGTGGTGCGATGGTCCGGACACATCCACACCGGGAGTTTAAATCCTCCTCGCAGGTTCCGGGGGTCATGTGAGCCATGAGTAATTTGCACAGACAATTATTTGTATTCTCTGTATATTTGAAGCCTTGTATATTATTTATTGACGTTCCATGAAAGCTACTGTACGTGCTCACCTTTTGGCTCCAGAAATATTTGCCATGTAATAGTGGAATGGTGTAAATGAGCTTTCCAATGAATGTTACGTAATGTGGGAGGTGGAATGGGGGTCTTGTCTTGGTTAGGTGGAGAGAAAGAGAGTGAGTGAAAAACTTAGACTTAAAGGGGAAGTCTGCAGTCTTTTCACTGTACCACTATAAATCACGTTTGACACCTTTTTTGCACTGTGGGAGAGCACAATAAACCACCTAAAAAAATATTTTAAAAATGCGATTAATTAGATTAATTAATTACAAATCCTGTAATTAATTAGATTATTTTTTTTAATCGCCTGACAGCACTACTCAAAACACATGGCTATTGAAAAGGTTTGCCTTGCAATAATCCTGCCCAGAAATCAATTTGTGCATTTAGTGGAAAGATCACTCATAACATTTTGACCATTAACAGGTATAATTAACCAGTATTGTAATTATTTATGTTATTTTTATTTTTTTATTTTGTCAACAATTAAGTTCATTACGGTTTCACTGAATTGTAAAAAACAGTGCACTGGAATTTATTGTAAACAGGATAGAATAAAAAGGAAGTGGTTATAATGTAATGAGTAAAATATAATGGAAAATAAAGCTGAGACCAGACGGGCATTTGAGGACTAGCTGAGGCAACAAGGCAAAACAAGTTTCAGTGAATATCCCAATTATGCTAGAAATAACACATTTTTCACAGCTCTTCCATGTTATATTTCAGTGTGTTTTCATTAGGATTATTGCAAATCCTATTTTTATATTTTTTACAAGTGTGAAGTAGGCCAGTACTGTCCTAGTTTGTCTATTTCAATATTTTTTCATAGTGGCTTGCCGTTTAATGAGGAAAATATTTTTATTCTCATGACAAAATAATGGGGTCCGTTCCTCTTGTTTAGACACGCTTAGCCCATTTCCGAGTAATATTTTATCTCATACTCTGGGAAGCATATTGCATTCACTCATGTGTTTTGATTGATAGCAGTAAAACAACAGCACCCAATTCGCAAGTGACATAAAGCCTGTAGACAAACATAGAGAATGTATTCTGTATCAAAACTACAGCAAGCTATAATGCTCCTCCTCACCCACTAAGCCTCTCCATCTGCTATTGTTCGAAACCAAAATGAGGGCTAAAAGTGGCTACGATAGGCACTGGTATTACAGTCTAAGTAAATACTACTTCTCACTCCTTTTCGAGAAATGTGCTTTTCTGTTGTTTACAATGTATATGTAATATGTATATGATTATTGTTTCTGTCTTGGCACAAACTCAAAATAAATACGAATCAATCAATCAATTTAAGCGCAGTCCTCCTTCGCTTGTAAAATCTAGGGCATGGATCGCTCCTCTGAGCTTTTAAGTACAGTCAGAACTTAACACCTCATCATTGATATCTTCTGTATCTTAAACGCTCCAGTCTCCAAATGGAAATCAAAAAAAATGTCAGAGCTATGTTAACATTTAATGACAAAAAGTCAACGGGCGTGAATAATCGTCAGGGTGCACCGTGAGTGTTTTTGTCTGGCATTAGAATAATCAGAGAAGCGACTGGGTAATATGAGGACTGATGGGGAATAATGTTGGACAAGTTGAAAAAAGTCATCCATGAAATTGCTTGTTGCATCCTCTAAAACCTCTTGATTGATGGTAGCAATTTTAAAGGCTGGCAGTTCCCCACTTTTGTAGATGTATTAGAAACAAGTACTTTGGACTTTGAGAAATATGTGCCCACAGAGCCCATTTTAACCATGTAACAAAACGGCTGTTGGCAAAGAACATCTCATTCAGTCCATTGCAGTTTAGTGTGCTTTGTGTATTATCTCTCACTGGTATATACAGCTCTGGAAAAAAATAAGAAGCTACTGCATTTTTTTTTTCTTCTGAAATCAGCATCTCTACATGTATTACAGCCATTCCATTCCAGCATCTGTTGAATTCCAACACAAACTTCAGTTCTTGTATCAGGAGTGGAATAAAGTCACCCAAGAACAATGTGAAAGACTTGTGGAGAGCATGCCAAGACGCATGAAAGCTGTGATTAAAAATAAGGGGTATTGCACCAAATATTTATTTATGAACTCTTAAAGGGATATGCCACCCCCAGGTCAAATTTGGGCATCTCCCCAAAGTCCAGAGACTAAAATAAGTGGTGGAAAGCGTTTTCCTGGTCACCCAGCCATTGTCCGAGTCTGTCAGCACTGACCGCCGCGGTATCTGCTGCTCCTCCGCGTTAGACTGGAGTCTAACGGCGCCAGAGAAAGATTTCGGCCAAAAGGAATTAATTTGCTCGATGCGTTTCCCAATTACTTTGTGTGTAGTGCGCATTCATATCGAGTGCAAATAAATGTACAAATCAACACGGAGAGCTTGCCTTGGTCATTTTGGGTGGGAACTATTTTTCAGTGCGGAAAAACATAGCCGAAGCACGTAGCACGCTGCCAGGGGAATCCCTGTTACGCACCAGGAAGGGAGTTCCCCTGTTACACAGCCTGGTGCGTGCTTCGGCTATGTTTTTCCGCACTGAAAAATAGTTGACCTGGGGGTGGCATATCCCTTTAAGTGTAATCATTAGTATTATGTTGTTTTAAAATTAATTTGATCTTGTTTCTTTGCATTGTTTGAGGTCTGAAAACATAGATCTTTTTTGTTATTTTGTCATTTTCTGCAAATAAAACCAGAGGTCTTCAACAGGGGGGTCGCGACCCCTAGGGGGGTCGCGGAGGTACTGCAGGGGGGTCGCGAAATCTTTTAATTTCACTTTAAATATAATTTTATATTTTATAGTGTAAAATACAGTATTAACCTGTGTATTATTTCCTTGTATTGGATGTACCATAACAGAGTGGCAATGTTTATACATGACACTAAGCTCAATTTAATATAAAACACAATTCTATGCCGTATATATAGTAGGGGTCCCTGGCCCAGTTCGCCATCTGTTTGGGGGTCCCTGGCCTGAAAAACGTTGAAGACCCCTGCTCTAAACGATAATATTTTTATTTGGAATTTGGGGGAAATGTTGTCAGTAGTTTATAGACTATATCGAGAAAATATCCTAGCCCTTTTTACATCACATAATTTCATTTAAAGGGTCATCAAATTTTACCCCTCAACTAGTACATTCTTTGAAAGGGAAATACTCAAGTGTGGACTTTTTATGCTGATGTGACCTGTTCAAAAGAAACACCAAACTTCACATATAACATTACTTTTTTAAATTGCTTATGTCCGCAGACAGTGCTGAGACTGTGCTTTCATCACCATGGCAACAGGACTTTATCCTTAAAATGTACGGGTGCCTATAGCAGTTTTAACTCAATAGTTTGGTCAATTGGACATGCAGTTCTCTAATCATATTTATCATGTTTATTAAATATAAACAAAATATATTAACACTACATTAGGTTTCAGAGCTAATGACTAAGAAACTCAAGTTGCTTTAATGAAATCTGTCTTTTCTGACCCCCCCCCCCCTTCCCTTGCAGTGCCAAATGTAAGAGTGTTAATGATAGTTGGACAACTTCCACAGCTCCAACTGCAGACTTATTTTAGACTCCCACAATGCAACATGGGTCCTGTGCATGTAGGCTGGGCTGATTTAGGGTCATGTTTTTCTCATTGCCTTGCTAGATATTTTTAATGCTAATGATCAACAGAATCTATAGTTAGCATCCTTACGTATTAGACACAAGAGACAAGGAAAACAAATGGTGATTTCTCTTCTGTGTAGGGTAGTTATTCTTTATTATTTATTCAGCTTGTTTTATTCAAATCAAATCAAATCAAACAATATTTATAAGGCGCTTTTCATACAAAATTGTAGCACAAAGCGCCTTACAGTGGTCAAGGATTAGAAGACTGACCTTTATTGATCTCACACAGGAGGAGTTGTTTCTATATTTGACCCGGGGACCATCCCCATAATTTTGTTTTGTTATTTAGGCTTGGTCAGGCCCTAAGCTGGAGGATTTTACCTATGGCGCATGTTTGGGTTGGTGGGGGAAACCGGAGTGCCCGGAGGAAACCCACCCAGACACGGGGAGAACATGCAGTCTCCACACAGAAAGGCCCGGGCAATCCGAACCTTCTTGCTGTGAAGCATGAGTGCTAGCCACTCAGCCACCGTGCTGCCAGAGGGGAAAAAAACAAAAAAAGAGACGAACAGACAAACAGATGTACAAACAAGCAAAGAGACAAACAAGCAGACGAACAAACAAGCAAACAAACAAAAGAACAAACAAAAGACAAGCAAACAAACAAAAGAACAAACAAAAGACAAGCAAACAAACAAAAGAACAAACAAAAGACATGCAAACAGACGACCAAAGTCAATCGAAGGCCAAGCTAAACAGGTGAGTCTTGAGCCCACTCTTAAAAACATGAACGTTCTCTGCAGCCCTGAGGTCCTCCGGCAGGCAGTCCCATAGACGAGGGCCGTAGTACTGAAAAGACGCCTCTCTGTGAGTGTGTGTCCTGACTTTGGGAATGACCAGGAGCCTGCTGCCGGAGGAGCGCAGGGCCCGTGAAGGTTCGTAAGGGGAAAGCAGTTCTGAAAGATAAGAAGGCCCAAGACCATTAAGACATTTAAAAACCAGTAAAAGAACTTTAAAATCTATCCTGAAACTCACAGGGAGACAATGCAGAGATTTTAAGACCGGTGTAACGTGACCTTATTATAAGGTCACGTTTTCATTCATAGACGTAATGAATGTAATGTTGTTTACGGATTTGCCGTATGTTTTGGTGCGGACATTGTTTGGTGTTTTCCTCGTGTGGATGGCATCGGCGTGCTCGCAGGGCTCGTGTGGTGAAATCGTGTGTGTGCGCGGGCATGGGCAGCCGTGCCGTGCTTTGGCCCACCTCCTCCAGTCGAGACTTGTCAATTTTGTACAAATTGTTTTCCTTCTTGTTTACAGCCAGATCTTATAGTTTTTCTAACATTATACAAGAATGACAACTTCGCACTTCAGTTCCTTCAAACGGGTGCGTTGGAGGAGAGGGAGCAGCCCCAGAACATACGAGAAGGAAATAATCCCGCGCTCCTTCTTACTTGCAAAGATTTATTAAGACATGCAACGTTTCAGCACTAGGCCACTAGGCAAAATCAGGCCTATTTTCCCTGATGAAGGCTTAGTGCCGAAACATTGCATGTCTTAATAAATCTTACATTTTGCAAGTAAGATGGAGTGCGGGTTTATTTTCTTCAAGTTTTTCCAGTTCACTACGTCACAAAGAGAGTTAATCTCACGATTAAAAAAAAATCAACGTTACAATTGTTTTGCGTTTTGCTCATTAATAGCGCAATATTTTTGACAGCACTAATATTAATGTCTATGGGGAAAAAACTGTAGAGCTCCATTTCTATTTGAGTAATGCTTTTTTATAAAACGTATACTATTGCACATTCTAGGCCACATTTCACAATTTAAAGTCAATAGATGGAAAGGTTATTTGTCATTGTATTTCTACAACGAGATGAGATTGGAAATGGACGGGTCAACATCTTCCCCTGTCAGGACAAAGACGGATCTTAAAGCAGCCGACGTGCAGCCGCTAAAATCCCACCTCTCTCATCAGCGATAGCAGAACATGAACTGAACAGAAAATGCAGATACAATCAATAACAATAGTCACAAACACATACGACATAACACAGGTGCGGTTTACAAGAGGCGTCTTTTTGTTTGGTTAACAATACAGGAGGGTGGGGGGGAAGCAAAAGTAAGAGTGAAAAAAAATACAGAGAAAACTGACGGAACTGAACTATCCAACATATCCAACAGGCACTCTTTAATAGCTTTGTGTTAGCTTCACATCCTCTGTTGGAGTGACAGAGTGACAGAACACAACCTGCTCTTGAAATATTCACTCTGTTTTATTTTCCCTGCCTGTGTGATTGCCACAGTACACAGAGATGAGAGCTAATATCCTGGTAGACACCTGTCACATGTCAGCGCAGCATCTGCCCCATTCCATGTTCATTATAATCTTCTACCTGCCCATTGGACTGTTAGATGAGCCCTCCTTAAACACTGTAGTTAGTCTTTTTTACTGTCAAATAATCGCGCCACTGTAAATCTGTAGTATGAATAACCTAGTTCTGTTTAAAGGGCCTCTATAGCGCTATTTTCTGGTCTACGTTATAATGTTTCCTATCATAAACATACCTGGAAAACACTCTGCTCCACCTGTTAACTTAAAAAAAACTATAGCTACGTGACATCACAAGGTGTAGCAGAGCATTTTGAGCTTTAGAGATGTAGACTAACTAATAATAAAGGATTACTCAAACAATGAATGAAACAAAACACAACTCCAGGTATGTTTTGAGGTGGTTACAACATTCTAACATGACTTAAAGCTCACAAGAGTCAGTTTTGCGTAATATAGGCCCTTGGAATTGAAACGAGAGAAGTGAGGTAAGTTTTACAAGATTAGCAGACCTGCTGCATGGAGAAAGTGGATTGGGAAGAAAAAGCGACCTACAACGTCATACTTCAAGAAATATTGGCTAAATCAGTGCAAAACACATTTTTCAGCAAATGAATTTTTAAAATGCAATAATAGAATTTGATTATCAGACATTGGTTCAGACAAAGTGGATACATTAATGCAGATCGTATTCAATTTGGAGGTCATTGCGCATCTAAAGAAATATGTTGTGTTCCATCATGTTGTGCGAATAGGGACATTATGAATAAAATGAAAGGGGAGCCATGGCATTTGTCACACTCACATAACATTTGTATCCATTTGTTGAATACTGGATTAGATTTGTGTGTCTGTACTGAAGATCTGTTGTAGATTGCTTTGATAATGCTTCTTTCGGCTTTCTGTTTAGAGGCACATTTTGAACACTTTTCACCATTCAAAAGATATGAAATTTAGTTTATTGTTGAAACCCAAAGATACTTCTAATAATATACTATCAGATTTAGATCACTTCACAACAGTTTTCCAGGACTGTACCTTAGTCCATTTTTTATTCACTCATCATTGACCCTAGTCTGGTTAACACCTGACCATATCACAAGTGAGATATGGGTCTGGAAACTCGCTTCGAAAAATCCCGTAGCGGAGGTGTGGTTAGCGATTGCCAACGGCCGTTTATTGGGCGTTATGAATGTCTATCATTGAGCGTATACGTAAGTCCATAGCCAATCATGTCAGTTGTCAGTTCAAACTACAAGCTTCCGTTTGTCATGTAGTACGCGTCACCGTCTTGCCACACCTCCCCCGCTCTCTGATTGGGGCCCTAAATCTGGGACTCTCGCTTGGACGAGTTTCCAGGCCGCCTTCCAGTTCGAAACGAACGGAAGCAGCCTGGGAATTCCCAGGCTACATTGACCCTCAATAGCTCGCATAAACACTTTCACCTTCATATAGCCATTCAGTTCAATTTAATATCACTCTATTTATCTCTGCCGTTAATAGCAAAACAGCAATATGCAGTATATAATAAAATATGTCTTCCCCCAGTTTAGATATACTGTATAAGGTCAAAATAAGTTTTGCTGCTGCTGCACCAACTCTAAAGCATTTTAATTTTTTTATTTATTTTTTTACTGTAACTGCAAAACTTCACTCTCAAAATGTGAAAAGAGCTTATACACTCATGATTATTAGGATGTTCAGAATGCATAAGGTAAGTGTTGAATAACTTAAAGTTCAAAGTTCAAAGTCAGCTTTATTGTCAAAAACATATGTACAGGTTGCACACACAGGATTTGAAATTGCAGCGCTCCCTAGGCCCACAGTGAACATAAAACATCTGATAAACAAGACAATAAACACCATGACTAAAACATTGCATATACCCGTAGCCAAAGTACAATACAATAAACCCAGTGACTAAAACATTCATACACCTGTAGCAAAGTTAAAGATCCCATGACATGGTACTTCTTGATGTTTTTATATGGCTCCTTAATGGTTCCCTAATACTGTAAATGAATCCTTCTTCAAAATCAACACTCAGTGCATGAGAAACAGAGATAAGATGAGAAAGAGTCATAAATGTCACTCTGGAACACTCCATTATAGGCGTTGTTGCTTGAATGCAAATGAGGAGGACAGAGGTGGCCTATAGTAGGGGGTGGGGGCGTGGCCAAGCTCTCCGCTCCGCTCTGTGACCCACTTCCGTGTTTTTGCACGGGGGGAGAGATGAGAAGCCTTCCATTGAAAAATAAACAAATTTCCACAGAAAATAAAATTAAACCACTGCTGTTTCAGATATCCACAGGCTCAGATAAAGGACTTCCGAGCCTAGAAACACTCACAAGTTCCTCCAGGCAAATAAAAAAACGTATTTCGCATTGCGTAGCCCCTCCGCAGTCCAAACTCTCTGGGCGTGATTTACAGAGACGCTGAGTACAGACAGACGGGGGTGGAACTGCATTTGCATTTCTTTTTTCGATCTGACGTCAATAAGGTGCCTTGTTCAAAATCGCCCGTTTGAGCTCTGATTTTTTCTAACGCAGAAAAGGATCGCAAATGCTCAGTTTAGACATTTCGCAACTTTTAACCATGGGGGGGGGGGCTAAACAGGGTAGGGGAGCTCACATTAACGTTCAAAATTTCATGCCATGGGACCTTTAAAGCATTTTACTGTCTGTTAATAAGGAAGTGTGTGTTGGATGGTAGTTGCTTTTAGCTTTACCGTCACATCAAAACTTCATCCACTCTTGTCTCTGAGAATGTGAAAAGAGCTTATACACCAATCACAGTGAGCGATTAGGATGCTCAGAATGTATAAGGTGAGGAACAACTTTGGACCACTGAAAACCACTGCAAATTAACTAGTTAAGTTTTTTACACCTTTCAGACAGTAAAAATCAGGCGCCTTTAATACTATTCTATTTTTATCAATACTTTTTTAACTAGGGCTGTCAGTTTAACGCATTCATTAGATTGATTACACTGCATTATAAAAATTAACGCAATTAATTTTGAGTGGCAATTCAAGTTTATTTATAAAAAGAACGAAGACGGGACTATCAACAAGAACGCCGTGATTTGTAGCTTTTGTCGAAAAGAATTTTCCGATCACCGAAGCTGCTCCAGCCTGATGGATCATTTGAACGACAAACACGACCGGACAAGTTCCATTTTTACCGGTGATACCAACAAATCAACAAACCACGCTCACAGAATCTGGGAAATGAATGAGCAAAGTGACCACAGAAAAACTGACAAACTCAATCACAAAGTGAGTTGCCTCTCTCTCAATCTCTCTCTCTCACTCTTTCTCACAAGATTAAAATGTGATTAATTAGATTAATTAATTACAAATCCTGTAAGTAATTCGATAATTTTTTAATTGCCTGACAGAACTACTTGCAACATATTGTGCAGTCTTTAAAAAAGCTGTGCTAAATGACACCTGGACAACAGCCCTATGTCCGTTTGTGGACAGTTTAAGGAGCGACAAGGGCACAGCTGACAGACAGACAGACACGGAATCACCTCAAACCCCAAATGATTTCTGTGAGTGAAGCAGAACTAAACTCCAGATACGTGATGACCTCTCCTGATGAAAAATGTCAAGGGACGAGCAAAGAGGAGTGAGAAAGAGCACACCGAATGTCACTTTAGCCAAAAGACGATTAACTGTTCCTTTCGGAGCAGCTTGAAATCAGGGACGCTCCCAGACACTTCTAAACTTGTGAACTCCGCTCCTCTGCTCCGGCGCTAATGAGACGACAGTTAAGCCCTCAGACCCAACTCCAAAATATTTAAATTCTCTCCATTGAAATAGCATTATGAAGGCGTCGATGTTTCAGGCTGAAGTCAGTGGGGTTATACAGCAACGTTGGCGTACATAGCGGAGGAATTTGATTAGTGAAATTATGCAGATATTATAGAGAAAAGGACCAAAGGAGGAACAACAGGGAGTTACGGATGGCACAGTTAGGCTGTGTGATAAAGTGCCTATGACAGGTTGGATGACTTGTTTTACTAAAACACAGGTACACTGGGCCAAAACTCCTCTAATTTATACAATTATTATTTCAAGATTCAAGATTGTTTATTTGTCATATACAGAATCAACACAAGGTGAACAATGCAATAAAATGCTTAGGATCAGAAGAATCCGTTGACTTGCTAAGATAGTCGAGAAGTACTAATAACATGCAATAAAAATACAAGGGAAAAAAGTAAACAATATAATAAAAAAATATGTAATAAAATAGAATAATATACAAACATCAGGTAGGATTAAATAAGGTGTAAGTAAAGTATTTCACAGGTGGTAATACTGCTCAAATGAATTTCATTTTGCACATAATATAGTATAGTATAAGTATTGCACGTCTGTTATGGACCAGGTTATTGCACAGGTAACAGTAGCATTTACAGTGAGGTAGTGATATACATGATACATTCATATAGAGCAGCAGCAGTAAACATATTATGCATTATTTGCATTATTATTTGGCAAATAAAATATAAAAAACACTTTCATTTAGTTGAAACAATAAAAGAGAACTCAACATTGTATTTTTATTTTTGTTATTATATTTCTTCACAAATTGCTTCTTGATTTGTGTGAAATCATCATCTGTATTTACTGTACAGCAGGTTTTATCCCACCAGACAAGTCAAAATTACAGAATAGTCAGAACCTGTTTTACACACTCACAGAGCTACTAGTATCTCTCTCCTCCATATTATCCATTGGTATTTTCAGCTTCCTCTTATCCAAACATAATGTGCAGTATCACCAAGTCAGTGTCTTGCCCAAGAAAACAACAGCAAACTTCAAACTAATAATAACCTAATTTACCAACAGTATGGACTGACCTTGTATACTGAATCGACAGATTTATTTAAAGCCATTTTTATTTTGTTTTTAAAAAGAAAATAATTTAAAGTGAATAAAAAACTGGGATCAATAGGAGGCATTTTCTGTTGCCATTTTGCCCAGCCCTAATCTCTTCGCTTATCTCTCATTTTGCATAGTTTAATCACATGATCAAAGCACAGTTCTTCAGTCGATACTTCTTATTGTTCCTCAGATTGTAAACTGTCTGCTGACTGTCTGCGTGTGCCTATACCGACTTTCTCCTTGGGAAGAGCAGTGCAGGTTTTGATGATGCAGCGCTGCACATACAAAGAACCCTAGATATTTTTGGATCAGTTACCGTCAACATCCTTAAGCATTTCCTCCACTTCTAAAGGCTTTAAGATCTCACCATTTGCACATATGTTTGTCTCACACCTTTATAGATAGAATGGATGTGATAGGCAGTTTCAATATTTGTTTTGGTTTGTTCGGCAGTAAAACGAGAATCTGCGCAACAACAAGCCCAACAAAATACTGAGGCGTTGAATTTTTTTGTGATATTTTGATGAAATGTGTGCTGAGCTAAGCAATTATGCCTGAGTAGGCATACTTCTTTTATAATGATAAATTATAATATTGAAACTACTTTATGCCACTGATAGATTATACTGGTCTACAATTTTTTGGACTTGATCTGCTTCCAAGATAGAAGTGGCTAAATCTCATTTATATTGGTAAGATGAACTGAAAATCAATCAATTGAACTGTGCTGGTTAGCTAATGTATTCAAGATATTTAATGATATTGTTTTACATAAAAATTGCACCTGTTTATACAATAGATTTAGAAGAAGAAGAAGTGACTTTATTGATCTCACACAGGAGAAATTCTTCTCTGCATTTAACCCATCCTGTTATTAGGAGCAGTGGGCAGCACATTACTGCGCCCAGGGACCGTCTCCATGATCTTCTTGCTTCGGATTTTACCTATGGTGCATGTTTTGGGTTGATGGGGGAAACCCACCAAGACACGGGGAGAACATGCAAACTCCACACAGAAAGGCTTGGGCCCAAATGTTACGGCCATACCAACGTGCCACACGGGGATCGAACCCAGAACCTTCTTGCTGTGAAGCATGAGCGCTAGCCACTCAGCCACAGTTAAAAATATTTAACTTGCACTTCTTTATCCATCAAGGAATAAACAAGAAATATCTTAAGACATCAGGTGCACACAATTTCAAGGCATATCTCTTATGTGAAATCAAAAAATATTTGATGTTAAAACTCTAGACATATTAAAATGAATGTATTGGAATGTGCAGACAGGCTTTCAGATAGAACTGGTTGCTTGTAGACACATTGTGCCTTCTGATAAACTACCGTTTTTGCCTTATTTTGCATAAATTTCCTATTTTGACCCAATACTATATCTTGGAAACTATAGCCAATCAGCACTTCTGACTTACTTTTTCTTTATTAGTGACCTAAACTAAGAAAAATTTCACTACTTTTGTTCCCGAAGCATTTTGCTTGTAGACCAGCGTAATGCAGGATTACTCAAATGTGTGAATAAAACAAAACACAACTCTGGGTATGTTTTTGAGAAGGCAACAACATTATAACATGGCTTAAAGTTCACAAGTCACTTCTGTGTAATATAGGATGATTAAATATAAAGTATAATTAAAAGGCATGAGCTCCAACAAACAGTGTTTTACTTGTCAAACTAATAAGAATGTATTTTTAGCGATAGCCATTTGATCTAGTATAGACTTTTTCATTAGGAATATATAACATACTTTTCTCTCTTCATATCTTTTTCACAGTTCTGTATATTGTACCTATGGATACCATCTTCCATCTTATTCCATCTGTTCCTTCACACACCATCCATCTCCTCTATATGTTCTTTTAGCGGCCTTCTCCAGAGCTGAGACTGTGGCTGCCCTGATGATTTATTAACTTGTGCTGTTTGATGAAGCTCTCCTATAGAAAGCTACTTGATAGAGTCTTGGAGCCATGGAAACAATCTCGAGCCAACTTCACACATAATTAGGCACTTTAGCTAGCGGTCTTGATTTTGAAATTAGCTTAGCTTGGAGCAAATGCAATTTTACCTCACTAGTCCAATGGCAATCATGAATTAAGAGAGTCTGCCACAGTAATATATGTTTTAAAAATTCTTTTGGTAAAAGTGAAGATTATTTTTTTCTTCGTTTGAATTTGCAGTTTTGAAATATTTACTTTGAGCAAATGCAGACTCAGTAGCACATATCTATCGGGCAGTAGCTCAGTTTGGCACAGGTTGGCAGTGTGATTTCAGCTCTCACAGATGAATGCTGTCATTGTGTCCTTGGGCAAGACACTTAACCCACCTCGCCCCCAGTTTACGCAGGTGGGTACACAAGGTGAGTGGTTCCTGTTGTAAAGCACTTTGAGTGCCTTGAAAGTGGAAAAGCGCTATATAAAATTGTGACCATTTACCATAGTTGAATCCATGGAATTGCCCTAAAACCTATTAGTTATAATTCTGTAATTAATCTTACATGGATTTCAGTCATTTGCTCATACATTCCCATAAGGTGACAGATTTAGCCTGGAAAAAAGCATGAGAGATAATTCAATGTTGGGATCAAAGGAAATGCTAGAAGTGAACTACAATACATCCTTCTCGGAGTTCTTTCCTCACTTTAACCAGCCTATTTTAAATTTGATAATCAGCCATTAAAACTGTAATTAACTTTTGAATGGTGTTAAAATATGTCCAAACTGCAGTCCATAGGTGATATTGTACTTTTATTTTACATTTCATTACTAGTCGAATGTAAAATTTTGAGTTGAATTTATGGTCAGTCAGGTCTGAGTTTAAAAAATTAAATAAAATACAGTAGTAATAATAATAATAATAATAATAATAATAATAATAATAATAATAATAATAATAATAATAATAATAATGATAATAATAATAATAATGGTTTTGAATGAAAAGTCCAGTTTAGGTGTTGCTGCAAATCAGAATCTTCATGTCAGAGAGTCAGGAAGGCCATTCATTATAAAATCTGTACTAAATCAGTTTGAATACCTGGAATAAGATCATTAAAACTGAACTTAACTAAAATAGGTAGCCACAGTTGAATGAATTGCCTGTTTAAAATTCATATAATCCAGTGTAAATAATGTGTATAATACACAGTACAGTGTTGGAATAAACACCACCGAGGCAGAAACTCCATTTTCTTTTTCATAATTATTCTATTAGGCCTGTAATTTCATTAAACCGGGCTTTGCTAAAAAGGAGAAGGCACGGACTGCCAGAGGTAATTAAAAGATAAGGTGAAGCGTACAGCCGCGTGCCTGGTCCAGCTGCATTAAGACGTTTAGCTTGTACAAAGCACCGGTTTAGCACACGTCTGACACCAGCACAGGGAGAGGCGCCCCCTGCTGGCACGGGGACACATTAATGTGACAGATGCACAGTGCTTGTCAACATGATTGTGTCATACAATGTAAACAAGAACTGTATTATGACTGTCTCCATGAAGATGTTAGTGTTTTGCCGCATTTATATTGCACCAATCTTGCAGATTCAGTTATAAGTGCTTTATTGCTAAATCCTTAAATAACATGCATTATTGTTGTGAACGTGGTCATCTCTCCACAGATCTGATCTGTAACTTGACCTGGATCTGTAACTTGGTCTTGCAGGTCTCCATTGAGAACAATACATTTAGAACCATACTGTGTAACATTCCAGGTGTCACAATACATCTCCATGGGGACAAGCAGGTGGCAGACCCTTCATCTGAAAAGTTAGAAACTGCACCTTTAAATTGGGTGAGGAAAGACAAACATTATGTGTTCCTCTCTTGCTTGGCTGTGTGGGTGTTGGAAGAGATCAGCTATTAAAGGTCCCATGACATGGTACTTCTTGATGCTTTTATATGGTGCCTTAATGGTTCCCTAATACTGTAAATGAATCCTTCTTCAAAATCAACACTCAGTGCATGAGAAAGACACATGTACACAGTCAGAGTCAGAATATCTCTCTCTGAACAACTCATTCTGGGCCTTGTTGATTGAATGCAAATGAGAAGGACACAGATAGGTTAGAGGAGCGGGTGGGGGGCCAAATGCGCCGCTGGTTCCTTGTTACTGTGCGCTGTCTCCCACTTCCGCGTTTTAAGTGCGGAGGAAGAAAGGAGAGGAATTTCAATGAAAAAAACACATAAAAATAAAATAAAATTAAACCACTGCTGTTTCAGAGGTCCAGAGGGTCGGGTAAAGGACTTCCGAGCCTAGAAACACTCGCACGTGCCTTCAAGCAAATAAAAAAACGCATTTCGCATTGCGTAGCTCCTTCGCGGTCCAAACTCTCTGGGCGTGATTTCCAGAGACAGGGGGTGGACATCCAGACGGTGGTGGAACTGCATTTGCATTTCTTTTTTCGATGTGACGTAACATAGTTGCCTTGTTCAGAATCGCCTGTTTGAGCTGTGTTTTTTTCTAACGCAGAAAAGGACCGCAAATGCTCAGTTTAGACATTTCGCAACTTTAAGCCATGGGGGGGGGCTAAACAGGGTAGGGGAGCTCACATTAACGTTCAGAAACTTCAGAAAGTTAAAATTTCATGCCATGGGACCTTTAAAGCATAACAAACATGACGATGCTTTTGGCTGTGCTCCTGTTTTTGTGTTTGACCCTTGAGCATATTAAAGAAACATACTGTATCCTTAAAAGTCATCACTTATTCATCTGTGATTCATTATTTAGCACGGCCCAGCTGTCAGAAGGCGTCAGTGGGCTTTCTCTTACTTGAAGATGTCATGGGAGCGTTCCTGACTGAGAAGCGTTTAACACATATTTGTTTAGACGGGGTTTGTTAACACGTGGGGGAATGGTGTGACACACAAAAGAGACATGAGAGAAGATTTCAGAGAGAGGGGTTTTCAATCTGTCGAGGAATGACAAGAGGAATTGTAAAGGGCACTGTGATAGATAAATAACAGTTTTATTTGATCACACATTTTAATAATATCCAAAATGGGTCATACATATTTTTGGCAGTAAGCAGTGGCAAGACAGGTATTTTATTTTCAAATATTCTTCATAATAGTAAGAAGCTGAACAGCATTGCAACTGTCTGTTTAAAAAAAGTATAGGTATAGGTGCAGGGTCCTCTACTTAATAATAATAATAATTAATAATAATAATTCATTGGAATATATAGCGCCTTTCATGACACTCAAAGCGCTTTACAGTTCATTGTTCATTCACTCCACACTTGGTGGTGGTAAGCTACTTTCTGTAGCCACAGCTGCTTGTCTCTGTGAAAGGGGTATCCAAACTGTGCCACATATTGACAAATACTGAAGCATCATGAAGCTGAGGGTCAATACTGTGAATCACTCACTCGGGGGCATTTTACATAACTCTGATAGAGCCACTGTACCTTTAAAAAAGTTGCAATGTTTATTAGTGTGGCTATGCTGATAGAATTACTTTTGCAAATTGCATGTTGCAATAAAATGTTTACCTGGCCAGCCAGAGCAACATGCTTTGACAAAACTTTACAAAGATGGGTGGATCTGTAGCCGTATCCTGTCTCCCTGATTTCAGAGGGCGTGATTGACAGGCGGATTAACCAATCAGAGAGACGCAATGCTCCGTTTGCGTCAAAAAAGGAGAAAATCTACATAAAGGACTGAGAAACAGTGCAGATTTTACAGAATCAACAATCGAAGCACCAAATTATTATTTAGACAAATACAAATTAGCAGCTGCGTTTGGATCATCTAAAATTTTGAGTTTTTTTTATGCTATATGGTCTACTTCCAGCCACTTCTGGATTCAAGCATAATGTAGAAGGGACTGGTTAGGCAAGTAAAATGTACTGTTATCATTTGGTCAATTCACCAAGGAGTTTGAGGGCCAACAAAATTTGTTCTGAGGATCGCTTTTGGCCCCTGCGCCACTTTGAACACTGCTGTATTGGAAATGATATTGCTTTGCCTGGAACACCTGTAATAGAATAAATGTAAGACAGATGTTTTTAAGAGCACAACATTACAGGCAAAGCAATAACATCTTCGTTAAGACCTCCACATGGAAAGTTACATCGTGTTTGTGTCAGGAGGGAACAAACTTAAACCCACTGCTTGTGTTTTGTTTTTTTCTGAACAATTTCATATGTATTGCATTCGGTTGCGCTCGTCTGGTTTCATAACACTAAGGCGGGATGTTTTAAAATGACACATGGCAGCAGCGCCGACTCCTCCCCACAGCTGCAGCTCAGAAGAGACGCATAAAAGTGAAAAGATTAGTGCAGAAAGGATCAACTTCATCAGTTAATTAAACTCTATTGCAGCTTGATGAGCAATTAATCAAAGCAGCATGCAGCGTGTCAGGCAAACTCCGCTCATGTGCATGTACATTAGAGCCCCAAAGGCAGCCCAGCGGGGTCCACCACCACAGACGTCGTCAACTGTATAAAGACCCTATAGGCTGTAATAGAGTTGATTTATATAAGCAGCTATCAATCACTGTCTTGACATACGCCCGCTTCCTATTACACTTCAGGATTAGATGCCTTGAAGTGCCCAAGAAACTGCTCTCAGATTGAATTTCAGGAATTATTATTTAGGAGGGAATAAAATTGGCGTTTGAAGGCGTACACCAGCCAGCTTCTCTTTGCTGCAATAACAGTCTAACAGTATTAGTGAGACACGTAAAGCTTGTCAAATATGAAATTGTGTTTTCAGAGCATGTCTCGTATCTCAGATCTGACATAAACCCTCGTAATCTAATGGTGAGCTTTTTGTCCTTGTCTGGTAGCGTTTCATGTGCATCCTGCTTTATTGTAGCGCTTAGAAGACCTGTTTTCTTTATGTTATGGAAATTGGAGTTGGCAGTTAATGTTGGCACTAAATGCAGTAAATGTATTAATGAGACCATGGGGAACATTGGAAGTCAATTCAAGGAGATTATTAAAAAGTAGTTTTAATTGGGTTGGGTTTCACAAAGTTTTTTTTTTTTAGCATAACCGATTGGAATATATAATAAAGTTTGAGAGGAAGATGAAAGTGCTGAGTTTTTGATAGTCTTTGGGAGAAAAAAATCTGTGTAACATCGCCATCCCAGCTGCTCCTCTCATGTGAATTGTAAATGCAATGAACATGCCTGGTGGTGTGGTAGTGACATGGGTAGAATGTGTGTGTCTGGTGTTGTGGAAGAGAGGAGTAAATCTCTGCTAATGACTGAGATTACACAAGGTTTTACTGTAACACCAAAGTCTCTTCCTCCTCAGCAGTCCCCGCAAGAGCAGAGCCTGGTCGTCTGCCATTTTCCCAACCAGTTTCAAAATGATGTAGTTAAATTTGTTTATTTGAGCAATATCCACATTGAACAGGAAGTAAATGAATTTATTAGGGTGTTTTGCTTGTTTGTTGCTTGTTTTTTTTACATGATGAAGCACTGTAACTTCTCTGGTGAAGGATCCCCCACCTGCTTTACTCCATGGATATGTCATTGTGTTGATAGGAATGCGCCACAGTTTATGAAGAAAGGTATCCCTCAAAAAAAAAGTGTTTTGACTTCCTCAGATACTTGTAAATATTGGTGGCAACACCTGCTTATCTTTATGGATATTGATAAGTTTAATGCCATAGTGTGGACATTTCTGGCAAAGTAATAACATCTCCATGAAGATGTTGCACCTTTAATTAATTACTGTCCCTGCTTCAACATTAGAGTTATGAATACCAGCTCTAATGCTGCCCTTTAAAGAGCAGAGCGAGAGTGTGCTTCACTGTTTTGGCTTGAGCTTGTGCCTCTGAGCGCTCTGTAAATTGTGTTGTAGCTTTAACCCATCGTATTATATAACTGGCTGAAATTACATTACAAAGCATACAATTGTCCCACTTTTAGTAATGCACTGTGACACATTACAAATGGTTTTAATTGCACTTTAGCTGGTGGCTCTTGGGGCATCCTGAACTTCTTCCTCCACACTTTAAAGCAGTGTGATGTGTGCATGTATTTGTGTGTGCACGCATGTGTATGTGTGTGTGTGTGTGAGTGTTGATGGCATAGATTTAATCTGTGACAAACACTTGAAACAGAAGCAGCGAATAGTCTGAGCCCAGAGCAAACATGCCCAAAGCTACAGAAAAAAACAAGCACTTAGATATGCCAGAGGAAACCGTATAAACTCACACAGAGTGATCCCAAGCAGTGTTCCCCTTAATTTTTCATGTGTCTGAGCAAAAACACTAACTCCCTGAGCATTCCTTGAGCATTATCCGACATGCACACTGTGGCCACACCTGAGATCATCACAAGTTACATAGGTTATTCATCAAATTACTGCAGTTATTTCAAGATTTTTGTCTTTTTCATTTTAAGTGGGCCAGTTATAATTGCTAATAACATTAGAAAAACTACAGGATCAGGATAGAAACAGGAAGGAAACAATTTGTACAAAACTGAGAAGTCCCGGTTGGAGAGGGTGGGCCAAAGCCCACCTTACGGCAGTCCATGAACGCGCACGACTTTACCACACAGGCCTGGCACAGGCGCCGATGCCACCCACACGAGGAAAACACGAAACAAAGTCTACTCCAAAACAGACGGAAAAGCCGCACCCACGTCCCGCAGCTGCCCCACTCCCCCACCAGCCACCACATCCACAAACCCATGGAGGAGTGCGCACCGCAGCAGGACCTATATCAGTGCCACCACTCAACAGACACCCCATGCCGCTGGACTCACTCTCTCTGCCAAAAGCGCCAGCTTCACCATGCGACATGTAAACAAACAGCGCCATGCAACGACGCCATCGGCTGCGGCCCAGCTGCACAGGTGCGAACACGGGCCACAGAACCCCAGGCAACCGCGCCCGGACACGGCCTAAAAGTTCCAGCACCTATCCACTTTTCTATGTTGATAAGAGTATTAAAATGATAATTCAAGGGACACAAATGTGCGATTAATTTGTGATTAATCTGCTGATGCCACATAAATGGTATAAAATAGATAAATACATCTTGCCTGGAAGAATCCATGACTCATCGCTGTACCAGCGAGTGAGTCTGGTAACGTTTGATCCACAGAATGCGCTGCGGTTGCGCGTAGACAGACAGCTAAGTGAACCAATCAGAGATTGCGCCATCTTGATTCAAAACTGAGGCGGAACTTCCGCTGCCTAAGAGAGACTTTGCGGGCAAAGGCGGGTGCACTGACGTCACCATCTTTGAACGAATAAGAATCGCGGAGTCGGTTTGGAACCGGAGGAGCGAGAGTGGATGGAGAGTGTCCAAATGGTATCGCTGTGTATAGGAAATACAGAGAGATATCATTTGGCTGGCCAGGTAAAAATACATCAGTATTCCTCACAAAAAATAGGGTTGTAATATGATATGATCCATTGCTGTTCCACAACTGTGTAACTATGTTTAAATGGATAAACAATGAAACACTGAAGACTATCAGTCTATCTATTGTTAAAATATTATATTGGGCTGTTCAACCAAGTTACTGCTACTAATCAGTTATTATAAATCACAATATTTATTAATTATTAATCCTGCTCAATCTTGCACTGACAAAAAATAAATAAATACTGGAAGCTGGCAGCACTGTACTAAAACTTACCATTCATTGATACATTTCACTGAGGGTCATTATGCACAATTGTATTATTATTATTATTATTATTATTATTATTATTATTATTATTATTATTATTATTATTATTATTATTATTATTATTATTATGTAAACGGATTCCAAAATTGTACATATTTCACATATAAATGAGTGGACATGTATGTGCGTCTGTGTGTATGTGTGTGTATGGAGACTTAAATGGAGATGCAGAGGAGAGGTGGCCTTGCTGCTGACTGGATAATGACATGCACAGCACTGCTACAGTAAGCTGAGCCTCCACCAGATGCTCCCCTCTCTGCAGCTCAGTGAGACGACTCAGGGAATACATCAGATTATCAAGACCAGCACAATTTAGGGAGGAGGTATACGCAGACATGTTGTCGTACACGGTCATTGCTAACCATAACTAGCATGCTAAGAGTGCACTTACTTAATCTCGGACAAGAAAGCGCTTTCTAATTAGATGCAGACACAGCAAACTTATTTTGACCTCAATACTGTACAATATATCTGTACTGGGGTGAGGCAAATTCTGCTCAAGTATATGGACAAAAATTTGCTAACAGGACCTTTAAATGCTCAAGCCTAACCTTGTAGTTCTTTATTCACTGTTCAGTCAGATTGAGACTTAAGATGCCATTTTTTTGTTATGTTTATCCTGCAACTGTAACAACTACCTATCTTTGTCACACATATTACTATTTTAATAACCTTTGAGAGTTTGATAAAGTTCTGTCTTTCAAAACACCAGTAGCAGTGAGAGAAACGGCAATCTTTGCATCAAAGAAGAAGAATTTCTACAGATTGTTTGTTATATTATAGTCTACTCTAGTACAGTAGATGTCTTCTGGATGTGAGCAGACCAGTTCTTCCTCCCTTCTCGGATGCATCTTTTGACACTGGATAATGAATGCAGTCTTCACAGCCCTTTAATGAGTCAGCTTCACACACGCCAGTCATGTGCTCCTCTCACTGAAAAATCTGAAGATATTCTTGAGATTTGATGGAGCGGGAATGTGTTGAAGTATTTTTGAATGCACACCCTAAATCAGCACACATGGTAGCTCTGCTTGGGTTTAATTGATAATTTAACACATTGATGTAGATGTATGTGTTCAGGGAAGGGCCCAGATGGCAGCAGCACCAAGCAGCCAACGAATACAAGGCTAAAGAGGGTAGTTTGGACTAACAATTCTCATGTATTCCCTTCACATTTTACACCACGTGTTAGAATGAATTTGCATTGTGATACACATAGCTAAATGTCTGATCATATTGTTTACTTCACTTTACTTTTTAAACTAATTTGCAATCATTTAAGATAGCATAAATCCAGCCTGGAAGACCTAATTTCGCTCCGGTCTACCTCACTGCTTCTCCAGATTTTATCTTCTCCTCAGCTTTCACCTCACTCCAAATCCAATTGAGTTTCTCCAGGTTGAAATATAGTTACTCCAGTACCAGTAGTCATTCAGGCAAGCAGACCCCCTTTACTGGAGTGTGCCATTGGATTTTGATTGATAATACACCCTAATGACACTAAAGTCTAATTTATAATGTGTATAGATGGGAGCCTCGTGCCACTCCAATGCTTCAGTCAATAACATAATAATAGCATGTTCCAAACGATTATCCGCTATTGCTGTAAATGCACCTTTCCCAGCAGGACTAAAACATTACTCTGAAATGTGGCAGGGGTCCAGACTGCAGCGAGTGGCCATATGGTTCTTTTCATACAGCTGGCAGTCCACTATAAAAAGCACAGCCCGCTAATGGAGAGAAAAGCACTGACTACTCCCATAGTTTATGAACAAACTTTATTTAATTTAATTATGGTTATTGTATTAGGGCCAAGCAGTTCTATAGCACCAAGCCCCTTCTACCCGGGACTATATGATTTGAACGTCTATTCTTCCCAGAAGGACTCTCTAAATATTTAATTAGCCGTTCTAAAGAAAGGACTCACAAATATGCTTTACAAATATAGAGGCTAATGGTGTTAAATGTAAAAAACTATAATTAAATGCAGAATGGGAGATGTGTCATTACAGAATAGATTGTAGAAGTAGTTACTGCTGTTGCTACTTTTACCCTTTCCCCACAATATGTTTAGTCTGTTCCCGCAAAGTCTGTAATCAACAACAAAATGATGTACACTCAAAGAAAAATACTGTGTTGGATTGTGTGTGTCATTACTCAAGCCTCTTCCTTTGTGTTTTCTTGTGTTTCAGGAAAGGGGGAACATCGCCGTTGTATTTAACGTGGGCACAGACGACATAAACATAGAGGAGACGTCTAAGTTTGTAAATGATGGAAAGTACCATATAGTGAAGTTTACCAGGAGTGGTGGTAATGCCACTCTGCAGGTGGATGACCTGCCAGTCATAGAGCGCTACCCCACAGGTGAGTGAGCCAGCTCCTACTACACCTGCTCATGACTCGTATTATTCATATTTGTTATAGTGAATGAGGTGGGCTGTTCTTAATGACTTAATACATAGTCTCCTCTGTTTCCAGCTGCAAGAAATAACCTACGCCTGTAATTCTGAAACTATTCATACTAAGTACTAGGGATGTCAACAATTAATCGATTAACGATTAATTGTCGATTAAGACGTTGGTCGAACAAAATGCATTCATTGTAATTAATCGCTAATCGCGGACACGCGCACCCGCGTGGTCATGAAACAAGGCAACCGCTCACCGCGCTGCGCCAAGCTCAACTCACAGCCGGCCGCTGGCACCAACGGCACTGCTCAGCAGCCCCGGGTGTACGCGCGAGGCGAGATTGAACCGCGGCGCCCGGAATGCGTGCCGTGCATAGACCTGGACTAAACCAGGATTAAACCACCACGTGCCGCTGCTGGTTTCGTGCGGCTTCGGGGGCCCGAGCTCGGGGCTCGAGCCACAAACCAGCCGCACGAAACCAGCAGCGGCATGTGGTGGTTTAATCCTGGTTTAGTCCAGGTCTAGACCTGGTCGAGTCCTGGTTTAGTCCAGGTCCAGTCCAGGTTTAGACCTGGTCTAGACCTGGTTTAGTTCTGGTTTAGTCCACATTTAGTCCTGGTCTAGTCTCTTAGCCAATCAGGACAGAACACAATGTCACACTATAAAGAAATGTTACACTATAAAAAAAAATTTGGAAAAAAAAAATCTGTGAACCGCGATAGAGCGAGGGATTACTGTGTTTTGTTATTCAGCATCAATACATTTGTCTGCTTTTTACTAAGGAATAATGAATTGAGGAATATACAATATAATAATACTATGATATATGTATAACTCAGTGTTATGTATACTATAGCTTATATTCTTAAAGATCCTATTGAAACACAAAAATTCAGGTGAAAAACGCCGCTTATCAGTTAATCGTTAATCGATCGATAAGGTCAATCAACTATCAATTAATGAATTAATCGTCCCTACTAAGTACTAATATTAAAGCACTGTCATTAAGAATTAAAACGAGTCTGGGGGTTTTAGCGCAGAACACATTCAAGGCTCTACAGCTCTGGAAAAAAATAAGAGATTTTACTACTTATAGGTATGTGTTTGGGCAAAAGGAACATTTTTGTTTGAGTCTATAAACTACTGACATTTCCCCAAATTCCAAATAAAAATATTATCGTTTAGAGCATTTATTTGCAGAAAATGACAAATGGTCAAAATAACAAACAAGATCTATGTTTTCACACCACAAACAATGCAAAGAAACAAGATCAAATTCATTTTAAAACATCATAATACTAATGTTTACACTTAAGAAGAGTTCAGAAATTAATATTTGGTGCAATAACCCTTATTTTTAATCACATCTTTCATGTGTCTTGGCATGCTCTCCACAAGTCTTTCACATTGTTCTTGGGTGACTTTATTCCCCTCCTGGTGCAAGAACTGAAGTAGCTCAGCTTTGTGTTTGTGTTAGAATTCAACCCCAAAATGGAATGGCTGTAATACATGTAGAGATGCTGATTGCAGAAAAAAATGCAGTGGTCTCTCATTTTTTTTTTTTCCAGAGCTGTATGTTGGCCGATATGATCTTGTCTAAAATAAACTAATACAAAATTAAATATTTAAAAGTGTCTAAATCTGAATCACCAATAAATACCCTGTGTACGAAACACCATTTCAGACCTTAACCTGGTCGTAAGCAAGAGTACACCTAAATATCTTAGGTTTAGTTGAGAGTTGTTTTTTAAGCTTCAGCTAAATTGAGACTAGATTAGAAGTAAAACCGCAATAAACTTTTGATACATAGTTCTCTCTAAACAACTCGTTCCCATATTGGTACACTCAAGTCTATGTAAGTAATGGCTGCCGCTTTAAAATCTCAATATCCAGGCAAATAAGTGTAAAAATGGAATCCGCCCACTGTGTCTGTGTCCGCATTATAACTCCCTTAAACATAAATAACCCACCTACGGTATGTGCTTACTGGAAACAAATCAATAGACTATTTACAGCCAAATTACCACTTTTATTGTGGCAAGTAATTGCGTGCTAGTTCAATATTTATTTCTCTGTCGATAGTCGAGATTGATTGAAACAAAGCAAAACAGATGTAGAGTCTGCAATAACAAAAGACATATTCATTTTTTGGCCAACTCAGTATTAATCACCATTGGATACGGTACTTACATTTTCACTGTGTCCTTTAGTTTATTTCTACAGCACGTAACAAATTCAATATTATGATGTGAATCTGGTGAATGCTGTTAACGGCAAGTATAAGTAATTTGTTTACACTTGTTGTAAACTCAAGTACATTGCATTGTGTAAAGTGCTGCTGGAAACAGAAGAAATGAATGGTATGTTTCGATAGATAATGATATGTGTAATATAACCTCTTGATGATGCTTTCTACGCTCCAGGTGTTGATCAAAGCTGTGATGGTTTAAAGTGGTCTATTTCAATTACATCAGTCGGGTTTTGACCCCTGCCAAATGTAGTGTGTTCTTTTTTGGACTTTGATGTGTTCATAAATGAAAACTAACAAGTGTATGAATTTAAAAGTGCATTGTGGACCTTTTAAGTTGGGTTTCTGCAATCATGGAGATGTTATTTCTTTCTCATGGTGGTGGTGTCTCTTTGGGGACTGTTTAATTCCACACTATGGGCCTGTTTACACGAGAACGCTTACGGGTAAAAACTACAAAATATTTTATCGGAAGTGCCTTTCGTTTAGACGGTGACGGCGTTTGGGGTCTTAAAAAAAACAAAAACGGCAGTAGCTCAGTTGGTAGAGCATATGCCTCGTGATCCAGGGGTTAGCGGTTCGAATCCCGCTCTTGACGGGTTGACCGCATGTGATCCCAGCTCCCAGAGATGAGCGCTGCCGTTGTGTCCTTGGGCAAGACACTTAACCCCACCTCGCCCCCAGTGTCTGTGGACACTAGTAGCCCCCATGGCAGAAGATACATCAAGGCCTGTTGTGACGTGAGCCGTCCTCCTGTGGACCCACCACCCATGGGAGGATTCATGGGGGCTGGTGCATTGTGTTCTGGGCAGCAGAACACTGCTTGGACTGCTGCCCCCGTGACCCAGAAAATGGAAAAGCGGAAGTGAATGAATGAATGAATGAAAAAAACAAAAAACTGAAACCGTCCTCCACAGTGGAAAACTTGAATACACTCCGCCCTAGCGTTTTCGTCTACACTGCCCAAGACGCAAAACTCTGTTCAAATTTGCTGATGTTGCGTACGCATTTACGTCACCATTTCTGGATATTTATAAAGTAAATTAAGTAAAATAAATTAAATTAAAATTAAAATTAAAAAAGTTAAGTAAATTAAATTAAGTAAATAAATTAAGGAAGATTCTACGCATGCGCGCGGACATAGTGATAATGTATCTCAGCACCTCCTAGCTGCCTGGCATGCATACCCAATCGAATTCCACACACTTTTGCGTCACCGTATGCACGCAGATTTCCTCCTGAAAACGCTCGTCTAAACGGGGAATAAAAAGTAAAGATGTGACACCACTTTTTCATCTTCTGTTCAGAGCGTCGTCATATAAACGTAGCCTATGAAACATTCCAGGCAAATAATACAGTCTACTACGTATATGAAGACGAGCAGGTGGCAGCCCCTGTTTTGTCTTAGTAGTAATATTAGTAGCAATAGTATTGTCTTCAAAAACAGAGATGTCAATGAAAATTTAAGAAAGGAAGGAATCCAAACCATGTGATCAAAATCTATAGGTTGTGTAATAAATTGTAGTAGCCCAAGAGTTGAAGAGAAGAGGCATGTTGTCCATTCCAGATTTGCACAGTCCAGTCTGCCTATGCTTCCATTGTAGGGAGAATTACACCGCTGATGAATGTAGGCCAAGATAACACTGAGCTAGAAGTGAGTACCCTAGAAAAAGGAAAGCACTGAAATACACTGTACACTATAAAAACAAGTAATCATGATGTTATTCCTGTTTGATTGCCGGTAATACATAGTTAGAATAATAATAAAATGAAGCACAGGAGCACCACAAGACAAACTGCGCCTGTCTGGTCCTTTAGTTTAACATTTGGTGGTCTCTTTAGCCCTGACCAGTGCACTGAATGGGGGTTTTATATGACAGGACTCCACCTCACAGCTTGCCCCAGGACAACAAGATGCTAATGGCTTCTGACATGTTGTGGACAAGGCAAGAAGCATAGCTGGGTTAAACGCTCCCATAACAGACCTCCAGTCCACAAATACCCAAGAGAGAAACACACTTTTATATTCTATGATTAGATAGGATTAAAAAGCAGGATTTAAAGCTTTTATATATTATTCATTCTCCAAAAGGGAAGGGGGAGAAATACCACATACCACAATGGCTATATTACAGACACTGCTAATGTTGTTTATTTTGTGTAAATAATATCATATGGTGATAATAAAAATAAAAAATAAAAAGAACTGAACTGAAGAAGCAGGTTGGATGAGCTGCGAAACTTATTCGACCAAATAAACTTTCATCCACTTGACAAAGTGAATTTCTCCTTTTGCCAAAAATAAAAAAAAAAACATAAAATCATGATCTGATTCCTGTGATGCTATTTTGGTAAAATGTACACATTTTCTCTTGAATGATATTTTTCCACCCACACCTCGTACTGGCCAGCCTCAGCAATGCTCTGAATGATTGACAGGTGGGTTTAACCAATGAAGTGTGAGCATTTCAGAAGAGACAGATGACTTTAGTTACATCTTTAAGGAAATATTAAAATACTATTAATCTACATTGTAGTTTGGGTCCAAGAAAATGATGATGTTAATTTTATGGCAGATCGCCCACTCCATATTAAGTTCAACAGTATCCTATTTCCTTATTACTTCATTTGTGACAGTCTAGTCTCAAACCTCTAAACAATATGCAGAAGATTGCACTAACCCCTGATAATAAAACGCAAAAATAATAAATATATTTTGGTTTAAATTAACACTTAAATGAATGATGAGGTGTCCTAAGGTGTTAGCAAAGAATTAAATCCATCCACCCATCATGCATCAGTGTCAATACCACGACGCCGGCTAATTACATGTAATCAGGATTATTGCAGTTCACACAGCGGCACATGCAACCCTCGGCGTGCATTCGCCTGTGGTTTGATTGGGCTCCGTGTCTCCTCTAGCGCACTCATAATAGCAGCCCTCAGTCGCTCTCAGGCCCCTCTCAGATCAACAGTGATTAGAACAGGAGAAGACGACGCAGATCGCGATGATGAGTGGAGAGGGTGAGAGACAGCGAAGAAGAGAAGATTATATGGGGGGGAGGGGGCCATTCTTCTCAAAGTAAGGAAATAATTGCCTCACCAGGGCCTATATTGCTGCCCTTGTAATCTCATTAAAAAGTCTCGTAGCGCATACTTATGTACCATTACCAAGTCTTTAGCACCATTATTAGGATCTCCAATGCAAAACACTTGCTACCCTGCTATTTGGCTCAAACGCAGTGTAGGCTTTATACTATAAGAAAGCTCTTCTCTTAAGTCTGGGGTCACAGTTTGTGGTCACCGAAGCAAATATAATTCAGGGGTGCCCAATACGTCGATCGCGATCTACCAGTCGATCGCCAAGGTATTTCATTACGGCCGCTGCCGTCAGCAACAAACTTTTACCGGTGTGCGGGACCGCGCGGGGCTCCTCGCTCCTCCTGCTCATAGCGCACACAAGCTCTCTCCTCAGTGTGCGCTGATTAGAAGAGCACGTATCAGAGTAACAATGATAAAAAATGTACAGAATGTACATGAAGTTATGCAAAGTATGTAAAGAATTCTCAATATATTAATGAATAAATAAATGATTTGCATTTTTGTAGTAGGTAGATCATTTTGACTTGGTCATTTTATAAGTAGCTCACATGCGGAAAAAGTGTGAGCACCCCTATTATAATTTGTGTAGTAAAAGTATGGTATGCATTTTGACAGCAAGGTTCAAAGTCAGCTTTATTGTCAGTTGTGTTGTGTTGTCATATGTGTTTGACATACAGTGAATTGAAATTTAATTTCTCTCTGGCCAAGCAGTGCAAAAAGACTGTACAAAATACAATATAAAGACAATACAAAAATCTAAGACAAAATCTAAAATTTAAAAGCAGTGCAAAGAATAAATAAATACCCATTTACATCTGTCCAAACTCAAAATGTGCAATGGAAGATGCAGCAGTGAAATGTGCAGTAATAGGCAATAGAATGTGGATTGAAAATAAAGATAAAAAATAAATATGTAACAGTAGTACAACAGATACCATTGCTGACTGAACCCTCTCAACCCTCTCTTGATTTGGAACAGATCTGCTATCTGTGACAATTACTAGTGCAATTACAACATTAGCGTCTTTCATTACCATTGTATGGGCATATTGCACAGGGGAACCTTTTGCAGCTGGTGGGACATTTCTTTTAAAAGGATCATATTACACTATTTTCTATGTTATAATGTTGTTTCCTCATCATTATACCTGGAGCTGTATTTTGTTTCATTCACACATGTTTAGCACACAGACCTGCAAATTTAGAGTGAGTTCTTCTCTCAAAGTGAAAACACTCTGTTCCACTTTGTGATGTCATGTGATAATACAAGAAGTGCTCCACAGTGTTTTTAAACTCCATACGCCTTCACTAGAATCTTTTGGACAATTTCAGCCCTGGAATTTCCGTCCTGGAAAGGTAAATGGTAGCTGTTAACTTGAAAACTACCACTACATGACATCACATCACAAGGTGGAGCAGAGCATTTAAAGCTTTGTAGATGTAGATAGACTAATAAAGGGTTATCAAACATGAATCAAATAAAACACAACTCCAGGTATGTTTTTGAGGAGGTAACAGCATTATAACATGGTTTAAAATGCACAAGGGTCAATTTTGCTTAATATAGGACCTTAAAATAGGGTCAAAAAATACAAAAAAATACATATTCAGAACACTAATTGTGCAAATGTATTCTGCTACAGTTACTTTTTCATTTATTGGGAGTATAGTAATCCAGTTGCTTTCCTAAAATCAAAGAGATACGTGTGGTGCCTGATCAGACAATGCAAGCATCAATCTGCATGCAATTAGCAAGAAGAAGAGCTCTGCGTGAAGTGATGCGTGAATTTTTTTTTCTCTAATTAGTGAAAAATCAGTTAATTACAAATAGTGAGACATAAAGCTGAGACATAAAGCTGTTTTAACCCTGTTTTTTTCACTATAATGTAATGCAATCCAGTGTCTAAGTATTCACAATGCAAAACTCTGATTGGACCATATAACGGAATATGGAATAAAATACATTCTAATGCAGTAATTCAGTATTCTGTAACAGGATTTTTCCCATACACTGTATATATAAATGGACATGGCAAGTGACCATAGGGGAACTTTTGGCTGTATCGACTATGTTGAAAAATTGTCACCCCTTTGTCTGTAACTGCGACAGTGAGCCTCGTCATTTTGGTCTTTTTTGTATTGTGCGTGATAATGGTATTTTTATTTCACTAGTTTGTCTGTAAATAAATTTGTATTCCTAATTTGGATCTCCCAAAGGCGCTCCTATAACTGCTTGCCTTATGAGCTTCATTTGACTGGAGACAAACACTATGGGTGACTTCACACTCCCTTAGTCCACTTCTTTATACAGTCTATGATTCTTCCTGACACTGGCCTGCACTACAGAAGTCCTAAGAACTACAGCGTCAAACATCTATTGTAAAAGGTACAAAAATCTACCCAGACATAGCAACCACCTAGCAACCATCGGTATTTAGGGTTCTGATAAACTATGCACAATTATTATCCTCCCAAAAGAAAACTCATATTCATAACTTAATCCTGTTATTTCATCCTCATTTCTCTTTGCACAAAAGCACAAAAGGTAAAAAACAGCACAAAAGGTAAAAAAAAAAAGAAAAAAAAAAGAGTAATTTCTCTCGAGCTTGAGCCATGGAAGTAATGCTACCACAATAGCAGTGCCAGACCTGGAGGCTACAGCGCTTTACAGCACTCTGGAACATGTAGCATACACACAGACACTGGAGATGTCCCTGGCCTTTTTTTTTTACCATTATGAGAACACAGTGCACTCAGCTAGAGCGTCTCTATAACTGTTCTTTCTTGACCTATATTCCTTATTGCATCCCCTTTGACTTCCTTCAGTGTCGATCGCAACCTTTTTTCACATTCTATGTCACAATTCAGAGCTTGGTTTATCCATAAAAGCTCTACCTAATCTGCTGTTTTGTCTCTGTCCACCAGCCTATTCAGACTATTGTGCAGGGGAGCCATTACTGAGCATGCTTTCAAAATGTTGCAGTGTCTCTATAGAAGCCAAAGCAGGAGAAGAGGGGCTGATTAATAAAAATAATAGCCTTATTTTTTTTGTAACCACCTCCCAAATCTCCCGACTCCCCAAAACACTAGAAACATTTGCATAGTTGTTGATTCAATATGGCGGACGTGCAAAGGCTTGTAATTAGATAAAGCTCGCTACCTTATCTGAGCGCTTTATTAACAAAAAGGAAACAAGCTAGCAAGGACAGAGCGGGTCAGTTTGGGATAGTCCCGCTGAATGGCCCCTGTCTGGAAGCGGAGATAAGACTTAGCCCCACCCCCATCCATAAAGGAAACCAATCAGCTCTTGGCGGCAGTCGTAAGAGCCGTGAGTGCTAGAATGAATGGGACGGCGTGTGTGGTCCCAGGAGAGGCTATTGTGGAGAACTCCACTGTCCCATAGACAGGATCAATACATGATCAGGGCTTGATTATATCCACACCTAATTAACCTGACTGTACAGAGAGGTGCTGAGACAAACACATGGAGACTTGGGCTGCACTCAGGTTAGTGTTTCTGATGCCAGTTATGGACAACAGAGTTAAGAGGAGATGTCATGAAACTAAAACAAATGAAATTCATATGGATAAATAATAAATATGTGTAATTTGAACGAGGATGGAAAGACTCCTGTAGTAAAATAGCTTGCACAACATAATTAATGGGGATGTAGTTAGTTAGAATGATGTTATAATACTCAATTAAAAGAAGAAGAAACAAGTTACTGGCAAATACCGTACTTTTCGTACTATAAGCCGCACCAACTAAATTTAAAAAAAAAATAATTCAGATTTGTACATATTGTATATAAGCCACACCTGACTATAAGCCGCAGTTGTCCACATTGTAACTTGAGATATGTACACAGAAAGATGGTACACAAAAGGATTTTTTTTTTTTTTTAATTAACGTAAATACCGCTACGTGCTTTTTTCGAACAGCGCCTACAGCAGTAACACGGCAGAAACACGGCAGAAAAACAACTGTAAAATGGCCAGCCTGTAGCCTCTGGAAGCCTTAAAATAAAGTTTCAAGTTTAACTTTAAGGGTAAACTCTCTGAACTCAGTCTCACAGAACTGTTGATACCTGTAGGAGATTTTAAGTGGCTAAAACAAGGCTTCATTAATTCATGAACTCTCCTCACTTTTTTACCGTAGGTATTTTCACCTACCAGAAAAGTCCCTGATCGCTATCTTCTTCTTCCTTGATAAATAATTAATCCATACATAAGCCGCACCTGACTATAGGCCGCAGGGTCTGAAGTGTGAGAAAAAAGTAGCGGCTTGTAGTCCGAAAAGTATGGTATTTTTCTACGTGTTTTTGAGCAATAAAACCACCTATAATTGAATAAATGTAGAGCTGTTTAATGTCATACTGTGGGACTTTCCAGGCAGAGCAATGACATCCATAGAAACAAACAGATGACGCACCTCCAGGCAAAAAGTTACTTAGTCCACCTTACAACCTTCTTATTGGAATGATCTTTTGCATACTTTCCTGCAAGTTTAAACCTCTAAATGAACATATAAAGCTATTCAGAGGATTTTAATGTTGTATACACACATGAATAAATATGTACTTAGTTTTCACCATTGGGAGCACTCAAAATGATTCGGCCAGGCACTATTTTTTAAAAACCCTGTTTATATTTTTACGGACCGTCCTTACTGTCCTACAAACAGCTGGGGGCTAACCGCTCCCTGGGGCCTAGTTTGGCACTGACCTCTGCAGAGTTCACAGTCACAGAAAATGATTTAACTAGCACTCCCCCGTGACTGTAAGGTTTTCATAGCGAGACAAAAATATCTTATTTTTTCCATTAGCCTTGTATCTGCAGCATCTCTGTTACTATGGAGCTTGATAGGACGAAAGCCTTAGGAACCATGGCGGAAATGTTAACCACTCTGCCACTGTACAACCTGAAAAACCAAGCTTCATGGTGGATTCTTAATACCAGGTTCTGAATACAAGCTGTGTGCTATTACATAAACACAAAATGAAGATTGCTTCTATGTCTTACGTCCACTGAGCTCAGAGAGGTTTAGTGACTTCCAGCTGCAAGCTAAATGTAATGTATTCTTCAGAAAGTCCGTCTCAGTGAAAGCATTCACAGAACTATTGTTTCAAACACACATTATAATTCAAAGAGTCCTATTCTCTAAAGTGCAAAGTACATTTTTATTATAGATCAAAGATGGCATCATTAAAGGTCCATGCGGCTCTATTTGTGATGCTTGAAAACACTATAGGGCATTGTGAGTATCAAATAATGAAACTCAAATGTGAGGTAGACATGAATTGTATTAGTATTTAGCAATTATCTTAGAATGTATTATAGTTGTAAAGGTTATGCATCTGACAAAAAATGCAGGTCTTGAATGCACTGAATATGATAAACTTCAAAAACTAAGCTAACCTTAATGTTCTTTACGGTGCATTATGTAAGCAATTTTGTTATAATGTGCGCATCATGCTGTTTACCGAAGGCAAGTAATTCAGTGCTTTACAGAATAAGAAAAGATGTAAAAATCACTATGCAAACAAATGTATAAATAATCATCATTACATTAAAAGAGAACAGCGTGAAGTAAAACATTTAGTCATACGCACAGCGAAACAGAACGGTTTTCAAACAAGCTTTTTTCAAATGGTTTCAAACAGTTTCATTTTGTGATCAACAAGCATCTACCAAACTGACACTATTCATTTTCCAGCTCTGCAATGTTGGATAAAAACATATACCTTAGAAGGCCTATATTGCACTATTTTCTGATCTGTTATAATGTTGTTTCCTCATCACAAACATACCCGGATTTGTTTTTTTGTTTCAATCACAAATGTTTAACACAAAACCTATCAAACTGAAAACAATCTGTTCCACCTTGTGATGTCATGTGGTAATACAGGAAGAGTTTCTCTGTGTTTTTAACTTCATACACCTTCTCTAGAAACATTTGGATGATTTCAGCTCTGCAATTACAAAAGGTAAAAGGGAGGAATCAACTTGAAAACTACTGCATTTTGAGCTTTGGACACGTCGACAGACTAATAATAGAGGATTACTCAAACATGTGCGAATGAAACAAACACAATTTCAGGTATGTTTTTGATAAAGTAACAGCATTATACCATGGCTTAAAGCTCACAAGAATCTATTTTATGTAATATAGGGCCTTAAACATTTAAATTTGTGAAGAGTGGGAGTGCATATTCAGGGTTTCAGAGATAGCAGCGCAGAATGGAACTATATTCAGAACTATCTTTTTCCGCATACTTTTATAGTCGCTCCATCACATTGAGCTCCTCTGCCTGTTTTTTCAAGACCATATCTTTTACAGCAATTCAACGTTTCGATTAAAAGTCTTATTAAGCCACGTCTAAGGTCATTTCATCAAGCGAGCAAGTGCATGCGTTATATCAGACCACTTCTTTCTCGGACAAATCTTCTTCGTAGAAAGGAACTATTCACCTCAAAATCCTGGTTAGTGAGCGGGTCTTTTATCTGGCTCAACTGAATTAATATAGTTGATGGGACAAACACTGTCGATCTGCAGGAAGAATGGAGGGACTGAATTCAATCTGTGCAGACAATGGCAGAGCGGTGTGAGATAGAGCTACTATATCCTGTACTGTGTGTGGAGGTGACTGGAGCCCATTAAAATTAATATGACAAACCGTTTTCATGTTTTTCTAATTATTACTTGGGCTAGTACTGTGGTCAATATTTTTCATAGTCAAGAAGGAGAAAAGAAGAAAGGTTTACAAAGAAAAGTACAAAAATACAGAAACTAGCAGTGAAATGGATACGTCCACCTATGTCATCAACACGGAAAATTCCATCCACAAGGCAGGGACAATTTACGAGCAAGGAACACATTTTTCCAACAGATTGAACAATAATTTAACAAAATGAAGGTGACCTCATTTTTTTTCCAACCACAGCTTTGGTCAATGCCACATGAATGATCTTTACAGTGATTGGATCACTTTGACCCTGTCTTTTCTCTTACTGTGAATGTTTATGGTGTTCTACTGTTTTATGGCAAATAATGTAGTATGTATCTCTTGTCAATAGGCTGTTAAAATGGGGTGGGCATTTGTAATATGATAAATTGTTTGCACAAATTATTAAAAGAATAAAATAATAAATTTAAATGAATAGCAAAGTTTAGAAGAAGTTAAAACGACTTAAAAACTGTAAAAACAAATGGGGTGGACATTTATTTGGGACGATTGGTGACATTAAATTTGATTTTGGTTTGTTGATAACAGTAGGATTAACTTAGAAGAAAGCCTTTAGTCTAGTTATTGTCAATTAATATAGACATAATTTGTTGAATAAAATAAAATAAAAGGATTGAGGTTTGGTAAAATAATGTTTTAGTTAATATTGTTTTTAAATAGATAAACTCTACTAAAAGTATGTGCAGTTGTGTAGCATAACCTTTAACCTTTGACCTTACAGATTGTAACCAAGAAATGTCTCTTTAAACTTTAAAGGCAACAATGATAACGAACGCCTGGCGATTGCTAGACAGCGAATCCCATATCGACTTGGTCGAGTAGTTGACGAATGGCTACTCGACAAAGGTAAAAATCATTAATTAAAATTTTAATAAAATTAATTTGAACATAAACAAGTTGTAGCTTTATTTTGTAAATAATAAAAATAAAATAAATGTACAGTTAAACATAAAATCAAAATGATTTGTAGAGTTAAGTGTAGTCTCTGATATTATTCATAATAATGTATTGATTTGATAATTGTAGCTGATTAAATACTTACGGTTAAAGGGACTGTAATAATTAAAATAGATATGTATATTTTTTATAAAATATATATAAATTGCAGTAGTCTTTTGAAGTAAACGTTAAATGATAAATGTAAAAGTTTGACATTAGCCTTCCAGTAGCTGTTGTTTCACACACTTAGAAGTGTTTGTTTGCTTAAATAGACATAAACCATCACAATATGAATTGGCTTCAGTTACAGAGTCCCTTTAACATGATGTAAATCTATGCAGGATTAGAGCAAAGTTTTAAACCTAACTTGAGTGCATGCTGTGTTTGAATAATAACGGGCCATATCTTCACTCAAATGGGAGCCCTCTTCGGATTTGTGTTTTGTTTTTGAAAAGGAGCTCTCATTTCTCATGTGCCCAACCATACCTCACTTATGTCCATTGGTTGCTTTGGCTAAATAAATCAAATATTGTTGTGCCTTGCTTAGTTGAACCATCCCTATCTCTATGTTTGCATGCTTTTCTTTGTTGATTTCTAAGTACCATTGTATATTATGAGTCTAAAAACATGTTTTATTTCTTGTTTCAACAAATTACCAGTTTACTCTCACTTCAGTGGTGGTTTGTTCTTTCTTCTTTTTTGCAACACAACCCCTTTTACTTTATTTGTTCTATTGCCTTTTTGCACTATCCCTTGTAGCAAAACTGCATTAATCCTGATTTTGTTTCTTAAGCTTTCCATCACAATAATGACAATAAATTACCAGGTTCTGCCTCTCCAACCTGTAATTTATTGCACTCATTAACCACTGGGCAAATAATCTGTCTTTTTGCTGTTGACTAGAAGTGGCTGAGTCCACTTGCTCAACGCCTTTGTATATATGTAACATTGTTTTCCCACAGGGCGCCAGCTTACCATCTTCAACAGTCAGACCACTATTCAGATCGGAGGCTGGGAGCGTGACCGCAGCAGATCCTTCCAGGGCCAGCTTTCAGGTCTCTACTACAACGGTCTGAAGGTCTTCAACATGGCCGCTGAAGTGGACCCCAACATTAAGATCCAGGGCAGCGTGCGGCTAGTGGGAGAGTCACCCTCCTCCATCACTCCTCAGTCCAGCACCACGGCCAACCGCTCCGAGACCTCCACATCCATCATGGAGATCACCACGACAACCGCATCCAGCCGCAGAGTCAAGCAGACCACGCCCCGGGAGCCACAGCAGGTACAGAGACATGTGTTAGTATTTTTGCACCACACGGTTGAAGAACTTGAACATTTTCACAGGGATGAATTGAGTTTTGGTTGTGTTATTTATGATGCTATAAATATATATTTTTTTACTGTGTATATTCTTTATTTACCATTTACCCATCCCAGAAATATACTTTGTCAGTCTTTTTAGTAAAGTCTCAAACTGGAGTTTAGGGCTATATGTTTTGCCCACCACACAGTTCACAATGCTGATGAATTCACTACCCCTCATGATGGGTTTCAGCTTCCTTTGTCAAGACGAGGACTTTTCTTAAATAATTGTTAATTGCTATGGCAACAGTGCTGGATTTTCATCACTCTAAAATGCATGGATAAATGTATTCACAAGAAGCCTTATTAATTTCTCTTGTATAAATACATTTTAAGTCTTACCTCATGCCCGCAGGTTTAGATTTGGTCACATGCCAGTATTGGCAAAAGGAGAAATTCAATTTGTCAACAGGACAAAGTTTATTTGGTCGAATATGTTTCGCAGCTCATCCAAGCTACTTCAGTTCTGGCTAGAGTGCTGGTGGACACTGCTTATAACTAGCTGCAAGGAGGCGCTAACTACAATTAAATTACCATGAAACTAACAAACTAGTTCTGGTTTGAGAGGGGAGTTAAAGAGGCTATTTTGTCAAGAAAGAGAACCCTTCCTTGAACAGAAATGGAGGTCTCAGACATCGTTTGTCTCCCATCTATAACTCTATCCTCAAATCTAAATCAAAACAAACAAAGAAAACAATAGGGTTAGCCAGGTCAGGTCCAGAAGTGTGAAAACACACATTATGGTCCTGAATGACTATGCTAAACGTATTCGACCAAATAAACTTTGTCCAGTTGACAAATTTAATTTCTCCTTTTGCCATGGATTCTACCTGGACGACTGAGGGATTCTTCACACATGCCAGTATCGTAAAATGTTGCTTAAAAGTTTAAATGCAAAATATGACCGATGTAGATCATGATCGTAGAGTTAAATATGTGAATCTTTTGTATTACTTTTGATTAAAGCTCAGTGTAAGAGAAACTTAATTGCAGTTTCAGTGAAAATGTGCATGTGCCACTTGAGTTTTCAAACGTCCATTTGATCAACATGGCACTTCTTTGCCTCTGAGGAGATGAAATAGATTCTAAATACATAACGCTTAAAGGTCATGGTAAAATCATTCATACCAGATGCATTCAAGAACCCGTGGAATTTTCTGTTCTTTTTCTACCTCCACTGCAGTCATTAGCTTGAAATAGTGTCCAACATTTACATAATTGGATTCACAGCAGGTCACTTAACTTTGATCCAAGTGAATACTTAGTCCAGAACACTATAGTCGTCATTTGGGGTAGCGCTTTCTAATCAGGTGGTAATACAACTTCATGCAGCTAGATAAAAATGAGTACTTGTTCATATAATAGCTTCAATGAAAAACCACACTTAGGAAATACCTTACATATATCATTATATCATATATCATTAATCTATATGGTGGTTTTCAAGGCAGCCTGAGGGAGCGCAGACGCTGACAAATCATACAATAATAAATATTGATCTGTCAGAATGGTTTTCTCTGACTGCAGCATGACACCCAGACCATTTCAGGAGCGTGTAATGCAGCAGAAATATCAGACAATCCAGTGTAATTATACACCAGCTTCATGCAGAGTGGTAAATCAGCGCCGGAATCAAGGAACTGACAGAAAAGAACAAGGATTTCAAGATGTCTTTCACACGATGTTGCATTCAAGTTGACGTTTTTGAATGGTTTATAGCAATTGTATTTTAAATGGTATTGGAGAGGATAATGAGCTAACTAAATGTTTAAATGCTGCCTTTTATATGAGAAAAATCATTTGTCTTTCTCTCTTGTTTAATTTGTAAAGGCATGGGTAGTATTAGCAGGAGCAGCAGTATGATGATGTGGTTTTGAAGTAGTAATCTGAGAAGTAGCAGTTAGATTGGTGAACATAGCAGAAGAGATTACGTTCATGTTCTAAGATTTGATGAAGACATCATTTCAGATGGGGATGGGAGCCTCTATAACTCTTTAGGATAGTCAAGGGAGTTTTTCACTTCAATCATTTTGTTAGGTATTGGCTTCATAAACTTTCCATATTCATTTTATGTCTTAAAGACCTTTCAGCTGGCAAGAATCACGTCTTTACTGTTGTATTATGGCATCAAGAAGACAGAAGAGACATTGAATATTACGCCTATGTTTGTTTCATGTGGATAGGCCCAGTAATTACAGAGATATTAACAATAAACCAGGTCAACAAATCTACAATCTGACAATTAAAAGGCAAATTTGACCAAAGAATTACGACCTGCCCTCCAGCACAATTTTGAACCACAGGGGATTCATGAATGTTATCACAGATCTCACATGGATACTCACAGCAGTGGTTGTAGTCACATTTTAAATAGCAGTAGTACAAGCAACAAGAATGGTTTTGAGAAGTTTATATTCAGCAATGTTCTTGACTAGAGCTGAGGATTGCAGGGTCCCTCACGATTTAATACGATACACGGTACATGGTTCACGGTACGATATTATTACATATATATGGCAATACATGTGATAATTGATATATATTGCTCATTATACACTGTGATATATTGCTGTTTTTGAGAGCCAAACACATTTTAGCAACAATGTGTATTTGTTCAACCAGTTTTTGTGTTAAGTTATATCAAGCGTCGATATATCAAGCGTATTGCATAAACAAGTTTCCTTCCTCTAAATAAGCAACAAAACTATAGTGCAGCAATAAAAAAATGCTAAAAGAACCCCAAAATGCTTTTGATGATATATAGATGCAGCAGTCTACGATAACGATACTATATCACCAAATTTAATATCACAATTTATTGATATTTCCATATTTTTTCCCACCCCTATTCTTAACTTCAGATAAGTTTTACCTGAAGCTATGTATGCAAGATCCTGTGCACTCCTTGAGAAAGGTCATCACACTTTGCAGTTAACTACAACGATGAATGGGTCTCACAAAAACATCAGACAATCAGACATGACATTTTTTCCCCACTGAGAGCGCCCCCTTTAGGACAGAACTGTCGTGGGACACTATACCTACAAAATATAAAAAGCACAGTCCATTCAGTGCCTTATCCTTTCTACAGCCAGCAATTTGACCATTGTTCAGTGGTTCCATCTGCCCCTGATAGCCAATGCAATCCAGCTTCTTGCTTTTATGTCCTAAGAGCCTCACATTACGTAGACTGGTACATTTTTTAGTATGGCAGCTCCCTGTGGAATTGAAATGGCATTCAGCATATCTTGGTGAATTGCAGCCTGGTGAAAATGGTCAGAAAAAAAAATATAGATCTGGTTATCCAAGTGTAGCAGTAGCATCCAAGTGGAGCGGTATTCACGCTAATAGGCAATATGGATCCAAAACCTCCTGCAAGCCATTTCACTAGCATGTGGCTTAGTTGTGAATTGAAGTGGGCAATATTGACCAAAATGTATGTCTCCATATATATATATATATATATATATATATATATATATATATATATATAATCTCAGTATCTCAGTAATGATGTTCATGGCAATCAAACAGAAATGGGCTGAGATATTTGTGTGTGTTGTTGATTTATGTAATGGTTGAAGGTTAGGTATCAGACAAATGTGAAAGGACTGAAAAACCTACACACAAAAGTGCTGCTGTATCACTTACCCTCTTTTGAAAGATTATAATATTATTTTTAAAATCATGATCATGAATTAATTAGCTCTTCTTTTAACATTTTAGTTTTGTATTTTTTGTATGATCATTTTACATATCTTCAAAACCTCATTTGCAATTATTACTGCTATTTTGATATTTGAGAATATCACCTCTCCCATTCTCCTAATAATGTATTACAGTATTGAAAATGGGTCAAATCGTGGGCAGAATTGAATTATCTTTTTGAAAGTGTAGGCTGTTCTACTGCTGTATTGTAACAGCATCCTATATATCCACACATTAAGAGGTTGCTATGAGTAAGGCTTGGTAGTTGACTATAGCTGTAGCCTTTATAATCTTTGTTCCAACTTATTTAATCTGTTGACCACTGAAGTGATCCAAATATCTCCTTGGCTATGCTACTGGTCCAGATGACCAAGTTTAAATTACATAATATATTTTAATGAGGACACCCCCAGCAATATAAAGAGGCTGTGCAGACTTAATGCATGTCTGACTGTGGTCCACTTATACCCTACAGAGAAGGTTATTATGGATATTATAATGTATTTATTTAAATGGAATGGGCACCGCTGTTACTTTGGGTGTATCAGATGCAAAGGACAGCATAAGCTTTTGGGTAACATTAGATGAAAGTCATTTTCTCAAACCACTAGGTCACCACTCATGCCTTAATAACAAGGATAATATCATTTGAATGCTCTGGTCTAATCAGGGAAGAAATGCACCAGGATTGAAAAAATAAAAATAAAAATAAAAAAAAGTTGACGAGCCACAATTGTCATAATACTAATTGGAGATTTTTACTAGCAACAGATCAATCTGGCTGTTTTGTCTTTTGAGTTTAGATAAGATAAGATAAGACTTTATGGATCTTGGATTCACTTGCCACAATAGCTCCAGGCAGTTTAGTGCAAAAGAAAGTTGCAAGCAAGAAAGTGCATGCAGGCAAAAAATTTAAATAAGTCATAATAAAATACAGTAATAATAATAATAAATATAGCTGCAAGCAGCAATGTGGGGGCCAAGCACCGTTTGACAGGGTCTAACAAGGTCTGACAGGATCTAACAGAGTCTGACAGGGTCTGACAGGGTCAGGGTCTAACCCTGTCAGAACAGACACATCAAAGACAGATCAAAGGTTGCTAGGTGCGTTGCTAGGCAATTGACAAATTTCTGCAACTTTGACCTGCTGGTGCCACTAGACGGTTGGGGCTGAGGACCTATAAATTGCTGTGGGTAATGAGGAGACTGGCTGGAATGTGCATGCCAAATTTCACAACTTTTTACCAGACGGTTCTAGGGGCTGCCATAGACTTCCTATTGAAGAAAGAATAGAGAAGAAGAAGAAGAAGAATCCTGAGACCAGAACATCAAAGGAATGATCAAAGGGTTACTAGGCAACTTGCCTAGGCAACGCAAAGCAATTCCTATAGGGGGCCTAGCACCTTCGGTGCTTGGCCCCCTAAAAAAGTAACTGAGAGAGTATGGAAAAATATTGCACATTTGGACTATATAGTGGAGTTATACAGTCTGATGGCGGTGGGGATGATGAAGGGTCTGCGGTAGGTCTCATCCATGATGGACTTAATTTGGCCAGCACCCTCCTCTCAGCCACCTCCTCTACAGAGGACAGCCCAGGACAGAGCTGGCCCTCCTGACCAGCTTATTAAGTCTCTTCCTGTCCCGCTCTGTGCTGCTTGGGGCCCAGCAGACGACAGTGTAGAGGAGAGCAGAGGCCACCACAGAGTCATAAAAAGTCTTGAGCAGAGGCCTGCACACTCCAAAGGACCTCAATCTCCTCAGGAGGTGGAGGCGACTTTGGCCTTTCTTTTACAGGGCGTCGGTGTTGTGGGACCAGTCCAGTTTATTGTTGAGGTGAACATCCAGGTACTTGAAACTGTCCACAGTCTCTTTATCCTGCCCCTGGATGTTCACCGGTGAGTGTGGTAGTGGTCTCCTCCTGACGTCGATCACCAGCTCATTTGTCTTACTGATGTTGAGGCTCAGGTGGTTTTGCCCACCCCAGTCCACAAAGTCACTGATGCCCGAGCGGTACTCCAGCTCGTTCCCCTCAGACACACAGCCCACGATGGCCGAGTCGTCAGAGAACTTCTGGAGATGGCAGTTGTCCGTGTTGTATGTGAAGTCCGAGGTGTAGATGGTGAAGAGGAAGGGTGAAAGGACAGTTCCCTGGGCAGCCCCAGTGCTGCAGACTACCACCTCTGACACAGCCGCGCAGCTGCACGTACTGTGGACGGTCAGTGAGGTAGTCGATGGCCCAGGCATCGAGATGTCCATCTACTCCCGTGTCCACCAGCTTCCCCCGCAGCAGTGCCGGCCTGATGGTGTTGAAGGCGCTGGAGAAGTCAAAGAACATGACTGTCACAGCACTCTCGGTGGTCTCTAGGTGGGTGAGCGCCCTCCAAGGTAGGGCTCACCACAGAGCGGAGGTGACTGAGGATCACCCTCTCCATGGACTTCATGAGGTGGGAGTTCAAGGCGACTGGTCTGTAGTGGGCCAGTTCAGTGGTGTTTGTTGTTTTGTGAACCGGGATCACACAGGAGGTCTTCATAGGACGGGGACCCTCTCCAGGCTGCGGTTCAGGTTGAAGAGGTAGCAGAGAACCTCACAGAGCTGGTCCGCGCAGGTTCTCAGCAGCCTGGGGCAGATACCATCAGGTCCTGCAGATTTCCTCCCAGATTTAGTGACTTAGACTTTCCACTATTGAGATTTAAATTATTAAAGGTGTACTATGTAACTTTTTGGTTGGGGGTTCATCACTTGCTTTTTTTCTGTGGATACAGTATGTCACTGCCTTGAATGTTCCACAGTGTGACATTAAACAGCCCTACCTTACATTTATTCACTTACAGGTGGTTTTATAGCTCGAAAATACCTAGAAAAACAACCATTCTGACTGCGAGTGGGAATGCCTCTCCACAGATCTGACCTGTAACTTGGTCTGGTTTGGTCCTCATGACGATATCAAGGTTTAATGCCATACTGTGAAACATTTCAGACAAAGCAATAACATCTCCATGAAGAAAAGCATTTGATGGACCTACACAATGCACCTTTAAGTTCATATTGGAAAATGGCTGTATTCAATTATTAATTTGTTAATTATATGTTTTTAGCGTATTTTGGTCTTTTCCCTGCCAGCTAGTGTATTTTGTGGCTTGAGTTGTAGCAGGTATTTGGCCACACTATTATGCTTTATTGACATAGCAGCCCTTAGCAGCAGTGCCTGGTTGCATCCAATTAAAGTTTCCTTTGTGTGCGTCCATTAACAATAGATGCACTGCTCTATACACTCTTTACTTGCAAACGCTCTCACACCATTTTCTGCTCAACAGTTGTATTTAGGGATTACTCTCCTACTGCTGGACTAATTGGTGTCTTTTTTTTGTCACTTTTGTCACATTTGTAGTCTAAAATATAGTGTTTTTGAATCTGTGGTCTTCTACTACTACTAGCTTTGAAATTGGCTGTTTCTGTCTAAGTTGCGAATAGACGCAGTTTCCATACACAAAAGAAATAGATTTAAACATGACAATTTATGACAAATAGTGTACTGAACTCCCTCTAAAATATTCCATAAAGGCCTATAGCTTGAGTAAAGATTTGAACACGTTATGGGACCAAATGTCAGCTTTAAAAGACAGCATTTAATACTTGATGATACTTAATCAAAGCCCTCCGAGATAAGAGATAGGGCTCTGTGCCGCTGCTCGCCTCTGGCTCAGAAAAACGAGCGGCCGTTGCTATCTCGTTCTTCCATTGAGGGCTTTTGACAGTGATGGATCCTCACCTGCACCACTCTGGATTATCAGCCTGGCCCAGCACACACACAATCACACACTCATACACACACGCACACACACGCACACACACACGCTATATAAATCGTACCATGCTCATTGAGAGAGAGAGAGAGAGAGCGCGCCATCCGCCAACAGTTGTTTCTGCAAAAACATCCTCTAAAGTTACACTGGCCTCCTGAAAGACGTGAGAACAGAACGACAAGGCAAACTTTTACTTTGCATCACTGGGCAATGAAACAACAATGTCAGTGTAATATCTGGATTTACTATCAATATTTGCTTATTATGTTGATAGTAAAAGTACTTTAAAATCACCATTAATAATAAAGACGGAGGAGACCGCGTTCTCTTTCTTATGGGGTGAGTCCTATTATCATATTATTTTTGCATCAAATGGAGATATTAGGTGAAAGCAGCGGCCTTGTGTCAACATTAGCGTGTGTGTATGTGTGTGTACAGGACTAAACCAGGACTAAACCAGGACTAGACCAGGACTAAAACAGCACTAAAACAGCACTAAACCAGGAATAAGCAGGACTAAGGTGTGTGTGTGTGTCCAGAGTGTGTGTGTGTGGTGTCCTATACTATTTTGTATTGTATTAAATTGACAATACAGGTGAATTTTAACTTAACATTATCCTGTGTGTTATTGAATTATTGAATGATTATATGGGCTTTTTGTTATAAAAGCATTTCCATTTTAACAAAGTACCTTCTAATTCTGACCTGCCCTGAAACACCACACCACAGTGATAGTCAGTGATGGGGGAGGGCTTAGCTTAATGTCATGCAAATGAGTTCTGAAGGCCTGGAGTTAGAGAATCTTTAGCGTGGAATTTCTCAGCTCCTTCTTTTTAGATGTGCTGCTTTCAAATGGCCACAAATTCTTCAGATGTTGTCAGATTTCCATGTGTAAGGCATCATTGGAAAGCTTAGAATCTACACTTTCAGAATCTTTGAATAACTCAAAACGCCTCGGGGACAACTTGTGTCTGATTTTGCCAGAGCTGGTCCCATATTGCTAGATAAGGGCTAGTCAGTGTAGCCTGCAAGCATGCAAAAGGCATTGTACCAAACTTGATGTCTCTGCTGAATGTCTCTCACAATTCTCACTCCCATTTTATGTTAGCAGTTAGCTTTTCTGTCAAATAAATTCAATCCACTTTAATTATATGTCATATTTCATAAACCAAAATTATTTCCAATGTGCTCCACAATACACACATAAAATGCAAATATAAAATAAAGCTATGCCCCATATAGTCATACACATTTAAAACAATAAAAATAAATAAAAATCAAGACAGCTTATGGGTCAATAAAAAATAAAACCATTAAAATAAAAAAACATGCTCTGGTCTACTTGCCAGTAAGTACATGTATGAGAATATGCATTATTATTCTGTTTTTATTAATCATTCAGTATTGAGTGCAGCTTTATAGATATCCATTTGGTCTCGTAAATGTATTCATAAGCCTATCTTAAACTGAGGTCAACCTGATATTCTTACACACACTGGTCCTTTTTGACCCCTACCGACCCTCATGTTTCTTTTATCACCTCTTTGCTTGGAACAGTTGCATCTTTATAGCTGTCCGCTTGTTGCAATTTTAACAAATACAGATAACAGCCTGTTTCTCAGTACGATAAATAGCCACAAGGCAATATCATTGTTAGCGAAGAGCCAATTGGCCTTGTAGTGTTTGTGAATTAACCCATAGGTGAGGGGTGTAACTGTTACTGTGGGAGATTGAAGAACATTGAGGACACATTGTGCAACCCATTTCATTTACAGCCACTGCACAAAGCCCTGTTCCAGTCCAGCAGATCCCTATCTCAATATTGTCGCACTGTAAAACTACACAGCAGCATTTGCCCAGCTTTTTGTATGGTCAGTTTAAAGCTGGTTTTCTTCTTATTTGGATTAACTATCTAAAAACTTGGGCAGTCTTGTTATCATTCTTGTAAAATTCTTACCGCCTGTTTACACGAGAACGCTTACGGGTATAAACGACAAAATATTTTATTGGAAGTGCTGTTCGTTTAGACGGTGATGGTGTTTTGGGGGCTTAAAAACGCAAAAAACTGAAACCGCTCTCCAAAGTGGAAAACTTGAATACACTCCGCCGTAGCGTTTTCGTCTACACTGCCCAAGACACAAAACTCTGGTCAAATCTGCTGACGTCGCGTACGCGTTTACGTCACATCGGTCCATATATCAGTGTACTTTGTTTGGCAGGACTCCCAGTCCACACCTTGTTGCTCCTTGATTGCTTTGTAGTCTAAAGTGGTCTGAAGCAATAGCCACACTTCTTTGTCTGAACTATTTTTTTTGCTACCAGTAGCCATGTTTTGTTTTTGCTTTTCGCGGCGCAGATGAGAAGAAGGAAGATTCTATGCATGTACATGGACATAGTGATAATGTATCACAGCACCACCTAGCCGCCTGGCATGCATACCCAATCGAATTCCACACACTTTTGCATCACTGTATGCAAGCAGGTTTCCTCCCAAAAACGCTCGTCTAAACGCGGAATAAAAAGTGAAGATACAACACCACTTTCTGTTCAGACCCTCATCATATAAATGTAGCCTTAGATTGTTTATACTGTAATAATTAAAACAGGTAAATAGAACGATTTTGTGTGTGTAATAATGCTGTAATGAGGGAGTGTTGTACATGTAGGCCTGTTTTCTTGACCAAGTTTGTACCTTGGTTGGTTTTGGTTTAGTTGGTTGAATTCTTGGTTGGATCCATTGTAGTCCTGATTTAGCTCCCACAGATGAGCGCTGCTGTTGTGTCCTTGGGCAAGACACTTAACCCCATCTTGCCCCCAGTGTCTGCGGACACTGGTACCCCCCATGGCAGAAGATACATCAAGGCTGTTGTGACGTGAGCCGTCCTCCTGTGGACCCGCCGCCTGGGGGAGGATTCATGGGGGCTGGTGCATTGTGTTCTGGGTAGCAGATCTGCTTGGACTGCTGCTCCCGTGACCCAGAAAAATGGAAAAGCAGAAGAAGATGAATGAATGTTTAATGTCACACCATGTAACATTCCAGGCCAAGCAATAACAGTAGGCAGCGGACCCTACACCAGAAAAGTTGCGCAGTATACCTTTAATATACAATTATGTAGTTCAGATATATTTAAATTGATATATTGATACAAATTAAACCAAAGCATATCCAACTTTTGACCTGAGTGTGTAACAGTGAGGTTACACACTCAGTGGTTTGTTTCATTTACAGTGAGCGGTCTGTTTCATTTACAGCCAGAGCACACAGCCCTGTTCCAGTCTAGCAGCTTTGTTACACTTGTATTTTTCTTGGTTTGGAGTCTGGGGGCACAAACTCACCATTTCTATATAACTCACACGGATAAAGGAAAGATTTGACATGGTGCTCTCCTACACCTTCATTGCAAATGCCGGAATACTGGCAAGAATCTCCCAAATAATAAACTTATTGTCAGTGTAATCTTGTTGGGGAAAAAGCTCTCTGTATCTTAGCAGCCAATAAACACAACATCTTTTCTGTTTTAATCATTCCTGTGCTGTGTCTTCCTGCGCTATCTCCAACCACCTTTAGGCTCTACTCAGATAGCCCTGATAAAGCCATAGGATTATTGTTTTACAAGATCAGGCTGCAATAAATCTTTCCAGTCTAGATTTAGAGCTAATCCTGGACAAATCAGTATGCAGACCTCAGACTTATGTGACAAGCCCAACTCTCCTAAGGCTTGAAAGGAACACTCGTTTTCCAAAATTGTCTCGCGTTGACATCATACTTTGCCTTAGTTTAAGAACAACTTTCAATCACAAGTTTTTAAATTTGCTATTAAAACCCATCACACACTACAGTTTTTTTTCAGTCTTAAACGATTTTTTAAACATGAGACAAAAGCGCATACCACAGACACAAGGAGAATATGAGACTTTAAATCTCCAATCGCAAAGACTGCTGTGGGATATGGCTACGGACCACCGGCTATAAAGGTTTGAGCACGATTGTGTCATCTGTTTCCTGTCTACAGGAAAACCACTCACTCTGAGACACTTAAGTGTTGAAAAGATCAGAGCACTACATTTCTGGTTTAGATATAAGTCAAAACTGAGTCATTATTAATTGTGAAAGGTGTTGCAATATTTCAGATACAGATTATTAAATCATAAAAGATTGGTGATCACCCCAATCTGTGCGCTGTGTGGATATGAACAGACACGCGTGAGGAACTGTTCTCGCATTCTCAGACTGGATTAATAGTGCAGGTTTGTAGACTGGTGGTCATTATTTGCGGTGAACAATTTCTATGGATAATGTGGATGATGCTGCAGTTTAAATTTACCATTTTACGAGAGGGAAGTAATAAAGTCTCATTATTTTCATTATATCCCGAGTTTGTATCTTCTTCCTCTGTCCCTGATGCTCTGTTTTATTGGCTCTTGCCGTAGCGTCGCTGATGTTTGGTGGTTATGATCTAACAGAGCAGTTCAGAATCACACTGACACCACACACATGAGGAGCGCAGCAGCTTCAAAATCGAAGAAAACACAAAGACACAAAGTCAGGTCACGCCTCCCTGAACTCGGGGAGAAGCAGATTGCAGCCAAAATTGGGCAAATCCTCCTGTAGTGTGTGGTGGCCTTAAAAATGTCTGGACGTGTCTGTGGTGTTCTTTATTTTTTTCACTATGCAGAATTGTTCTCTAACTGCTACTTAAAGCCCCTCTGTGTAATTATTATTTACTTATTTTTATGCGTGAAGAGTTCCTCAGTCGTCCAGGTAGAATCCATGATAAAAGGAGAAATTCAATTTGTCAACTGGACAAAGTTTGTTTGGTCAAAAGCGTTTCTGTCACAGATTTGACAGATTAGTTGATAGTTTCAGAGCTATTTCAGTGTAGTGAGCGCCTCCTAGGGCTTATAGATATGCTAATACTAGACGCCAGAGGAATTCGTAAAACAAAAGAGACAGAGGAGCTGGGATAGTTTTCAGAGCTTTTTGTCAGTGTAGGGAGCTCCTCCCTGCAGCTAGATATAAACAGGGTCTAACCAGCATGAAAACCAGGGCTGACAAAGCCTCTCGGATGAGTGGCGCAACGTTTTCGACCAAACAAACTTTGTCCAGTTGACAAATTGAATTTCTCCTTTTATCATACTTATTTTTATGTTTTTATTGCAGTGACAAATGCAAGTTTCTCCAAATGCAAATTCTTACTTGACCTAGACATGTTCATTTGGTAATAATATTCCACAATATGTATATACAATCTATCTCCATGGAGAAGGTTGTTAAACATGGTTTTAACTTTCCATTTCCATGGAATCAGGCGGATGATGCACCACCTTCAGACAATGACTCAGTGTTGCTTTAAATTCACTACATCCTTTAAAAAAAATCATAATTTACAACTGACTGACTGTTAACTTGGTCCTTGATACAGATCCGTTGAATATTCCACTGAGTGAATTCATAATAACTTTTTTCCATGAAGTTGTCCAGAGTCATATAAGTTACAATGAATGAATGCTTTTACAAGAGAGAAAGTAAGCCATGTGATGTGTCATTCGATCTTGGAACAACATGAATTTTGGCATTTGAAAACCTATACATTATATAATCATGACATGAACACTCAGAGAATTTCTTTTTGAAACTACAAAATATTTGAATTCACACCAGTATCCTGTATTCAACATTGTCTACCCAGTATATAGAGAAACAGGGAGCCAGTATACCTGAGCCTGTGTCCTCTGGCCAGCTGTTGATACTGTTGACCACGACTGGATCAATGTGTTATAGGCTTTAGGACCAGAGTAGGGCGCTCAAATGACTTGCCTCACTGACAGATGCACTATTGATTTTCAGCCTTGTATGATATTTATTCTTGTTCTCTCCTGTAAAAATATACCTGTGTATCCAGGCCCACAAAACAACTTGGAGGAAAAATAGTGGCATTTCTATTGCTGTCTCATAATCGTGACTATAAACTGCTGTAACTGAGTATAGCTGACAATTCCTTATTATTCTGATATCAGTAAAACAATAAAAGAGTTAGTTTTTTCTTTAAAGATCTGACTCTGATATCCATGAAGATGTTAATGCTTTGGCTGGAATGTTCAATCGTAGATCACAAGTCAGACCTGTGGAGAAGCGTGCCTGCTGACAAAAACAATGCATGTTTTGTTCTTCCAACAAAAGCTCAGTAACATAAACAGCATACTGTGGAACATCATCCTTGCTTACAAAATTTAGTTTTCTGTTTTGAAGGGATTAATACATCATAGAAGCTACTTACAGTATGTCTCACTGAAATATAATTGGTCCTGTAATGGATCTTTCATTGAATTAGATTTCTGTGATGAAATTATCTCTACAAACCATTTATCAAAATCTTGGCCTTGGCTTCACCATAGTCTAATTTTGCATTAGTCTAATTGTACATTGGCAACTTATTTTTGGATTTTGCTGGTTTTCGTGCCTTGCCAACTTTACAACTTTTCTTCCCCATGTAGCATAATGTGATGTGGGTGGTGGTGCCAGGGCTGGTCATAGGCTGCATACCCACCCTGAGCTGACAGATGGCAGAGTGGGTCGCACCATAGCCCTATCTGGCCCCGGGCTTCATATATTCAGTACTAACGACACCACAAATCCATCATGTGCAGCTCACCAGGGGCTGATATAGAGCTGCCCTTCACCACTGCCTGTGCTCACTATGACATGTGACCAGCCCAGTGCACTGGTGAGAGAGCAGCCTGGTGCCAGTGCCAACATTACTGTTTCTCTATGACAGTTTTACACTGGGCACTAAAGATGGAATAGATTTGGAAAAGTGTTGAAAGGTAATTTCAGCCACAAGTGGTCACTATCTAAAGGTGATTATTTTTAGCCCTTGTTAACCATAAAACATTTACCCCTGCATTATGCAATTTACTTTTCCAAATGCAGATCTTGGTTCCATTATAGAATTTCATTGAATGGATACTAATTAGTTCTGTTATTTAAAACACTATTTAGCATATTATGTATCTCCATAGAGACAAGGAAATGAAGCAATCAGGCCAATTTACATGTCAGATCTGTTTAGAAGTGATCCACTTACAGTGAGTAGGTAGGTTAAAGCCCCAGTGTGTAGGATTCGTGGCGCATAGGTGGATGGTGCTATTGCACTTTCTGTTTTAGCTACGGCAGACCTCGAGGGTCACCTGGGCGCGCGCACGAGCTGCGCGCCGCTACTGTATAAATAAAACGCGGTCCCGTTTTTTTTTTTTTTTTTTCTCATGAAAACACACATTCCCGATCATGTACCATGACACTCTACACATCAAATGAAACCTTACAGTCTCCTCTTTTTGACTATGCAATTCATTTCCCTGCACAATAATCACTCCCTGAGCACATGGGGCTTTTATACGGAAAAGCACAAAACGAGGTTAGCTTACCTTAGAATGCTTTGCACAGGTCAAACTCTGTATTTCACCATAAACTTGCTCTCAATTTGTCGGTAAGGATCCAGCGAATAAAATCCAGTAAAACAATTTAGTCCAAAACACGTGTTGGATCCATTACGATACAGCAGCATGCTTGTGTTGTTTACCCAAAACCACGAGCCTTGCCGAAGGCGAAGGCAGAGCCCAAATGTCCTTCTGCGGCTCTCGTATTCAAAATGGCTGCCTCTGCATGGGGAAGATCCCCCTTTTATGTGACTATATCTAAGTCCAAAAGAATACTTTGATTTCATGATGGAAGTGAAAAGGCTTGGAAAACAATGTATTTTTGAATGGGTATCTTCAATTTCAGTAATTAATGGGTAAAAATCTTACACACTGTCCCTTTAAGGTTAGCAATTAAAACACCCAAAAAATTGACAATAAGTTTACTGCCATACTGTGAGACACTCCAGACAAAGCAATAACCTTGTTTCCATGGAGACAATAAGGCGGCAGACTCCATCATAGAAGTTACATAGTGCACCTTTAAGTTTGTATCTGTACGGATTTTAACAATACAAGTGTGTGTTTTGAATTACTCACCTCACCCTTTTGTGTGCAGTTGAATTTACAATATCCTGTTTAGTCACCGGGGTCATGGGAAGTTCACAAAGTTTAGTTTGAACAACTCTACAGTATAACAAGGTTTTCATTCACTACGTTGCAATAGGTAGTATCGTTCCTGAAGTCTTTGACCTCAAAACTTGAACTCAATTCTTTGTAGTCCTTGTACGAGTGGATTCAAACAGCTTAACATTCCCTTTAGTATTGATTTGTCTTACCACTTCAGTTGTCAATCATGTTGCTTGGACTGTTGTGTCAGATGGAACACATGGACCATAACATAATAATCATTGTGATTTTTGGATTTCATAGCACAGGCCTTTTAATGCCTTTTCTGCTGTTGCCCCTAATATTAAATTATTGGATGAGAGAGCATTTTATTATCTGGCAGCATGAGAAGCCAGTCCAGATTGCCTTGTTTGGATGATGCAATCTTTTCTAAAGCACTGACAGATTTACAACATGTTGGCTCGGCATATTGATATTTCACAGGACATTTGTTGATATGTTTGAATAGAGTATTAGTAAACTTGTTACACACAGTTCTCACCTGAATGCAGTACAAATACTGTATGTAGCAGATGAGAAGAACGAGGTCTGGGCCAATGACTCTCGGCGCAGTAGGCTTTTATACTCTGATTAAAGATCCCATGACATGGTACTTCTTGATGCTTTTATATGGCTCCTTAATGGTTCCCTAATACTGTAAATGAATCCTTCTTCAAAATCAACACTCACTGCATGAGATATGACTCTGACAGTCTTCATGAGGCTAGATATGTGTCTAAAATGCTTTATTCTGGGTGTTGCTGCTTCAATGCAAATGAGAAGGACAGAGAGATTGGCTAAGGAGCGGGGGGGGGTGGGATCCCCCCGCTCCTCAGCGCAGCTCGGCTCCGTTGTCTCCGCTGTCTCCTCTCTTCCGTGTTTTACTCACGAAGACAGATGAGAGACTTTGCAATGAAAAAAAGCATATTTACATAGAAAATAAAATTAAACCACTGGTATTTCAGAGGTCCAGAGGGTCGGGTAAGGGACTTGCGAGCCTAGAAACACTCGGACATGCCTCCAGGCAAATAAAAAAACGCATTTCGCATTACGTAGCACATTCACAGTCCAAACTCTATGAGCGGGATATACAGGGACGCTGAGTGGAGACAGAGGGAGGGGCTGGAGCTGCATTTGCCGATCTGACGTCAATAAGGTGCCTTGTCCGAACTCGCCCGTTTGAGCACCGTTTTTTTGTAACGCAGAAAAGGACCGCAAATGCTCAGTTTAGACATTTCGCAACTTTTAGCCATGGGGGGGGGGCTAAACAGGGTAGGGGAGCTCACATTAACGTTCAAAAACCTCAGAAAGTGAAACATTTCATGCCATGGGACCTTTAAGATCGCATTAGTCTTCATGTAAGAGACACTGGAACTGCACTGATTGTACAAAGAAGTATTGAAACTAGGCAGTGTACTTTACTTTCTCTAAAGCTCCATTCATAGTGAGTTGGTTGGTTTAAAGGTGTAACGTTTGTGGTAGGGGTTCCACTACCCGCTTGTCTCCATGGAGATGCCAGTGCTTATTCCACACCATATTAAATTATCTTGTATTTATTCAATCACAGGTGTTTGTACTGCCAGAAAAAAAAACAAAAAAAACTCTAAAAACAAAAATGCCGGATCTGTCTCATGCTTGTCTCCATGGATATAGACTGTAGAATATTCCAGGCAAAACAATAACATCTCCATAGAAAAAATCAAATGCAAAATTACATAGTGCAGCTTTACGTTGTGTGTAGTTGTTTGGTTTCGCAATTCTCAAAAATGCTGCCATTTATATCTCTATCCTTGCAGTTGCTAGGCAGAGACAATACCTTTGTGGAGGTCTTTAGGCTCCAACTTTTGAAAATGCTGTTGTTATTTATCCACGCTTGGACCCAACTTCAAGATTCCAGTAGACTGCCTGTGCTGCACAAATCTATGTATCTATATATCTATAGCTCAAACAGAAAACACTCTGTTCCACCTTGTGATGTCATGTGGTAATACAGGAAGCACTCTACCACTCTACGGTATTTTAAAACTCCATAAACTTTCAAAAACACCTTTTGAAAACTGCTGCGGCATAACACCACAACATGGAACAGCTGTAAGCAAGGGATTTATTTTTATTTTTTATTATTATTACTACCTATCTTTATCCCATTCTTGCCTGCATGCACTTGTCTTCTTGTTCAAACTGTCCCTACCTGGAGCTACTGTGAAAAGTAAATGTCTCCTGTGTGAGATCAATAAAGTCTTATCTTATCTCTCTCTTATCTTATCTTACTCAAACATGTCTGAATGAAACAGAATACAGCTCCAGGTATGTCTTTGAGGAGGTAACAACATTCTAACATGGCTAAAAGTTCACAAGAATCTATTTTGTGTAATATAGGACCTTTAAAAAAATTCTCACGTTGGAGTCTGTGACATTTGTGGACCTGCTGTAGACTGATCTGATTATGAGCGTACTCCTTGGGAGCAGCATTGCCCCGGTCGCTCGGATGTTGTAGGGCAAAGCTGCTGCATCTCTTTCCTCGTGTCATGTTTTTGCAAACCTTACACTCGGGAATAGGCCCAATGCATTCATCTCTAGCGTGATGGCATCTATATTAGGATGACAAATTTGCTGCTGTCTGCGGATGAGGGACTGGGACTGCATGTCAAGACACAGGTAAAGTCAGGGAGACAGTGATTTGTGGCCGCTCTGAAGAGCCCTTTCCCTTTTGCTCTTTGTTCCTCAAAAACACACAAAGGCGTTGTTTAGAGATCTGAAATATTATACAGTTAAGAGTCACTCCAAACAGTACGCAATGTAAGTGTTGCTTTTTACAATTCAGTTACAAAGCTCTGATTACAAGTCATTAAACCTGGGTTATGACCTAGCACAAAGTAGTAGTAATTTAAAGTAGTAATTTAATGACCAGAAATGTGAAAGGTAAATTAATAAAAATGGTCTGTCTTGCATTTTTTTTTAAAGATACCTGGAAAAACATGCATTCAGATCTAACTTGGCACCATCAGACAAGCTGGTGACAGACCCTCCACCAGAAATGTAACATAGTGCAGCTTTAATACAAGGTTAGAAATGCTTTGTCTAAACACAAGCACAGGATTTAGGCAGAAAAAGATTCAAACTGCCAATTTTCCAATTATAGGATGAGCACTTTACCTTTTTGAGCCACTATTGAGCTGAGTGTTAAAATACTGACAGCAGCATAACAGATGTCTACTTCTACCTATTCATTTCATTTAATCCCTTATCTCAAAATGTCACCCTTAAAGTAAGAAAACCAAAATATCCAATGAGCCAAAATAACAAAAATACAGCTGGAGGAGCATTTTACACTTACTTAATTTCAGCCAGTGTAAAAAAATTGTATTGAATTATTTGAAAAACAATATTACTTTTACACTGGATTTTTATTTACATTTATAGTGGTCCATTTTTTTTTTTTTTTTAAGAACCAGGGTTGTTCAAGGTTCACTTATAATTGTTATACTTCTCCCCAGTGTATGAAATTCCTCTCGGCAGTTCTCCGCTCTCAGGCCAGATTACTACCAAGCCACACAGCTCCAGATTCGATTTAAGATAACAAAAATATCAGTGCATCCAGAGGGGGAAAACACTTCAATGCAGACAGATTTCATTTATCCCAAGAAGTGTGAAAGAGAGGATAACTGGACAAAGATCCGACCATGTAATGTAACTATGTGGAATATAGTGCTTCTGCATAGGCATGGCCATGCAGAAGCACGACCAGAGAGGGGGGCGTAGGAGGTAGATGGAAGCTGATAGTGTCTTATGAAATTCATATTAAGATTTTATCATTGAGGACATGTAGCTGTAACAGAAGGCAGCCTGCCTGTTTGTAATCTGATGCTAACCGGATACGACACAGCTAAAGGTGACTAGAGCTATTCTCAAGGCACTGGTTAATTAGAAATCTAGATAATCACTTCTAATGAATTACTGGAGTATGTCTATGCCTGGAGTATCTATGTTATGAAATGATCAGTCAAATGCATGATTTAAAATATATATATTTTTAAACCAGATGCCCTTCCTAATGCAATTTTTTTGTTTTAATAGCCTAGACCAGTCTTTCCCAACCAGGGGTACAAGTACCCCTGAAATTTAATTAAAACAAAAAATAATAATTTTAACATAAGGCTATGATTTCAAATATTTTAACATTTGTATTCACCTCAGAAAATAATTTGCTTTTAAAAATGTACAGATGTCAAATATATGAGTTTGATTTTCAACAAAAATGGTGAGAAAATCTATTGCTAGCTTATGATTGTAATTTTATGTGAGAGACAACATAAATCAGCTCACCTGTTGTAGTTCCAGCTAAATCAGTTCTTTCTGGTCAGTGTGACAGTTTGCAGCACACCCCTGAGAATTTTGGATGACATCAGCTGCAAAGTATGAATACAGTGAGTGAACAATAATTAGCCTTTGTATAGTAACTGCTAATGTGTGAGTACTGCATTAATCAGAAACCCCCAAAACAAGTCTTTTTCAACTCTGGAGCATCTTGGCTCAGGACTAGACTGAATTACCCAGCAGTCTCCTGTTGTGACTCAGTGACTGGCATGGCAATAATAATGCCACAGTCGGGGAAATCATGTCTGGGCCGGTGCAGCTAGACTGGCGCCCACTCACCTCTGCGCCTGCCGCTCTTGTATATTGTCTGTGCATGTTTGCTGTGAACTGCATTATGCGGCCATGTGTTTTCTAGAGAAGTGAGCCAAGCTGGTCCTGGGAGGGATGAGGAACATCTACAAAGTGGTGCAGCCGTGCCTTGAAGCAGCCATATTCAAAGCAGTTGTTGCTCTGTGCTTCTGGGAGTGAAGGGAGAGTATAAAGAGGGCATAGGCACATTGTGTACATTTTGAAGTAATTACCTAACATCCACTTCTCACAGTACACCGCACCTTAGCACCTCTGCATGTACCCCACAGGCCCAGTGCTATAATGGTGTAGAGTGGAAGGAGTTTCTGTTAGAACTATACAGCTGACTGTAATGTTCATTCACCTTTCATGTTTCTCACATCTGCTACCTATGGTGAGTGTTTATTTATGTATTTGTTGGTGAGTCTAATGCACAGATTTGGGGCAGTGTTGCAGTGGGTTAAGTCCCTACCTGATGAATGGTTGGCCGTTCAAACCTCACTTTCAATTCATACTGTTGTGACACTAGACAAGGCATTTTAAAGGGACAGTTTTATTTTTATTTTATTTATTTTTTTTAATGTGAATCTGTATGGAATCCCCCTCAGCAGTGTCGTGCATTAACACTGGCTTACCCCTGACAGTGTCCTCTGAGCCAAGTTCTGCCCCGGTTCTCGCACTGGCGAAAGTAAGTCCAGCAAGTTAACACAGTTAATACAGTTAATAAAGCTTGTTTTCACTGCACTTGCTATTATTATTAGCCTGTTCACTTGTAAGTGGCAATGTTTACAAGTGAACAGGCTAATAATAATAGGCGCAGTGATATGAATTGAGGGAAAATAGCACCAAGCGATTATGACTTCCGACTTTTTCGTGTGCACCTGTTTTCTGATGCAAATATATCACTTTTTAGACAAATATTGTTTTGAGAAGAAAAACAAGCTTTTTTAACTGTCCCCACTAACTTGCCGGACCTACTTTCGTCAGCGCCAGAACCGGGGCAGAACTCGGCTCACAGGACACTGTCAGGGGTAAGCCAGTGTTAATGCACGACACTGCTGAAGGGGATGCCATACAGATTCACATAAAAAAAAAACAACAACGAACTATCCCTTTAACCACACTTGGACAAAGGGCATCAGACACAAAAATATAGAGAAACAACATTTAGAGATTAGACAGAGGATGGAATTTAGACTACATCAAACCCAATATAAAAGTGGCATAATTTTAAAATCATAAACGTTCCAATGTCCTTACTGAGTCCACTTTTTGTTTTTGTGTAACCCGTGATAATATTACATTTTTCATGTTCATAACAAAATTGCTAGTATTCATAACTTTACTACTGCTACTACTACTTCCTTTCTTTACCCACCAGTCTTGAGCAGTAAACTTCACACACTGGTGGTCTATGTGCTTATTGCACTTGCATAGTACCTGAGGCTTCCATCTGCCCCAGTAACACACAAGCAGAGCTACAGTGTCCAGACATACTTGTACACATGGCTGGGGGTGTAGGTTCTCCTCCTGGGGGTGTCTTGCTCCATGCTGTGGATGTGATGGTCCCTGTGCTGCTCATCTGATCTCATGATGTGAGTGCCCTGGGTGGAGCAGGTGTGTACTCTGCCTCACTGCTGCCTCCTGCTCCTTGTTAGAGCTACTCCGGCCTAGAGGAAGATGTATGGTACAGACAGGAACACGCGGTGCCAGGGGAGTGAGATGGAGAGGCTCAGAGCTCTGTGTTTTTAATGACACTGTGATACTCAGCCTGAGGTCCAGTCGTACCAACAGCAGCTGCCTGCTTTTAAATAAAGAAGAGCTTTGCCCCCTACAGGCACCATGCTTCATGAGGTAGATACTGAACACAGCTGTCTCTTCATATTTGTTCAAAAGAAGTACGATCAGGAACAGTGGGGCTAAAATCTTCTAAACTATTTAAAAACACTGGGTTAGAAATAAGCCATGCTTTACAGACCATTGTCCAGTGTTTCCCACCTGAGGCTCAATGTGCTACAATAGGTTGAAGTATGATGTAATGTTTTGCAAATCTGTAGAGCTGCACTGATACAGCTGTATGCTCAAACACAGACACATGCCCCCACACACTCCTCTTGTTGGTCAGCCTCTGTTTGCTGTCTTGTTGCTTGTTATTTATGCAGTGTCTTCTCTTTGTTTACATAGCTCACTTAAAAACAGGTGCAGCTAAAAGACAATGTAGATAGAGACTGTAGCCTGGTTTGCTTCCCTCCCTCATAAATAGAACATGTCTTACTGCATGAGCTCCCATTACAGTTAAAAATACCTCTATTTTCACCCTCTTCCCCTGCTTGGCGTCCATCACCACTGCTTCCCCACTGCCCTGTCACCAGTGTCTTGTTTCACCACTAGATCTTTTGTCTTCACTTTGGCAGAGCAACCCTTGGACGCAAGATGTTTTCAACACGATAAGCATCTTACTCTGATATATACAAAATCCAGTGCTATTCTTACGAAAGCTGCCATGATGATAATGCTATTCCATTGTCTTGCAGCTAAAGTGCCGAGTGAGTGCATGACGTTGATGGCTTGGCAGGCCAGCGGTGGGGAGAGAGTGGGCGAAGGCCAGGCAATACGTGCAATTTCAACTCCGTCTTGGAGCCCACACGGTTTCATTATTCAGTGGGAATCTATTGAGCATCTGGGAGTAAATTATTCATCAACATCGACCTAGTTCCAGGGTGCTAACTTAGATACTTGGATGTCATCAGGCGTTGTGATAAGATGCTGCTGCTGCCTGGATGTGAGGGCTGGGTAAACAAGAGTATAGACATTGTTTCAAAGGAGACTATAGACGTTATTTTGTTGTTGTGGGTTGGTTCTCAAGCTGTGGGATGGGTACACTGATGGTACATTAGCTTGTTTCCAGTGGTTCTCAAGTTTGGAAGTTAAAAGCAGGGCTCTCAAGTCTCACGTTTTGAGTGTGTGACACACGCAATTCAACGCCACACATGGTATTTCTCACGCTGAAATTTAGTAACGCAATTCATGCGCAGCGCACAGCGCTTCTGTGCCCAGAAAATCGGTTAGATAATGCAGGCACCGCGCGTTTTCAGCTCCCCCGCTCCTCGGAAATTACGCAGTCTCACGCACGACCCCGCTTAAAACTTGAGAGCCCTGTTAAATGTAAAAGTTGTTTTACTCCAGTACAGATATATTGTGAAAGGAAAATGAGGGTCAAAATGAGACTACTGTGTGTCTACCAGTAGGTCAGCGTTTTTCAACTTTCAGGTCGCAACCCCACATGGGGTCGCCTAGAATTCAAATGGGGTCGCCTGAAATGTACGGAGCAGTGCAGTCACAATAACTAGTGATGGGCAAATGAGACGGAGCTCCGGAGCACGTTTCGTTCTTTCTGAAACTGTCTCGCAGCAGCCGCTCACGTGACCAAAGTGTTGAAGTGTCGGTCCCTCCCCCCACTGCTTCGCTCTGCGTGTCATTCGCTTCAGTGTATGGAAGTGTTTCATTGGCTCAGCAAATGTTCCGCTCTGCGATTGGTTCAGAGTGCTTCAGAGTAGGGCTGCTCGATTATGGAAAAAATCATAATCACGATTATCTCAGTCAATATTGAAATCACGATTATTCAAACGATTTTTTTTCAAAATCCCCTACCTACATACAGACACACACACGCGCACACACACACGCACACACACACACACACACAAAGTGGGCTACTCTCCTCTTAAACATTTACTCTTCTTCTATCTTATTCTACAGATTGCCCCAAACTTAATAAAATACAACCTAATAAATATAAACATAAAATAGCCTGGTGCTATACATACACACAGGCACACATACACAAACAAAAAGTTATCACACACAGCTATTCCTCACAGATTTCTCCTCAGTATAATATAATATAATATAATATAATATAATATAATATAATATAATATAATATAATATAATATAATATAATATAATATAATATAATATAATATAATATAATATAATAGCGCTAAAATAGAATAGTGATATGACAAACAAACATTTCATGACATGCCTTACCAAAAGCAAAGATGAGATACTGTCCAGCAAATCCGAAAGAGCTCCGAGATAAACTGTTGTCCGGGATAAGTAATTCACGTCGTCGTAGCCTATCTATTGAAAATGGCGATCGCGTATCTCTACAAAGTCCCCTGTAAAGTGTGTCTTTGTATGTTGTATTCATAGTAAATACCACGGAGGGTGAAAGATCGATTTAAAAGTGATTAAATGTTGCGTTATAGATCAGTTTCAAAGCTACGTCATCACTGGATGCGCGCGCAGTTCCGTCTCAAAAACAGATGGAATAAATGATAGTTCATATCATTCAACTGACATACACACAAGTGAACACCTGCTGCTTGTTTAGGGTAATTTGCCCAGGTGTTTAATGGTGTTTAATCATGCTGATTAACTAGCAAGCACAGGACACCGCAAAGACATTAACCGGGTAACCTCTACGACAGACACATGTAAACGAACACGAATAACTTTGTTAAAATGCATACGTTTTCGCATGACCATCATAAACGGCATTTGACATGACTGAGATCACATCTGTGACTTGTGAATTAAGACGTAGCTTGTTGATGATAGCCCAAGCATTGTACACGGTCGTATGTGTGGTGAGCTCCCTAGGGCTGTCTTTGTTTGGTCTTTTTTTTTTAGATTATTTTGGCTTTTTCCCTACTTTCGGTTGTTAGTTCACCTCCTCCCGGTATCTCGGCTGAGGGGGGAACGCTTTCTCTTTTCCCTGCGAGCTTTGCTCACCCCCGGGCGGACGGCGCAATGTCAGCCCCCACGGGGCCCCAGGCCGAAGCCGAGTGGGAAAACCGGTAGTAGGAAGGAAGATACTACGGAGAAACTCCCCATCGATATCATGGTATTTTACCTCCTGTACATGGCCACACACGGCAAACTGGTAGGCATCCATGTGCGCGTACTTTCTCTCTTGTATACACGCTGGGCTTCTCGACTAAATAACAGTGGCTATCTGGCCACTTTCTGCAGTCGTACTGCCACTCCGTGATCGCATAAGGATCTGGTAGTCGACCCCCGTTGCTCAACATGAGCTCTTGAATGTTTGCCTGGAAGAATCCATGACTCATTGCTGTACCAGCGGCGAGTCTGGTAACGCTTGGTCCAGAATGCGCTGCCGTTGCGCTTAGACAGACAGCTAAGTGAACCAATCAGAGAACAGTTAACGGACAGCGACGTGAACCAAGCCGGAAGGAAGCAATGCAAAAACATCTTTTTTGAAAAGAAAGGCCTCTAGAGCTGTCAGCTGCTGTGGTTTTAAGGAATCGATGTGTTTTAGGTCATTTAAGACCAATTTTACAGCTGAATGGAAGGGACGTTGCGGGCAAAGGCGGGTGCACTGACGTCACCATCTTTGAACGAATCAGAATCACGGAGTCCGTTGTTAACCGGGGGAGCGAGGGTGGAGCGAGGGTGTCCAAATTGTATCTCACTGTATAGCAAATACAGAGAGATATCATTTGGCTGGCCAGGTAACTTGAATGTAGCTTTCCCTATAGTTCAGATACTCCGCTATGGTCCACCATGGTTGCTTCTGAGTCGGGCATGCGCGCGCATGCCAGTGACGTCACGTTTGTTTACTAACAGTAAAGGGGTCTATACTAACTTCGTTTACTATTGTCTTCTGTAGTTTCCGTGTTCTTGGCTTCATATGAGAACGTGTGCGTTCTTGATAGGAGCTCGTGCTGTCATTGGTGGTGACAGCAACGTGGTAGCAACTCCTGCCGTGTGATTGGTCAATTCCTTGTAGCAACTAGTGTAGTGTGAGCTCGTCTCGCAGCCAGCCGCAGGCGCCAGTAAGTCTGCGCTGCGCATTGGCCCGCGTGGAAGGGAATGTATTGCGCGTGTGCGTCCCTCTCAACAGAGAAATGAAAAAATAATCGTTTGGACTCGATTATATGAATTTTGAGATAGTTTTGACACCAAAATCGAAATCGTGATCAAAATTCGATTAATTGCACAGCCCTACTTCAGAATGTTCAACGCGCTTCCTTGGTTTGACAAGCGCTAAACTGCTACAGTATAAAAGATGCACCAATATTTCTTAAAAATGTTGTATAGTGAGGAGTATTGTGTGACGTTAGTGGTGATTTTGGTGACTTCTGGTAACTTTTGGGATTTGTTTCATTTTCGATGGCATCTACAAGTGGAAAAAAAGCTATCCATTCCCATCCAAATCATGGGTTGTATGTTGGTTTGCAATGGTTAAATTTGTCCACTAGAGGCTAGTGTTTCTCCGAGGCCTCAGACACGTTGAACCATTTGACACAATATTGCGACTGAGGCTGAGACTGAAACATGATCCAAAAAAAAAAAAAGTCTATGGAGTCGCCAGAATTGTGTGATGTCAAAATGGGGTCACAGGCCAAAAAAGGTTGGGAACCACTGCAGTAGGTACAGCTGGTGCACTGTGAGCATGCTAGTTGTGGTTAGCAGTGGCATGGCTGTTATAAACTGATTTTTGTGAATAATTAGGGATGTGTCTTGCCTGGAAGAATCCATGACTCATCGCTGTACCAGCGAGAGAGTCTGGTAACGCTTGGTCCAAAATGCGCTGCAGTTGCGCGTAAACAGACAGCTAAGTGAACCAATCAGAGATTGCGCCATGTTGATTCAAAACTGAGGCGGAACTTCCGCTGCCTAAGAGTGACTTTGCGGGCAAAGGCGGGTGCACTGACGTCACCATCTTTGAACGAATCAGAATCGCGGAGTCCGTTGTTAACCGGGGGAGCGAGGGTGGATGGAGGGTGTCCAGATGGTATCGCGCTGTATAGGAAATACAGAGAGATATCATTTGGCTGGCCAGGTAAGGATGTGTCAGGAAAATGAGGAATAATACTGCGCCCCATTACTCTGTCTTACCCCTTCCCCTACCCCTTTATCTATTTATTTGTCTTTGCCCCTCGATAACGAGCTGAGAGGGCTAGGGGTAGGAATGTTCCCCTAAGAAATGGGACATCACTCGATTACCGTTTGCGTCATCATCCCTTGCCTCTACCTGGCTGCTACGTCTACAGAAGCGACAACAATTGATGCAAACAAACGTAAACAAATGTCAAGGATTATCGGGTACCTCAGCTTGACAAAAACACTAGCTTATTTATACATGAAAGTTTGATGAAAACGATAACGTTGGCTAAACAGACATCACTACATTTAAAACCGCAACAACAATTCACTAAAAGTAACGTCAAACATAAGCGTCATAATTGTAAACCATGCTAAACTGTTAATCAATAATTACAACAGCTGAAAATACATTCATGAGACTCCTTGGCCGGTTGATGTGACGCTGATCCCAAAACCTGCCTGGGCTTGTAGGCGTACCCCTTCGTTACAAGTCTAGTCGAGAGCTTACTTCGTTTTAAGGGGTATGTAGCCCTTGGTCATGGCCCTAGCCCTTGCTCAAAATTAGAATCAGGACACCCCTTGCCCTCACACGAACGCGCAAAAACCAAGGGGTAGGGGTAAGACGAAGGGGTAAGACAGAGAACTGGGACGCAGCCTAAATTTGCATCATTACAAACAATGTTAAAATAAACTTATTTACTTTACTTTATTTACTTTATTTTAGTGATGATACTGCATATGTTTAGAAAAGTGTAGTTCTGGTCTAGATTGAAATTAAATTGGGTGAAACTACTTTTACACACCGTTAATTAATTTTCATGAATTAGTCCTTGGTTACATTCCAGTTAAAAAAGTTGCAAAGACAACTTGGCAAGTTGCGAGGAAAAAGTTTGAGAATAACTGTTTAATGCATATTGGCCTGAGGGTGTACAACAAGCATAGAGGGACAAAAGTAAGGAGTGTTTCTTCTTTGTGCTCTACCCCTGCCACACACTAATGATGTGCTCCTACCACAGCCTAGGCTCAGGACCAACAAACTCCTCCCAATTACCTGCAGCTCATTGTGACTTATCTAGACACAGGCCACACCACAGTGGCACCGGGGCCAGGTTCAGAAATAATGCAACATCACACTATTTCTCTATGCAGGTTTTTGCTTTGAGGAGTTGTTCAAAGTAAAGAAAATTTGATGATTGTATGCAGTTTTTACATAATAGTTAGATTTAATATTGTTGTGTATAGATGGCTATACTTTGAAACGAAAACTTAATTTTACTTTTGTAGAAAATAAAGTCATATTTAGAATAGAATATATTTTTTTGTATAATAAGTTTCATAGTCACTTCTCAATTGCAGAACATTTCCAAGAAAGTGATTCATTGTTCACAATAATACAAAGGCCAAATAAGACATTAAACTGAATCTGAAAGTGTGTTCTGAAAAGAGAGCTCTCTATTTGACACAGTTTGTACAGGATGGCACATTTATAAAAGCTTAACACAAGAGAACACCTCCATAATTATCACTAATGACTACATGTCCTCAGGTAATATCAGCCATGTGTGAACAAATGTCATGGAAATAATGGCTTCATCTGTATACGTGCTTCAATACAGCATGGAATCTGTAGTCAAGAAGGAAATCAAATCTGCTGAAATGGGGCACAGAGCTTAATAGTACTCGAGATTTCAACAAGTACTCCAGCTATTAGTTTTTCTAATGCATTGTGAATGTATAGTTTTCTGTTTTAATGTTCCTCTATAGATAATGCCAAGTTCATTGTACAGTGGTACGTCACCTTACGAAAGACCCTACATATGAAAAATCCAAGTTACGAAACGCCTTCACGTTAAATTTTGGTCTCTGGATACGAAAGAAAATTCAAGTTACGAAACGCTAAATCTCAAAAATTCAACTAATGCGCGCTCAGATGCGCGCTCAGATGCACGCCCCGAAACGTAAATACACTTTACCAACACACACGGGGCTAGGTTCCAGAGGTGGCCCGCGGTGGGAGAGGTCCACGAGGTAGGACAACTTTGTATTTTGCAATTGTTCTACATGTTTTAGGGCTGTAAATGCCTCACCACACACATTCTACGCTTTTCTCAGACTGGAGTTGGGCTTTTCTCGCATTTCTCTCTCGTTTGAACACTCGAACTTTCATAGATTTTCACCAGAATGTGTTGATAGTGAAGCGTGGGGGAGACACGGCTCAATATAGCGCCGAACGTGCGAGGAGAGCGGAGACACAGGATTACTATTGCAACAACACATCATCAGCAGGGTAAAACTAACCTGTCTCACGACGGTCTAAACCCAGCTCACGTTCCCTATTAGTGGGTGAACAATCCAACGCTTGGTGAATTCTGCTTCACAATGGTAGGAAGAGCCGACATCGAAGGATCAAAAAGCGACGTCGACACGGCGCAAGGCCGCGAGTATACCGGGGCTGCGGGCGCGGGATGGAGCTGCGGCGCCCGGGTCGTGCCTCCCCCTCGGGGCCGAGCACGCGCAGGCGAGCACGGGGTGATTTAATCCTGGTCTGGTCCCGGTTTGGTCCGGGTCTGGACCTGGTCCGGTCCTGGTTTAGACCTGGTCTAGACCTGGTTTAGTTCTGGTCTAGACCTGGTTTATTCCACGTTTAGTCCTGGGTCTACAGTCTCTTAGCCAATCAGGAAGCAGAACACAACGTTACACTATAAAAAAAATGTTACACTATTAAAAAAAAAAACTTGGAACGGATCAGGCCTTTTCCATTGAAATAGCTACTCAACTTACGAAAAATTCACGTTACGAAACCACTTCTGGAACAAATTAATTTCGTAAGGTGAGGTACCACTGTATCTTTTTTTCAAAACAAACTATTTTTCATTTTGTAAATATTTGAGGGTAGGCTCTGTATGATACCTGTGTGTGTTCACAAGTGCACACATTCCACATCAAAATTAGGATTAAAGCGCCCATATTCTGCTATTTTCTGATCTATGTTATAAAGTTTCCATTTCACAAACATACCTTACGTTGTATTTTGTTTATTCACACATATTTAACACACAAATCATATATTTAGCCTATTTAGGATGAGTTCTTCTCTTCACTCTGTTCCACCATATGATGTCATGTGGTAATACAGGAAGTGCTCCATTGTCTTTTTAAACTCCGTACACTTTCATTAGAATCTTTTGGATAATTTCAGCCCTGGAATTGCCCATTTCTAGTGAACAAACAGTAAAAGGTAGCTGTTGAAAGCTGTTGACTTGAAAACTACCGCTTCATGACATCACAAGTTTGAGCAGAGCATTTTGAGCTTTGGAGATATTTAAATGAAACAAAACACAATTCTGGGAATGTTTTTGAGAAGGTAACAACATTCGAACATGGCTAAAAGCGCACAAGAATCAATTGTGCATAATATGGGGCCTTTAAAGTGGGACTAAACCCAGGATTTGGCTAAGTCTACATCAGGCTCAAACTAGGACTAGTGTGAATACAATAAGTGTCAAATACCTTTGAAGACTTAACCATCAGTATCACTATAAATCATTTCATCTTAATATTCTATACTGTTATCACACTAGCTTATTTTATTCTAATCACTTTTGTACAGTATACCAAACGCCACTTATGTGCGTGGCTAAAACTGAGAGAGCCCCAGAAAAAGCCAGCGTTATTCACTGGGGAATACATTAGCGGGACAGCAGAGGCATGCTTGAGATAAACCCTTCACATGCCTTCAGTGTCCTCCCGACTTTGAGCGCGTCTCCAAAGAGATGTGCTGTGTGCCAGGAAGCATTCATCAAATTAGAGCGGGGAGACAACAGCGAGCGGCCTCCTTCTCCATAGAGACAGGGTATCACAGGGAAGGTGTGTGTGTCTCCAGAGCACAGCCGGGGTGGGGGTGGGGTAAAGTTATATTGCAGTAGTAGTAATAGATTTTCACTAAATTCTTTGTTGATCAACTCAAGTGTATTTCAACATGGCGAGACTCACGCAGACTCAAAGAGAAAGTATTAGTAGCTGTATTGAATGAGTTAGCTTCGGTGCTCAGACCCCGGCAGGCCTGGACACTGGAGGTGGTAGAGGCCAATGAGAGGAGAGTGAAGGGGACGATAAGAGAATGAGAGGCCGAGAGGTTGCTGGGGAGGAGGTGGGGTGAAGCACAAACCAAAGTGGCTGTGCATCTGCAGCGTAGAAGCGTTGAGGTTGACAGAAGCAAAGTTAGGTCTTTCAGGCTGAATTTACATTAACCATTTACATGCAGGTATTTGGTAATGATCAGTGGTGAAAGTAAAGCGGTGCGCACCGGAACGGCGCACCGGTATAAAATTCACAGCCGGTATGCAGTACCGCTAAGAGAATATGGTTAATGGTGGCCAAAACCCACATTTGAAAAAAAAAAAGTAAGGTGCTGTGGAAGTTGTGGTTGTAATAAGAAACCGGAAAACTTCTCACATTTTAGACTCAAGAACGGTGAGTCGTTTTATTAACACACAAGAATATCGGAAAAAGGAGCTGCGCTAGAACACAAAAGCAGCGTGTCAAAAGTCACGCCTTTCTTAAAGGGACCGCAACTATTATTAGAAGCAGTGAATTTATAACCAAGTGCTTAACCAAGAACTGAGCAAAACCCGCATGGCAATGCTGTAACAACACAGTTAAGAAGGTGAATTATGCATACATTCATGAATACACTACAGTGCGCTATTTAAGTAGAAAACACAAACAACCACACTATGCCATTCGAGAATAACTGAAAGCTACCCGAAACTCTCGTGCAGAGATATCTGCAGTCTGTTAAGCAAGGATTGTCAAAACGTATCTGACTGTAGCCGTGAAAGTAGCCTAAACCATTGCGAGGCGGTGCTGCGCGCTGGTAGAAGATTTAAGGCCGGCACGCTGCCTGCACCTGTAAGAGAGGGTTTATGCTGACTAACAACATTAAAAATAAATTAATAATAAATTAATTAATTTTCGCTGTTTAATAGGAAAACATATCTATGCACAATATGTCATTTTTGACCAGCTCTGATGAAGACAATAGCATGTTTAAAGTAGTCATAGAATCTGTGACATGCGTCAGCAGCCGCTTCATTTACAGTGCTGTGCATTGACTGAAGCTTTCGTAGGCCCACAAAAATATGAAATAATTAAGTATATTAAAAAAGTTATTTATCTATGAAAAAGGTGTAAAACATTAAAAAAAAAATGGGTAAAATGAGTGGGTTTTTTTTAGTTTTTTTTAAACGGTAAAGTGATGGACTGGACATTATAGCACCTGTAAGAAATGAAAACTACTTTCACCACTGGTAATGATTAGTAACTTTTCGAGTGGAGGGTCCACCACCGGCTTGTTTCCATGGATATTGCTTTGCCTGTAGTTCCCCACAGGCATTAAAATCTAAATTTATCTCAATGGAGACAAGCAGCTCTGTGGAGAGGTAAAGCCACTTAGAGTAAGAATGTTTTTCAGGGTTTGCATAACAAAAACATCTATAATTGTATAAATGCAAGATAGATACTATTGAATGTTGCATGCACAGCAATAGCAGACAAGTGCAACTTTTTATTTTAACTATTTTATTTTTCCATTTCTACTAATTTCCAACACTTCCTCTATTTGCCATTGAGTATCTATGTAGCTATTCGTAACAGTATGTTTATTAAAGTAAAAATATTCTGTTTTCTTTTACCTCTAGTCTAGACAACAAAGCAATTTCAGCTCTATAGCTCTGTGGTTAGTGGAGGAGGGCTTGTTTGCAGAGCAGTGGATAACCAGCAGAATCAAAGTGCTGAGACAGCGCTATGAGGAAGGCATGCAGACCCAACCAGGCCTGGACCCTCATTAAGGAGCAGCATTATCAATCGTCACAAATCGAACACTAGAGGGAGGGGAAGAGAGGGAGGGAGAGGGGGATGATACTGGTTTGGTTCATTCTAGATACCACAATTGTTATTCAAATACCACACTGGCCTTTCTATTGGGAGTCTGTATGTTGTAATAAATAATACAAATTGGCCCAAATCTTAAAGCATTTTTTTAATGTGTTATACATTTTTAACATATTCCTTATATTTTAAGTGGATATTGAAGTAAACACTTTATTATTAAGTCTTTACTAATATTTATTAATGCTAATTGAAGTGTTCGTTTGGTTTTAGTTGGGGAGAAAAAACCTTATGTGCATGTTAGACAGGACTGGAAAAGAAGGTATTTTTAAACATTATCTGATACAGCTGCACTATATTGCAAATGTTATTGTAATTTCAGCAAACACAGAGTGCTTATACTTGGACATATAGTCTCAGAAAACACCAGAGATTTATGATGTATTTAAACAACACTGCACTTTGTGAAGAACAGCCCGAATGCTTCCACAGTATATTTTACTGGGTTTTATCCCCAGCTGTCTCCCTCTCTTTCCTCCGTACATCTCCTTGCAATGTGCTGTATGGAGCTGAAAGCAGGGCAGATAAATGAGCTATGCTGTAGGTTCACCATGGCTTCAGCACTTTACCACTGGATTAATGATGCTTTGCAAGCCCCAAGCTTTTGCTCTTAGCATTTTCCAAGTACCTCCATAAAATGAACTGCAGGTACATCATGTTTATATGCCTCTCGATCGGAGCATCTTTCCTATGGGCAAGATGTCTCCTGCATCGCTAACTCCAGCGGGCTAATGAACCCCTAAAAACAGACAGTATTTATGGGCAAAAACACCAAGAATGATTTAGCCTTGAGAAGAGTGGTATGGTGTTTGTTTTAAGTCACATTAGATGGAGACATTTCGTGAAATTCAAGATTATAAAAAAAATCTGAATATTTTTTAATAACTATAGACTCAAACTTGTAGCTTTGTGATTCAGATGGGCACATACCTTTGCCATGTTAAACCCCAGGGACAAAATTATAATTAACCCTAGAACACTTTCGCTATAAAAAGTGACACCATCACTTTTGCAGGGTAGTTTTTACCCGATATAACATACCCAACAAAAAGTACTGAAAAGTAATTAAAAATATATCAAAATATGACAACACATGATAAATTAGAGTGGTTTTCTTTTATTTTCAACTCAACTGTGGTATGTGTAACAAAATGGAAAGGAAAAAAAAAAAGCAAATTAGAAATTTCAGAACAAAAAATTCCTAAAAATAATAATAATAATAATACGTGAAAAGTCCCTCAGTCGTCCAGGTAGTAGTTAATAATAATAATAATAATAATAATAATAATAATAATAATAATAATAATAATAATAACAATGATGATAATAATAATAATAATAATAATAATAATAATAATAATAATAATAATAATAATAATAATAATAATAATAATATTAGTAATGATACTGGAAACTTGGACTTTGGTCCACCCATTCCTGGGACATGTGAGACTTCCCTGGTGAAGCACAGACTCCTTGACGCACAAACAGTTGCAGAAGAGAGGAACAAAAAAATAGTATTTTTTCAGTTGGTAAAAATGACCAGTTGACTAAAATATTGTTTTCCCCATAAGATATTCCCTTTTCACCACTTTGTGATATTTATTCATAACCACTGCACTAAATAAGGATAACATACACATTCCAGGACCACTCACCTATTTTTTACATCCTCTTACATTAAATTCATTACATTCTTACATTCCTCTTTCACTATCGCCGGGTGAAAATCACCCAAAAGCCTGTAGGAAAAAGTGGGCTTTGGGGCAGGGAAACACCTACACCTTCAAAGATGTCAAAAACAATGGTGAAACTACCCAGGGACACTAAGGTAAAACCATTTCTATTTAATGAATTATAGTACAAAAGTCGGTATCAATATCGTAATAATACTTGCAATACTATAATCTGGTATTGGATCGCAACATGTCGCCCATCAGCTATCACTACTGTTCATTTTGTGTGTGTGTCTCTCTCCTAAAAATTGCTTCTCCAAAAAGAAAAATATTAAAATGTTAGTACTTGTGTAGAAATCAAATAATACACTGAATTGTCATTGGGTACAAATTGCATTTTTGCCCAATCAGATGTGTAGAACTCAAACATTTTCTATACTCAGAGCCTTTGAAAGTCACATTAAAGCTGAGATCAAATCGATGTCTTCAGACAGTGTGTGTTTACCAAACATCTGCACATTTGGGTGTCCTCTCTGGCCTTTCTCGGTCAACACACCTGTCAGCTCTCATCACAGAGGCTAAATTGTATGGTAAGCCCAGCACAGATCCCCCATTGAATTGTCACGGCTGAAGAGCAAGCCAACATTTGGAGGAGACCCCATGAATTGGTAATGTTATTGGATTGGACCAGGTCATGACCACATCAAAATGTTGACCTACACACTAATCCTGGGTGGTGGAGGCACTCAGCAACACGTGAATTCATTTTAGTGTTGATTCTGGAGCTTATAGCACCATAACACACCGTAATATCCATTCATTTGAAATATAATAGCATAGCATAGCATTACAGGTCAAAAGGTCACAGTGAGATTGAATGTTGAGCGGCACTCGCCAAATAGATACTGGCTGCTGTCGTCATAGCGTGTTGTCTCAGCAATTATATTTTTATTCAGTTTTATTTGTTCTTTTTTTTATTGTTTATCACAAAACTTACAAACAAAGAATAAATAATTGTCTTTTCTACCCCAATCAAGATGCAGTATGTAACTTTTCAGGTGTGGGGTGGGTCTGGCACCTGCTTATCTTCATGATTTTCATGGTCTTCATGACCTGCTAGGTCAACACAAGGAAATAAATACATGTAACCAATATACAGTCAAATACATTCATTTTTTGCACGAAAAGGAGTGGGAAGAAGAAAATTTAATCTATTGAATCCCACCCCTGTCTCCAAAACATAACTTAAACTATTGATTTAGCTTCCTTGTCAGTTAAGATGAAAAACACAAAAACAAAACAAATCAATGGCAAATTCCATTCTCGTATGAAAAAAAAACAAAACTTTTGATCAGTTGAAAGTTTGTCTCTATTAGTTAAATATAAGAAAAGTCCAATGCCATACCGTGAAACTATTTCAGACTAAGCACCAATGTGTCCATGGAAACAGGCAGATGGGCCCTCAGCTACAATGTTACTGCACATTTAATATTGGGAGAAAATATTGTTTACATCATTTCAGTACACAAACAACACTATATCAACTGGAATCTGCAAGCAGTTTTGGATGACTTCTTTCTGTTTTAGTAATATATTTTGAAGTAACAAAATTTATTTTCTTTTTTTTTTGACTACTGTTTGTAATGTGCCACATGCTTTAGCAGCTAAGCAATAGTTCCTTTTGTCAAAGTCCCATTTTGTCTTTCTTTGTTTGAACTTCTGGACACAAATTGCCAATGAGGCCAGTCCAAATATATTCATCCGTGACATTGACTGCAGTCTCAATCATGTAGCTCTGTGATTTGAATGGGCACACACCTCCGCCACGTTAACCCTCGGGGACTTAACCTATATCTGGTACCTGCACATCTTGCCACTTCCTCCTCCTCCTCCTCCTCCTCCTCCGCACTCGCAAATAAAAGTGAAGGACAGAGATCGAGGGGGGTGAGTGAGTGAGTGGTCGGTTGAGATAGGTATAGTTTAAGAGAGAGAGAGAGAAGTGAGAGAGAGCATATTGATTCCTTGGTTCGCGATGCTCGGCCCATGAGTGCCATGGTGTCAAGATCTCCCGCCAGGAAAAACAAATCACAGCACTCGTGTGATGGATGTGGCACTCCAGGATGTGCCCGTTTTTGCCATCTGGACGGTCGACACTGTATATCAGAACTGTGCTTGGCAAATTAAATCTACATTTGGACACTCTCTGCAGCTCCGCACACACACAAATACACAGCCCTATACTCCACCACTACAAAGTCCTCTAATGGCTTTGATCTATCATTTCCAGGTCTATTATGTAAAACACAAGGCGTGTTCAGAATGTCCAAATAATGTTACACTTGCGGCAGAATTGTATTATAAGCAGCCAAATGGATGTGCAGGCCAGCTGACATCAACTTTAATTTTCCTATAAGAGTTGACGGTAATCTAACTTACAGGTTTGTTTAGACGCACAGCGAGGGAAGAAATGCAGAGCAGCAAATACATTAACCTATAACCAGCCTCATTAAATTAACCTTAGGCTGTACCTATTATTTATGCTTGTTAATGGCTAATCCACATAATGATTCACTGTACAACTGAAGGTATGTCTATAATAAATTAATATTGTGGAAGATTTTATGATGTAACTTTTATGGTTCTAGTTTCACAGTAAAGCACTGAGCTTAATGTTGATAAGCCATAGAATGGATATACGTATAAATGGGCATAGCTATCGCAATAGCCGCCGTGTTCCAAATAGGAAGTTACTTTGTAGGAAGTTATTATAGGAAGTTACCAGTAGTAAACTAGTAATAGGAAGTTACTAGTTTACTACTGGAATTTACTACTGTTGTACTGTTGTTTACTACTGTTGTTGTACTGGAATTACTACTGCTGCACATTTATTTTTATCTTTACTTTCAATGCACATTCTATTGCATTGCAAGTAACTGCACATTTCACTGTTGCATCTTCCATTGCACATTTTGATGCACACTGCACATTTTGGACATCTGTAAATGGGTATTTTAGATTTTGTCTTAGAAGTTTTTGTTTTGTCTTTATATTGTATTTTGTCTTCAGTCTTTTTGCAAGGCTTGGCCAGAGAGAAACAACATTTTGATTCACTGTATGTTGAACACATATGGCAGAATTGACAATAAAACTGACTTTGAACTTTGAACTTTGCATGGGGGCGTTTCTGGGTTCATCAACTCTGGATCCAGTCAACATAACATTGAAAAACTGTGACTCCTCTCTATAACTGCTGCAGTGAGCCTCATCATTTGAGTCTTTAAATGTTCCTCTTCACCCTCTTTGCGTGATCCTGGTGTTTATTTCACTGTTTGGTCTGTAAATAAATAAATTCCTATTTCTAATATGGAACCAAATTCACTCCTATAACTGCTAGCCATATGAGCTTCATTTGACTGGCACCAAACACTATGGCTGACATCATACTACCTTAGTCCATTTCTTTATACAGTTTATGTGACAACCAGGTGATGCCAGCAGATCATTATAGGTAAGGTCTGTGTAGACGTAATCCCACTCACCATAAGAATGCTTGTTTTTTAAAGGTCCCATGGCATGAAATTTTCACTTTCTGAGGTTTTTGAACATTAATGTGAGCTCCCCTACCCTGTTTAGCCCCCCCCCCCCCCCATGGCTAAAAGTTGCGAAATGTCTAAACTGAGCATTTGCAGTCCTTTTCTGCGTTAGAAAAAAACACAGCTGAAACGGGCGATTCTGAACAAGGCACCTTATTGACGTCAGATCGAAAAATGCAGCTCCACCCCCCGTCTGTGTCTACTCAGCGTCTCTGTAAATCACGCCCAGAGAGTTTGGACCGCAAATGCGCTAGGCAATGCGAAATGCGTTTTTTTATTTGCCTGGAGGCACGTCCGAGTGTTTCTAGGCTCGGAAGTCCTTTATCTGAGCCTCTGGACCTTTGAACAGCAGTGGTTTAATTTTATTTTCTGTGAAAATGTGTTTTTTTCATTAAAACGGCTCTCCTTTCTTCCTCCGCTCTTAAAACACGGAAATGGGTCAGAGCGCACAGCTGAGAGCGGAGAGTTTGGCCACGCCCCCACCCTCTACTATAGGCCATCTCTGTCCTCCTCATTTGCATTCAAGCAACAACTCCCATAATGGACTGTTCAGAGAGAGAAAAAAAATACTCTTTCTCTGTTTCTCATGCACTGAGTCTTGATTTTGAAGAAGCATTCATTTACAGTATTAGGGAACCATTAAGGAGCCATATAAAAGCATCAAGAAGTACCATGTCATGGGACCTTTAAGGTATTTGTTTTAGCGGCAAAAGGAGAAATTCAACTTGTCAACTGGACAAAGTTTATTTGGTCAAATACGTTTTGCAGCTCATCCAAGAAGCAGCTTGGATGTAGTCTGGTTAACACCTGACCATATCACAAGTGAGATATGGGTCTGGGAGCTCGCTTCGAAAAATCCCGTAGCGGAGGTGTGGTTAGCGATTGCCAACGGCCGTTTATTGGGCGTTATGAATGTCTATCATTGAGCGTATACGTAAGTCCATAGCCAATCATGTCAGTTGTCAGTTCAAACTACAAGCTTCCGTTTGTCATGTAGTACGCATCACCGTCTTTCCACCCCTCCCCCGCTCTCTGATTGGGGCCCTAAATCTGGGACTCTCGCTTGGACGAGCTGCCAGGCCGCCTTCCAGTTCGAAACGAACGGAAGCGGCCTGGGAATTCCCAGGCTAGCTTGGATGAGCTGCGAAATGTATTCGACCAACGTATTCAGTTCTGGTCAGACGCTGGTGGACACTGCTTATAACTGTCTGCAGGGAGGAGCTAACTACAATGAAATTACTATGAAACTATCACACCTATTTGTTTTCAGTTTCTGTTAGTTAAGCCTATCCAATATGGACTGGGAGTGGAGTGTGGGGTCTTGTTGGCATAGCCATTCAGGACCCTAATGGGTGTTTTCACACCTCTGGACCTGTCCTGGCTAACTCTATTGTTTTCTTTGTTTGTTTTGATTTAAGTTTGAGGATAGAGTTATAGATGGGAGACAAATGATGTCTGAGACCTCCATTTCTGTTCATGGAAGGGTTCTCTTTCTTGACAAAATAGCCTCTTTAACTCCCTTCTCAAACCAGTTATTTTCTCTGGCTAAGATCTGTACCTCATTGTACAGAGCTGTACCTTGTTTTAGCTTTAATCTGTTTTATGTCATATTGTGGAACAAGTGGCCTACCATCCTCCAAGAAAGTTATGTAGTGTAGTGCAACCATTGTGCCTAAATTGAAAGTATTTGTGTAGTATATGTGTAGTTGTAGTTGTAAGTGGTTGCTAAGGCCTGGTCCCATCTCCGAAATTGTACTTGAGCCCAAATCGCGACTGTGCTTAACTGAAATGACCTTTAACGCAGAGCTGATCAAATGGCCCGAGGCAAGACTACACAGAAGAGCGCACTCTAATGTTTTACAGTGGGTTTCTCAGCGCCCTGTTTGCCCTTTCCCATTTGCACACAAAGAATCAAATAACTGTTTGGCGCTGCGTTAAGAGACTATTGTAACATTTCTACTACAGATTTCATTGCCTGTCCAACCAGTCCCTTCTGCTTTCTATAATAAGTGTGTCAAATAATCCTCATTCTCATTCAGAACAAATCAAACAAAGCCGCTAATTTGTAGCATGGGTTTCTCAAATGCAGAGACATGCAAAGACATCTCCTCCTGAAAAGAAATTAACACCTCAGAACCAAATATATATTGCTTCTTTTACCTCAGATACCGAAGACTTTAGTGCTTTGTTGGTGGATGCTGCCAAAATATGTCTTCTGTATTATTATTATTATTTTATTTTACTTGTAAGACATTAGTCCATTCGTTTCTCTGAATAGTTAATCCAACTGTCAGTCACGGACATTGAAAATCAGGAAGACGAGATACAGTTCCAGACCCACACGTCTTTATATAGTAATGTAAATAACCATGGTCAGGGCAGCAGATTTCAAGAATGATCAATTCATAGATTTTAAGATGATTTATCTAAGAGCAGTCTTTTAAAGGTCCCATGGCATGAAATTTTCACTTTCTGAGGTTTTTGAACGTTAATGTGAGCTCCCCTACCCTGTTTAGGCCCCTCCTCATGGTTAAAAGTTGCGAAATGTCTAAACTGAGCATTTGCGATCCTTTTCTGCGTTAGAAAAAATCAGAGCTCAAACGGGCGATTTTGAACAAGGCACCTTGTTGACGTCAGATCGAAAAAAGAAATGCAAATGCAGTTCCACCCCCGTCTGTCTGTACTCAGCGTCTCTGTAAATCACGCCCAGAGAGTTTGGACTGCGAATGCGCTAGGCAATGCGAAATGCGTTTTTTTATTTGCCTGGAGGCACGTCCGAGTGTTTCTAGGCTCGGAAGTCCTTTATCTGAGCCTCTGGACCTTTGAACAGCAGTGATTTAATTTAATTTTCTGTGGAAATGTGTTTATTTTTCAATGGAATGCTTCTAATCTCTTCTCCACGCAAAAACGCGGAAATGGATCAGAGAGCGCACAGCTGAGAGCTGAGAGAGGAGAGTTTGGCCACGCCCCCACCCTCTACTATAGGCCATCTCTTTTCTCCTCATTTGCATTCAAGCAACAACGCCCATAATGGCCTGTTCAGAGCGAGAAAAATTACTCTTTCTCATCTTATCTCTGTTTCTCATGCACTGAGTGTTGATTTTGAAGAAGGATTCATTTACAGTATTAGGGAACCATTAAGGAGCCATATAAAAGCATCAAGAAGTACCATGTCATGGGATCTTTAAAGCCCCAGTGTGTAGGATTCGTGGCGCATAGGTGGATAGTCGCTATTGCACTTCCTGTTTTAGCTACGGCAAACCTCGAGGGTCACCCGGACGCGCCGTAACGCGGACAGCTCACGTAACCACGCTCCTGCGCGTGCACCCGGCCGACAACAACGGTATTAATAAAACGCGGTCTCCCGTTCAGTTTTTTTTTTCTTTTCGCATGAAAGCACACATTCCCGATCGTGAACCATGATAATCTACATATCAAATGAAACCTTACAGTCTCCTCTTTTTGACTATGCAATTCATTTCCCTGCACAACAATCACTCCCTGAGCACATGGGGCTTTTATACGGAAAAGCACAAAACGAGGTTTGTTACTTTGCTTACCTTTGAAGGCCTTGCACAGGTCAAACTCTGTATTTCACCACAAGCTTGGTATCAATATGTCCGTAAGGATCCAGCAAATAAAATCCAGTAAAACAATTTAGTCCAAAACACGTGTTAGATCCATTACGACGTGTGATACAGCAGCATGCTTGTTGTTTACCCAAAACCACGAGCCTCCCCCCACCCCACCCGCACCTCTCTCCTTCTCTCCTTCTCTCTTGCGGAGCGCGCTGAGCGCTCCGCCTGCTTTGCCTCCGGTGCTGCCACAAGCCTTGCCGAAGGCGAAGGCGGAGCCCAAATGTCCTTCTGCGGCTCTCGTATTCAAAATGGCTGCCTCTGCATGGGGAAGATCCCCCTTTTATGTGACTATATCTAAGTCCAAAAGAATACTTTGATTTCATGATGGAAGTGAAAAGGCTTTGAAAACAATGTATTTTTGAATGGGTATCTTCAATTTCAGTAATTAACGGGTAAAAATCTTACACACTGTCCCTTTAAAAGTGATTGTCAGACTTTTCACACAAATTACCAACTGAAACAAAATTAAGTCTATGCACTTTTTGATAATTAATAATATTTCACTTCAATGTAAATCACTATTATTGAAATTATCTCAGAATGATGTAACTGTATTTCATTTGACATTAATGCCTTGATGTGCACCATATAGCACTAACAGCTTGGAGAGACCCTGGGCACACTGGCCTCTGTTCCCCATGTGCAGCTCTTCCTCTGTGGCTGCTTGTCCTCTAAATGTCAGGGGGGGATGTGATCGTTCTAAACAGCCTCTTGAAGGGCGCTGCTCTGCCACACGCTGAGCCACAAATTGAGCATGTGACTTGACGATTGCACTGTGAACTTTCGCCCGATACGTTCTCCCATAATCGGATCTTGTTCCTGTAAAGATGGTGTTGCCTGGACAGTGGCGCAGCTGTTGTACTGGACCGATAAACCCCCCTCTTTTGAAACTAACCCACTGGAGACAATTCCTAATATGGTCAACCTTGAGAAACATGAAGAAAACAAGTGATACAATTGCTATTATTTAAACATTTTATCTTATGCTCATACATAATTGCATTATGATTGCAAAGACTTGAATTTATGCAAACATTTGTTTTATATAGATTCCAGAAATGTCTTGTTTTTGTAAATCTGGTTAATATACTGTACACAAGAAGTCCAAATCCATTGCTGCATTAATCGGAACAAGGACTATTCCAAAAGACAGAAAAATTTACTAAAATCAACTGATCACTACAACTGCTGAAGGAGGAGTTTGCTTACCCCCAAATCTACTTACATTTGGTGTGAGGACCAGATATCATCCCAACCACTTTCCAACAACCCAGTAGTGATTTAACATTTAATTAACTGTATGTCTTCTGAATAAACCTGGAGAAAATATTTTGGTTATACTCATCTAAAGATCTCCACAAATCACACCTGATTGTCTCCTGGGGTCAGGAGTATGAGTGAAGTTTATAGAGGCTCTTTAAACCTCCATGAGTACCACTTCAGCTGGACTTGGGCCTTGTTGAATCAGAGTCCCTGATGTTTCTGTGTGTTTTGTTGCAGACGACAGATGACCTGTTGGTGGCGTCCGCAGAGTGTCCCAGTGATGATGAGGACATAGATCCGTGTGAGCCGAGCTCAGGTGGGTTAGGTTAGTCATCCTTTTCTTCTACTTTTCTGTCCCATTGTTCTGTTTGTCCTGTCCACCTGTACCACACTCACTACACTCTGCACTGTTAAAACTACACTCTTATAGTACTGAAGGAGCACAAAATACACATGTATCTTTATATGCACTGTTGATCTAATAATGAAAATTTGATGCATAAGACCACTGAAGAAATGTGCATTTATTTTATTTTTTTTATATATAAAAGTTTCTGCCAGTTCACTAAGAAGTTATGTAAAAACTTATGTTAAAAGTTGTAGCATTTTAAAAGAAGCTCACTCACTAGCCCAGTATCATTAATTACCCCAGGGACATGGTCTTTTTAAAAAGCAATCGATTTTATGTAAAATTAAGTGGCTGAACTTTAGATATTTTTTGCATTTGTAGTTGGATGTGTTTTCCTATATAAAAATGCATTGTCAGTTCTTTTTACAATCTTTTTCAGTTTTTGGGAAAAGCATCTTATTTTTGTTAAATGCACCTCTAAACATAAATGTGAGCATTCACCGGCTGCTTCACAACTTCTTATTGTGACTGCGTTCATAAATCACATGTGGGGAGATGATTGAAACTCAGCAGTAATTATCACATCAGCATGACTCTGGCTCGTCGTGTGAGTGTGTGTACACTGCAGTGCACTGGTCCCTAATGTTGTAATTAACTTCTTTTGCAAACAATAGTGGCTGTGTGAGGCACTCCTCTGAGGCCTGGGCTTTGGAGCATATATCAGGTGCTTTTGTTCATCAAAAGCCCTTTGAACTGCTGCAAAGCTCTCACACATTTGAATAACAATAATGCAGACTGAATCCTGAATTAGATTTGGGGAACTCGTTTTGTCACATATTCAGATAAACCTGGGATGTTTGTTTTATGATGGTCCCAGTTAGAGCTGTGAATTGGCAAAAACAATGCATATCATAATACACTTCCACAATCATTTCACATTTAGAAACCCTCTTTTAAAAAAAAACAAAAAAAACAAGAAACAGGAAATCTGACCAGACATAATCATTGGGAATGCACTTGTAGGATGATTCTGAGCACTACCTAAACTACTTCGACAAACAATGACCTTTTCACCATTCAAGATAAAATATTTGCGAGTAGCTACACTATAACTACACATAACCAGTATTCGAGTTGAAGGGGGGGGGTGCATTGTCAAAATCATCCCTCTTTTAAAACGGGCATCCCTTCTTCCATCCCTTGTGCCATTTTATCAATCAGGCATGAAAATCTCTCACCTTTTGGCGAAATTTGCCGTTTTCAAGTCAAAATAGGTGACCTACATGAATCGTGGCCAGTTCCAAGAGCCAATCATAGGCCGAACTGCGCTCCAGCTTCCAATCATGTTGCAGCATACCCACCAATCGCGCTCCCGCCAATCATGTCGATTAGCGTTGTTGTGTTTGCGCCTGTTCGCCCATCAGCTGTGAGCGAGCCCCGTTAATATATAGGCTACATTAATGCTGCGTAAGAAGGAACTCTCTCCTCGGTACTCGGGATAATTATGTCGGTTTCCACGTGCATACACGTGGACACGCGAATTATCGGACAACACCGCAAACTACGGAGCTGACCGTGTTCTTATGGGGTGAGTTATATTATCGTATTATTTCTGCATCAAAGGGACATATTAGCTGACAGAAGGGGCCCGGGACTAAACTGGGACTAAACCGGAACTAAACCAGGACTAAACCAGGTCTAAACCAGGACTAAACCAGGACTAAGCCAGGTCTAAACAAGGTCTAAATCAGGACTAAACCAGGTCTAAACCAGGACTAAACCATTTCTAAACGAGGACTAAACCAGGACTAAGCCAGGTCTAAATAAGGTCTAAACCAGGACTAAACCAGGTCTAAATCAGGACTAAACCAGGACTAAACCAGGTCTAAACTAGGTCTAAACCAGGTTTAAACCAGGATTAAACCAGGTCCCCCCTGGTTTCCTTTTATAACTCGACTACTGCACATAACATACATAACAAAGACTTAAATCAACACATTCATGCTCAAAATGATTTCACAACACCTTAAAAGTAGCTACTAGGCCTAAATTGTAAATTGTACAAATATTTAATTACTATATTTTATCTGTACTGTCAGATAAAACGTTACCAAATCCACTTGTCTGTCTCTATGTAAAACTCTGTTACGTATATATAGGAGAGTCACCCTTTAATAAACCACAGGACTGTGAATAGAAAGACTTTCAAATGAGTTCTGGAGTGATGAGAAGTGCACAGAACAATTAAGTGGAGACCCATGGCCCCTCTCTATATAGACAGGCTATTGATCAGGCTGCGGTTGTAAAGCTATGCCAAATTAATGTCTGGCCCACAGCTAACACTATCAACTTCCTTTGCTTCCGGTTCCTCCAACATCGAACAGTGAAATATGCTCCTGTTAGCCATTGTTCTTTCAAAGCTCTGGCATTTTTTACTGATAACAGTCACAATTCTGTAGAATGAGACTACCTTATTTTCTTGTTGTTTTTGATTTGATTGATTAAATCCTGGGTTAGTCCTAAACCTTGGTAAAACAGGGTTGTATAAGAAAGATATCTGGTATAAATACCAAAGCGGCATCAATATCACTGGGTTCATTTACATGACCAGTAAAAATCAGAAAACAAGAATAACGTGTGTCCACCACTCAATGGATTTTCAGAGTCAGTTAGTAAGTTATATGAAAAGTCCGGCTCATTTTAAATAACTCTTTTAATCTTTCTTTTGCCACTAGTTTGTTCACATCTGCGCAGGCTTTGACAAAGACATTTTTGAATAAACAATCTGAAAGAAATTAGATTACTCACCTCACTGTTTACATGACAGTTCTATAATCGAAATCATGTACTGTTCACATTTTTGGTGTGCATGTAAACATAGCCTGTGCAAACTAGAAACAGTACATACATAATTGGGTTTCAGACTACAGTATATACATTTTATAATGTAATCTTTGTGATAGGTAATTGCCATACAACTTTATATAGGCTTGTAAATTAATCTTTGTAACTACAATAGAAGCATTCTCATAAGGCCATATACTGTACATCACAATGGAATCAGAATAGCTGCTTCCCCTGCACATCTGTTCCTTGTGTCAAACCCCACACAGGATATAACATCAGCATCTTGCATTAGGAGATGTTTTTGACAAGGGCATCTGCCAAAACATGAGCCATGAACTGCCTGCTGCTCAGAGAGGCTCTATCCCTGAGAGGACTATCCCACTCCTATGGGTGCTCTGTGATGGGGATATGACACCCGGATGTGGGCTCCAGGGTGGCAGCTGTCTAACACCAAACACTGATATCTACTAATATCTACATTCACAACAATTCACACACAGCTCTGACACTACTGCTGTTTCTACAGCACCGAATAGATCCACTGTCCTATAGAACTTTCTCACATTACTGCCCATTTGTCTTTATTGATATGAATGTATCAAGTTCTGGGCTGTGGTAAGACTGTGAAAAGACTGCATATTTTAAAATCATATATAATATATATATATATAATATCTATGAACTATAATTATCCAGGCATAATATATTTAATACCAGATTTATATGTGTAACACTTTGAATTTAATTCTATTCATTATCAATCTGGAATGGCTCCCATCAATTTAGTTCAGGAAGAGGAGGGATTCTCAGCAGAGTTGACATGCTTGGTCAATAAAACAGTACAGGTTTTGGCTAATTTAAACATTAAATGTGTGCTCAAACTGATTAACTGGGAGTCATACAAGATGGATTCCCTTGAGTCTATAAACTCAAACCTCGTGACAATCCACCTAGTGCAAAGTTACAATATTAATATCTCATATTTGTCTTGATGCTGTTGCTGATAAACAACTATTGATACCAATATAAATGCTGATACACTGTAGTAAACCTTTCACTTTTGAAAAAATTATATGCGAAATATGGTAAAAGGAAAAATTCAATTTGTCAACTAGACAAAGTTGATTTGGTCGAAAAAGTTTTGCAGCTCATGAGCTGCGAAACTTTTTCTCCTTTTACCATGGATTCTACCTGGATGACTGAGGGTTTCTTCACAGATATGCAAAATAGTTAAAAGGGGCACATAAAGACAGGGACAGTTTTAAAAACATATTAGTTGCAGTTAAATAACATGCAGTTTGATATCTAAGTAAAAAACACCTCTCATATCACAAATACATCCTATTCATCCATACTATTTATTCAGTTATCTTATCTAACCTTTCTTTTTTATATTATGTTGTTTTATATATATATATATATATATATATATATTTTTTTTTTTTTCACTTTCAGAAATCTATTCATCCAAGCCGTTTTATATACTCTTCTTTGTACATCTTGTGGTATCAATCAATAGGTTTGTACCAGAAAAGACTCTTTATAAAACCTACCAATCTATTTTAAACTAAGGCTGCATACTAAGGCAGATGTTTTGAGATGATGACCCTGAAATGAAAAACCAAATAGAAACAGATGGGGGAGCATAATTATTTGAACACATCTGTGCACTTTGCCTATGCTCACAATAACATTTCTTCGTGGTATACTGTACAGCCATCTCTGTTCTATCTTGAACTTCTAACCACTCATGTCACTACCTAAATAATCCCACGAGGTGTCACTTTTAAATGAACCCAAGGTCATCCCTGGATAACCCACGTACACTCCACCGCCCCTTCCAGACTATAGCTGGAGTGAGGTCTATCTGCCAAACTCACTTACTGCTTTACATTATTCCCTCAACTCCAGAAAGCATAGGGCAAAACAGCACTACCAGAGCATCTTATCACCCCACAGGACTAAGATTAGATCACACTGCAGCAAATTGAATCCACTCCTTGGTTTTGGACGCCACTGGAGATGCACATGGCCCCTGATGGTGTAACACATATAATGGACCAAGGCTGACAGTGAGCAGGGAGTCACTGCTATTTTTAATACTACTGTTAAAATACCTGTGAAGACAGTGATTACAGGAGAGTATTTTCATATATCTGTCTGTAAGTGGTTGAAGTGTTGAAGCTTAAAGTGACAATGTGTGAATTCTCTCAACTTTTACAGTAGCAGGTGTTAAAACATTATGTTAAATAAAATAGTGGGAAATGTATGTAACAGCTCATGTTGGTCCACATATATGTCACATGTCAGTGTACTTTTATATGGTAAAAGCTTAGTTATCTGGCTTAAGTATAAACTCTATTCACATAGGTGGCATATTGTTTTCTTTAGGTAAAGGTCATATATTATGCAAAATTGACTGCTGTGAGGTTTTAATCACTTTATAATACTGTTACCTACATCTGGAGTTCTGTTTTGTTTCATTCGCACGTTTGAGTAACCCTTTATTATTATTTATCTACATCTTTAAAGCTCAAATTGCTCTGTTCCACCTTGTGGTTTCATGAAACAGTAGTTTTCAAATTAACAGCTATATTTTAAGATACCTTTTACCTTTAATTCAGAAGAGATTAGCAATTCCAGGTCTTAAATTATTAACGCTTACGGGTAAAAACGACAAAATATTTTATCCGAAGTGCCTTTCGTTTAGACGGTGATGGCGTTTTGGGGGCTTAAAAAGGCAAAAAACTGAAACCGCCCTCCAAAGTGGAAAACTTGAATACGCTCCACCGTAGCATTTTTGTCTACACTGCCCAAGATGCAAAACTCTGGTCAAATCTGCTGACGTTGCATACTCGTTTACGTCACCATTTCTGGATATTTATATTTATAAAGTAAATTAAGTGAAATAAATTAAATTAAATCCAAATTAAATTAAAAAGGTAAGTAAATTAAATGAAGTAAATAAATTAAGGAAGATTCTATGCATGCCCGCGGACATAGTGATAATGTATCACAGCACCACCTAGCCGCCTGGCATGCATACCCAATCGAATTCGACACCCCGTATGCACGCACATTTCCTCCCGAAAATGCTCGTCTAAACGCAGAAGAAAAGGTGACGCGATGCCACTTTTGTGTCTTCTGTTCAGACTGTCATCATATAAAGGTAGCCTTAATTATCCAAATGATTCTAGTGAAGGTGTATGGGGTTTAAAAACACAGTAATAGCGTAATATGGGACCTTTAACCTATATGGAAAAGTATAAAACATGTCAACTTTACATATTGAAGCGCCTAGAAACAACTTTTACCATTACCACCACAATTCATTAAAACATACCCCCACGTTATTTGTTATCATAAATTTACATTAAAATATATTACCAAACTACAACAAAGGTCACATAACAATAACATAAAAATATTCCCCGTTTAGTTTCTAGTGCTGACCAATCAGCGGGGGGATAATACAAGCTTTGGTGATAAGAAATAGACTTAAATATGACTGGTGCTGATTACCAAGTAGCACCGAGGCTTTCAGCACTGATGCTAATGGAACAGGTTGGTGCAGCGCAGCATGGGGTCAGTTGGACTCATTTCTGGAGCCTCGTGTGTGTGTGTGTGTGTGTGTGACTGGGGTCGTGTACACTGACCCCTGTCAAGGTTATGTACAGCCAGTGCCTTTGAAGTCTGTCATTGGTATGGGAGTGGTGAGGCGGTCTACTGCCTGCTTTCACATGCTGGGTGAAATTATGACTATAAAATAGCTATAAGTTTATTATTATTACTAGATCGTAAGAGGTAGGGTTACAGTATATATTACAATCAAATCAAGAGGGCGATTTAAAGGTGCATTATGTTTTTGTTTTGCATTATGCGTTTCACAGCGTATGGCGTTAAACTTACCTATTGTACATTTATTGCATTTATAACAGGTCTGACCTGTGACTTGGCCTGGTGGCGTCACCTGTTTGTCTCATTCTAGGCAAAGCAGTAACACATCCTAGTTAACAAAATGCACTTCATTGAACTTAACTTCTTGAATACCTTCTCAAATTCTTGATTGAAACATAATTCGCAATACAACTCTATTTGCTGGTCTTTAGCTATGTTAAATGAACAGAGTTGCATAAGAACATTTAATTCAAACATGAAGTCATAATCAAATTTACTTTGATTATAACTTCAATTTACTTTCAATTTACTACTCTGAATTGTGAAAATTTGTGCTTAATCGTAGGGTAGTTAGCACATCTTCATTTTAAGAAGATGATTTTGTATTATATTTGATATTTTGGAGGCTGCATCCACACTTTGTCCTCACAGATTCTTTAGCTTCTCTGAATGCACACTGTAGGACAAGACAAACTGACAGGAAGGACTAGCTCACATTGTTTCCGAGACAGATTCATGTAAATTGCGCTTTGCTTATGTAACTTGCTTAACACTGTCCACACTGTACATTGTCCATAGCTGCTGGGATCCACTTCATTCCCTTTAACCCAGATAAGAATAAGCAGAAGAAGATAAATGAACTCACATGTTTTTCAAACCAGCTTGAATCTGATATCTCTGATTTGTGTTTTTCCCTACCCCACAGCACACCATCCCATAATATGATCTTACATAGCCCAGGAAGCTCTGACAGGATGTTTGTCTTTTTATATGTTTACACGCTGACTTTTCCTCTTTCATTAATTATGTAACACACAGTCTTATGAAATCTGATTTGTATGGGATTTGCTTCTCAAATGCCCCAGCGGCAGTATAGCAGCGCAGCGGTCCCATTGAGAACTACAAAATCTTAACATTTCGCAAATAATCTCTCTATCCCCTGCTTTATTCCTGGGTCTGTGATTGTGACTCGCCCATAGGCAGGTTAAGGTTAATCATCTGCAGTTTTCCTCTCTCCTTTCCTCCTCTCCTCTGTCCTCAAGCAATGGCATTAGCAGCTAGTAATGTGTTTGACATTTGGTTTTAATAGACTTTATTTATGGGCAGGTTTACAAAAAGTAAACCAATGAATCACACAACAATACATGTGGTGTTTAACCCGATGGCAATGCACCCAGGGGAATAAAAAATGAGAGCAAATTATTGTTTTAAAAGTAGAAGTGAGAGTAATGAAATATTAAGAGCTCCGCTCAGGCTTAAGAGGTCACAGCCCACGTTTAATAGGTTATTCAATCATACGCAGCAGGAAGTCACTGAGCCTTTTGCTGCTTTTCTCAACACAGAGGAAGGGACCAGGCCCCAGCACGGCAAATATCTGAGACCAGGCACAGCGTTATGGGTGGGCCTGAGGGGCCTAGGCCCACCCACAGCTCAACAGGCCGCCCCAAAACTTGTCTTTAAAAAAAAAAAAGTTTCATAATATAGTTTACTTTTGTCAAAAATGATTAAAAATCAGACAATAATCACATAATTTATGCTGCTTTTTTTTTTTTTTTTTTTTTTAAGAAAAAAAGTTGGTTATTTTGATGTTTTTGAGCAAGTTCAGCAGACAGTGCCGGACAAATGGACCGATGTGGCTCTTCCTGCACTCACTGTGTTGACAGAAAAAATAATCCATCTATACGTCGTTTGTTGTTGGTATGTTAGGCTAGTGATCTGAAAGAGTAAAAATCATTTCCGGTAAAGGACAATGTTACAGCCATCCTTGTTTAGGTACCTTAAACGTACGTGAACGGAGTCACCGCTCTAACCAAGAGATTGGTTGTTGGAGATCTGAGACCAGCACATCTTCCTCTACCGCCCCAGGATGCTAACGTGACTCTCGCCGATGCTAGTGCCTCTGCCTGTGACTCGCAAGTGGACGATGGTTCTTCTGGTGCCCTAGTCGTATTATGCACTGGCTGTAACTTTCAGGTTTAAGTGGGAAGTGGGATTAAGACTAATTTTACAACCAGCTCGTGCACTCTGCTCCCAGACCTCGTGTCACAGACCTGACTGGACCGGGACTTGGACCAGTTTGATCTCTTCATATTGGACAATAATGAACTTTAGGAGACAGAACCAAAAGGTCAGCGGATAGAGGACACACTCTACTGCAGTCCTCTGGAGAAGCTCAGAGGCTTGTTTTCGTTAGTTTGGAACAAATCTGAGGACGGAGCTTCACAGGTAAATAATGTTACAGTGTTAATAGTTACATAGTGTTATAGTGTTAATAGTTAAATAGTTTTACAGTGTTAATAGTTAAATAACACTATTTAACTATTAACACTAATAGTTAAATAGTGTTAATAGTTAAATAGTGCGTACATGAGCTTGTGGGTGCGACGGAGCTGCTTCAGTGTTCTGTTATGTGCTGTAGGAGCATGGCACTGATGCCATGTTCATGTTGTGACTGTAGCCTCTTATTGTAGTTTTGCTGAAGTTGTTGGAGCTGGCTCTGAGCGGTGGATCAGGTTGTGTCGTTGGGGCTGGTTGTTGGAGCTGGTTGTGGGCAGTGTGTTATGTTGTGTTGTTGGGGCTGGTTGTAATCGGGGTGTTACTTTGTGTTGTTGGGGCTGGTTGTGAACAGTGTGTTGTGTTGTTGGAGCTGGTTCTGAGCGGTGGATCAGGTTGTGTGTAAACTTTGCGCTTGGCTGTGCGTTGTGCTCTGATATAGTTCAGCCAATATCGACCAAAATGACTGTCTGTTTCTGGCATTTATTATGACACTATAAGCGCTCTTCTTTGGTCAGAACCAAGGAGAGTGATCGTGGAAAGGTCTGTTCTATGCACCGAAAGTTTTTACAATGCAACAAAATATTTAAATGAGCATGAAGCTATTAAAATCTCTATTATGCACAGATAATATAACAGTTTAGTCTGTCATTTTATTAGATTTAAGTCCCACCGACAATTGGTCTGGCCCATCCACAACTGGAATCCTGGCTCAGTGCCCGTCTGGGACTACAGGTGAAATCTCCCACTCAAGAATCGTGGTCATTCAGTGAATGGAGAGACGGATTCCATGAGCGTTCTTGTCAGTTAAAGAATTTAGACATTCTTTCGACCTTGACTATTTTCCTCAAAAAATATGAAAGAATAGAAGGAGCTCTGCATTGTGCAGGATTATTCATCAATGTTTTTCTACAACATCCGATTTTAAATAAAGTGCGTTCTTAGAGAAAACAGGATTTCACACTCGCTGTCAATGGCCCTGTTCACTGATCCCTCCATATTTCTATTTTCAATTATTTTTATTTTCTCTGCACACATCACATGGCACGCTGACAGTGATGATAACACAATGTGTCTGTGTGGAGACTAAGTAGGGCATGAAAGATTTTGCTCTGCTAAAAACAGAAAATGGCAGAGAGCCATAGGTCACATGATAATTATGTGTAAAAAGATAGGATTGTAGTGTGCCGGTGACAAAGTGGTTGAAATCACATCATATTTTTTTATTTTTGCAGATATTTGAGTTGCTAAACAGTTATGATGTTTTTTATTCAGTTACACTTCTTTCCACTTCAGATTGCATATTTCTTGTCCTGGTTTGTGGTTGTATTTCTATTGGGCCTATCTACATGAAACAAAAAGTGGCACAAACATCAGTGTCTTCTCTATCAATATAAATAAACTAAATAGTTTTTTAATAATTCAGAACTTGGTGCCATTAAATGCCAAAGAAGTGATTTATATCAGATGAAACCAATAAGATCAATATGGATGTAGAGCTAATCCTTAACACATACTGAGGGTTCAACGTTTGTGGATCATAAGTTTGGATATTTCTACCAAAAAACAGCAAATGAAATTATGACATCATCCAATTCTAGAGCATGAACCCAACCCACTGAAGATTTGTTTAGCACCCAAATTCTTAGAAACCAACACTGTACTTTAAATAGTAGATAAGGATCAATTTAGAGGCTAACTCATGCATGCCTTTGAATAGCTAAAGGAGGCCATGTACTCAGATAGACCCCGAAGTGACACAGGCAGGACACCCAGGCCACATTCTTTTTTGCTTACCTTTGTGAAACTTAAGCACAAAGAATAAAACAGGTCTGAAATCATTATAAGATCCATGACCCTTTTTCTCCAGCTGAACTTCCAACTTGTGGTCTCCATACCGACTAAGCTTAGCCTTCTTCCATTTTTAGCAGATCCCCGCGGGCCAAAGCTTAAACAGTAGCATGCTTCTCCGTGAACTAAATCAAAAACCTTTTAAAGAGACGGTACCAGGAGTTAATTCCATGCTCACTCAGGCCTCAGTTGATCAGAGAGAGAGAGAGCACAGAGCCAGCGCAAACATGCACACAGACATTTTACATACAGGAAGCCACATCACATCTCATGGACACGTGTGTAATTAGATAAGGAGGAGGGTGAAGTAAGTGTTTGGGCTGATGGACTGACCTGTCTACAGTCTGTGCCACAGACTGCAGACTGTGTCTACAGTCTGTGCCACAGTTCAGTGATGCCTAGAGTTGGGCGGTATCCAAATTTTTATACCGTTAAACCGTCTCCAAATTTTCCCGGGGTATACGGTATTACCGTTGCTAAGGCTAAAAAAAAAAAAACACTTGGTAGCACTACAGTGGAGTCGCCTCGCCAAATGGCAGCTTGCACATATACCGTTCAGAAACAGAATAGCAAGCATTACATAGGTCTAATGATACTGAAAACATAACAAAACATGTACAAAATTAGTAACTTTTATTAACAAATGTTTAAAGTGCAAATACAGCAGCCAACCGATGGAACGAAATAGCATTGTCTGTGGGCTAAAGCTAACAAACCAACAGGAATCAAATAAAATACTTGATCTTATCAAATAAGAAAATCTGAACAATAAATAACAAGACATAACCGAAAATGTGCATATATATAACCCTGTCCTGAGAACGCAGTGGAAAATACTGCTCGTTTGTATATTTTTAAAATCTATTAACATGAATCAAATAAATTAAACTTACAACTATACAACATCCCGAACCATTTTCGTCCGTCAGAAAAAGCTACTCCTTATTGAAAATAAAAATATTAAGCTATTGAATGCAAAACCAGCATGTTCACTTTTTCCGGCTTGAGTAAGGCACGTTGTGGATTGACAACTTTGCCCGCGGTGCTGAAGACCCGTTCCGATGGAGCTTGTGGCACAAACGCACAGGTATTTTATCAGAGGAAAGCGCCTGACTCCATTGGATTTCCACCAAAGAAGGGGGTCTTCATCTCCCAGAATAACAGCCTCGTGTGGAAGTTGCGTTTGTAATAAGAAACCCGAAAACTTCTCACATTTCAGACTCAAAAACGGTGAGTTGTTTTAACACGCGAGAATAACACGCGCTGTGCTAGAACACAAAAGCCACGTGTCAAACGTCACGCCTTTCTTAAAGGGACCGCAACTATTATCAGAAGCATTGACTTTATAACCGAACGTCATCTCTCCGATAGTAATATGAGTTTTAAACTGTAATAGTATTAAATTAACAAACACAACCACACATACATAGGTGCTGGACAAACACTCTTTATTTAGGCATCCAATTAATTATATTTAATATTATATAAGGGCAAGATTTTTTATTTTTTTTAAATGACGGTAATGAATCTGATACCGTTGCTATTTTTAGATACCGCAATATACCGTATTACCGTATTACCGCCCAACCCTAGTGATGCCTCTGACGCTTGTGATTATAAATGTGGAGATGAGAATCCAGCAGGCGGGATCACACTAATCTGCCTGAATAACAGTCATGTGTCACTGAGTTAGCCTGGGTCGCTATAGAAACAAGAGTGGACAACAATGAGCAACAATACAATTTTGAGAGATGTACATCCAGAGCATAGTTACGCCTCCATCCAGCTATAGTCACTGAAATATAAGCATATGTAATAACAGTCATTTTGTATTTCATACGCAAAGTACAAGAACATACTCATCAAGTCTCACTTTTTTCCTCATACCGTGCAGCCTTTACAAAAGGTTTAAAGGCAGTTAGCTATTGTTCCTGTCGCTTCTTGGGCACAGGAAATTCTAGGAAACCTTGAGCATTGTGAACAGGAATAAGTGTTTGTTTTTAAAGTAACGCAATACAATTTTCCTGGAGAATAAAATGAAAACTTAGACTTAGACTAAACTTAGACAAACATTATTGATCCACAAGGGAAATTATTTGGACACAGTAGCTCACTTATCACAATATAATATAATAACAAAGATAGTCTGATAGGTGTGATAGTTTCATAGTCATTTCATTGTAGTTAGCTCCTACTTGCAGCTAGATATAAGCAGTGTCCACCAGCACTTTAGCCAGAACTGAAGAAGAAGCTTGGATGAGCTGCGAAACGTATTCGACCAAATAAACTTTGTTCAGTTGACAAATTGTATTTCTTCTTTTGCCATCCATAATAACAAAGAGTAAAAAATAAATGGTAATAATACATTCTAAATAAGTAGCAAAAAAGACAGCAAGAGACATGTGTCAAATAAGGCATAAGATAAGATAAGATATGCCTTTATTAGTCCCACAGTGGGGAAATTCCAGGGTTGCAACGCACAGATCAAGAACAGCAGGAAAATGTAGCATGCAATAAAACAAGATAATAAATAATGGCTTAAAATAATTTTTAAATAGACTTTGAAATTTATTATATAAATAAATGTATATGTACAAGTCAAAATAAAATAGAAAAATAAGTAATAAAATATGAAATCACTGGTGTATACAAGAGACAAGAAAGGCAAATCTTATAATTTCAAAGTTTTCTGTTGAATCTGGCCTTTCCCCCTCCCACTCCTCCCATTGGTCAACTTTTATCATGTCTGAGAATGTCATACCGATATAACCACACACATCACAGTGAGGTATGAACTTTCAGGGAAGCAGCTTTAGTTACCTCTTCAAGACAAAATAAAATTATACGTGTACATAAATTGTGAAAGAATCAATACAGTAAAAAAATAAATAAAAATCACACCACTGTAATCCATACCGCCTTAAGAACGAACAGGCTGTGCACCTTATGTTTCCAACTCTCCTTTCACCTCTGCTCCAAAAAAAGCAGCCTCTCCTCGCTTCCTTGTCACTGTGCATCATTCATGCTCTCCCCACTGAGGTTCTTGACCCGTTACCAGTGACAACTAATGAGAGGTGCAACCCGCTCTGTCCATTTAATATCTTCTAAGTACTCCGGCCTGCTCCATTACCTCCTAACAAGAATCTCGCACCTGAAGTTACCCACAATGCCTCTCTTCCCCCCTGCTTCCCTTCATCCCTGGCCCTGTCAACCTGCGCTTCGCCCTGTTGCAAATTACAAAACACATGAACCCTTTTGCTCACAAATGAGGAAAAATAGGCTTTGAAGAGTGCCATTTATTCAAATCCTGGCTGACAGGGGAGAATCTGTGATCCCATTTCTCTGGATAAGGCACAAAAGAAGGGCAATCGCACCAAACATTTTACAGCCTTCTAAATGACAAGTTTCATTGAGGTAGAGCTAATATCTGAGGGAAGCTGAGAGACGCTGTCCATACTGAGGAAATGGTTCAGGTGGAATTAGGGGGAAAAAAATGCTCCTCTGTGCATGCCCCATCTCATTGTCCCCAATATCTCCGTCTTAATGGTTCTCCGGTTAGCAACGTGTAATTCTAGCCCGCTCCATTCTCTTTGCTCACATTTATAGATCAAAGACAATGCAATAGCAATACGCCTCTTCTGTTTTCCTTTCCAACGTAAATGATTTGTGACTAAATGCTTGAAACAATAACTGCTTCTTTGCGGATAGAATGGCCCGGACATTGAACTGCCCTAGATGCAATATTGTAATCTAAATCTGCAATGTGATGTTGAGGACATAATTACTCAGGTATGGCTCTTACTCATCCTTCAAAAGTCTCCTCCCTCTGGTTCATGCCTCAATCTCTTCACAAGTGCACCCCCCGCTACGCCACCATGAAGCTAGGCGCCACTTTAAGGTCATTTTCCCGGTGTCTAATTTTACCCATGGGTGCACTCGAGTAGAGCGTATAGAGCAGCCATCATTTTAAACACTTGTTTCAGGCGCTATTTCATCCCCAGTTTATGTCCCTTCATTCAGAGGTGATGGAGTGTTAATGAACAGGCAGAAGGAGGTATTTTGGCTGGGCTCCTATGAGAAGCTCCTCTGGGAAAACACATTACTGAAGACAAAACTGTAAATAGCCAAGTTCAGGGTTCACAATAATGTGTTAAAATCAAAATGGTGTTGTTTTGTAATATATGCTATGGCTGCTCGATTATGGAGACAAAGGGTCATGACAGAGGGTTCGGGTTAGGGTTAGGGTTATTTTCGCAATGTCAAATTAACCTGCAGAGGAAATAGCCATGCATTTACCCTAGATTTGACTTAACAGTTTTTGGATGCCATACTATTACTCCTACCTTAAAATATTTTACAATTTAACAGTACTTTTACTTGAGGAAAAGTTTTGATTAGCCTTGCCACTGTGAGTAAGTCTATAAATGTTAAATCTTTATGTTGATCATATGAAATGATTTTCACATTTGTGTTTTATTATTTATTATTTTATTTAAACTTCAAATTGTAAATCTGATGTTATCTCGAGACAGCTCTCGGGTATAATTAATAGTAGTTGTTTCCCCAAAATTAGTTTTTACTTGTACCTTTATTTCTTGGACCACTACTTCATTACTTCTACTTAAGTAATGTAGTGCAAGTAAAAAAAAAATAAATAAAATTAAAAAAAAACTTCCATATCATTTTGGCTACTCTCGATTTACATGTTTTATTGTAGAGGGGCTTGCTCCAGGTTTGACAAAAGAACAAGAGCCATCATTTACAATAGAATTGAATTAATAGTTGCTCTTTGTTCGAAAACACCAGATAATTGTACCAGAAAGGTGCAATTTTTATAATTGCAATTACATTTTTACTATACTCTACCAATACAGTATACAGCAGTGACATCGTCTGGTATCCCCTTTTCCTATATGAATAAGAAACTTTTGATGGCAAGACAAATGACCCCGTCCTACCCCAGTGTGAATGAGGTGCAGTTGGATCTCTTTTCCAATCTGCCCTATGCAACTGTGGTTACGTGGGTAGGATTTTGATTTTTTAAATTGTAAGAAAATATTGCATATAGGCAGGTGACGATACACCAAACTAATGGCCACTTATTCCAGAGACTGCCCACTGTTTTCCTTAGCAGTCACACGTAAATTATTGTCCAACTTCACATTAACCAAATTTACTTTTTCACATCTTTTGGTTGTCAAAGTGAACTTTGGAGTTGATTGAATGTGTCCCACTGACATGCCTGGCTGTGTGACTGGGGCCTGGTGAGAGCTAATCAACAGATCCAGAGAAAGGGAAAATAACAAAGGCCAGAGCTGGAGGTGTCAACTCACATGAACGGTACACTGAGCCACTGGGACCACATGACTCACACTGTCTCAGTGTGTTAGACCTGGGGCACCAGTCACTACAGATTTTTTACATAAATACATCTAGCAGTGCTATCCATAAGTAAATTAACATAAAAAGACACACTATCTTGTCTGCAGAATGTCTTAGATGTTTTGTCAGCACATTTGTAAGACAGTGCCTCGATCTCTGTTCACAGAGCTCATGCAATTTAACCTTTTGCAGCACGATGAATTCTCACACGATTTGTGACACACATCTCGTGCAGTTGTATAATATTCTGAATTTCATATCACCTCCAAAGCAAACAACAGTATCTGATTCCACTGTTGCCATGGTCGTGGTTGGCTGCTCTTGTATTGACTGGCTGGCACACTGAGCAGTTTTGGGTTTTTTTATGTTACAATTTACTTAATATTTGGGGATTTTGACCAACTAAGATATGCAGCTTGTGCAATTCACAGAACAGAAGTTAAGGACTACTGATTTGTGTGATTTGAACAGTTCTTTTTTTCTGTATCCATGGCGACCCAGCTTGGAGATTGCTATGCTAGCCAGCTAGCTATGAAATGCAACAGACTTTGTACAGTAATGCAATGGGCTTTCTACACTAAATATAGCTGAAGATGTTCCAGAAGAAACATCTCATCATTGATAGAAACAATAGATCAGAGAGAGGCTTTAATAGAGGCTTTCCTGTTGTGTCTCCAGAATTCACTTGGCTTCCTCTGGACACTGTTGTGATGGCTGCAGGACACAGAGGAGGGACACTTTTGTCCTGAGCACTGCTACACTTCTCAAACTGCTCTGACAGTGGCTCTGTTGAGCTGCACTGAGATTTTTGTTTGAGCTTTTCTGTTATTATTGTATTTTACAGCTTGATGTGCTTAAATTGTCCCTCTGGCACAAATTAAGTGATTCTGATTTGCCCAACCTTTGGTTATGTGTATTATAACATATACATCAAATCAAACTTTATAGCATGTAGCTCAAAGTGCTTTCCAATTAAAATAATTTCCTCATATCTACCCACCCACAACCAGATTTAGCTTCACACAGACAGATGCCTCAGACACACCTTACATCTTTATACAGTACATCTGTGACTACACATACACCGTAAATATTGTTAGCATATGACTCACTGTCCCTGTCACCTACACTCCTTCTTAACCTAAAACAAAGCCAGGGAGGTGGATATGAAAGCAACTCACTTTTAAGGCCTTCAGTAGCTGCTGCTGCTGCTGCTGCTGCTGCCGCCGCCACCGCTGCTGCTGCTGTTGGGAGTAGAGCATTGTAAGACCAGTGGCTTCTGCCCACAAGGCGAGAGCATTCTTTACACCTGTCTCCCAGGATAAGTGGCTTGTCACTGGCAAAGCTAATCTGTTGCTACGCTCAGTCACACTCAATCCCCAGTGCAGCCCCTGTGTGTCCTTGGATCTCTGCTGGCTTTGGACCCACACAAGGGGCTTTTGATCGGAGTAAACACACAGGCATATCCCTGGTCAACTAGACTTGGCTATTTGACCACTCAGCAGGCAGGGAAGACCTTATGTAATCGTCTTTCACTGTGAATATAACATTTTAGTGTAATGATGATTGAGTGCATTTATTATAGGTCACTACCTTAGCAAACCTGGAGCACATGTAGATGGGGAGCCCAGGTTCATCATTTTCTGTTCCCAGAGCTAATACTTTTGTTGTGTGCTTGAGCAACACACAGAAGCACCTTTATTTAGAAGAATCCAATTAAAGCTATTTTTTTCTAGGGAATCCTGGTAAAGAGATGGCAAATTTCAACACAAGATGTTTTTTATGTTACATTTTTACTTAATATACTTGCAAATAATAAATGCACAGAATATGAAAAACATTAATAACATCCTTCTAACCCTAATACTTCAGCTTGGATTTACAAAATCAATCAATCCTTCCTTATTACAAGCTGTGGATGCTCAATTTCTTTGCAGTGTGGCTATTTACCATTCAATAAAGTAAAAGTCTGTTTGCTTGGTTCTACTCAAACTTTGACCAGGATATACTGAGAAAAGTTAAATTAATGTGCGTCATAACATTTTGTGATTAATAATCATACCATGCTCGTGCTAATGGAGAAAGCGTTTGGAGCCTTAATTTGATGTTGAAGGACAGACCCTCACAGAGCACAGTTCTTTTTGCGCTTGTTTGGCATTTGGGAGTGGGCATAGAAGTAGCATGTGGGACGAGATGTGCTGTATCATCCTATTAATGCTTCTGTCCTTCACACGGCACACAGGACGCTCACCACTGGAACCAGCTCCTGTATCATAATCATAATACTAGACACGCCTACTACTAAGACAAGACTCAGAGGTTAAACTGAAAACACTTACAAGTCTAGCTTTTGATGGCTTTTGATATCAGAGCTACTGCAGATACAAAACACAAGTTAGGGAGCACTTGCTTCATGTGGGAAACTTTGATCAAGATTAAAGGTGCATTATGTAACTTTTCAGGTGGCGGGTTTGCCAGTGGCTCATGTTTATGGAGATGTTATTGTTTTGCCTGAAATGTTCCACAGTATGGCATCAAACACATTTATGTCCATGTAGACAAGAAGGGGGTGCCACAAGGACAAGTTACAGGTCAGATCTGTGGAGAGGGGACCTTCGTAAAGGTTTTTAAGCTATTGTTGAGCCATTAAAACACATAATTTAATAGGTAATTTAATGCGATTCCACGCAAGTAATAATGTTTCCATGAAGACAAAGCAGGTGACGGCCCCTTTCAGAAAAGTTACACAGTGCACAAAATAATCAGTTCCACAATTTGCATGACTGACCAATTATTTATTGACAAAAAATAAATAATAAGTATTTTTGATTGAAATTACCTCCAAATAAGAATTTCATATAGTCTGTTAAGCAACCTTGGCATTTTTTCCATCACAACGCTTCAAATTGAAAATAAATGACAGGTGACACATTCAAACCTGACTGAAGAAAGTAGTCGACTTAATTTATACAACATTGGTCTGGGCTTCAGATCTCTCAAGCCTCACTCACAGTCCATCTATAATGAGTGTTCATTAAAGTGTCAGTCTGGAAGTGAACGCTAACAAATTGGTTCAAAGTACAAGGATCCCAAAAGTGTGTGCAGAGCTGGAGCTGCAGAGAGTCAATGTCATGAACCAAACTCAAAACAAAGTAAAAATTTGTCCATTCATTATTAATTATTGCATTTATATAATGCCTGTCAAGACACCCAAAGCGCTTTACAGTTCATTGTTCATTCACTGCACAGTGGTGTGGCAAGCTACTATTGTAGCCACAGCTGCTCTGGGGCAGATTGATAAGATAAGATTTACGATAACAAAAGCCTTATTTGACACACAATTTTCAGTTTTGCAACAGAAAGATAAGAACAGCAGGAGAATAGAAATGTGATCAAAAACCATGATAAATACTAAATCAAGACGTACACCTAACCAATCTAATTAAAGTATTAGAAATGCTTTGAATAGAGTTAAAATATAAAAATGCATAAAGATGGTAAAATAGAACACTGTGCTAGAACTAGAGTAAAAGGATACAAAACTAGAGTATGTACAATAAGTGGTATTGATGATGTACAGTACAGCATATGGACAGAACAGACAGCAGGTATAGTGACTTCAGTGTATTTTACAGGTGGCAATACACATTATTTTATTCATCTTTCCCATTGCTCATAGTTCTGTACAGGTTGAAGTAGTATCAGCAGCTGTATGGGTCTTAGATGCACAAAGGCGCAAAAACACAGACAATAACTGGTTCAAAATTGTCCAGTAAAATAGCCTGGCTTCTTGGGTGACAGATTTCACACTTGTCATTTGGACACAACATGTCCTGTCATTCGGGAAGTGTGGATCACTCATATTTGCCTACTCATTTGAATGTGTTAAAAATTCTCAAAACTTTTTAAACACCACAGTTTTGCAGTTAATCATATAAAAGGACCAAGAATTGCATTACATTTATACAGCACATTTCCAGGCACTTCACATTTTTTGTGGATTGGTAGGTGACTTTAGGGTGAACATCCATCCATTTTCTTCCTCTTATCCGGGGCCAGGTCGTGGGGGCAGCAGTCTAAGTAGGGACTCCCAGACTTCCTTCACCCCAGCCACTTCCTCCACATCCTCCAGGGGGACCCCAAGGCGTTCCCAGCTCAACCGAGAGTCCTGGATCTTCCCCAGGGCCTCCTCCCATTGGGACATGCCCAGAAAACCTCCCAAGGGAGGCATGCAGGAGGCATCCAGAACAGATGCCCGAGCCACCTCAGCTGCCTCCTCTCGACGTGTAGGAGCATCGGCTCTACTCCGAACTCCTTCCATGTGACTGAGCTCCTCACCCTATCCCTAAGGGAGCGCCCAGCCACTCTGCGGAGAAAACACATTTCAGCCGCAATCTTGTCCTTTTGGTCATTATCCAGAGCTCATGACCATAGCTGAGAGTAGGAACACAGACTGACCGGTAAATCGAGAGCGTTGCCTTTCGGCTCAGCTCCCTCTTCACCGCAATGGTCCGGTATAGTGACCTCATCACTGCCGACGCTGCACCAATCCACCTGTCAATCTCACGCACCATCCTCCCCTCACTCGTAAACAAGACCCCAGAGATACTTGAACTCCTCCACTTGAGGCAGGAAATCTCCACCCACCTGGAGAGGGCAAACCACCTTTTTCTGGTCAAGAACCAATGACCTCGGATTTGGAGGAGCTGATCCTCATCCCAGCCGCTTCACACTCGCCTGCAAACCATTCCAGTGCACGTTGGAGGTCCTGGTCTGATGAAGCCATCAGGACAGCATCATCTGCAAACAGCAGAGATGAGATCCTGCAGTCCCCAAACTGGATTCCCTCTGGCCCCTGGCTGCGCCTTGAAATCCTGTCCATAAATACAGTGAACAGAACCGGTGACAAAGGGCAGCCCTGGTGGAGTCCAACATGCACCGGAAACAGGTCCGACTTACTGCCGGCAATGCGAACACAGCTCCTGCTCCGGTCATACAGGGACCAGACAGCCCTTAGCAAAGAGCCTTGGACCCCATACTCCCAGAGTATTCTCCACAGGACCCCACGAGGGACACGGTCGAGTGCCTTGTCCAAATCCACAAAGCACATTTGGACTGGTTGGGCAAACTCCCATGAATTCCCGAGCACCCGGTGGAGAGTACAGAGCTGGTCCAGTGTTCCCCGGCTGGGACGAAAACCATACTGCTCCTCCTGAATCCGAGGTTCAACTATCGGTCAGATTCTCCTCTCCAGCACCCTCCAACTTTAGTGTGAACATTTCATTTGAATTCATCTGATTTAATTTTCTTATTGCCAAAACTAAATATATAATCTTTTTCATGTAATTATTTTATCAAATGAAAATAATTTTGTTTTTAAAAGGTTTATGTTTAATTAACAAAATATTTTGATGTAAATGGTGAGATTATGGTGAGATTTATTTTTCAACGGGTAAACTGGTAGTTTTTGACAGTTTTACTTTTCTGAGAGTTTAAATGTACCAAACAAAACAAAGACAGCGGGCATAAATGATGACTGCTATGAAGCCATGAGCCAAGGGGACTGTATAATTTCAGAAAGCCTCATAATACAACCCTCTCCATTCATTGGAGCTATTTAAATCACAGAAAGTGAGGGAAGCCTTTGGCCAAATGTGCTGACTCAACTGGAGCCTATTTGGATTCTGTTTTTTGTGTTTCATACAGTACCCACCTCTGATGTGTTCAGTGTACAGTGGACATGTCAGCTCTGATATGGCCATGCATCCCAGTGTGGCATGATTCACTGAGGTTTAGGCAAATTTACAGAAGGAAAATAGTGAAGAACAAAAATAGAACTTGATACCAAACATTCACTGTAAGTGCAACAAATAACACTAGGTACTAAAATGTAATGTAGTTAGGGTGACCACCAGCATGAAACAGGAAAGGAGGACACTTGTGTCCAAAAAGGAGGACAAAGGCCCTAAAGTGAGGACACCTTTTTTTTTTCCCTCGATGGAAAATATTATTATTATTATTATTATTATTATTATTATTATTATTATTATTATTATTATTATTATTATTATTATTATTATTATTATTATTATTATTATTAACGAGGTCCAACGTGCTCCATAAGCATAAGAAATCCAGGGTTCTCTACAAAGGCGAATGGTAAGTCACTCATTGCGATCATTTGTGCTCCTGGCTGTGTTCTCCTGTGCCTTGGCACTGTCAAGGGGCATTTTTTGTCTCCTTTTCAATCTCTCCTGCAGCGTGAGCTGACTCGTCTTTGGCTGGGTTGCCTGTAACTCGCTGTATTGTGTCGGGTGTTTGTTTTTGAGGTGCCGTATCGGTTTGTTGTGTTAAATGTCGCCCTTTCCTTTCCACCCCTTGCAATCCCAAGTTTACATATCCCACCGTTTGCTATGTCAATGTTGTTGTCATCAACTTTATAGTATTTCCAGACCCAGACATACTCGCCAAACATTATAGCGTTCTTATAGCGTTCTTATAGCGCTCATTATAGCGCTCATTATAGCGCTCTTCTTATCTCCTCTCTGTACTCGCGCTTTGCGCTTCGAGCTGCTTCCGTGTATTTAACCAATAGCGTGTCATGCCGCACGCGTTGATGTTTCTGTGTGAAGTCTCACTCTGTGCCACCGCATAACCATAGATCTCATCTAGGATATGTTAAAAAATAATAAGAATACTTGCTACTAGCAAGTGTAAAAATAATGGGTGGGGGTTTATGACGATTTATGCAACGGTGGGCGACGAGGGTCCGAAAGGAGGACAAAATGTAAAAAAGGAGGACATGTGACAGACGGGCGGACAGACAGCTCTAAAACCGGACTGTCCAGACGAAATCCGGACGAATGGTCACCCTAAATGTAGTGTAGGAAATACTGTAAAACTGTGTTGTCACAACATTTATAGAATCAAATTTTCAACAAAATATTTATCTAATATAATTTAGTTTCTTTAATTTTACCATGTGGTCTTATACTAGTGTTAGTATTGATTATTAGCTGGGAATTTATATATTTTCGCAGCTAATTTGAAAGAGAATGCAATTTTCTTTTTTATTCTTTGTATTTTTCAAAACTAATCTGAAGGCCTCATCTTTACAAAAAACTATTTAAACAAGTTTTTCAAATCTCAGTTTGTATTATTCATGAAACATTTATTATTGTCAGTCCGCAGTCATTCACAGAGTCACACAGTATTTAAGATTCATGAAGGGATTCACAATAATCTGTTTTGAACAAAAGCTTCATTGAATTATAAGTGTGATAAAGTGCTGCTGGCTCTGATCTTTCCGACTCACTGCATGGGCAGGCCAGACCCATCAAACACATGGACTTTAGCTGCAGTCTCCTCAGGGCGTCCCAAACTGTGGTATTTTTTTAAACCTAAGCTGTAATATTGATCCACATGAGAAAAGAACATAACTTTTATTTATCTGTTTGTATTAATACGAACACAAAAAAGACTATAAAATGTAAATACCAGCAGAACCTTTTGTTCAGAAGAGATTAGTAAATCCAGGGCTGAAATTATCCAAATGATTTTAGTGGTGTTGTATGGAGTTTAAAAACACATTGGAACACTTCCTATATTGACACTAGGGCTGTCAAACGATTAATTTTCTTGATCGCAACTAATCTCAGAAATTTCATAGTTAATCGCGATTAATCGTGATTTATTTTGCATGTTTAAAATTGATATCTTGCAGTAAGACCGTGCAAATCTAAAGTTAAACTCACAATGCAAAGTATTTCTCACCATTTTTTTTATTTCAAAAAAGTGCAGAGAAAGGAAAAAGTAGCAATGAACCAGTAATAGTGCTTACTTTGAGAAATTGTAAATAAATGATTGAAGCCTGCTCGAGCTGCCTACGGATGCGTAGAAGGAACAAAATACTAGCAAACTCAAAATAGCGCGTTTAACCGACAATGAGTTTAATTAATACAACCAAATGAGCTGCATATGGATGGTAGAATTGCGGAAAATGCTGGCAAACTCTGATCGCGATTAAAAAAATTGTTCGCGATCATAACTCTAATCGCGATTAATCGCGATTAACGCGTTAATATTCCCAGCCCTAATTGACACATAACATTACAAGGTGATGCGTTTTCCATTTCCATTAAACAAAACACAACTCTGGGTATGTTTTTTGATGAGAAAACAACCATTATAGCATAGATCATAAACTAGCGTAACATGGGTATTAAGAGTTGACTAATTATTGCACTTTACAACTCAGACTTGATGAAACTTGAATTTGAATAAATATGTAATAACATGATATCTAATTATTCTTCTGTCTCTTTCCACAGCCAACCCCACCGGTGCCAGTCCTAAAGGTTTCCCCGGGTCGGCGGAGGTTTTCAGGGAGTCGAGCAGCACGACAGGGATGGTGGTGGGCATCGTAGCAGCCGCCGCGCTCTGCATCCTCATCCTTTTATACGCCATGTACAAATACCGCAACAGGGACGAAGGCTCTTACCACGTGGACGAGAGCCGAAACTACATCAGCAACTCGGCGCAGTCCAACGGCACTGTCGTCAAGGAAAAACCTGTCAACACCGCAAAAACGTCAGGCAAAAACAAGAAAAATAAAGATAAGGAGTACTATGTGTGATACGAGGAACTTTCTATACTGGATTGACTTGACTGAAAAGACAAATCATGTGTACAGTATAAACAAAGATGATAAAACACTATTTAGTCATTTATTTCCTACACTTTGGAAACTAAATGAAGGGAAATGACTTGAAGAGACTGTCTGAAAACTCTGGTTATAAGTGAACAGAAGACCAAACAACATTATCCCATATGTTGCTTAGTTTGGCGTCACGAAGAGCATCATCTATCTCCTTTGTTCTTGGTACAAACAAGGGGGCACAGATGCACTTTACAAAAAAAGGAGATTCAGCAACTCAATGTTTTCATTTACATTGCCTGTGTTTGTGTTGTTGAGACTTTTTTCTAGCCGAAAGAAATATTACATGCATAACTACACCAATCCATGTTGGACTAAAAAAAAAAAAAAAATCGGCTAGTGGAGATCTATGGATGTCCGTGGAATCAGCAGCAAAAATACAGCCAGGAAAGACTTACGTTTGGCTGAGCTGCTGCGGTGTTACCAAGATAAAAACAGGATTACGGTTTCTTTCAAAAGACCACATTTTAGAGGAACAAAATGTCCATTGTGCCAGTAAAGAAATCTGGATGCCTTTTCGTTTGAACTCCGAATTGTGAGTTCTTTCAATAAGTCCGGAGAGGAGAGGAGAACGGGAGCCAGCCATGCACGCAAAATTATCTTAAACCAGTACATATGTTTATATACAGTACAACCACCAATCTATATGTGCTTTCTGGACTGTGACAAAGTGGTGTTTTATAGCCTGTTGTATAGATGATGCAAAACTATAACTGCTCCTCGAACCATTTCTTTTGGAATAAAATGGATAAAATGTGGACAAAAAGAGAACATAAGTGTTATTAAATGTTGCTAGACATAGACAATTTTATGAAGACATCTGCATAAAGAGTTTGGTTTTTCAGTTGGGTATTTCCTCCTATTTTGTGTTACTTATATAATTTTTATACAAAACGGTAGCCAACCCAGTTCCCGCCAAAACAAACTGCAAAATGCTGATAAAACATGGAGAGGTATGGCAAAGTTGTGTTTCAAAGAGATTCTGGTAGAAAACACTGCCTTCCTCTGTATCCCCTGGTGCAACATGAGTGAGAGAATGAATGGATGTGTGGTAATGTGCAATGGCTACACCCAGGCCAGCTCCAAATAACAGTCCATTTCAACTGTTCTGTGTATTTTCTGTCATTCTGTCAGTCACTTCTGCTTTCCAGAGACCTGTGCTTGGAATGAGTATGAGGAAAATGATCATGAACTATAAATGACAATTATCAAGGCTCTTTGTTTGCTCATTTTTTCGTTACTTGTTTTTTCATTGTAAATCTTCTTGTACCAAACATAAAAATATACGAAAATAGTTTTTGGGGAAATAAATGAATAAAATAAATAAGAAATTAAATGCAAGTGACCTCTTTAACAAGTTCAGTAAAACACAACTTTGAGGCCATTATTCATAAGGATTTGGAAAATTATGTAATGTTGTTTATTTCTTATACATATGCAGGATGTTCAGTGTTTAAGCATGGGTCATAAACAAAAAAAAGCTAGTTCATTTTATGCACAAAAACCAACATCATTATAACATCCATAAATGCATATTAATAATACATGCTCAAGCTCACCCAGAATGTGGCACTAAAGAAGTCTCACCCTTCACTCTGCATTGCTGCAGATGCAAATACGGTTTATGCACAAGCTTGTAGCCAACATTAAGATGGGATAAAACAGATAAGAGACACTCAACATGTCACTTTTTCATTTTTTATTTATTTATTTATTTGTTTATTTTAAATAAACTCTTTCCCTATCAGCTAAAGTTCACTAGGCTAAACTAAGAGCCAGTTCTTTACTCAGTTACCTTTATCTCAGTTAGACTGGTGTAATAGCCTAAATTTATTCAGAGGATCAAATATACATGGTACTTGACAAAGGAGTGTCTCTTAACACTTTACAGAACAGAGATAAGAGCCATGGATGAGAGCCCGCTCAGCTCAGGCCTGCACAGTGGCTGAGGACGGACTCTACTGACAGAGCTCCTCACAGCTCCTTCTGATCGGAGCAGTCCACACAGACAAATGGGAAACACGCACAAAGGTGTGATGTAACGGATGAACTGGATTGAAGGCTGCAGCAGCAGATGGTTCCCACAGAGTCGGCCGACTGTCACAGCTTTTCATCAGCTGCTCAAGCAGCTTTTAATGTGATAACGTGCTCTGTGTGATATGTTACAGATTTCCATATGGAGAATCAGCTTTTCACTTGGCTGCATACTGCCCAAGGACACGTCCACACACACATGCTCACGGACTAGTTTGTTACACCATTACAGAGGCATATTTTTAAAAGTATATGACAAACTAAAATCATTTCAAATGTGTTTGGTCATGTGTCTGCACTGCGGCCTTTACTTAGTCCACTGAAGCTAGTACTGTTACAACACTTATTCTTTTATTCTTTTACTTATTCTTTTACATATTTTTTCATGGAATATAAGAAGTCCTTCCTCTGCAGTAGTCAACGCTTAATGACTGGAATTATTACATAGAGCCAATAAAGGTTAAGAAGGAGAACCCATTATCATACACAAGTACTCCCAAAGATTTATTAAAGATAATTTATGAAACCACGTCCAGAGATCCGGTTGTCGAGGCCCCTGCCTTCAACTGCCGCTAGATCTCCCTGCACCGGCCCCCTATGGATCCTCCTGCGGGTGGTGGGTGAGCTCAGTCACACGGGAGGAGCTCGGAGTAAAGCTGCTACTCCACATTGAGAGGAGCCAGGTGAGATGGCTTGGGCATCTGTTTCGGATGCCTCCTGGACGCCTCCCTCGGGAGGTGTTCCGGGAGGAGGCCAGGGGGCAGACCCAGGACACGCTGGAGGGACTATGTCTCCCGGCTGGCCTGGGAATGCCTTGGGGTCCCCCCGGAGGAGCTGGAGGAAGTGTCCAGGGTGAGGGAAGTCTAGGAGTCCCTGCTTAGACTGTTGCCCCCGTGACCCAGCCCCGGATAAGTGGAAGAAAATTGATGGATGGATGGAATTCATGAAGCAAAGTGAGTTTAGATGAGTCAATAAAAACATGGTCTGAAGCCTCTTTGTAAATACAGTACAAATTACACTGTTCTGAGGAATAATATATAATAAAACAAACAGATGGTGTACAGTTTAAAGCATTAGTTAGAGACTGCCTGAAGTTGCAGAATAGTCAAATTGCATTACCTTGCAACTCATTCATTATGAAAAATGTCATTAGTTTCTCACAGGGGAAGAAGTATTGACAGCTGTCTGACTCTTGATATGTGCACCAGCCACTGCAGCCTCTATTCTCACATCAATGACTTCAACTGCCAGGACTTATGTAAGATGTGCAGAATCCTACATACACAGTGTAGTCCTGTCTCCTACATAAACAGTGTAGTCCTGTCTCCTACATTCTCAGTATAATCCTGTCTCCTGCATAAATAGTCTAGTCCTGTCTCCTACATAAGCAGTGTAGTCCTGTCTCCTACATTCTCAGTATAATCCTGTCTCCTGCATAAATAGTCTAGTCCTGTCTCCTACATACACAGTGTAGTCCTGTCTCCTACATTCTCAGTATAATCCTGTCTCCTGCATAAATAGAGTAGTCCTGTCTCCTACATTCTCAGTTTTGTCCTGTCCTACATTCTCAGTATTATCCTGTCTCCTAGATAAGCAGTGTAGTCCAGTCTCCTGCATAAACAGTGTAGTCCTGTCTCCTACATAAGCAGTGTAGTCCTGTCTCCTACATAAGCAGTGTAGTCCTGTCTCCAACATGCACCAGTACAATCTCTCACTCACACATCCAAGAGCTGAGTGGGGTTTGTGAAGACCAGGCCCTGCTCTGGACAGTCAGCTGCAGTCAGTCCACCTCCAACCTGACCCTGACCTGGACTCAGGTTTTTTTTTTCAGAGTTGTGGAGAGAGTTGAGTTGTGGACACGTCTGGACTGCAACAACACTACTTTAGTGTACTAGGATAGAAAAGCATAAATACTAAATAAACAGCCAAACAGGACACATATGATCCTGGAGGCGTTTTGAGTTATTCACAGAGATAGATTCTAAGCTTTCCAATGATGTCTTACACATGAAAAGCTGACAATATTTGAAGAAGTTGTCGCTATTTGAAATCATGCACAGCAGATTTTCGAAAGCTCTGAAAAAAGCTTGTGAACTTTCCTCTCTTCAGCCCTCCTTGCCTAATTTGCATGACATTAAGCTAAGCCCTCCCCCATCATGACTATCACTGTGGTGTGTTAATGTCCAGGCAGGTCAGAATCATTCAATAATTTAATAATACACAGGATAATATGTTAAGTCAAAATTTACAACAAAATTTACTTATAGTCAGGAAGTACTAATAGCATAGCAAAGTAACCAATATAATTTTTAAAAAGTAATAAAATATGTAATAAAATACCAAGGTACAGGTATTTAAGGAGTATTTCACAGGAGGTAAGATAAGATAAGATAAGATAAGATAAGACTTTATTGATCTCACACAGGAGAAATTTACTTGTCACAGTAGCTCCAGGTAGGGACAGTTTGAACAAGAAGACAAGTGCATGCAGGCAAAATGGCATAAAGATAGGTAGTAATAATAATAATAATAATAAAATAAGTAATAAATCGAATAATAATAATAGTAGTAATAATAATAAAAACAAAAACAGGGAGAGTATTGAAAAATTGGAAAAACGATATTGCACGATAGGAGTATTGAAAAAACAACAATATTGCACATTGGGAAAACGATATTGCACGGTAGGACTATATAGTAGAATTATACAGTCTGATGGCGGTGGGGATGAAGGATCTGCGGTAGCGCTCCTTCTTGCACTGGGAGTGCCTCAGTCGGCTGCTGAAGGAGCTGCTCAGCTCCTCTACAGTCCGGTGCAGAGGGTGAGCGGTGTCGTCCATGATGGACGTGAATTTGGCCAGTACCCTCCTCTCAGCCACCTCCTCTACAGAGGACAGCCCAGGACAGAGCTGGCCCTCCTGACCAGCTTGTTGAGTCTTTTTCTGTCCCGTTCTGTGCTGCTCGGGGCCCAGCAGACGACAGTGTAGAGGAGAGCAGAGGCCACCACAGAGTCATAAAAAGTCTTGAGCAGAGGCCTGCACACTCCAAAGGACCTCAGTCTCCTCAGGAGGTGGAGGCGACTTTGGACCTTCTTGTACAGGGCGTCGGTGTTGTGGGACCAGTCCAGTTTATTGTTGAGGTGAACACCCAGGTACTTGAAACTGTCCACAGTCTCTATGTCCTGCCCCTGGATGTTCACCGGTGAGTCAGGTAGTGGTCTCCTCCTGAAGTCAATCACCAGCTCCTTTGTCTTACTGGTGTTAAGTAGGGCTGCAACAACTAATCGATTAAATCGATTAAAATCGACTATTAAAATAGTTGGCAACTAATTTAGTAGTCGATTAGTTGAGTCTGTGTTGTTATAGCCAACTGATATAAGTACAGTTGTGGCAGGAAACAAACCAAAACCACGGTGACACTGACTTGGATGGCTGGATCATACAGTATACTGATCTATGGGTTGGATGCCGAGCGTCATCAAAAAAGAAGAGCACCAATGTTGAGCCTTCTTTAGTTGACTAGTTTACGTGACGAAGTCCAAACTGCGATCAAGCCCACCGCCTCTCGCAAACCAGAAATCGCCGCTAGAGCTGTGGAAGCGCTTGTTTTTAACAGCCTCAGTGCAGCGTATGAAACAGTGCACCGTACCGTGATGTAATGTGATGTTATTTCATGACACACAACTGAAGACACTAAATGAGCACAATCTTTTTATTGACTTTTAACTTGTCGCGGCCCTTTATTTGCTCCAAATAGGCCTATTATATCAAGGATACTGCTGTTACTTTGTACGGCGCACTGTTTCATACGCTGCAGTGAGGGTGTTCAAAACAAGCGCTCCCACAGCTCTAGCGGCGATTTCTGGTTTGCGAGAGGCGGCGGGCTTGATCGCAGTGAAGTCCTAACGGGAGAATCGTTAAAAAAAAAAATGCACACGTGAGAAATGGCGGAGGTGAACGCAGACGGTAATGTTGCAGCAGGAGAGGCCAGTGTTAGCAGAGACAAACATGTACGACCCAAGTCGTGAAAAGTATGGGAGCACTTTACATTAACACCTTCAAAGAACAGTGTTAGGTGCAAAATGTGCACAGCTGATCTGGCATGGCATGGCAGCACAACATCACTGCATGAGCACCTGAAGAGAAAGCACGTTGGAGCCATGGATGAAGGAGATTCACGGTGTGAGTGAGTGCAAATGAGTTTATTACTGTTGAACCAGTCCTCTATGGTCTATGAATCATATGTTAAACAGAAAAAAAAAAGTCTTTATGTATTTGCTTTATATAATTGTTGTTCAGCTCATTTCAAGCTGAAGACTTAAATGTTCTTTTCCCCCCATCTATGAACGAAAAAAAAAAACTCTCCACACTGTACAAAGTCATATGGCTGTTGTCATTACAGTTTTCAAACAATGCTGGTTGCACTGGAAGAAAAAAAAAGAAAAATGCTGGTTGCCCTTGATTACAAATTTTATTTTATAGATTTTGTGTTTTTGTTTTCACTGATTCTGCTTTATTTTTATACTGGTAATATATTCTTTTTACTGAGTTGCGGGAAAGCAACCTTTGTACGGATATACATTTCTCCACTGCCATGCAAAGTTTGTGAGTGAGTGCAAGTGAGTTTATTACTGTTGAACCACTCCATGGCCTATTGAGTCATGAAGAGTATTTGTTTTGTTAAAAATGCTGGAAATCAAAAGTTTTTTTCCTTCTTTTTATCCGATTAATAATCGATTAGTCGAAAAAATAATCGTCAGATTAATCGATTATGAAAATAATCGTTAGTTGCAGCCCTAGTGTTAAGGCTCAGGTGGTTGTGCCCACACCAGCCCACAAAGTCACTGATGACCGAGCGCTACTCCAGCTCGTTCCCCTCATACACACAGCCCACAATGGCCAAGTCGTCAGAGAACTTCTGGAGATGGCAGCTGTCCGTGTTATATGTGAAGTCCGAGGTGTATATGGTGAAGAGGAAGGGTGAAATGACAGTTCCCTGGGGGGCCCCAGTGCTGCAGACTACCACCTCTGACTCACAGCCGCGCAGCAGCACGTACTGTGGACGATCAGTGAGGTAGTCAATGGTCCAGGCAGCGAGATGTCCATCAACTCCCGCATCCTCCAGCTTCCCCCGCAGTAGCGCCGGCCTGATGGTGTTGAAGGCGCTGGAGAAGTCAAAGAACATGACTCTCACAGCACTCCCGGCGGTCTCTAGGTGGGTGAGCGCCCGCTGCAGCAAGTAGATGACGGCGTCCTCTACTCCTACGTTTGGCTTGTAGGCAAACTGCAGCGGGTCCAGGGTGGGGCTCACCACAGAGCGGAGGTGGCTGAGGATCACCCTCTCCATGGTCTTCATGAGGTGGGAGGTCAAGGCGACTGGTCTGTAGTGGTAGTTGTTTTGGGAACCGGGACCACACAGGAGGTCTTCCACAGGACGGGGACCTTCTCCAGGCTGAGGATCAGATTGAACATGTAGCAAAGAACCTCACAGAGCTGGTCTGCACAGTTTCTCAGCAGCCTGGGGCAGATACCGTCAGGTCCTGTGGACTTCCTCTGGTTGAGCTGCCTAAGTTCCCTCCTCACCTCGTTTGGTGTGATGGAGAGGGGGGAGTGAGGGGGGGGGGACTGGGGTGGTGGTGGGGGGTGGAGGGGGCTGGTGCTGGGTTGGGTCCGTGTGAAGGGGGAGGGCGATGTGGCCACTGGCCTGGGGAGGTGTGAAGAGGAGGAGAGTCGGCAGAGGGGCAGAGGGGGTGGGGGGGCGAGTCAAACCTGTTGAAGTAACGGTTTAATTCGTCCGCCCAGTGCTGATCACCATCAGCTGTCCCTCTGCCATTCTGTCCGAAACCAGACATGTTCCTCAGTCCTCTCCACACACCCCGTACATTGTTCTGGGCCAGCTGCTCTTCCATCTTCCTCCCGTAGTCCTTCTTAGCCCGTCGTATCCTCCATTGAAGCTCCCTCTGGACCCTTTTTTGCTCCTCTCTGTCCCCTGAGTTGAAAGGCCTTTTCTTCTGGTTCAGGAGGGCTTTAAGCTCAGGGGTGACCCAGGGATGGTTGTTGGAGAAGCACCGTACCCTCCTGGTTGGTACAGTGTTCTCCACACAGAAGTTAATGTAGTCTGTGATGCAATGGGTCAGGCCGTTGATGTCATCTCCGTAAGAGCCGCTGAACATGTCTCAGTCAGTGTTCTGGAAACAGTCCCTCAGACTCTCACAGGCCTCCTGGGTCCAAAGCTTCACAGACCGCTTCTGCGCAGGTTGTCTTTGCACCCTGGGTGTGTATTCCGGGAGCAGGTAAACCAGACAGTGGTCTAAGCGTCCGAGCGGGGGGAGGGGGGCGGAGGTGTAAGCGTCTTTGACGTTTGCGTAAAAAAGATCCAGGGTCCTATTGTCTCTCGTGGGGCACGTGATGTATTGCGTGAATGTAGGGAGAGTAGTGGATAGGGAGGTGTGGTTAAAGTCTCCCGTGATTAGAACGAGAGCACGCGGGTGGTCCGTCTGCAGTCTCGTCACTACAGTATGGAGCTGCTCGCATGTGGCCCCGCCATCCGCCGATGGAGGAATATAAACACAAAGTACGATGACATGTGAATATTCTCGTGGCAAATAGTAGGACCGCATGCCCACAGCAAGAAGTTTGATGTCCCGGGAGCACAGTTCATCTTTCACATGTACGTTCCCGGGGTGACACCAGCGTTCATTAACCCTCCTGTCGTGTTCGGGTCAAATCTGACCGTTTTACAACTTATAATACTCATAAATATTATGTTTTTCATCTGATTACCCCAAGACCTTATGATATCCTCCACACTGTCTACTTGAACATATAAAAGTGATGATCACCTATTTCATTCAATTTTGAGTGTTTTAATCAACCTTGTTACACCTGTGATGTTCCCGGTCAAAAGTGACCGCCATAGGAAATGAATGGGTATCCAGAGTAAATTCATTCAACATACAGAAAACATCCCCATACACACTGCCCCAGCTCACTCACACACACACACACACACACACACACACACACACACACATGCGCACACACAAACACACACGCACACACACATGCGCACACACAAACACACGCACACACACATGCGCACACACACACAAACACACACACAAACACACACACACCAGCAGCTATGGAATATGCAGGTCTACATGGGGAAACCCAGTACTGGAAGGGCCGGAAAAAAAACAGGGCATGCGTGTTGTGCTGGACATGACAACCGGTCTCCAAGGGCATAATATCACATGTGACAACTTCCTCACATCACATGTTCTTGGTCAGGAGCTACTGAAAAGAAAGCTCACCATTATAGGGACAGTGAGGAAGAACAAGCCCGAACTTCCCCCTGCGCTGGTATCGACCAGAGGAAGACAGGCACTCTCATCACAATTTGCATTCACTGACACTCACACTCTTGTGTCATACGTTTCCAAGAAGAACAGAAATGTCATCCTGATGAGCACAGTACACAAAGACGCCGCTGTCAGCACCACAGAGGACAGGAAGCCCCTGATGATCCAGGACTACAACAAGAACAAGGGAGGCATTAACTGCCTTGATAAGGTAATGTAAAGTCTCATCATGCATTTTATTTTATTTTTATCTAGGTGAATCATAGCATTTTGTGTACGACAGATTGAATATTGTTCCTAATCTCTTATTATTTATTGTTCCTTTATTGCAGCTTACTGGTACATACACCTGTAAGCGGATGACGGCTCGCTGGCCTGTGGCACTATTCCACAACATCTTGGATGTGTCAGCTTTCAACACGTATGTGGTGTGGACAGCAATCGACCCAACCTGGAATCAGGGGAAAAGTTTCAAGAGAAGACTTTTCCTCACAGAGCTGGGGAAAGCTTTGGTGACTCCTCTTATCAAAGATCAAAGTCTTATACAGCGACGCCAGCACTTTCCCCGCACACCAGCCTCCACCAGTCTGGTTAGGAGCATGCAAACTCCAGCCCCAGCCGCTGCCCTGGCTGCTCTCCCCCAACAAGGACATGGGCAGAAAAGGAAGCGTTGTGGCCTCTGTGCCCGTAGAGACATCAAAACGAGCCTGACATGCTGCAAATGTCATGCTTATGTTTGCAAGGCCCACTCTGACCTGAGTGTCACATGCCACTCACACACACACACACACACACACACACACACACACACACGCACACACACACACACACACACACACACACACACACACACACACAGTTGAGTTTGGTGTTTGATTTTTTTTTGTATTATATGTTCATTTTGTAGTTCATTTTCAGTGCCCAATTGTATTTTCACTGATGTTATTTAATGTTTACTTCTATAAATTGTTGTTAGACACTACTTTGAAACATTGTTCTCAACTAAAGAATGTTTAATAAAAAAATTGGTGGTGAAAAAAAATGTTTTGTGCTCATTTAAGAGCAGTTAAAACAGACCGGTCAATTTTGACCGGGAACACTAAAGTAGGGGGCTGGAGGCGAACACGACCGGAGGGTTAATAAAAACAAGCAGTCCACCTCCTCTTGTTTTTCTGCTTCCCAACACCGTCTGGTCCGCGCGCTTTGTGGTAAATCCATTCAGGGAAATGATATTGTCCGGTATATTCCCATTCAACCACGTCTCCGTAAAACATATGATGCTGCAGCTCCGGTATTCCCTCCGCTGCCAAGTCAGCGCAATCAGCTCCTCCGTCTTGTTGCAGATGGACCGCACATTCCCCGTGATTACCGCAGGTAGATTCGGTAAACCCGGTCCCCGTTTCTTTCGTCCACCTCTGCATCCTCTTCTCTTCCTTCTCTGTATCTCCGCTGGTACTTCAGGTTTCCCGGCGTAGAGTAGAGAAGGCCCGCGTAGACTGAGCAGCTGATCGCGCGCATATGTGATGCGCTCCGTGGTTGAGTGCGATAGTCCCTTGCACATTTCCTTGTACGGATTTACAAAGTGCCGTGATGATAAAGCTGTAGTAAGAGTAGGCTTCCCAGGTGCACAACTGCACCGGGTTTTACCTACTCTAAAGAAAAAACGAGGAAAATGTATATTTACAGGTAAAAAGAGGAAAAAAGGTAAGGTAGGGTCGGAGCTCTGTAACAGGCAGCCGGCCTCTTTGGCGCCATCTTTAAAGACGTAAGACTGCTCAAATGAATTTCGTATTGCACATAATATACCATAGTATATATATATAGCACGTCGATTTCATTCTGCACATATTATACAATGTATTATACAATGTAACAATAAATCAACAATAATGCAATGAAATACTTAGGATCAAGAAGAACTGTTGACTTGCCAAGATAGTCAGGAAGTACTAATAGCATAGCAAAGTAACCAATATAATAATAAAAAAAAAGTAATATGTAAATATATGTAATAAAATACCAAAGTACAGGTAGGATTAAATAAGGTATTTAAGGAGTATTTCACAGGTGGTAATACTGCTCATATGAATTTTGTATTGCACATAATATACTGTAGCATAGTATAATATACTATGCTTTAAATAAATAAATAATAATACATAAATACATGCCATATAACTTAGCTGTATACCTATAAATAAACTTTTGTTCACATCAAAATGGACTTTAATAACGTATGTATGCTTTTTAAGCAGCCAATGCTGTTATCTGAAACATGGAGTGGGTTCTTTCTGTGTGGAGTTTGCATGTTCTCCCCGTGTCTGGGTGGGTTTCCTCCGGGCACTCCGGTTTCCCCCACCAACCCAAACATGCACCATAGGTACTCCAGCTTAGGTCCTGACCAAGCCGAAGCAAGAAGATCATGGAGATGGTCCCCGGGCGCCCTAATGTGTGCTGCCCACTGCTCCTAATATATGTATATATATATATATATATAGGATGGGTTAAAATGCAGAGAAGAATTTCTCCAGTGTGAGATCAATAAAGTTCACTTCTTCTTCTTCGTCTTCTTCTTCATGATCTCAACTAGCACATTCTGCAAAAAAATGAAAATCACAAATTTAAAAAAAATTAAAAAAAAATAGTAAAAACGCGTGTATCTAGGATTGCCTAATCCCGAGTTGGGGACTGTTTGGCCGTACTCGGACACACACACACACACACATATATATATATGTCAAGAACCAAGAACGTAAGGTAATTTCTTTTTTGCTGATATTGTTTTCGGACAACACAGAGGCCGTTTCCCAATTCAGCGACGGCACGTGTGAGGAAAATAATCTTTGTTATGAAGTATGTCAAAGGTCGCTGATGTTCTGTTCTTGTGTTATCAATCTTCTAGTTACCAATACATTGAGGTTTACGACAACTATGGCTGATTTATGCTGATTCAGTGAAAAACCTAGAAGACGTGGTCTTTTAAACTGGACTTTGCCTGTGTTTTATTACCATGTTATGTACCACGTTTGCATAAGTTCATTACCTAAGGGTTACCTAAGGAGTTAATGGTTAACTACTCTGTAGGTTAAATTTAGCTCAGTTCTGTACCAAGACAGGAGACGATGGGAGACAACAGGACATCTGAAGAATCATGTCTGTATCCTCTGTTGTTCAACATTAAAGTGCCTGCATTTTTCCTACGAGGTCTTGTGAATTTCTTCCACAATTTGGTGACCCCGACGTGATAGAACTATGCAGAAGGACCAGGCCGCCGTCTCCCCAAAGGCCCCTCTGAGAAACAACGCATCCAGAAGCGCTTCACAAAACGGTATGGCAGTGCCTTTTTCAAAGAATATCTGTCACATTGGCCAAAACCAAAATTATATGTGATGTTTTGTGAGGGACCTTTGTAATAAATTAAGTGGTAATTTTAAAACAATATAAAATCAGTAATTAAAAAGTCCGTGTTTGTACGCCAACACGTGAGAAAAGAAGGAGCGTAGAATCAAAATAATAGTGAGCGTTTAAGCTTTAAATTTGATAAAGCGTGATTAAAAACAAAGTTATTAATTAAGTTCCGTGTTTATTGCTTTGCACGAAGAGAGAAAAAAAGCGGATTTTGTAAAAAACACTTTTGTGGTTAAACTTTACACAAAAAGAAAAAACAAAAACTCCTAATTTGAGTTTACAAAAAAAGGAATTCCAAAAGTAACATTATTGGTGTTTTGACACCCAAGATGCAGAAGTAAGAGTTCGAAGAACATGACGTCACTTGCTTCTGTAGAATTGGCCGAAGGCCAATTGTCCAACTAAACGCAACTAATACAAATTGACAGACACTCGTAGCATACTCAATCTTATAGGGGATGCGCAATTTTGTTTGTGACAAAATTAATAATACTTTGGTACAGGAAACTGATGTGACCGAAATTAAATTGAGTTGTACCTGGAAAAACCGACCTAAATCACAAGCAGGTTGCCTTTTTATGACTCTCCCGTCTGGTAGTACTGTTACGAGAGCGTCATCAAAAGTTTGTGAAAAAGAAATACACTTGAAACTAAAAGCTGAGCTTGTAAAGGAGATTACCGAAAAAGCTGAAAAAATAACGAAAAGTCTGTGTTCGGCTAATTCCACCAAAATTACGCAGATACTGAAAAAATTAAAAGAAGAGTAGGACACATTTAGAATTACCTGGGAGATTTGTTTCTTGGTGTCGATTTAAAGAGGAAGATAGTATAAATAAATTGTTCAAATTGATGGCACTTTGTAAATTTGAATTTTTTATTAGGAAGCACTTATTTGAGCAAGCATGAGATGAGAGATGTTCAGAGTTGTTTATGATGGATAAAACCAGTCTTGATCTGAGTTAAATATTGGCTATGGTGGTTTATGTAAAGTTTTGTTGAAAGCTTTGTTATAAATAAAATGTGATAGAAGAATGTTGAAAGATAAGAATTATGGCATTTATTGGAGAGATGTTTGTGGAAATGCTGGTTGTGTGAGTGTTATGATCTTACAAATGATACTTGGATCAAATAATTCTGTATTTATTGAGTAATTTAAAATTGCATGTTCTTAGAAATAAATTGCATGTCCTGGAATATTTGGAGAATAACCTAAAACGGGAGATTTTTCTATTTACTGAAAATTGTCTTGTTTTGGCAAATCTCAAGTAAAAGTCTTGCATTGTGTAATTTACTTAAACCAATTCTAAATTCTAAATTCTAAATTCTAAATTTAATACAATTGTAAATATTTTAAATTCAGCTCTCAAAGATTTGCTAGCTTAATCAATTTCATGGGAATAATAAATCTTGTTATGAGTGTTTGTATTTGCCTGCGGTCTCTCTGAGTGTGTGTGTGTGTGAGTGTATGAGCGGCAGTGAGCAGAGAGGTCAGGAGGTCACAGGGAAAGATATGTCAGCTCGTAATTTAGCTCTATTAATGTTGTTGTTCTTGTTAATGTTGTAAGAGTTGAGAAAGGAATTAGAAAAATTAGGGACAAGGATAGAATAGTGTCAATCTGTATTTTGAGTGTTCTGTGGGAATTAAAGAAAGCGCTTTGTTGCTTCAGGCTCGGAGCGCCTCTGGTCTGTATGTTTGCTCAGTACGAGTTGGACTAGTTTGAGTTTAAAGGAGCAGTGTGAGAATTACTTTTTGCACGGTGCCATCAATGAACGAAATAATAAATAAATAAGAAACAGTTTAAGCTATTGAGACAGCATTGCAATTATTAAAGTAAATATCTTATCGGCAATTAGGCCCTAAAACAATTGAGGAGGTAGATACATTTTAAAATTTAACACAAATAATTGGAGTATAGAGGTTTAAATTGCTAAAAGTTATTTTTAATTTATTACAGTTCATTTTTTCGGGTACAATTCAAAAATATAAAAGGTTGTATCACCTGTCATATTAAAGGAGGTACTGGATAAACCAATTGCTTTTATAATTAACTTAAGATTGGAAATTTTTTTGTTTTATCTAAATTAAATATTAATAAAATAATTATTTTCAAAATTCTACGTTTACTCCTTCGCTACTTTTCTCTCTCTTTGTTGCAGAAGCTTAAACTTAATAGCTGCAATTTGGACCGTCCCGCAGACAACAAAACGTGATAGACACATATTCTAATTGGCAAAAAAAAAATGTGCGTAAATCAGGTGATTAAAATTTTAAATTAAATATTTTAAACTAATTATAACCTGAAGTTACAATTATCTAAGTCAAATTTCTTCTCCCTTCTAGAGAACTGTCTATAGAACGGAGAAGCCCCCAAGAATTAAATTTTTTAAAGCCCAAAGGTAGAATCAAAAGTATACAGTACTCAAAATAGCGATACATTCACTAAAAAGCCATAAAGTGGACGTTGTGCCCAAAATTTGTATAATAAATAAATAATTCAACTTTAAAAAAAAACAAATTACCACAAAATGTCCTCACACTTTATCATGGTTGGCCAGTTGACAGAATATTGGTTGAATAAAGCACTCCAGGATGAAGCGGACCCCAAACAAGCCCGAGCAAATCAAAAGTCCTGAAAGTCCTACAAGATACCAAAGAACTGTCTTCTATCTTGGTCCTAAAAAAAACCGGAAAAGAAGTGAAAATAAAGGAAGATTCAGTGCTAACTCATAGACAATTCAGAGACTCTTGTTGTGACACCGAAGATGAAAAAGGGTCTGCTGAGAGAAGAGGAAGGTCACACAGAAGGGCAAAAGACTGTGATGAGGACACTGACAGAGAGATTTCTCTATTTGATAACATGTACCGATCATTACCCGACCCACCTATTGAACAAAGAGATTATTACCACAAGTCACCAAGACCATACCATCCCTTACCCTACACCAGCGGCAAGCTGAGAACCCCCGATACTAAAGCTGCTACCTTCTCGAAGCCCTCCCAATTTGGAGAAGACTCACTCCAGGGCAACGCACAAAGTATTGACAGGAGTTTATACTCCCAGCCAGCGGAAGGAACGAGGGCCAGAAGCAAGTGTGTATCCAGTGAGAACAGATGGTCAAACTGTGGTCTATCAGCCATTTTCAATCAAAGACTGGAGTGCTTTGATGTTGACACTTCCGAGACTTACCAAAGGTGGCTTACCATGGCTAAGAGCTCTTTTCAAACAAACCGCAGGAGACCAACTTTGCTGGGGTGATATTCAGGCTGCTCTGACCAAAGCTGCTGACGAAACTGTTGCCAGAAACATCAAAAAAGCTATCGAAAGGAGCTTGAGATATGCACTGTGTGATCAAGAAGGTGTATACAACTATCGTGATGTGCTGGAGAGAGAACTCAGTCAACGCTATCCTTCTGTCGTGACTGAAGAATTGTTGTCAATGCAAATGAAAGACAACGAAGACTACTACAGTTACAAACAATGTGCTACTAATCTATACCATGATGCCACAGGAGAGCGGATCGATGCCAGAGCAGGAATGTCAATCATCTATCGCTCAGCTCTGGTGAAAGGTATGCCAAAAGCAGTGAAAGACGCTCTGGACGATGTGATGGGCATATACACTAAATCTGATGATGAGTTCGACGCATACTGCAGCCATCAAATAAACAAGTGGCAGAGGGGTAAAAAAGAGGCCGAGGAGAAGAAGCAAGAGCTGGAACTGGCCACTATGAAACTCCAACTGCAGAAATACCAAAATGAACTCAAAGAAGAACAAGCAGCAGGAAGCAAGAAACCATCAATGGACTACTGGAACCAGGATGAAGCTGCCTATGCAGAACCGGATGCTGAAACCAGTGAACAGCTGATGACCCCATCCGACCCTTCGTCGCTGAGGCTCCAGAAGGGGAGGAAAAAGGGAGGAGATCGAGGAGATAGAGAAGAAAAAGGACAGTATAGGCCATATTATCATAATTTGTTAAATTTACAATGTGTAATCTTGACTACGCTGATTATATTATTCTCTGTTGTTATAGTATGGGGACATTCTACTGACTGAGACTGATCTCGGACGGCTGGCAAACAACACGACAACCACAACGACCACTCACGGCACGACCAACTCAGCCAACCATATGGGTAAGACACAAGGAGCACTAAAAAGGGCAAAAAGGGAACTTTCTAAAATTTCCAGAATTGAAAAATATTGCTATGAAGGCCAAACATGTAATGTTTTATTCGACGTATGTGAAATATTGGACTGTAGGTCAAACATACCCGCTATAGATTATGTTTTTAATACCCAAATTGTTTGTAAAGACACTTGTCTGACCAGAGTTAATAATTATGAGGACCACAGGGTCACAAACAATGTCAGAGCAATTTCTAGTACGGACGATCATCATAATACAGACCAAGGTGATTTTAGAACTGATTAACAGCAGAAAATTACCCTAACAAAGATCAGGAAAGATGAGGCATCTTATCAAACAGATCTAAAGCATTGCAGAGGGAGTAAATCCCCTACTCAGCGATGCAACTATCAATTCAAAATCCAGAAGTTAGTGACTTAGGAATATATGCTATAGGTTTCCAGTGCTCAAAAATCACCACTGTTTCATGTAATCGGAGAATCAATTTAAATTTTGAAGGCTATATCCACATAACCATATTAGTAACTAATAAGATTGCTCCAGTGAATGAAATAAATTCTTTGACTGAAGCAATAAAAATAGAGACAGGATTGGAAATGACAGAAAACACTTGGTTAAAATTATGACAATATACGGCCCATACTCTGACCACAGAAGATTGTATTGTATGTTCGGCTGCCAGACCACAACTAACTACTGCATACCATATTTCAATAACAAGGACTTGACGAGTATACTTAAGCTCTTCATTAGAAAATCATTTGAACGGACTGATGAGTGTTATCAACTCCATGACAAGTTACTGGTTGTAACTTCAAAGGACATACCCACCATTTGGAAAATGGGAACTGCAATGTATACATGTTTTCTCAGAGATACGATCACAAACGCAGACATAAGGACTGACAACAGAGTTGACATTGAGGGTTTTACTAATAATTTTTGTAATCAGACTTTTACTTCTGACAATTATGACAATTTTTTCACTTTTGACTAACCAATCCATTTCATGAGCAGATATTTGGTGGTTATGTGCAGACTTCCGTCTATATGCAATACTATCTCCAACATGGTGAGGTGTGTGTGTGCCAATTATGCTAATTATCCCATTCACTATAGGTCCTACAGATTCATTGAATTTAAAACCGACTCAAGTTCTATATAAAACGGGACCGGACCATGTCCATAAGAGGTCCTTGTCTCCACAGCTTAAAGAAACTCTGGTGTACTTGAATATGCCTGGACAAGTTGGTTTCATAAAAGTTTGGCCCATGGGCTGCGACAATTGTCTCCATTATCACTATCATAGTGACTGCAATTGCTATTTTAATTGTAATTGGCTGTTGCGTTGTCCCTTGCCTCAGAGGTTTAATAGAGCAATTTTGACTTACTGATACATCAATCTAGTCTGATCAAAACTGAATGAATTAAGTTTTGGCTGAATAAATAAATGATCTAAATTCTAAGCCCTAAGGTGTTGCTCCTTGTGACTTATTCTGCCGTCCGAGTTTTTGTACAATGATTTACATGATATATTGACATAAAGACATTGAGATGTGTTATGCTCTATGAATGCTAAGGTTAAATTGTTATATTGGGATGATTAATTTTAATTTTAGAGGGAGCATCTTGCCACTCTACTATGTAAGTGTGATCACATGTGTTTATGTGATCAAAGGAGGGAACTGTGAGGAAAATAATCTTTGTTATGAAGTATGTCAAAGGTCGCTGATGTTCTGTTCTTGTGTTATCAATCTTCTAGTTACCAATACATTGAGGTTTACGACAACTATGGCTGATTTATGCTGATTCAGTGAAAAACCTAGAAGACGTGGTCTTTTAAACTGGACTTTGCCTGTGTTTTATTACCATGTTATGTACCACGTTTGCATAAGTTCATTACCTAAGGGTTACCTAAGGAGTTAATGGTTAACTACTCTGTAGGTTAAATTTAGCTCAGTTCTGTACCAAGACAGGAGACGATGGGAGACAACAGGACATCTGAAGAATCATGTCTGTATCCTCTGTTGTTCAACATTAAAGTGCCTGCATTTTTCCTACGAGGTCTTGTGAATTTCTTCCACACACGCTTGTGAGTGTGCACTCGGTCTGTCGTCGAGACAGCGCACACTCGCTCTGTCCTTAGTGCACTACGTTTCTCACATGGCCGTCTGCGAAATGGAACAAGTCCCACCTCAGCTCAATGAGCCGGGTGGTCTGCTCCTTGTTCCCTAAAGACAAAAATATTATACTATTGCGACTAGTAACACTTGGAATTGGGACATGGCCAATGTTCCCCCTAATTTTTAATGTGTCTGAGCAAACACACACTAACTCCACATCCGAAATGCCCACATCCCCCCCCCCGCGCGCGCGGCTCGCACTTTGCAGATATAAAAAAAATGACCCCGTGGCTGAATAAAAAGCGGAGATCCGCTAAAAGCTCTTTCATCCCTTTCAGCCCAGTGCGCTGCATAAGTTTAGAGTAAACGCTGGACGTGGCTACACTGTAGAATATCCAGCATTACAACAGCAAAGGAAATATAGAAGTGTAAGGGGAAAAGCATGTGTACGGTAATACAGGTGCCGTGATCTATGCCGTTACGGCTACCGTCACACATGTTTAGCGTAGTTTATGAAGAGTTTCATGTAGCATAGTTGTAGGTGAGGTGAACCAGTACGTATATTTTATAGTGACGTCGCAACTCTCACTTGTGGATGTCACTGGCGAGTCCTCTTTGTAGTCATATATCCTCCCGCGCTGTGCATGCTGGGGCTTTTAAGTGTGCAAAGCGTGCATATTCGCACGCTTGGTCCACGCCCCGATTTCCATGGAAACGACGGCGCCGTTCAGAGCTCATCTCGACGGTGCAGGGGGAAAAAAACGAATGGAACGGCGCTTGTCGCGCCGCATATGACGCACATCCCGTTCCAAGTGCGCTCACAAGTGTGCCGTCACTGAACTGGGAAACGGCCAGATACTCATGCGGGAGGTGTGCGGAACTGTTTGTTTGACACTCTGTTTATGTCAGGTACGTATTCTCTGCGACACGGCCTGATTAAGCCGCATCTTTAGCCTGCCCGCGACCAGGCTAGCCACTGAAACCATGTTGCCCCAGTAAATCAGCGGGGATTAAGCTTAGCGAGAGTCATGGAACCGAACTCTCACTAAAACTAGCGCGAACTGTCGAATAAAGCCGGGCTTTGCGCTTAGTCGTGTTTGTGGAATACCCCTCTGGACTCCTCAACCGTCTCTGCAGAGCATCTACCATCGCAGAGTCCACAAGAGAGCTGCCTCCATCTTCAAAGACCCCACCCACCCCCAACATGGACTATTCACACTCCTACCTTCAGGCCGGAGGTACAGGAGTGTGAAAAGCAGGACTACCAGATTTAAGAACTCTTTCTTCCCAACTGCTATCAGACTCTTGATTGACCTATACTTGCACATGAGTAATTTACACTATTATTGACCAACTGTTAAGATAATCTGTCAGATTACAGCTGCACATGTAACTGCTCGAATGTTTACACTTCCTGTTTGCACTGTATCAACCATGTTTACTCTTCCTGTTTACACTATACCAACAATGTTTACACTTCATTTTTTACTACTGACAGTTGCACATAAAACCAATGTTGCACATTATCTGTAAATACACTCAACAAAAATATAAATGCAACACTTTTGTTTTTGCTCCCATTTTTCCTGAGATGGACCCAAAGATCCAAAATTCACTCCAGATACACAACACTACCATTTCTCTCAAACATTGTTCACAAATCTGTCCAAATGTGTGACAGCGAGCACCTCTGCCCCGCCGAGACAATCCACCCCACCTCACAGGTGCGCCACATCAAGATGCCGAGCCGACATCATGACCAGTGCACAGGTGCGCCCCAGACTGCCCACAATAAAAGGCCACCCCGAAATGTGCATGTTGCTTTATTGGGGGTCTGGGGACTCAGAACCAGTCAGTATCTGGTGTGATCACCATTTGCCTCATGCAGTGCAACACATCTTCGCATAGAGTTTATCAGATTGTCAATTGTGGCCTGTGGAATGTTGGTCCACTCCTCTTCAAAGGCTGTTATGGACGAAGAACACAGGTGCATTTTATTGATGGCATTTTGAATGCACAGAGATACCGTGATGAGATCCTGAGGCCCATTGTTCTGCCATACATCCATGAAAATCACCTCATGTTTCAGCAAGATAATGCACGGCCCCATGTTGCAAGGATCTGTACACAATTCTTGGAAGCTGAAAATGTCCCAGTTCTTGCATGGCCAGCATACTCACCAGACATGTCACCCATTGAGCATGTTTGGGATGTGCTTGACCAGCATATACGACAGCGTGTACCAGCTCCCACTAATATCCAGCAACTTCGCACAGCCATTGAAGAGGAGTGGACCAACATTCCACAGGCCACAATTGACAATCTGATAAACTCTATGTGAAGAAGATGTGTTGCACTGCATGAGGCAAATGGTGGTCACACCAGATACTGACTGGTTCTGAGTCCCCAGACCCCCAATAAAGCAAAAAAAAAAAAAAAATGCACATTTCGGGGTGGCCTTTTATTGCGGGCAGTCTGGGGCGCACCTGTGCACTGGTCATGATGTCGGATCGGCATCTTGATGTGGCGCACCTGTGAGGTGGGGTGGATTGTCTTGGCGGGGCAGAGGTGCTCGCTGTCACACATTTGGACAGATTTGTGAACAATGTTTGAGAGAAATGGTAGTGTTGTGTATCTGCAGTGAATTTTGGATCTTTGGGTCCATCTCAGGAAAAATGGGAGCAAAAACAAAAGTGTTGCGTTTATATTTTTGTTGAGTATATATACATAGCACCTAGCCTATATTTTTCATAGTGTATATTCGGTAAAGATTGTTTCAATTTGATTATTCTTTTTTACATGCTTATCTTATCTTGTTTATCTATTTTATTTTTTTGCTCCTGGCATCCAGGGTGGGCAGCAAAGTAAGAATTTCATTGTCCAGGGAAACGTGTTTCTTTACTGTGCATATGACAATAAAAGCTTTGAATCTTGAATCCTAGATACACGTGTTTTTACTATTTTTTTTTTTTTCCCAAAGAGATCCAAAAGGAGGATGTCTATCTAACCCTTATCTCACAAACACTACACACACATTATTGATCATTTTTGGAACAGTCACTCAAAACAGCCAATTCTTTTGACACATTGATGATGACTGATTCCTTTGGCACAGTGATTGATTGTGAATAAATTTCCTCTGCTGGGTGCTGGCTGACCCTAGGATGAGGAGCTTGGAGAAAACCTGATGCTCCTCCACATCAAGAAGGGCCTGCTGAGGTAGGGCATCTGATTTAGGTACCTCTCAGACAGAACCCTGTGGAGGTGTTCTGGGTCACCGAGAGGAAGCACAGAGAAGAAAGAGGACACACTAGAATACAGGGTCTCACGGCTGGCCTGGGTACAACTCTGGACCACCCTGAGGTGCTGGAGAAAGTAAGCATAATAAAGCCCTCCAAAATAAAGTGGAAAGAATATTAACAGAAGGACAAGTAATGGCCACCATGCAACTATGCACCAAACTGACTCTTGTGAGCTTTAATCCATGTTATAATGTTGTTACCTTACAAAAAACATACCTGGGTGATTCTCCAACTATCAAAGAATTTGTGTCCCAGGCAGAAATAAGAAAAACAAAAAACATGTGTGTCATTTTTTATTCATGCTGCACTTACTAGACACAAAGACGAACTTACAAAAAATGTATGATGTATAAATATGGTTTTATATTGAGTGTTTTTGCTATATCTCCTTTGTCTCTTGGCCAGGTTTTGGACTCTCAGTCCCTCATAAGACTGAAATTCCTTATTTTAATGAAAAATATCATGTGCTTGAAAGATTAGTATTTTATTTATTTTTCATAAAAAGAACACCTGTCCCTAGGGATCACTGTCATTTCCACCACCCACCACAAAATGTAACTTATAACTTTTTTTTAAACCTTTGTCTACTTGAACCACATCAGTTGTGATGTGACAGGAGCTCATGGCAGGATAGCAGCGTTAGCTCCACGGATGGAAAACAAGAACAATCAATCAATCATCAATCAAACATTATTTATAAAGTGCTTTTCATACAAAAAATGTAACACAAAGCGCCTTACAGTGATTAAGGATTAGAAGATTGACTTTTTATTGATCTCACACAGGGGAAATCGCTGTCCGCACCTGACCCGGGGACCATCCCTATGATTTTGTTGTTTAGGCTTGGTCAGGACCCAAGTTGGAGGATTTTACCTATGACACATGTTTTGGGTTGGTGGGGGAAACCGGAGTGCCCGGAGGAAGCCCATCCAGACACGGGGAGAACATGCAAACTCCACACAGAAAGGCCCGGGCGACCCGAACCTTCTTGCTGTGAAGCATGAGTGCTAGCCACTCAGCCACCGTGCTGCCAACAATCAAAAAAAAAAAAAGAGTAGGTTTATTGGTCGTCATTTCCAACCACCTCATATTTCCTTTGAATGTACAAATAATGAGAAAAATCACATATTATATTGTGTATTTTGTGTATATTTTATGCTAACTCTAAAACAGAGATTAGCATGCTAATTGGTCATGAGATTTTAAAAGAAATGCTAAATATAGTCATTTCCATAACAGTCATTTCCATCACTTTATTTATTATTATTGTTTATTATTATTTATTTAATATTTATGTAATTTAATTACAAGCACTATCAGTTAATGTTTCTACACATTGTGATGAAGTAGAGCAAATATTATAGTAATATTTATAGAAATATGTGTTGGATTTTCTGAAAAATATCATGATCAAATTTGACTGTAGTTGGAGAATCACCCACCTGGAGTTGTGTTTTGTTTCATTCACACGTTTGAGTAATGTGTATAGAATCCCTCAGTCGTCCAGGTGGAATCTTGCCTGGTTTACACCTGACCATATCACAAGTGATATATGGTCTGGGAGCCACCTACTGAATATCTCGTAGTGGAGGTGTGGTTTACGATCGCCAACGGCCGTTTATTGGGCGTTACGAATGTCTATCATTTGGAGTATACGTAGCCCATAGCCAATCATGTCAGCTGTCAGTTTAAACTACAAGCTTCCATTTGTCACGTAGTACGTGTCACCGTCTTGCCACCCCTCCCCGCTCTCTGATTGGCTCCCAGAATCGGGGGAGCTCATTTGCCATAGTTTCCAGGATGTCTTTCAGATCGGAGCGAACGAAAGCAGCCTGGGATATCCCAGGTTAAGTGGAATCCACGGCAAAAGGAGAAATTCAATTTGTCAACTGGACAAAAGTTTATTTAAGTTTATTGATTTAGGTTTGAGGATAGAATTATAAATGAGACAAATGATGTCTGAGACTTCCATTTCTGTTCAAGGAAGGATTCTCTTTCTTGACAAAAATAGCCTCTTTAACTCTGCCAATTCTGTCTCCCATCTATAACTCAAACCTAAATCAAAACAAACAAAGAAAACAATAGGGCAGCCAGGTCAGGTCCTGAGGTGTGAAAATACTCATTATGGCCCTGAATGGCTATACTAACAAGACCCCACACTTCACTCCCACTGCATATCCAATAGGTCTACCTAACTAACAGAAACTGTAAACAAGTAGGTGTAGTAGTTTCAAAGTAATTTCATTGTAGTTAGCTCCTCCCTTCAGACAGATATAGGCAGTGTCCACCAGCGTCTGACCAGAACTGAAGAAGCAGCTTGGATGAGCTGCGAAACATATTCGACCAAATAAACTTTGTCCAGACGAATTGAATTTCTCCTTTTGCCATGACTGAGTAATCCTTTATTATTAGTCTGTCTACATCTCCAAAGCACAAAATGTTCTGTTCCACCTTGTGATGACATGTAGTGGTAGTTTTTAAGTTAACATCTACATCTTTTGTTCAGTAGACTGGCAGTTCCATATAATTCTAGTTAAGGTGTATGGAGTTTCAAAACACAATGGAGCTCTTCCTGTATTACCACATGACATAATAAAAAAAATGGCATTATACAAAGAGCTGACTTGGTGTTTGAGTATCCACACGGTCCACACTAGAACTAGTTAAAGGGTTTTTAAAATCTAACTTTACATTGCACCCACAGCACATCATTTGCATCAAAGTCAAAGTGTGAAGAACAAGGTTATGACAGCATCACCTTGCTATACTTATGCACAGTTATTTCAAAAATGTCCCCAAGACTCCAGTGTTAGTGCAACCAACAAAAGCATAGCACATCTGGGCCTAGTCTGCCGCAGACGTCACATTCAACCTTCTGTCCCAATATGGCCCTATAGTGGCTGTGTGGGAGAAAGCACAGGTTCAGTTTGTGCCAAAAGGATAAGTCAAGGTGATGACAAATTAAAATGCCACTAAACTCTAATCCAGAAAACCTGTTTCCTTTTACATTGCATTACAGAATTATCTCTCTCATTCACATAAGCATCAACACTGAAATAATGACAAAATAAGGACAAAATGTTACCTTTCCTGAATAGCTTCATCTATAGCACACCATTATGTTTGTACTGGAAATTTTTGTCAAGTATCAAAAAGTTTCCTTAGTATCAAAGGAAAGTTTGAAATTTTAGTACCATCAACTACTTTAACCCTTACTTTCATGCATTTTACACCACAACTATCTGCTTCATTGTCCCCTCAACATCTTGCAACCCTAATCAGTTATTGACAAGTCAAGTCAAGTCAAAGTCAAAGTCAGCTTTATTATCAATTCTGCCATATGTGTTCAACATACAGTGAATCGAAATTTTGTTTCTCTCTGGCCAAGTAGTGCAAAAAGACAGTGTACAAAATACAACATGAAGACAAAACACAACAAAAACTATCTAAGACAGAGATCTAAGTTAAAACTAAAGTCTACGGTCTAAAATCTTAAAACAGTGCAACATAATAAATAACAATATAACCTATACTATATACAGATTTCCAAAGTGTGCAGTGTGCATCAAAATGTGCAATGGAAGATACAGCAGTGAATTGGTCATGTGCAGTAGAATGTGCATTGGAGTTAAGATAAATAAAAATAAATGTGCAACAGTAGTAATTGTAGTGCAACAGGAGTAAACAACAGTACTAAAAATTCCAGTAGTAAATGTGCAATAACAGTAGTAAACAGCAGTGCAACGGGGGTAAAAATCAATAACAGGAGTAAACAACAGTACTAAAAATTCCAGTAGTAAATGTAAGTGTGCAATAACAGTAGTAAACAACAGTGCAACAGGAGTAAAATCCAGTAGTAAATGTAAATGTGCAACAGTGCAACAGTCGTCCTTAGCAGCAGTTTTTTAAAGTGTCTAGAGTGATATGTCTTTTATGGAATACAGGTTATGCCAATATGGGGGGTGGGGGGTGGGAGATGGGTAAGGTGGGAGTTCGGGTGTGAGTTCAGCCTCCTGACAGCCTGGTGGATGAAGCTGTTTGACAGTCTGGTGGAGTGGGCCCGGAGACTCCGGTACCTTCTCCCCGAGGGCAGGAGGCTGAACAGGCTATGTGCGGGGTGGCTCGGGTCACCCACAATGCTGGACGCTCTGCGGGTGAGCCGGGTGTTAAAAATGTCTAGGAGGGAGGGGAGAGAGACACCAGCGATCCTCCCAGCTGCATTCACTATGCGCTGCAGGGCTTTCCTGTTCTGTTCAGTGCAGCTCCCGTACCACACAGTGATGCAGCTGGTCAGGACGCTCTCAGTGGTGCCTCGGTAGAAGGTGGTCATAATGGGTGGAGGGGCTCCAGCTCTCCTCAGTTTGCGGAGGAAATAGAGGCGCTTCTGAGCCCTCTTTGCCAGTGATACAGTATTCACTGTCCAGGAGAGGTCCTCACTGATGTGCACCCCCAGGAATTTGGTGCTGCTCACCCTCTCTACAGCAGCACCATTATCAGCTGTAAACCTAAAATCAGTCAGTTGTTGATTTCAACAAACAATGTTTTGCATAGGTTTTGTAAGCCTTCATGTTGAACAGATGCAATATTGAGAATATGAGGCTTTAGATGGGGCATTAGGAACCGGGAGAGAAGGCCGGGGTGGGGTTGCAAGTCCCAAGAATGTTGATTTAAACTAAAATGTTACTTGAATGTTATTATTTTCACAAAAGAAACTTCAGCATGTACTTTATTTAAAGTGCAGGACTTTTTGAAGGTTCTACAGGAAGCCATTATTGCTCCAGATGGTGGTTACATTTGTGGTTTTCAACTAAAGTGCTCATAAGGGAACTTTAAATGGACTCTTACTTTTAAGCCTTGTAAGTTCAGAGTTAGCTCATCGTTTGCTTGCTCATAACAACAATGACATTCACTTTTGCTTTGGTTTTGTTATTTCTTTCATTAAGATGAGCTCTTAAGGTAACCTGTGGGCTGCTTCTACGACCACATTTGAAACATTTGAAATTTTTGAAAAGTGGACATTCATCATTCATGAGTGTTTATTGTTCTCTGCAGTATCCCCTTTTCCTAAAATTAAAGATGCACTATGAAAGCTTTTAATCACTTGCTTGTCTCCATGGAGATTTGATGGTCTGCCACAGTATGGCATTGAACTTATCATCTGTAATTCTTTAAACACAGGAGCTATTTTATTGCTTAAAAGTATCTTGAATTGCATGTATTCTCACTGCGAGGGGATTTCATCAGTAACTTTGCCTGGTGGCATCGCCTGCCTGTCCCCATGGAAATACATACGTTTACTGGCATACTTTGGAATGTTCCAGACAAAGCACTCTCCATGGGGACAAGGGTGGTGACAGACTCTCCACTAGAAAAGTTTCACAGTGCCCCTTTAACAAATGTTTACAAGTCATTTTGCACTAGTCCCCTCTTTGCTCTTTTTCTCCCTCTCCAGAGCAGCCAGCTGTCTGTGGTGATCAGAATCAGCCGTAATCAGCAGAAGTGAGCGAGTTTATGATTTCACATGATGGAGCCAGACAGTTTGAACATAGTGATTAGATTACGCATCCACAGCGATACCACTCTAATGTTGTTTACCTTCATTTGTTCTCAGTGGGTCAGTGGCACTGTGCTTCTGTTCCAGCAGCCACTCTCTCTCCTGGGGAAAGCAGAATACAAAACAATAAATAACATAATAACAACGCTGTATTTAATGATTTGAGATGACATCACAACATTCTATAGACCAAGAATATTTTATACAAATTGAGGCAGCTGAAAATTATTTTGCTAAATTGCAAATATTTGAAGTAATATAGCTAGTTCCTGTGTCAAGTCGCAACGAAAAATGATCAGGTTCCACAATTTTGAATTGATCTTTGAGATACATCTTATGAGAACACAATGTAATTATTAGGGAAAATTGTGTCTTCGCTCCCCATCTGAGAGAATGAAAATATCACATTCACAAATCTGAAAACCACCAATTCATGGGTCCAAGTGACACAATCATTGGTACCGCCATCTACAGGACCATATCAGCTCTGCCGTTGGCCTGCTGCACTGTGGGTTGGGCCAATAACAAGTATCTAAAGAAAGGATTTTTTTCTATAACATGCCCAAAGACTTCATCACCATAAATGGATTACTGCCATCGGGATGGATCAGTGGACTCCAGCAAATCACTGCAGACTGTGCAGTGAATCGGTAGTAGCAGCGTGGTTACCAGTAGCGTTAGTTAAAGTACTATAATTGTCAAAACAACATAGCCTAACTATGTGATTAAAGGTTATTTGGTTATAAGAAAAAAAAACAAAAAAAAAAAAAACAGGTTAGATGGCCTTGTGCCATGTTAAAATGGCTAATATCAAAGCAAATTTACACTCATTAGTGATGAATGTGTGTGAGTGAAACTAGGACTGGTGAGTATGTGTATGGATGTATAAAGATGATTTTTTTAAAATGTTTTTTAGAAATGGCCTAGTGAGGGTCGGAACTTAATCTGATATGTATGCACATATGTGATTATTCTTATGCACTGGTCTATTACCCATTTACAATCTCTGTCATAGCATATTTAATTAACATCAACCTGTCCTGGGACTACAGGTGGAAATAAGCATTTTTGCTATAACCTGGCACCATGCGTCTTTCTTTTGTTTATTTCAAAGTTCAATGAAATGCTGTGCATTGTACCTGTACAAGTAACCCATACCATACCAATGGGTTAGGCAAGCCTAAAACAAAGGAACTGTAAGTGCTATTTTTACTGTAACAGCAGAGATAGGATACAATGTACAGTGAAGTCATCAAGATGGCCGACAACAACAGTCATGTGACTGAAAACCCATTAATAGCTGAAATTCGGAAAGTGAATGTGATTTTTTTTTTAGGATGACTCTTCTCGTATCCTTTTTCACAAATTGCCTTGAACAGATGTTTTGAAGGTCTTTTGAAGATAATTGGATTTGTGACTACATTTCTTAAGAGCATATTTTCTAAAACTTCAAGACACAGAAAATTCTCTAACAAAAGGGAGGCAAAAGTAACAAGTAACAAAACTGCTGTGATTAGTCATTAGCATGACCTCATTTTATACCAGTTAAATAAGACATTACGCTGTTTTCTAGTACACTGGGTCTCAACATGGGGGTCTGGACCAACTGGGTGATAGGTAAGTATGCAAGAGCTTTAAACACCCTTCAAATACAGTGAATGATGTCTAGTGGGAGGAGATAGGGGGTAGGTGAAAACAGGAATATTCAGCACAATAATGTCTCAAATACAGGGAAAAAAATGTAAAACCATGCATGAATCATTTAAAACACAACTCTGAGTGAGTTAATGATGAGAGGAAAACATTTTACCATAGTTCATTTGTTTTTATTGACCTTCATCAGAGAGCCATTCCTAGGATGCCATTGCTCTTAAAAAACAAACAAACAAACAAACAAACAAACAAACAAACAAACAAATATGTATGTATTTATGAATTAATTTTATTAACATGTTTGTACTAATAATTGCCATTGTCACACAAATAAAGTTATACAAGATATGATGTAATTCAAGGATTTTAGGCCTTCACTTTCAGCTAGCAATCCTCTGTCTTTGTGAGCATTATACAAAACAATACGGAAGCACAGTAACTTTCTTTAGGTACAGCTAAAACTCACAGCACGAGTACAGACTGTCGACTACATTTTGCTCTCTCCTCCTCTTCCACACACATTCTTTGTCCTGGTTTTAAGCATTTCATCACCCCCTCCTCTCAGCTGGATATACCAGACGTCCCTTTAATTCGACACACTAATGTAATTCGCCTTCTCCATAATCATCCATTTTCTCCTTTTCATGGCCTGGTGCTGAACCCAAAGCACGTTGTGTGGATTTGATTTCACAGCGGTGTGCCATACTACAACACTGTCCATTTTATTTATTTTGTATTTGTTTAAAAGCCCCATGCTGTTCCACTATAAATCAACAATAGCCTCAGAGAAGTTTACAGGACTGCCCAGGTTAAGCTAATAATAATAATAGTGGTGTATAAGTCATTGGGGAATAAGTGGGTAGCTCTTTGGCTTTGTTTAATACAGAATTTGAATGCATAGCCATCTTTAGAATTGTTTAATACCGAATATGAATGTGTAGCCATCAACATAGCACTACTACTACAACAACTACAACAATTAGTGCTACTACTACACATGTTGCTTGTTTTATAGGGTCATAAAAACAACTTACACAACTTTAAGTACTACTACTGCTAAACTGATGGGAACAAAAACAGCTCTCCTCGATAGATTTAACAAATATGCGATCAGGCTTGGGGATTAACAGAATACATGGCGTTAAGTAAAAGGATACAAAAAAAAGGTAACTTTATTCCGCTATAGGTACAAGGAAAGAAGACGTAATCAGATTACAGGTACATTTAGTGAAAATGGGGATTATTTAGCAGGATTACAATTTGAAAGCATTTTATGTTATTTCATTTTTTCATTTAAAGCTGGAGATGGAGGGAAATCAGAACAAACTGTTGTACAGACATGAGCGTACATTATGGCAGTACTATGGAACAAACTCGCAACTGGCATGGCTTCGACTGAGAAGAACGCATTTAGCGGGTGGAAATCTCAACATTATTTTATTTTAAAAGAAGACCTGTGCACTTTCACTGTAGGACTATAAGCTCCTGTTCAAATTAGCTTTCCTCAGTTTCATTTAATGCACAAAATGTTATTGTTTTCTTGTTGTTATAGGATATTTGGTGTTAAAGTCATCCAAAAGTAATTGAATATTTTAAGGTGTAACTAGTAACTGTACCAGAATACATTCCTAAAGTAACCCTCCCAACCCTGTATACAATAAAGGGTTTTGTGCCTGGTCTTAGATGTCTGGCCTGAGTGCTGTCAGCGACCAGGAGAGAGGTTGAGGTGGGACGCCCGGTGTCAGATGCAGCGCCCCCTGGAGAAGTGGAGTCACCGCAGCAAGGGCACCCAACACTCCCCTTCCACGAGTGCCATTTATCATGGCTGACAACTGCACCCCTCTCTGCCATTTTGGGTTTATTAGCGGCACATTTCTCCACACATAATGATGTTTTCCTTAGCGCTTGTCCTCCGAGAGCAGTTCCTATGAAAAACTGCAGTGGAAACATCAAGGTGACAGTTCTCTCTTTTATAAGTTTACTTCACATGAGTGGCACGGTAAGGGCATGGAGACAGCACAAACAGGGCCCACATCGGTATTCAAATCTCACTCTTTATTTTGGAAGTCTCCTTTCAGGTCTCTACAACACACTTTGGGTTAGGGATCTACATGTCTCATATCATCTGCAAGTTTGCTTTTGTTTTGACACAGGCAATGGAGTGTGACCTCTGTATCAGCCTATCAGATCTATGGAGTGATTTCTTATAACAGAATAAAATAACACACATTCAAATTTAGCTGTGCAGTTTGAATAAGTGTGTGTTCAGCAAGATTCAATCCCAAGGGTCAATTTTCATTAGCTTATGTAACTTACTGCTCTTGTTTCTTACATTGCCTTTCCATTATGTACAGTCATTGGGTAGATATCGAATACCCATTAAATGAATGTGTTTACAGTAGTAGCAGATATAGGTCTCAGTTATTCAAATAGAAAAGCATACCATATAGTTGGATTATGTAAACATGCTTGCACTTTAGAACTAAATAATTTGGTGTAAAGAGGCAACCACACCAAACCTGGAGAATAACAGGGAAGCTGAGAAGGGCATCTGGCATGCTCAGTGGACTGGATTCCACAACAAACATCAAATTCTGGGAGCAGGAAACAAGCAAAATCACTGCTTTAACCCTGTGTCTTAGCCCCATAATGAACTTGGTGTTGAATTCTCGCATTGTCAGCAAACAAGGAGGAAATACATGTTTTCCTCCATCTAGCATTCAGTGAGTCTTCAGCAGTCTCATTTGAAACACTGCACTTAACTGCTCTACAAATTATTGATTTAAGCACAGTATGTATGACAACACAAAGGATCCTGTCAGCACAAAAACACTATTAGAGTAAATCATTAAATGCTACCTGGAGCCAGTGGAGGCGAGAGGAGAAGCAGGAGAATGACAAAATAAGCACTAGACAGGAAAATAGCAGTAGTAGCTAGACTGCCATTGTTGCAAAAGTGGATTTTTCTGTGCCTTTTCAGTGTGCTATACTCAGAGGGAATTTTGTGAACGCTATAAGAAGCCATAAAGATTCAGGTAAACAATATTGTGAAAATCTATATAATCCAGTCTATTGCTCATTTCTCTGTACTCCATACCTTTATTTAGACATAATATTTAGGTGTGGCAAAATGCACAGAAATACAATTAAAAATAAGTTTAAACTTGTAATGAATTGAGATGAGGCTGAGGTGGGTTGTGGAGCTAGCTCCAGCATCGGGCTGAAAGAGATGCCCAATACCCAAAACAAATCAATACTAAAACGAGTATCAAAACTAGATAGGCTATTAGTTTGAGTAAGTATTGATAATGAAATAAATCACAAGGATGGAATTGAACCTTCTCTGAATAGTCATAACACCATTTGATAACATTAAAGGAACTGCTATTGTTTTTGGGTTCAAATTTATTTATTCTATTACCACAAAATGTGTTTTCATTTTCATTTTACTAGTGTACTGGTACACGACAAATCGGAGTAATTCTTGAAATGTTTATAATTTTATAATATAAACGATAATAATATATTATGTGTGAAAGTTTAAAAGTTGTCTGTTTCTACTTTTAGTCTCTTCCCTTAAAGGTACGTTTACACCAGATAGGTCACGCATGAATTGCACAAGCGATTTCCATGTTAACCCTATGTAGAGCTGCGACTAAGCGCTGCGGCACGAAGCGTTTTTGGCATTTTGGGCGAATCGTGCGGCATGAACGATGCGAACAGATGTGAACAATGAGCGGACGTTTAACGCGATGGAAGCACAGAGCGACCAGTGTGAGCTGTGAAGCAGCGTCCACCATGTTCCAAGTCTACACGCGGTATAAATTCTATATTGAACCCATATCAACAATGTAGTCTAACTTTAAACTGATGATTCTGTGCTAACTCAGCTGCCACATGTCAAACAGACAGATTTTTACCAAAGCCCCGCTCTCCCACCATGAGCGCAAAGAAGCCGGGCGATCCGCAGTCCCACTGAGGCATAAACAGTGAGGCTTTTCTCGCAGCTTCAGTAAACCAACCGCCTCTGACTGCTTCATGTTAAATAAGCATAAACAACACCATGTCATGCTCAGAACATTTCATCTGTGTTTGGCTTTAGGCCAGGTGTGGTTAGGTCTTGAACCCGAAGCATTCGCATTAACACAAGCGACTTAAGGTAGTGAGCTTAACTCCATAATAGCTTGGTTATGGGTAAATAACATTATATATAAAATATTCAAGTATGTATGCATTTATTTGTTTATTTATTCTTATTGACATTGAGCAGTTCTTTATTCCCAAAAGGACAGGTGAGGCACCTGCCTCCCCTGACTGCAAGTCGCTGTCTCCCCTCTGATCTCCATCCATCTATCCATCCATTTTCTTCCGCTTATCCAGGGCCGGGTCGCGGGTGCAGCAGTCTAAGCAGGGACTCCCAGACTTCCTTCACCCTGGACACTTCCTCCAGCTCCTTCGGGGGGACCCCCAAGACGTTCTCCGGGGCCTTCTCCCGGTGGGACATGCCCGGAATGGAGGCATCCAGGAGGCATCTGGAACAAATGCCTGAGCCACCTCAGCTGGCTCTTCTCGATGTGGAGGAGCAGCAGCTCTATTCTGAGCTCCTCCCGTGTGACTGAGCTCCTCACCCTATCTCTAAGGGTGTGCCCAGCCACTCTGTGGAGGAAACTCATTTTGGCCGCTTGTATCCACGATCTTGTCCTTTTGGTCATTACCCAAAGCTCATGACCATAGGTGAGGTGAGAACGTAAATCGAGAGCTTGAACTCCTCCACTTGAGGCAGGCACTCTCCCCTCTGCTCTGCACTCGGCGGCAAAAGCAGCTGCATGCTGCGTATTGTGTGCCCACAGTACATAAGGGGCAACCAAGGAAAATGTTCACCTTGTGAACAGAGCGTCTAATTCGCACGTCTGAAGCGGCTTCAAGCGAATGTTTCAGCTGAGCTTTGGCTGTGGGAGGCACGATTTGACACTTTCTATGTGCACACAGCTTAAAGCAGATTTTCCTCTCCGAGTTATGAGTACTGTGTTCTTGTATGCAAATCTCCACTAAGAGAATGTACTGAGAATGTATTCTTGGCTGGTCAAGCTTCCACCCCCTCATCTGTCAGTCATTCTGATGAGCACTGTTCAATAACAGCCTGTGGCCCCAGGCGAACGTTCGCTGTCCACAAAGCCACATGACAAAACAGGGACCAAGAAGGGACAAGAAATAATAATAATAATGAAATTAATATAAAGTATTTCTGTATCTATATGGAGCTGAGTTGTCCCCATAGACTGACCTTCTTTCTGTTGCCATGATTTCAGTACTCGAGCTATAACTCCCCAGTGAAGTTCACACACTTGAACTGGAGAAGGCTGCACTGAAACTAATTCCATGAAAATACATCTGAATAACTGTTCAGTTAAAGGGTTTGCTCATATACAAGTTGTACAAAAAACTGATTGGTACAGTACGTAGTGTTGTTGCATGTATGAGTTCAAGTAATAATAATAATGCATCAGTTTTATATAGTGCTTTTCTGGACAATCAAAGTCACACTTACAGATCATGATTCATTCCACACTCGGTGGTGGTAAGCTCCTATTGTAGCCGCAGCTGCCTTGGAGCAGACTGATGGAAGCAAGGCTGCCAATCTGCACCATTGACCCCTCTGACCACCATCAGTCACTCACACACACACACACACACACACACCACTTTCATACTAGGCAATGTGGGTAAAGTGTTTTGCCTAAGGACACAACAACAGTTTTTTTTGTTTTTTGTTTTTTTTGAGACTGGCACCCCACTGTGGCACCTGGTTTTCCCAGTGGTCTTCCATCCAAATACTAACCAGGCATGGCCCTGCTGAGCTTCTGAGATCTTATGGGATCAGGCTTTGACAAGTCGGTATGGCCACAAAGTGTAAGTTCTGTATCAAAATGTAAATTATTTAGTTAGATAATTGTATTAAAGATTTAGATTTAAATGGGTACAAACTTGCACTTGTGTCTAAACATGCACTTTTAGTGGTGGTGATAGCGATGGGTTTTTTCACATGACTGACTGTTCACATGACTGTTATTGTTTTGCCTGGAAAGTTCCAGTGTATGGCAAACAAGTCTATTTTCATTTTTTTTTTTTTTTTTTTTTTTTTTACATAATATATCCTCAATCATAAAACCTAAAACTTCCATTCTTGTTGTTATCGTCTCTCCACAGATCTGATCATGTTGTGTTGTGTCGATAAGAGACAATAAGGTGTTGGACCATTCACTAGAAAAGTTGCAATGTTTGTCTTTAACTTGAACTTTTTTCTCATCTTATACCAGAGAGAGATAAATGTTTTTATGATTGAAATTCCAAATTACGCCTTCACAATATGACAATGTTTGATATTTATGTTTTCATACAGTTCTGTTATTCCTTCTTTATTTTAATTTATGCCCCAGGCGTAAAGCCATACAACATGTACACAACACTCTACTGAAATTACCCATGCATCATTATAATTAGCAGAATAGATCACTGTTAAACTTTCTGCTAAATAAATACACCCACTATATACCATGTCAAACTTTTACACTATAATGTTTGAACTTTGCCAAAACAGTGGCTGTGGGTACAAAGTGTGCAGTGGAATGGGCTGGAGGACCACCGGGGAGGCAGTCGTAAACAGAAGGTTATACTTTAGCTGTAATTATGATGCCTCAGCCCTGTGTTGACAATGTGCCTGCTGTATGCGCTGCTTATTCGATATACAGAGGAGCAGAGTGTCCTATTAAATCACTGCAACTGTTTTCAGCCCATGTGGAGTCAGTTAAAAAATAATAATAAGCACAATCTACATATTTCCCTACAGAGGTAATAAAGAAAACACTGTGACTTTGGAGTTGACAATAAATGCTCTAAGAAACAATGTCACAGATTTCATTTTTGATTGTGATTATCTACCACTTCTGTTACAATAAGAGTTTGGAATATTATTCACCAACCTGTGCGCTTGGTTTTATTGAGCTCTGAATTAGTGTGTAACAAACAAACCTATTATTATTTAAAGGTGCACTATGTAACCTTTCTCATTCATGTTCAGGGACATGGGTAGATGACACCACCAAGCCTAATAACCCAGAGAAAACAAAAGAATTCCAAGCAAGAATTTCAGTATAATCAAATCATTTACGCCCCATATTGATTACTTCAATATTGAATCCATGCATTGTTATTTTCCACATATATATTAATGAAGGGTATATTTTCTTGACAGGAATACAATGGGTTTACCATAAGGGTCATTTTTAATCTCTATGCACATTATTATCTTGGAATCATGACAGAAGCCATGCAAAATAACCCTCATGGAAACCATTGATCTAAGGATATTAAATATTGATCAGAGCAATATGGTGGATCCCAGAAGCTGAAAATATATTTCATTTTAAAGAGCATTTTTAATTCTGTGAACAAAGATTGCAGCCAGTGGCACAAATCAATCTGCTCTTCATCATCATCATCTTCATTGCCACGACAGCTGATACTGAGCCGGTCTGTCATCAGGACTGTGCTAATAAGAGCTTTCCTCTAAGGCACTGAGTATCTGAGTGTGGTAAGATTTAGATTTAGACCATTGTATTCAACTTTTTTTTTTTTTTTTTTGAGAAATCCTATTTTATACAATGAACTTGATATAAAAATGATGTACAACTTCTTGTGTGAGTGAGGTGTCCTTATACTCCTACTAGACTGACCTCTTACTGACCATTCTGAAATAATCATGACAATTAAAGGCAAATTAACGTTTTTTTACAATCTGAGCCTTCTTTCGGCAATAAAACAATACCCATAGCATTTTTCTGTCAATTGGAGCAGTATCGCAGAACTTATGTTGAGCCGTTCTGTTCTAGTAATGATCCCGTATCTGTTAACATGGTGCTGTATCATTTGCTCGGGGCATTACTTTGCGGTGTCCAAATAACACAAACTTTAGCGCTTTTCAAATCATAGAAGCCCGATGTCTTAATTTAAGATTTCGTTTGAAGCAAAAGTGGCCTGTAATCCGAGATTTAGCCATAGTTTCGAGTAGATGAGGACGCCAGTGCGCATGCGCGGACTGCTCCTGGGCCCCAAACATGAAACGCAAAGCTGAAAACTATGGATAAATCTCGGATTACAGGCCACTTTTGCTTCAAACGAAATCTTACATTAAGACATCGGGCTTCTATGATTTGAAAAGTGCTAAAGTTTGTGTTATTTGGAGACCGCAAAGTAATGCCCCGAATACAAATGCTAACGGATACGCTACAACATAACTTTCTTCAAACAGCTCCAAATGACACGAACGTGATATGGGTGAGTCAAACGACTTGTTTTATTACCGAAAGAAGGCTCAGATTGTAAAATAACGTTACTTTTCCTTTAACAAATAAGAACGATGGGTAAGTGTAAGTGTGGTTCAATTTTCACTCCACTTGGTTATTCTGTGGTTGTTGTGTCTTTGGGCAAGGAACTTCACCCACGTGCTTCCACTAGCGACAGTGAAATATGAAAGAATTATGTCCGAGTTGATGTCAATGAAAATGTTTGCAGTATATGACAATTATCAAAGGCCATTTCTATTACCAAGATTAACATCGAGACAACATATAAAAATCCTGTGATAAAATCCACCACATGAACAGCGAGTCTCTAGGTACATCAGGCTATTATAAACTGTGGGAGTTTCTGCCATTTTGAAGTTATGAATTCATCCAGTCCACTGCCACATCAGTTGACAGCAATGAAACGTTCTCATTCTCACCACTTGACCTTTGCCATTGCCTAGATCAACAACAAACCTCTGAGCTTGACCTGCAATGTTGGACAACCACAGTGGACGAACAACAAATTGCTTCCTGTGTTACTTGACAATACTGCTGTTGCTGTATATATGTGCTAGTATTTATTTGGGTGGGGTCCGGGGGTCACTGTTCAATTTAGTGAGGCTGCAGCAGAAGCTTGTGGCAAAGCAGAAAGGTGGTGGGGAGTGCAGTTTCAGCATTTTAGCTCAGAGTTTTTACATTTTCACCGGGACAGGAGAGCAGGAGGTGTCATAAGACCTGACAACTGAGGCTCCACATCAGCACAGAAACAATAACAGCAACCCCAGGGACACTTTTCTTCAGGCTGCAACCTGGCCTTTGTCTTATTCTTACTGTTGACATTCAAGAGAAGATAAGATGAAGGTGAAATCATGAATATACTAGTGCTGTATATTTTATATGATGTTTGAGAACATGAAATATATATATTAAAAAAAACTAAGAATAAATATAACACTTTACTGGGTTTACACATCACTTTACGGGGAGTTTACATATATCCTACTCTCGGTGATAATCCTGTGGCCACAGCTGTCCTGGGGATGACTAAAGAGACATTTTGGTATTCTGCTCATCTAGTAAGTCTAGAATGATGGCCCTCTAGGTCACTTCTCCATCGCACCACAAGCCAGACTCTTTTTAGTTTAACATAGTTTAGTGCTTTGCTCATTGACTCTGTAGGAATCTGATCTGTGACTGATGTTTTTCAGTCCCCTGTGATTTTTTTTCTTTTTTCCCTTTCCCATTTCCTCGTAAGCAGCCATGTTTGTTTTGATAGATTTGTGCCCATGATTGGCTAATCCACTTATCAATCACGGCCATCTGAACTGTGGGAGAAGACCAGACTCACATCTTGTTTTGGAGAAGTGTGACTTCTGAATTCCAGGAAAACATTCTGCACCTCTGTAATCACAACCACTCAATCACTCAACATATTCACAAAGGCACTACCATTATGACAACTACCTTTCTGCTTGTTTCCATGGAGATATTTTTGCTTTACCTGTGCCATGTTCCATAATATGGCATGTGATGCTAACAGGCCAAATTAGATGTCAGATTGTGAAGAGGCTCACAGAGAAAATGCATGTTTTTCAAACTGAATAAATGCAAAAAACTGCACCGAGACAGGTGGCAGTCCTCTCATAAAAATTTACATACATCAGCCACATACTTCTGCATCTTTGTACTTGTTATGCCATTAGCATAACAAGTACAAAGTTGTTGTAAGTAAAAACCATAATAAAAAGTGTGCATTTACTTTCTGCCTTCCCAGCCCACACTGTAACACAGAGCTGTGTTTGCATGGGGGGGCAACATGCCTCCCGTTTATTGCCTCTCATCAAAGTGGTGCGATACCGGGCAATTAAAAAGCCATCAGATGACTCCCCACTAATTACCCACACAGTCATCTCTTCTTGTTGTCCATATTAAATCAAGTACAGGCCTGTAAAATGAATGTAACTGGACCGAAGTGCCTAAGTGCTTAATGTCCAACACAGTGGGCCCAGACCATATGCTGCTCTTTATTACTACAGTGCCATTACAGTAATATGAATTAATGTGGCACACAGGCAGAAAATGTACATGTTTACAGAAGAGTTTTATTATTATGTTTATGTTGCAGTAATGTAATGCTAAAGGCAGACGTAAATATAATACATGTAATAATATACTCTGATTTGTATGCGTAAAATCACATGAAAGATATGCCTCTGTGAAAGTTCTGGTTCTGGTTAATATTACAGTGAGCCTCAGTTTATCTCATGTATTGTACCTAACATGTTTATCCTTTCTTTGTATGTTTTTCAGGTGATGGGGTTGCAGTGTTCACTAAGCCCAAAGAGTGTTATGTGGGCAATGTGTTCTATTTCATTCATTAGTTATATAATAAACTTAATTTATATAATAAAATAGTAATATACATTCATCCTGACTGTATTTGAGACCGTTCTCTTGTTATCTAGTCCTAGATTGTCTCTCAAATCAATACAAATATATACATGTTACTAACAAATGGACACAAGAGTTTTCTTCAAGTTGTGATTGTTAACATTGTCCAGTATCTTCTTGCTAGGATTCAAAACATATGACTCATAGATTATAACTATAAAGCAGGCTCAAGCTTTGTGCTCAATATTTGTGAAGCATTTATTTCCATCTCCCTTAATGACAAGCAGGATAATACCATGTTATACCAGGAAGCAGATATTGTATACATAGTTCCAAAACTGTATTTGTCTTATCTGGATGACTATAATTGAGACTAGAAGTCTGTTTTTCAGCTCAAGTGACATTGTATCCCAGGACAAATGTCCTCTCAATAAAGTTTACCTTATGTTGACATAAAACACAATGTAAGATACAGTGTGTACAGTATGTACATATGCACTCACGGTGAACCCATCCACTGGACATCTTATGTAGCTCTGAGCTCATAAAATCACTGGGAGCTGAGCAGCGGACTCCATTTATATGAATTATACATGTTACATTTTGATGATGTATTTTTCATTTGATGTATTTTTTATCAGGTATAATTCGGAAGATAAAGCCAAAGCAGAACGCATGGAAAAGGAAACAAGTTGCTAGGAGACAAGGAAACAAGCCAAGGATCTGACACCCTAAGTGAGATTTTGTGTCTGCAACTGCAATGAAGCATTAAACATTACTCCTTCTATGCATCGCTCTACAGTAGCACTTTTTTTTTTTTTTACTTACTTATTTTGGTCTTTTTATACATAAATTACAAGGAGATTTTACTCAAAATGGTGGAATAGCTGTGAATCTTTAATGAACCGCACCATTTGTGCAACCACATAACGTGTCAGGTTTGAAGCTTTGTCTAATAATGCATGTACTAGGTTAGAGCTGATATTACATCTTAGGTATGTCTCAAGAAAAGCCATGGTGATATAATAATGTAAAAGTACAGTGGCCATTTTAAATAGACTTCATAGACTATTAATCTGTGAATCCAGGAAAAATGAATGGTTTTGTAGAGATTCAGGTGAAGTGAAGGTGGTTGTTGAAAGCACAAAACAGGCAGAGCGACTTGATGTCACTAGAAAAGACTGCCATTGTGGATAATTGCGTGTATTTTGAGGCGCAAATTCACTGACTTTGTGTGATATAAAAGGCACCACTTGGTCTTCTTCTCTGGTTTAACAGGATTCATGAATCATGTTAAACCAGAGTAGAAGACCAATACCTGTAGCTTTTGCTTCATTCTGTACCACAGGTTAATTTCCCTAATAAAAAGTCAGGTGATTTGGGTTGATAAATGCCAAGAAAGGTGCAAAACAGGAATGAAAATATCAATAAATAATTTGATTTCTTCTGGATCCCTATTGGTCTTGGTGGGTCTGTCTTGGTGGGTTACTAGAAGTCGTTAGGCAAAAGTGATCAAGACATATTATAAATAAACTTAAAGAGCTTTTAATTGTGTTATAATGGTTTCTCCTCATCTCAGTTGAAATTGCATTATGACTGATTCACAAATATTTGAGTTGTCTTGATCTTGTTTTCACCTACCCCCATGCCCACTGCTCTGTACTTGCTTCCTTGTTTTTTAACAGCAATACACCTATGGTTCAACAGCAGAGAAAAGCATATGTCCACTTATATATATACTGTATATATATATTCAATTTCCAACAAGAAAAAACAGTATTGCAAGTAAATTCTAGGGGTTGGACGAGATACAATTTCCACATGGCAAGACCAGACACGAGACGGGGCCTATGAGAATGAGACAAGATGAGATTGTGATATAATTTATAATAAATCATTTGTGTGGTTCACTTAACAATTTTGGTCCTTACAATAATGTTATAAATTTGAATACTTCTGCTGTAATTGTAGCCATGCTTTTTTTTGTAACTACGCCTTCTCAAAATGTTAATCCCTTTGTCCAATCCAAATGCAAACATATGGGAGAAAAATTACACAAAATTATTTTCTGAGATTTTGTCCTTGTGAATTAAATTATAATGCAATCTTGAATGATAATTATTATTATTTTTAAATATGTTCTTTCTATTTGGTGGTAAAAGTAAAAGGTGGCATCCAGACAAACAAGATACAGCAGTTAAGTAAGTTTACTTAAAGGCAAATTAACGTTTTTTTTTACAATCTGAGCCTTCTTTCGGCAATAAAACAAGTAATTTTACTCACCCATAGCATTTTTCTGTCAATTGGAGCAGTATCGCAGAACTTATGTTGAGCCGTTCTGTTCTACTAATGATCCCGTATCTGTTAACATGGTGCTGTATCATTTGCTCGGGGCATTACTTTGCGGTCTCCAAATAACACAAACTTTAGCACTTTTCAAATCATAGAAGCCCGATGTCTTAATGAAAGATTTCGTTTGAAGCAAAAGTGGCCTGTAATCCGAGATTTAGCCATAGTTTCGAGTAGATGAGGACGCCAGTGCGCATGCGCGGACTGCTCCCGGGACCCAAACATGAAACGCAAAGCTGAAAACTATGGATAAATCTCAGATTACAGGCCACTTTTGCTTCAAACGAAATCTTACATTAAGACATCGGGCTTCTATGATTTGAAAAGTGCTAAAGTTTGTGTTATTTGGAGACCGCAAAGTAATGCCCCGAATACAAATGCTAACGGATACGCTACAACATAACTTTCTTCAAACAGCTCCAAATGACACGAACGTGATATGGGTGAGTCAAACGACTTGTTTTATTACCGAAAGAAGGCTCAGATTGTAAAATAACGTTACATTTCCTTTAAATACTTTCAATTTCATACCATGTTTTTACTAGACATTTTTATTGATTGTGTATGCTTCAAATTTAAAGAATTTTTTTGTGGTCAGGTTTTGGGAGTAATAGTAGCGCTGATTGTAGAATAGATACTGCGTTTACAGTTTTGCAGTGACAATAATTTCAGCTCAGATTTTGCAGCATCTTGCAGGGGAACTAAATGTTCAAATCTCCAGATGATTTTGAATGTTACAACAAGGACAAGTGCCATAGCACCATTACAGTCTGCAGTGCCTTCTTTAGTTTCCACAAATTGCTCTAAAGTCCATTTGAAGAAGTGAAAATGCCATCATCGAGACTTAAATATTGAACTCATGGGGACAGTTTGTTTCCAAAGCAACAGCCACCAGAAGTGCAGTTGTCCTTCTATTACCGGAGTTACCTTTTCACAGTCCTGCCTGTGAGCAACAATAATGGCAGCAATTTAAGCTTATTTTATAAAGAAAGCTTCCAAACAAACATGCTGAAGGAAACAAACAAGCCAAGATGTATAGTGTAATAACAGAGAGGAAAAAAATTACAAAACAGAATGAGTCCATTTCACAACATGAAACTTGTTTTCTTGTGAATACTAGATTAATTAAAATCCTACATAATCTGCTACATAATTGTGATTATGAAATGACAGCTGCACTTGTTTTAACAGCTGTAACCTCTTTGCGCTACATTATAAAGCTATGAGAATATTTGGTGTAGAACTCTTTAGTGTCCTCCAGCTTGTCCAACAGTCAATAAGCCATACTTTGTGATCATCAGCTGACCAATTTACTTGTAATTATTTGCTCAGCCAGGCTTGTATTGCTCAGTGTACAGGACATTTTGACCCATCGGAAACTGTTGATATTCCAGACATCCGCTCAGAAATATTGATAGAGGCAGCATAATAAGAACACTGAGTGCCCTGAGATTATCATCTGTCAGTCACGAGGAGCTGTGAGGCATCAGGCCCACAGACACTGTCTAAGCAGGCTATCTTTAATTCCCCCATACAAATACTCTGCTCAATTACCCACAATGCACAGCTCATCTCCTCCATCTTTTAAATGTCATTGTATTCTAAGCAATGCTCATGTTGATGTGTACTCATAAATCATGTGTAGCCAGAGGTGGCCTAAAAGCTAACGTGCTGCTTTGGGGTTAGGCACAAACCCATCCATAATTTCCCATGATGCCGAGAGAGCTGTGTGGGCAGGGGAGGTTGTTGGTGCTCAAATGCCCTGCGCTACAGGGGCACATGTTTACTGACAGCCCCAATGAGGCTGCAACAATCACCTGCTAGCAGAGCTTCCTTTAGGGCCTGCTCCTGCATTAATGCATGGAGCCTCTCATTATTCAGTGAGGCTTGACTTCAGGGAGGGAGTGTTGGGACGCACTCGCACACTGGGTCATCTGCTGCACTCCAGGTGGTACAAAGCCAAAGGCCCCTCAAAGCCCACTGGTATTGTGTCAGAGAAAATGGAATACAGGTTTTAAAATAGCCCAAAATGTACTCATTACTATACTGATGAAGCTTCGGGATCTAATGTGCTTACATTCAATCTTTGTTTCTCAAATCAACTCAAAGGAGTCATCATTTTCTTCAACAAAAGACTTATCAACCAGAGAAATTTGTTCTGATAAACTCTGGGTAGATCTAATCAGCCAGAACAAACAGTAAAAAAAGATGTAAATATCACAGGGCCTTTGTTTGTATTTTGTGTGTGGAAATTTTGAAAAACTGACAAAAAGTGCAAATTAAATAGTTTAAAGAAAACAATGCCACTACCCATTTTGTTATTTGAAAGTTTGCTTGTTACAAAGTAAGTGCAATAGAAGGACCTTGAAATTCATTGCATGAATTCTGATCAGGAAAACCAGAAAGACTGAAGAGTTAACATGAGACGTGGATTATCCAATCACCAGGGCTCAAAGTACTATCCAAGTCTGGTGTTGGTGTTCCGAGTTTAAACTTTGGCTTTAGCCATATGTGCAAACACTAGGTGGATTTTACTCCTTTGTGCTTGATATTTGAAATATTCATAACTTACTCCCAGTACTGTTGGTCCTGCTGCAGAAAAAGGCATGAAAACTGAATCAGAGGGTCTTGCTTCCTGAAAAGACTGTGAAATAGGAAAAGTGACTCCACATCCCCAGTGATATTTATAAATCACAGCAGCACATTTACAAAGAAAAGGGAATCTCCAAGCAGAGCCATCCAATATCCCAATAAATTCAAGACTTATGTTAGATGCAAGGATAGTTTTTACAACTCCTCCACCTGCTTGGATTTGGTTTGTCAAAAGCAAACGTATTTAGTTCCCCGATAAAACAATCACTCCCTTTAATAATCCAGTGAGCTTTTTTTTAACCTAACATTATTTTTTGTGGAGGTACAAACAAAGTGAACAGATTCTGACTTCAGTGTCTGGCACAGAGGAGCACTTTCACAACAGGAACACTGATGGAAGTCCCAGGGCAGCTTCAAGGGGAAACTTTGTGACAGGTTTATTGGAGGGACCTGGACATGTGGTCCGTGGCTTGGTGAACAACTGCTTTAATACAAAATGGTTACAGAACCTTGGGATGAGCAGTGTCAAGCGCCAAAAAGCCACGACCCAGGAGTTATGACACCCCAGTGAATATTTTAATACTTCAGATTGAGACTGCAGTCAAGTCTGTTCATTTGGTCTTCTTATGCACTTTAACTTCTTGAGTTCTTTTTTAAAGACATGCTATTGTTGACATGAAGCATGTCAGCAACATGTCTTTAAAGGTCCCATGGCATGAAATTTTCACTTTCTGAGGTTTTTGAACGTTAATGTGAGCTCCCCTACCCTGTTTAGGCCCCTCCCCCATTGCGAAATGTCTAAACTGAGCATTTGCGGTCCTTTTCTGCGTTACACAAAACCAGTGTTGAAACGGGCGAGTTCGGACAAGGCACCTTATTGACGTCAGATCGGCAAATGCAGCTCCAGCCCCTCCCTCTGTCTCCGCTCAGCGTCCCTGTATATCCCGCCCATAGAGTTTGGACTGTGAATGCGCTACAATGCGAAATGCGTTTTTTTATTTGCCTGGAGGCACGTCCGAGTGTTTCTAGGCTCTTAAGTCCCTTACCCGACCCTCTGGACCTCTGAAATACCAGTGGTTTAATTTAATTTTCTGTGTAAATATGCTTTTTTTCATTGCAAAGTCTCCCATCTGTACACGGAAGAGAGGAGACAGAGCGGAGCCGAGCTGCGCCGAGCTGCGGGGGAAACCCGCCCCCCCCGCTCCGTACCGGCTGGTTAGCTCAACAGTACCGGCTGGTTAGCTCAACTGGTAAGTCACTGACTTTCCCCCTGGGGGTTGTGGGTTCAAATCCCCCCCGGGCAATGAGCTAACCAGTGTGGGTCCTTGGGCAAGACCCTTCACGGTACTGCCCCCCGGGCGCCGAAAAAAGATGGCTGCTCACTGCTCCTGAAAAAAGGATGGGTCAAATGCAGAAGTCAAATTTCTCCCGTGTGTCACTGTGTGTCACTGTGTGTGAGACCAATAAAGGCCAATAGGCCAAGGCTTAAAAAAAAAAAAAAAAAACTTAGCCAATCTCTCTGTCCTTCTCATTTGCAGTGAAGCAGCAACACCCAGAATAAAGCATTTTAGACACATATCTAGCCTCATGAAGACTGTCAGAGTCATATCTCATGCACTGAGTGTTGATTTTGAAGAAGGATTCATTTACAGTATTAGGGAACCATTAAGGAGCCATATAAAAGCATCAAGAAGTACCATGTCATGGGACCTTTAAAAAGAACCCAAGAAATTAATGCACTCAAGTCCATTACAAAGGTCTTTATAGTATTAAAAATTGCAGTAAAATGCAGGTGAAACTTTAATTTTCAACCTTTAATTAACATGTCTGGGAGTAAAATAATATACTTAAAGTAACAGTACAGTATCAGTTCATATTTCCACCAGTTTAAAATATTTGCACTATTCTTCCGAAACTATGGAATACTTACCTGGCCAGCCAAATGATATCTCTCTGTATTTCCTATACACCGCGATACCATTTGGACACTCTCCATCCACTCTCGCTCCTCCGGTTCCAAACCGACTCCGCGATTCTGATTCGTTCAAAGATGGTGACGTCAGTGCACCCGCCTTTGCCCGCAAAGTCACTCTTAGGCAGCGGAAGTTCCGCCTCAGTTTTGAATCAAGATGGCGCAATCTCTGATTGGTTCACTTAGCTGTCTGTCTACGCGCAACCGCAGCGCATTCTGTGGATCAAGCGTTACCAGACTCACTCGCTGGTACAGCGATGAGTCATGGATTCTTCCAGGCAAATGGAATACCAGTTTTGGTAGGTCTATTCTCTATTTCCCTTCTCAACATTCTCCTTCCTGGACATTAGGCAGATGCCTACAGAGCCATTATATATAGGTCTGTACATGACGGCATCAACTCGGTTATCCATTTAATCCTGCAGCACCGGAACTCCCCGGGAACCTTCACCAGGATCCTGTTTGTGGACTTCAGCTCTATGTTCAACACCATCCACCCTGCTCTGCTCCAGGACAAGCTCTCTGCTCAATGTGCCTGACTCCACCTACAGATGGATCACATTCCTGACAAACCACTGTCAACATAATGTTATGTGTCTGGAGAAGAATGTCTCTGATCCTCAGACTACAGGGCTGTGTATGTCCCCCCTGCTCTTCTCCAGCCAAGACTGTGTAAAACTGATCAAATCTGTGGCTGACACCACCCTCATCAGGCTCATCGCAGACTGTGGTGCAGTGACAACAACCTGGAGTTTAACATTGGAGATTACCATGGACTCAAGTTGACTCCAACAATGGCAATAAAAAATCTTCTGATTCCGATTTACATTGTGTGCATGTGAGGTGTCACTTATTTTAGTTTTTATATATATAAAAAACAAATTTATCTGTAAATATACTCCTCAAGCAGCAGAACTGCATCAAATTTAGAAAAAAACACAATCTAATCAAACATTTTATTAATTGATTAATCACTACATGAATGAATTAGCAAACTAATTGTTACTTGCAGCTTTAGTTGTATGCAATAATTAAGATGAAACAGGAGGGCAAGAATTTGGAAGTGAATATTGCTATGCTCACAACCACATCGTGGTTGACTGTGAAGTTCAGAATCAAAATACTGTGAAGAGTCTGAGAGCAGAAATCTTGTGATAATCCAGTTCAAAAGTTAAGCTTTTAGAAATATTTTGACAATTTTCAGAACTGGATGTTGTACTGCAGGAGCTAGGAACACTCCAAAAACTCAATGTCATTATAATTTAGGTTATAACCACCTGAAAAAGTATGTGTCAGGTTTTTTTTTTTTTTTAATCTTTTGTGTTTGTTGTATTTTGTGTATATCTGAACAATATTGTGTACATGTAAACTATTTGCATTTCTTTCATAATACAGCTTTATAAGTTGGACTAAGTCTAGTTATAAAGCCAGTCTGCAGTGCCCAGAAAAGCACAGCTCTTGGAGTTGTGTAACCTTTGTTAATATTTTACTACCTCAAATTGACATTATTCACTTTTTTCTCTTACCTCAGAACCATTTAGAAGTTCTTGTGATGGCATCAAAGTCGCGGTGCTAACTTATTCATTTGTTTCGTACATGCTCACTTTAGCTTTAATAGCCTAAGTGGTTTTCCCTTTGTCTGCTGGGACCTTAAGTGCTTGTAGAGGCTCTTGCTCCAAATATCTATACTAGAAAAGGCCAGGTACTGTTTAAGCAATTAGAGATGAGAGCAGAGATTTTCCTTAAAAATAGACTGAGTTTAACATGTGTAATGAGGGCTGGCTGATGCAGGGTGGTTAAATATGCAGTGATTAGACAAACACACAAGAGACTGCTGGAGCTAGGTGTAAAAAAAGCTAGAGGCGCTTTGTTCACCCACTTATTAACATCCCTGATTACGGCCTCGTGAATGTACTTGGATAGAGATCTCATGTATTTTTAAAAATGTGCTGTTCTAAAATGTGTCCAGTTGTATAAAGGACACATTCAAGCTATTTCATTTAGAAAATCTGTAACGTTTGCTTAATTCTGTCATTTCTCTGATAAATACTCAGGTGATTTGGATTGATAAATGCCAGGAAAGGTGCAAAACAGGAATGAAAATGTTGATAAATAATTTGATTTCTTCTGGATCGCTACTGGTGTGAAAATGTTAAAGGTGTACTATGTAACTTTTTGGTTGGGGGTCCATCACCTGTGTGTTTCTATGAATATGTCATTGCTCTGCTTGGAATGTTTCACAGTAAGGCATTAGACAGATCTACCTTATATGTATTCAATGATGGGTTTTGGCGCTCAAAAATATGTGAAGAATCCCTCAGTCGTCCAGGTAGAATCCATGACAAAAGGATAAATTAAATTTGTCAGCTGGACAAAGTTTATTTGGTTGAATGCATTTTGCAGCTCTGGAACAGAACAGAAGCAGCTTGGATGAGCTGCTAAACATATTCGACCAAATAAACTTTGTCCAGTTGACAAATTGAATTTCTCCTTTTGCCTTGCTCAAAAATACCTAGAAAAATAGATATTCTAACTGAGAGCAGGGCTGTCTCTCCACAGATGATGATAGAAAGACTTAATGCCATACAAATTCCAGACTTTTATTGTCCCCAAAGGGAAATTCATTTTCACGCACACAGAGGTTCTTAACATATACAGCGACAAACACAGCACAACAAACATATACACATTACAACAGATATTACAGCACACTCAGCGGGGGTGAGGTGCTCCTTAGAGGTAAGATCGGGCCTAAAAAATCCAGCCCGACCCGACTCGGCCCGCGGGTATTAAAGCCCGACCCGGCCCGAGCCCGACCAATTAACTTGATTTGCAGGCCCGAGTCCGAAGCAAACCCGAAATTTCATATTTTATTTGTGAGGGGCGTTTTTTTGAAACAAATGATAATATAGATGTTTGACGATCATCAATTTTGCTAGTACAGCTGTTTAAATGCCTGCTCAGCGTCGAGGTCAATGTTCCCCCTAATGTTTTATGTGTCTGAGCAAACACACTAACTCCTTGAGCGCTCCTTGGACTCCTGTGCGCGACATCCGACATGCCCCCCCCCCCCCCCGCTACACGCGGAAAGAGCTGCGCGTGCTCGCGGCTTGCGCATGCTCGTGGCTTACACCGGTAGAAGTTTAATACGAGACACATACTTTTGTTTCTGAATACTGGACGATTCCCCCGTATTCAGATGACCCCGCGGCTGAAAAAAAAGTGGAACTCTTTCATCCCTGCGCTGCATAGGTTTTCTTGTGCGCTGAGAATGTGCGTGCAGTGCGCAACTGCGCAGGCGCGGAGAGGGAACGTTAGGTGCCAGTCTTTTTGCTCTCGTATGAAAGCAAAGCGCCACATTGACTACATTCAGCGAAGCCAACGCAAGTTTCTGTAGCATTTTCAACAATCAATTTGAAGCTTTTCCACACCTCACTCTTACCGGTGCGTGTTTGTCTTTTCAGTCCTGTCTTTAGTTTATCCTTAACTTCTTGCTCCTCCATATTGGGGATACCAGGTCAAAATAGAGGCGGACTTGCGGAGGGGAAGATTATTAAGAGCGGCTCCTGTTTAATAGTTAAATAGCAATAACCTTACAGCGCCTTCTCTGTTTTATCCAAATTATTTATTTTAAAACAAGTATTCCTTAGTTTAATATCCACACATCGTTTTATTATACATTTTTATAAACATATATTTATTTAAAAAAAAAAAGTCAGCGAGAGAGAAGCCCGGCCCGAGCCCGAGCCCGAAGCAATGATTGACATTTTAGGCCCAAACCCGACCCGAAATTCGGGTCGGGTTCGGGTCGGGCTCGGGCTCGGGCTTAAGATCTTACCTCTAGTGCTCCTGTAGTGGGTGAGTGGCGTCCAGTTCTATGGAAAGTGCAAAGCGTCCAATGGCCCTGTCGTTAAAATCTGCAAGGTTGGGTGTGGGGAGTCCTATGATTTTAGCAGCTGTATGTGTTACCTTTGTGAGTTTAGTTTTTTAACAGTGAGCATATTGAAAAAGCAGGTGGAACAATACAACAGGATGGACTGGATGATGGATTTATACAACAGTAATATCAAATGTGGAGAAACATAGAGTCCTTTGAGTTTTCTGATTACTGACAATCGTTGATGGCTTCTTTTGTAAATGTCCATGATATGCTGATCAAATGTAAGTGCATTGTCTGTTGTGACCCCAAGATATTTGAAAGTGTCCACTGTCTCTACTCTCTGCATAAAGATAAGCAGGTGGCGGACAACGCGCCTTTAAACACCATGTATAACAACAGCAGATACTGACCACGAGGTACCGGTAATAAAACACAATACATTTTAAGGATTCATATGCTAACTGCTCCTTCTGTGTCAACCTCTATGTATGTGTTGACCTTTCCTTGCCTCTGTCTAACCTTCATCAGACATCAACTAGTAAATTATCAAAGGTTCTTTGAGGCTTTTAAAACTCTATCCATAATTCTTAAGACTTTCTTTAGGTGCACCAAAGGTTCAGTTTATCCCAAATGTAATATTTTGAGCAGGTCACGCTTTCACTGAAAGTTTTACTTCTAAATTTTTCAGCAGATGCCAAATGTTATCTTAGAGCAGAGCAAACAAGGGTATTCACAGGTTTCTGCTTTTTACTTATAGGCACAATTTTGATGACTTCTCACCATTCAAAAGATATGTATTGATTCAGAATAAATGCTATGGCAATGGTGCGAATTTCCTATCACTGTGAAATCCATGGATAAGACAGTGAGCCATGTTTAAGTCCAAGCTAGAGAGTGGGACAGCCCCCAGATCAATAGTACATCTGCAGTGGACTGGATCAACAAAAACTCCCATAGGATAACACAGGAACAATTGTCTGCAGGTTAGCGCTGTCTACAATGGGGGTGGAGGGATGCATATTATATCGATTTCAAGTGAATAACTCAGTATTTGATGACATTTTATAGACCAACATGTCTGAAGCAGTGAACAGAGCATTTTATCCACAACACAAAGATTGTTATGTCTAAGATCCATTGTTTGTGTATTTGTCTATTGGTATGACAAAGGGGAATGGAGTCTTGACTGAATTTGGGATTATAACAATATATTATGATAAGTAATATGGCGCTATTCTTAACTCATTATTAAAGTAGATATTGTTAAATTTCAATTTAATGGGTGAAATATGAACTTTGGAAATTAGCTCAATGGTAAAAGAGGTTATCAAATATTAAAAACAGATAATGTGCCAGGAAACTGTTCAGATTACAAATCACAGCCTCCTGCACCTGTTTGGGATTTATAATTGTGAATATTTGCACGTTCTCCCGATTCACTGCTCAGGCGCTCATGACAGAAATGAGATCCAATATGAGTAAATGTGGTGTAATGAAGCTTCCCTGTGCCCAGTCCTCAGTGCATCACATACAGATTATTGTAATGATATAGGCATGACTTTTCTTCCAGAGAGCAACAGCACCAAAACGGGCCGGAGAAGTGTAGAAGACACTTTAATTTATCATGCTCTATTACTGAGTGCAAGAGCTTTTGTGATCAAGGCAATGACCCGTTTTTCCAAACAACTGCACAGCGTGTGGCACATGCACGCTGCAGGGGTGAACTCTATTGTGTTTGATTTATCAACGCTGGAAGAACGTCTGCAATATTGTACTGTGCAGCTACACCATATTTTATTACATTTTCAAAAATAGGAGAAAAAGCACTATAGTTAGATCTGAGACGAGATTATACGCTGTTTTTAACGGTCCCATGGCATGAAATGTTAACTTTCTGAGGTTTTTGAACGTTAATGTGAGCTCCCCTACCCTGTTTAGGCCCCCCCCCCCATGGTTAAAAGTTGCGAAATGTCTAAACTGAGCATTTGCGATCCTTTTCTGCGTTAGAAAAAATCAGAGCTCAAACGGGCGATTTTGAACAAGGAAACTTACTTAAAAAAGAAATGCAAATGCAGATCCACCCCCGTCTGTCTGTACTCAGCGTCTCTGTAAATCACGCCCAGAGAGTTTGGACTGCGGAGGAGCTACGCAATGCGAAATGCATTTTTTTATTTGCCTGGAGGAACTTCCGAGTGTTTCTAGACTCGGAAGTCCTTTATCTGAGCCTGTGGACATCTGAAACAGCAGTGGTTTAGTTTTATTTTCTGTGGAAATGTGTTTATTTTTCAATGGAATGCTTCTCATCTCTCCCTCCGCGCAAAAACACGGAAGTGGGTCAGAGCGCACAGGGCACAGCTGAAAAGGAAAGAGTGGAGAGTTTGGCCACGCCCCCACCCGCTAATATAGGCCATCTCTGTCCTCCTCATTTGCATTCAAGCAACAACGCCTATAATGGAGTGTTCCAGAGTGACATTTATGACTCTTTCTCATCTTATCTCTCTTTGTGAGATAAGATAAGTGTTGATTTTGAAGAAGGATTCATTTACAGTATTAGGGAACCATTAAGGAGCCATATAAAAGCATCAAGAAGTACCATGTCATGGGACCTTTAATAAATGCTAACTAAAAACTAATGTGTACATTTTTACTTATGGTACGTGAACTGCTTCTGGAGCTATGCAGGGCCTTCTGTAGTTTGAGTATTTGCTTAAATTAGAGACAAATCTATTCATGCTTTTGCCCACTTAGTATTAGTATTCTAGTTAGTATTCTACTTCATCCATGATTTGGTTTTACTTAGTCCCAATATAGCCTGATATAGTCCAGGTTTATACCTGGTACAGTACTCAGAATTCCAAATATTATCGTAGGTGGTACTTGGTGTGAAATGTTTAGTAAGCATTTAAAAGTGACAAAAATCAAATAGTTGAGGAAAAACAACCATTCCACGGACTCTAAAGTGTGTCCTCTGAGCATGGATGTGTTTGGTGACTGAAGAAGTTGCCTGCAGGTTGGAGCTTTCTACTTGTAAATCATTCAGCCTTGTTTTTCTGCTGGATGCGTCTCCCACTTTAATTCATTATTTTTTTTCTCTTACCTTGCAGTTATTTAACTATTGTGCATAAAAAAACATACTTTAATATGGGTGATAGTAAAGGAACACTATAGTTATGTTGAATGTAGTGTGACTTCATAAAAGCTACAGTTGTCCTGTGATTACACAATTATATAATATAGCTTGAAAAGAAGTCAGGTTTTGCAGTTGTTATATTGTCAATAAAATATTAAAAAAATATATATAAATGTATTCAGGTTCATACAGTTCAGTGTTATTTACTAGTGAATAAAAGGAGATGTTTTGTGGTTATTGAAAATGGTCTCTAAATAGACTGCACCAATTTACTCACATATTTTACTACATTTACTGGGAATCTGGCTGAGTTCTAGTCTGCACATTTATCACATCCAAGCTTCAATTAACAATGAACTACTGCCTTTTCCTAACATTTGTCAAAACTCTCGCCAATCTCAGTTCAAATTCATCTTTTTGCCTTGCAGCTCATAAGCTCTCATTTTAGCACTTTTTTATGGTTCTGACGAATGTTTTCATCTTGTATGCCTTGGAGTCAAAACACAGTGTTTGATAGTTATAGTAATCCCAGGTATAATAGCAGTCATTGTCTCCAGGTTCATTTCTTTGGCTTGGACTTTTCGGAGATGTATTTTTCTTCTTGCAAAAATTTGGTTTGCCGACCACTGTGAAAATGGTCTGCTCTCACGCTGGGGCTTTGATATGTGCACTCTGTGTCCTATGAATACAATACAGAATCGATTGTGAGCATAAAGAGGTGTTCGTCAGGGGACAGATGAACACTGATCCTCAGGTAGGTCTGAACAGACTGATTAGGTGACCACTCCAAGTACACGCTGGAGTAGAGGGCACTATTATGACGGCGCATGTCGTACACAAAGCTCACATGAAAGTTGGCTCAAATTTGTCTCCATGAAGAAAAGAACAACACCAAATTGAATTAACTAAATGCTTGTGTTGCACCAAGTCAGTTCTCTGCAAAGGTTTAGCTTGTCTCCATGGAGATTAGGCCTGTCACGATAATTAATTTACTGTCTTATCATTCAATATATGAAAACTGGAACAACATTTTTGGGGGTCAGTAGTTATCATGTGTACATTTTCTTTGACTACTGGGAAATGTGTGGTTATTTTTTGGTGTAAAATGGTGGATTAATAACTTTTAATAACTATGACTCATTTCAGATGCAAATTAAGTACTAAAGTGTTTCATTCCGCTATTTCTTTATTACAGCTCATGTTTTTTTTTTTTTTTTTAACAATATTGAATATTTAGTTATATATTTTGTGGTTTAAATCTGCTCAGGGAACAAGCAGGTGGCAACTCCAGGTCCAGTTAAAGGTTAGATCAATGGAGCAATCCTGTTTGCAGTAAGATTTCTTTTTAAAGCATGTAATTGAATAAATGCAAGAAAGACAAATTTAATGTCATACTGTGGAACTGTGGAACTTCCCAGACAAAGCAACATAATATCCCCCTGGAAACAAGCATGTTGCAGTGTAATATATAGATTTATTATTATTTATTTTTTTAACAGTAAAGGCTGCTTAATATAAACTTCTTGTCAAATAAACTTACTTTTAAGTGACTTTCCCCACACATTTAACAGGGAACAGATCTGACTCAGTAGACCAGAGTTTAAATGTCTTGTACAACTTGATTTCCATTACTGCAGCCACGCTTTGATCAAAGCACTTGGATAGATATGAAACAAAGGAGCCATGGCAAACATCTGTCAATGGGCGATGTGTCCTTTAAAGACATTCACTCCAGTGTAAAAAATACTAATGTGTTTAATACGAGCTTTAGATCACTGCCTCTTTTTGATGGGCATGATGTTCTGACAATAAATACTCCAGGCTCTTGTCATGGCATTTCCCCTCTTTGTTTTTTATCATTATCACCATCTTGTGGAGCATAGAGGAGTGTAACTAGTGCTGACAGCTCAACAATAATATTAGTGTTTCATGAAAAGTGCACCGCAGAGGAGTTTTGTTCCATCAGCATCAAAACTTGCTAAAGTACTGTTTTAAAGCATAGCTACATTTGTTGTGGTCACGCTACACTGCCACATGCTTCAAGGAATATTGCTTGGTTGTCCTTTGCTGTGAGGTGCTTGAGACCTTTATATCTATATTCTGAAGATCATCCATTGTGGAAATGACTTGCGAGGAAAAGGATGGTGTTACGATGGCCTTGTTGGTTTGACTTGTTCTTTCAGCAAAGAGATTTATAGCAGTGCACAAGTGGGCACCTGTCCACTGTGTGAAGGAGGAGGATCTAAGGGCTCAAGAGGTATTTAGATGTCATAAGAAACTATGGAGGCCATTTCTCATCAAACACATGTAAACTGCTCCAATTCATCAAAGTTTAAAGGTCCTATATTTACACCAAATTGACTCTTGTGAGGTTTTAACCAGGTTACAATGTTGTTGCCTCATACCTGAAGTTGTGTTTTGTTTCATAATATGTTTGAGTAACCCTTTATTATCAGTCTGCCTACGTCTCCAGACTCTAAATGCTCTGTTCCACCTTGTGATGTACCATTTACCTTTTGTCCAGTCGAGATTGGCAAGTTTAAAAACACAGTGGAGCTCTTCCTGTATTACCACATGATATCACAAAGTGGAAGGTGGCGTGTTTTCCTTTTGAGAGAAGAACTCAGCTTAATATACAAGGTTTGTGTGTTAACGTGAATGAAAACAGCATTATCATATATACCAGCTGCTCTCACTACTCAGTGTAGCTTTTTCCGGCAGGACACGGTGCAGGTGCCATACCACACAGTGATGCACCTGGTGAGGATGCTCTCTATGGTGCCTCTGTAAAAGGTGCTCATGATGGGAGCAGGGGCTCTGGCTCTCTTCAGCTTGCGGAGGAAGTAGAGTCGCTGTTGGGCTTTACTGGCCAGTGATGCAGTGTTCTTTGACCAGGAGAGGTCCTCAGAGATATGCACACCCAGGAACTTGGTGCTGCTCACTCTCTCCACAGCAGCCCCGTTGATGGTGAGGAGGGCGTGCTGTGTATGTGCTCTCCTGAAGTCTATGACAATCTCCTTTGTCTTCTCCACGTTCAGGGAGAGGATGATGTTACTGCACCACTTGACCAGGCGGCTCACCTCGCTCCTATAGTGTGTCTCATCGTCGTTGCTGATGTGACCCAACACAGATGAATCATCCGCAAGCTTGATGAAAAGGTTGGAGCTGCTTGACGGTGCGCAGTCGTGGGTCAGCAGAGTGAAGAGGAGAGGGCGCAGCACACATCCTTGGGGAGCCCCCAGCAGCCATTTGCACATCAAGGTGTTGATCCCCAACTTGTCTAGTTTTTACAATGCAATATGAGGAATGTAGAATAGTTGTAACACACCCTGGCTAACTAAATTATCAAAGCCCACTGAGGTTCTGGAGGAAAATTTCTAATGACTCCACCGACCTTCAGAAAAAGTCTAAAGGCACAATGGCGGTTAACCATCTATGTCCATAAAACAATTAAAAAAAAATGGTTTAAAAACTAAACGGAATTATAAAGTTTAAGAAACAAATTTTTAATTAAATTATAGCTCTTATTTATGTGGTTTTATAGGCCACATAGCTGAATGAATTAGGGGAAATTTACTGTCAGTCACTGTGGAGCACCATATTGTAACTGTGCAAGATGGAAATAGCAAATAAAACCTCTGAACTTAACTAAATCCTAAATCGTACTGCAATCTCATCGTGATTGTGTTTGCTCTGTAGTAGCACCACCTCCACCTAGTTTATATGTTGAACATTTGCCTTTAACCCTCTTTCCTCCTTTCACTGCAGAATGAGTCAAATGCACAAGCTGCAGGAAAAGGACAGGCTCTTACAGGCTGTGCGTAAACACAGTCACAACACCAACACAGAGCAGTCTATTACGAGAGGAGGCACTGCTGTGTATGCATGTTCACACTCACTGCCTTTAGGTTTGGTTCATTTGTATAATGAGGGCCAGGCTGGAGGTGACTGTGGGTTGAAATTAGCCAATGGTAAATGACATAGAGTGCAGAGAGTTACAGAGATTGATACGACTAAATCAAAAAAAGCAAATATTGTGTAACAAAGTTGATTTAATCAGTAGTGATAGAGGCAACAGCAGTAACAGCATTAAATATTAAAATAGTAGTAATAGTTTTATCATTGTAGCTCTAATTCACGATTTGACTTCAACTTCCAGTGTAATATTTACAAATTAAAGTAATTAAGTAAGTAGTAATTAAGTATGAAACTTTCTGACTCGCTACCTACTTGTCTCCCTGTAAATGTTGTTTTGTCTAGAATGTTCCACAGTATAGCATTAAACTAATCTATTCATTTAATAAAATACAGATGTTTTTATTGGTAAGAAAACTTCCTGAAGGCAATCTTACTGTAAGTGGCTCGCTTACAGGCACGACCTTTTCTCTCTTAAAGGGATATGCCACCCCCAGGTCAAATTTGGGCATCTCCCCACAGTCCAGAGACTAAAATAAGTGGTGGAAAGGAATTAATTTGCTCGATGCGTTTCCCAATTACTTTCTGTGTACTGCGCATTCATATCGAGTGCAAATAAATGTGCAAATCAACACGGAGAGCTTGCCTTGGTCATTTTGGGTGGGAACTATTTTCCAGTGCGGAAGAATACAGCCATATCACACAGCACACTGCCAGGGGAATCCCTGTTACGCACCGGGAAGGGAGTTCCCCTGTTGCACAACGTGGTGCGTGATACGGCTGTATTCTTCCGCACTGGAAAATAGTTCCCACCCAAAATGACCAAGGCAAGCTCTCCGTGTTGATTTGCACATTTATTTGCACTCGATATGAATGCGCACTACACATAAAGTAATTGGGAAACGCATCGAGCAAATTAATTCCTTTTGGCCGAAATCTTTCTCTGGCGACGTTAGACTCCAGTCTAAGGCAGAGGAGCTGCAGATACCGCGGCGGTCAGTGGCGACAGACTCGGACAATGGCTGGGTGAGCAGGAAAACGCTTTCCACCACTTATTTTAGTCTCTAGACTGTGGGGAGATGCCCAAATTTGACCTGGGGGTGGCATATCCCTTTAAAAACTTGTGTTTGTTTTCTTTTGCAATGAAACCACAGCAATTTTAAAGTATACCTTAACTCCCAAGTTCACATTGATTATATTGATTGATTACAGCAAGAAATTATATCTTACATCTTGAAACAGTGCATTCACTTTCCAGCCAGCATCCCAAGCTCGCTCCATAATTTGCAGCTGTTTTCGGTTTTCCTGTTAACCTTTGACTTGAGCACCACCATCATCTCTTTTACCATGGCCCTTAAGGAGGTGGAAGCTGCTGCAAGGTCAGACCCACTGCTGGCTATTGATCACTTTGTAGATCACAGCCAGAAACCAATAAAAACCAAGAGTCAAGGCCTAGTAAATTCAATGTCCGCTCGCCAAGGCGTCTATATCACTGCAGCGGTGAAGGATTTTATGATTTGGAACCAATTGACTCCGTTGTGGCGCTGTAAAACAAAATGAATTGTTCAGATGAATTCGGTATCAGGTCTCAGTGATTAACATCTAAGATTCGGCAACTCAGCAGCCCTGTGCATGATTGGATTAAGAGCCCCTGCTATATTTCAGAAATGAGACTGGAGTTAATATGAAGCACTCATTGTTGTGATAATAAAGTTTGGTATGAGCAATTGTCTGCCACAGCCCGATGAGTAACAATGAAATTCAATCAGTTAAATCTAAATTTATTGTGCTTGCATTGTGTTCATATTTCACTAGTGTTTGTCTGTGTTTCCATGAGTGATATGTTCAATAAGAACAGTTCACTGCTTTGCCAAATAGTACCATGCATATACAGTATATAAAAAACTACTACAACACAAGCCGTAATCATTGAGTTTTTGTTTCTAAACATCGTGAGATTGAATGGCTCTTCACCCCCATTTCAGACCTGTCACAATAATTACTATATTGACTTATTGTTGAATATATTAAAGCTAGAGGTGGTTAATAATTAATGTGTGTACTTTTCTTTGCACTAGTGGGAAAGGTTTTGGTAATTTTTTTGTCTACACAACAAGATTTAAGCTGTAAAAGCTTGAATTAAAAACATCTATGATTAATAACAGATGCAAACTAAGTACTAAAGTTTCATTCTGCTGTTTATTGTAGCTTTTTAAACAATATTATACATTTCGAAGTTAGTTTTTTGTGGTCTTGGGTTATTGTGTCACTGGCATAAATTATTGTTTATTTACTTTACAGCAATATATTGCAATATATTACTAAGGCTACGTTCAGACTGCAGACTGAAATGACCCAAATCCTTTTTTTTTTGCTCCTCTACGACCTGTATCTGATCTTTTAATGACAGTCTGAACGACACAGATCTGATTTTTACAAATGTGACCCAGGCCACTTGGATATGTGATCCTAAAACCGATACATATCCAATCTTTTGACATGCGACTTCAGTCTGAACAGCCAGGTCGCATTCATCCAACCTACACGTCATCACCAAGCGAGGGTGGTACAAGTAGGCGTTCACAAATGTACACAAACGTTCTTCTCGTCATATGAAAATTGTGTATGAAGTCCATGTCAGTGAAGCAGCAAAGCACATAACAATCCCACCACTCTCAGCACCAACAAGTTCCTTTCTGTGGATGTTGCTGCCACTGCCCCACAAAATGCCAAGGCCAAAAACCTCTTTCTCAATCTCTTCCTTAAAACAAATAAACTGTACATGTTCTGGCTCTGGTACGACAGCAACTTTAGGATATTTCTGTAAACATTGAGCACGACGGCTGAGTGTGACCTCGTTGTGTCCTCCAATGCACAAGTGGGACACTGGAGATCACATACAAGTCGCATTTAATTGGAAATGTGAATTGAGCATTAAGCCCTGCAGTTTGAATGTAGCCTAAGACCGAATAGTGGAATAAATCTGGTTGGTATTGCTTGGTGATTCAGTTTCTCTTATTAGTGAGAGCGCAGAATCAGACTTAAAGCTACACAATTCTGAAATAGGTCATTTATATTCAAACGTAAAAATATATGAATATGTTAATCTGTGCAACAAGCAACAGTAGACTTTAGGAAACAATATTTGCAAAACAACCAATTCTCTGTCATGTTTGGTTTAAATCTTTCACTAAAAAATCTGAACATCTGGCAAGTGTAAGAACAAGAGCAGCCTGCTAGAGCACACCCACACTGTCTGACAAATTACTTCACATCACCCCTGAGTTAAGAGCTGCCAATACAAGCTAACTATGTGACAACAGTGGAAAACTAATGCTGTTTACAGGTGGGTAGTGTACCTTTCCTTTTGGTGAGCCTTATTGCAGACTGTAATTTAACATGTCATCATCTTGTTTTTGCCAAAAGTTACAGCGCCTAGCAAATACAAAACTGCACACACAAGCACAGTAGTCTAAAAATTGATAGATAAATGCTAATCAGTACTAAACTAATATAAAGTATAATATTATTTCTAAAACTAGTATAAAAAAGTATATGCTAATTTCAAAAAGTATTAATACTAGTGCTGTCAGGCGATTAAAAAAATAATCTAATTAATTACAGGATTTGTGATTAATTAATCGAATTAGTCACATTTTAATCTCATGAGAGAGAGTGAGAGAGAGAGAGAGGCAACCCACTTTGTGATTGAGTTTGTCAGTTTTCATGTGGTCACTTTGTTCATTCGTTTTCCAAATTCTGTGAGCGTGGTTTGTTGATTTGGTGGTTTGGTGAAGTGTGCTCACACTCGCATCATCACCGGTAACGATGGAACTTGTCCGGGCGTGTTTATCATTCAAATGATCCGTCAGGCTGAAGCAGCTTCGGTGATCGGAAAGTTCTTTTTGACAAAAGTTACAAATCACGGCGTTCTTGTTGATAGTCCCGTCTTCTTTCTTTTTATAAATAAACTTGCCGTTCAAAGGCGCTGGCAGTGATTTGCTTGCCGCACGCCAAATTTAAAATGCGCGCACATTGAATTGCCACTCATAATTAATTGCGTTAATTTTTATAAAGTGTTAATTTGCAGTGTAATTAATTCATCTAATTAACACATTAAACTGACAACCCCAATTAATACTGAAAAAGGCTTAGTTACTACAAATTGGGCATTTATATTATTTAATATAATGGTTTTAGTATTACCTTAATTTATATATCATTAAGTTAAATCACTTTACAGAAAAAAGATGTACTGGAGTTACACAGTACAGTAAAGGTGTACTATGTAACTTTTCTGGTCCATCACTTGCTTGTCTCCATGTAGATGTTTTTGTTTTGTCTGGAATGCCCCGGTATGGCATTAAACGTATTCATCTTGCATTTCCTCAATAAAATATTTGTTATTGACCTCAAAAACTTTGCATTGTTACTGTGAGGGGGCTCACCTCTCTTCAAATTTGACTGGTAACTTGAATAGAGTCCGTCGGCTGAGAGATTACACCCATCCTAGCCCAACTCCACTGGTTAAATACAGAATTGATGATAAAATTGTATTATTTGTTTTTAAATCACTCAACTCACTGGCGCCACAGTACATCACTGATCATTAAACCCCACACACTGCCCCTCGGTCTCTCAGGTCAAACTCTCTACTATCTGCCCCACCATCCCACCTCAAAACCAAAGGAGGCCGAGGTTTCTCTGTTGTGGCCCCTAAACTCTGGAAGGATCCTCCCTCTTCATCTGAGATCATGAATCATGCTCCTCTCTACCTCACTTTAAAAACCTCCTAAAAACACATTTTTTCAAGATAGTGTTCAACAGCCCATGAGCTCTACTCTGAAGCTGTCAACTTTAGACTTTTATCTTTGTGTATTAAGCCGCTCTTTCATGTAATATTTGATATATTTACACTCAACAAAAATATAAACGCAAGACTTTTGTTTTTGCTCCCATTTTTTCCTGAGATGGACCCAAAGATCCCAAATTCACTCCAGATACACAACACTACCATTTCTCTCAAACATTGTTCACAAATCTGTCCAAATGTGTGACAGCGAGCACCTCTGCCCCGCCGAGACAATCCACCCCACCTCACAGGTGCGCCACATCAAGATGCCGATCCGACATCATGACCAGTGCACAGGTGCGCCCCAGACTGCCCACAATAAAAGGCCACCCCGAAATGTGCATTTTTTTTTTTTTTTTGCTTTATTGGGGGTCTGGGGACTCAGAACCAGTCAGTATCTGGTGTGACCACCATTTGCCTCATGCAGTGCAACACATCTTCTTCGCATAGAGTTTATCAGATTGTCATTTGTTTCCTGTGGAATGTTGGTCCACTCCTCTTCAAAGGCTGTTATGGACGAAGAACACAGGTGCATTTTATTGATGGCATTTTGAATGCACAGAGATACCGTGATGAGATCCTGAGGCCCATTGTTGTGCCATACATCCATGAACATCACCTCATGTTTCAGCAAGATAATGCACGGCCCCATGTTGCAAGGATCTGTACACAATTCTTGGAAGCTGAAAATGTCCCAGTTCTTGCATGGCCAGCATACTCACCGGACATGTCACCCATTGAGCATGTTTGGGATGTGCTTGACCGGCGTATACGACAGCGTGTACCAGCTCCCACTAATATCCAGCAACTTCGCACAGCCATTGAAGAGGAGTGGACCAACATTCCACAGGCCACAATTGACAATCTGATAAACTCTATGCGAAGAAGATGTGTTGCACTGCATGAGGCAAATGGTGGTCACACCAGATACTGACTGGTTCTGAGTCCCCACACCCCCAATAAAGCAAAAAAAATGCACATTTCGGGGTGGCCTTTTATTGTGGGCAGTCTGGGGCGCACCTGTGCACTGGTCATGATGTCGGATCAGCATCTTGATGTGGCGCACCTGTGAGGTGGGGTGGATTGTCTCGGCGGGGCAGAGGTGCTCGCTGTCACACATTTGGACAGATTTGTGAACAATGTTTGAGAGAAATTGTAGTGTTGTGTATCTGGAGTGAATTTTGGATCTTTGGGTCCATCTCAGGAAAAATGGGAGCAAAAACAAAAGTGTTGCATTTATATTTTTGTTGAGTATACATTTGTTCTATTGGTTTCACTACGATGTGTTTAATGGCGTAAAGTACTTTGGTGCGGTTGTTTTCAATGTGCTATATAAATAAAATGACATGACTTGCTGTCTGTAGCGATAAATAAGTGTAATCCCATACTGTGGACCATTACAGGCAACTTTTCCATAGAGAGAAGCAGGTGACAGACTCTACTCCAGACAAGTTATGCAGTGCTTGGCTGTTTTAACTGTTAATCCCCCATAAAAAAATAAATAAATAAATAAAATAAAATAAAATAAAATAAAAAAAAAATAAAAAATAAAAAAATAAAAATAATAATAAAATAATAATAATAAAAAAATAATAATACAAAAATAATAAATAAATAAATAATAATAATAATAATAATAATAATAATAATAATAATAATAATAATAATAATAATAATAATAATATGTTGTTGTTGTTGTTGTTGTTGTTGTTGTTGTTGTTGTTGTGATGTGAGCCGTCCTTCTGTGGACCCACCACCCATGGGAGGATTCATGGGGGCTGGTGCATTGTGTTCTGGGCAGCAGAACACTGCTTGGACTGCTGCTCCCGTGACCCAGAAAATGGAAAAAGCGGAAGAACATGTATGAATGAATAAAAATAAAAAAACTGCAAACTAATTGATTGCAGTGGAAATTTGACTTTTAAATAAGTCCCACTGTTTTGTGCATTGCAGAGAAGGAACATGGCTTGCTTTAATAGACATTTCGCATATTGTCACATCTACTATTGTATGTTGGCATAAGCCTTTGTTGTTGCTGTTGGTTTAAGACGTGTTTCTGAATTCAAAGTAAATCACTCTCCCAGATTGTTCTCTGTTGGAGCTTCCTTCAGTGTTCTTCAGTGAATGGGCAATTTTGTTTTGACGAACATTTCAGAAAACACCCACAAATTTCCGAACCCCGAGCTCAACTTTTGAAACAAGTACAGTGTGTTGCAATCACAGAACACCTGTAGGATCTTACGCAATCAGGTACAAAAGGCTGTGGATAAATACAGGTTTTGTTGGTGGATCAAGGCAGAAAAATGGAGATGGATTTAGCTTTGTGCAGCACAGAGGAGGTACATTTTCTGCTGCAGGGACGTCCACAGGTGTGCATGTCATTACCCACCCCCCCGCCCACGCTCATCCAAGCCCTGCTAATTCAGACTTTTACAATCACAATGTTCACACTAAATCACAACCGTAGAAAAGTTGGTGTTAGTTACTTACAGCGCTAGAAAACAAATAAGAGACGACTGCAAAATTATCAGTTTTTCTGATACTTATAGGTACGTGTTTGGGCAAAAGGAACATTTTTGTTTGAGTCTATAAACTACGGACAACATTTCCCCCAAATTCCAAATAAAAATATTATCGTTTAGAGCATTTATTTGCAGAAAATGACAAATGGTCAAAATAACAAAAAAAGATACATGTTTTCAGACCTCAAACAATGCAAAGAAACAAGATCAAATTCATTTTAAAACAACATAATACTAATGTTTACACTTAAGAAGAGTTCAGAAATCAATATTTGGTGCAATAACCCTTATTTTTAATCACAGCTTTCATGCTCTCCACAAGTCTTTCACATTGTTCTTGGGTGACTTTATTCCACTCTTGGTGCAAGAACTGAAGTAGCTCAGCTTTGTGTTTGTGTTGGAATTCAACAGACGTTGGAATAGAATGGCTGTAATATATGTAGAGATGCTGATTTCAGAAAAAAATGCAGTGGTCTCTTATTTTTTTCCAGAGCTGTAGATTGTAAATCTCTAAATATGTGGACGGCACTTTCCTCTCATGTTGTTTAGACCGAGGAATCGTTTAAGAGGCAAATTAATATAGCTACTTATTATTCATCATCTTTAATGAGCGATATAATCAACCAATTACAGTCATAATAATGTCTGATTATTTCCAATTTAGCCAATTCCCTCCTGCTTTTAACATATTCCTCACTTACCTTATACATTCAGACCATCAGAATTATTTTTCACAACACTGAGAACAGCACTGTTTTGCAGTGACGGCAAAGCTAGCAATTAGCATGCTAACGTGCACGATATTGGACAATAAAACACTTAATGATAAGATGCAGACAGCAAACAGATGATTTATTTTGATCTCACGAGATGCTTATACAATATATCTGGGGCAAGACAATCTGTGCTTAATTGAGAAGAAATTGGGTGCAGAGCCTTTAAGAGAGTAAACCTAATATATTTGTCTGTATCTGTTTACTTGTAACAATAAGTCATCAAATCATCTTTCAGTTCAATAATGCTAAACACTGAAATTGAGCAAACATTCTTCTGAAATATGAATATAGTGCTGATTATGGGGCACAGGATTGCCACCATTACAGTCTTTTCAGTTCTTATCAGAGCTATATTGCTTTATTCAAACTCCCATATGCAGCAGCTGCTTATCTTCACTGAATATACTGGGCTTATATCATATGAAACCAGCATCACCATTTAACCGTCCTATTTCCTATTTGTAAATTCAGAAATGACTCTGAAAAGTAAATGGTCATGGTAAATGGTCACATCTTTATATAACGCTTTTCCACCTTCAAGGCACCCAAAGCGCTTTGCAACAAGCAACCACTCACCCATTCACACACACGTTCACACACTGGTGTACGCAGACACTGGCAAGGTGGGTTAAGTGTCTTGCCCAAGGACACAATGGCAGCATTCATCTGTGGGAGCTGGAATTGTACCACCAACCTGTGTGCGTGGGTCAGTGGATCTGACCGCTGAACCAATGTTTTTTATGTCAAGAGCAGGATTCAAACCGCCAACCTTTGGATCAGTGGACAAACGCTCTACCAACTGCCGCTCCCAAAACGACTCTGAAAAGTGGACTGACTTCCATATGTTTCACGTCAGGGCTTAACACTTATAGCTAGTTTACTTACTTTTCCACTTCTCAGCATAATAATTCTTTGGTAGAAGGCAAGAAGCAATCAACATTGATTGTGTGCCTATGTTTAGACGCATCTTTCAGCCTCCACAAGTGCCCGCTGTTCTTTGCTGTAAACAATTGAGTGGACTTTTAAAAGAATTAAGTATATAGAAACTTCCAGTGGTTCTACAGCCTCCCTTAGAGACACAGCCAGACTGAGAGGCAGAGGCGGTGTCGAGCCTGCAGAGACTTAACTAAAGTTTATATTCGGAACTAAATGAGATTCTGAATGTGTTTTGAATCTTAGGCCAAATCTGTGCTGTTTGCATACTACATAGACCTCACCAGATCATAAGACTATGTGGGTGAGTAAGAAAAGCACAAATGTGAAAAGTGGATTAAAACTACTTTATATTTTGTGTCACAACCAAATGCTGTAACTATAGCTTCTCCGTGCATTTATCCTATTCTCCCATATCTCTGATTAAAGAAGTATTTGTATCTTTGCTGTATAAACTTCATTGCCTCTGTATTCACTTTTGTTTTTAACTTTACAGGCAGGCCTGGGTAGTACTTTGATCAAGCAGTGTTTCAACCATGCAAATGAATGCTAAATAGCAATAAGTAGTTTCTGATCAGGATACTAAGGACCTTTCCTGTTGCAGTGCAGTACCTTTACCACTCAGACAGCCATTTGGACCCGTACTGGGAGCCACAAAACCCTTTCGAAATTTAAAATGAAATAACACTGCATAATAATGGCTTTTTTGTTGCTTTTGTGCCATAGAATTACATTTTGAAAATGAATGAACTAAAATAAAATACATTTTAATTAAATACAGTGGTCCCTGGTTCACTTTTCGCGGTCTCGCTGTTTTGCAGATTTATTTATTCCAATTTTTTTTTTATAGTGTGTCAATGCACCGCTGTGGCGGCACGGTAGCTGAGTGGCTAGCACTCATGCTTCACAGCAAGAAGGTTCCAGGTTCGATCCCCGGGTCGCCCAGGCCTTTCCGTGTGTGTTCTGTGTGGAGTTTGCATGTTCTCCCCGTGTCTGGGTGGGTTTCCTCCGGGCACTCCGGTTTCCCCCATCAACCCAAAACATGCTCCAGGTAAAATCCTCCAGCTTAGGTCCTAACCAAACTGAAGCAAGAAAATCATGGAGATGGTCCCAGTAATGTGGGTTAGAGAGAAGAATTTCTCCTGTGTGAGATCAATAAAGTCACTTCTTCTTCTTCTTCTTCTTCTTCCTGATTGGCTAAGGGACCTTTGCCGATTTGTCAGTCATTGTCCTCCGTGTCTCCTGTACAGTACAGAATAAGTTCAGTCTGCCAAATTTATATAAATGTTGGATCGCTCACAGTGTGACTCTGAAGTGCTGTATGTTTGCAAGTTTTCTCCCCGACAAAACCTGCGACAGCGCAGCGGCTCCAGGATGAAGAGGCTCGGTCAGAGGAACTGTGAAATGCATGAAGAAGAAGAAGTGACTTTATTGATCTCACACAGGAGAAATTATTCTCTGCATTTAACCCATCCTGTTATTAGGAGCAGTGGGCAGCACATTACTGCGCCCGGGGACATCTCCATGATCTTCTTGCTTCGGTTTGGTCAGGACCTAAGCTGGAGGTACCTATGGTGCATGTTTTGGGTTGATGGGGGAAACCGGAGTGCCCGGAGGAAACCAACCCAGACACGGGGAGAATGCAAACTCCACACAAAAAGGCTCAGGCAACCTGGGGATCGAACCCAGACCATGCATGGAAACTCCACACAGAACACACACAGAAAGGCCTAGCCGAACCCAGGGATTGAACCCAGAACCTTCTTGCTGTGAAGCATGAGCGCTAGCCAGTGTTTAAACAAGAGAAAAATGTGAGAAAATGTTAATTCCAGTCTGAGAAATTAGAATGTAGAATGCAGAATGTAGAATCTGTGTGGTGAGGCGTTTACAGCCTTAAAACATGTAGAATAATTGTAAAATATAAAACTGACTACTTCACCGATTTCGCCTATCTCGGGTTATTTTTAGAACGTAACCATGGAGATAAATGAGGAACCACTGTACTGAGCCACATCAGAGGGATCAAAGAGCCGCATGCGGCTCCGGAGCCACGGGTTGCCGACCCCTGCACTACAGGATACATCCTACAGGTTATAAAAGCAACTTCTAAACTGTGATAATAAAATCTCTATTTCTGATATGTTGTAAGACGATGCCCATATTTGGACTGTACTTCCTTATAGCTTTGCATTACACTGCCAAAGAGACAACTCCAGCAATAAGGTGTTAGGTCCTTAGACATTGCCAGTTCAAGTCCAAGTCCAAACATTGCTATAGTGTTTGTTCATGTTTTTATGTTTTAATATAGACTTTCTTAACACTTGGAACGTACATTAAAAGTCATTTTTGTTATATAATATATTAAAGTTGAATATTCATTGGTTTCAGCTTCTGTTAGGTGCCATTTCGAGTTCTTTTGACCATTGAGGAGATAGAGTACAGTGGTACCTCACCTTACGAAATAAATTCGTTCCAGAAGTGGTTTCGTAACGTGAATTTTTCGTAAGTTGAGTAGCTATTTCAATGGAAAAGGCCTGATTTGTTCCAAGTTTGTTTTTTTTATAGTGTAACATTTTTTTATAGTGTAACACTGTGTCCTGCGTAGAGACTGTGTAGACCCAGGACTAAACGTGGACTATACCAGGTCTAGACCAAGGTCTAAACCTGGACTGGACCAGGTCTAGACCTGGACTAAACCAGGACTGGACCAGGACTAAACCTGGACTAAACCAGGTGGAGTGCGGGTCTATTTCCTGGTTTCGTTTCGAGTCACAGCTGAGGCGAGCAGCGAGGACTCTCCTCAGGGCCGCATGCAGTCTGAGCGCAAGAACGAACGCGTGCAAGAGCCGCGGTGGTCTAGTCCTGGTTCAGACCTGGTTTAGACCTGGTTTAGACCTGGCACGGTTTGAGCACGCCCCGCGCCGGGTCATGCTGCGCTATCACACACGTGTCCGCGCGCACACACACCGCCCTCCCCCTCCCCCCCCCCACTTCACTATTAATACATTTTGTTGAAAATCTATGAAAGTTTGAGTGTTTAAACGAGAGAGAAATGTGAGAAAAGTTTAAATCCAGTCTGAGAAAAGCGTATAATGTGTGTGGCTGAGCGCGCATTATTTGAATTTTTGAGATTTCGCGTTTCAGATAAGATAAGATAAGATAAGCCTTTTATTGTCTCCTTAGAGAAATTTGTCCTCTGCATTTGACCCATCCTGTCATCAGGAGCAGTGGGCTGCACCCGGGGACCATCTCCACGATCTTCTTGCTTCGGCTTGGTCAGGACCTTGGCTGGAGAGTCCTCCCACAGGTGGCTCACGTCACAACGGGCCTCGATGTATCTTCTGCCATGGGGGCTACCAGTGTCCGCAGACACTGGGGGCGAGGTGGGGTTAAGTGTCTTGCCCAAGGACACAACGGCAGCGCTCATCTGTGGGAGCTTGGATCACATGTGGTCCACCCGTCAAGAGCGGGATTCAAACTGCCAACCCCTGGATCACCAGGCAAGCGCTCTACCACTGAGCTACTGCCGCCCCTCAATGGAAAAGGCCTGTTTCGTAACTTGAATTTTCTTTTGTATCTAGAGACCAAAATTTAACGTGAAGGCGTTTCGTAACTTGACATTTTCATTTGTTGGGTCTTTTGTAAGGTGAGGTACCACTGTATATTGCTTTTAACAGTTAAAGGGCCCATCTTATGCTATTTTCTGATTCATGTTATAATGTTGTTTCCTCATCAAAAACATACCTGGAGTTGTGTTTTGTTTCACTCACACACGTTTAACACACAAACCCTGCATATTTAGGGTGTGTCTTTCTCTATGACAAAAAACACTCCATCTTGATGTCGTGTGGTAATACAGGAAGTGTTCCACTGTGTTTTTAAACTCCATACACTTTCTCTAAAATCGAGTTCAGCCCTGAAATTGCCAATCTCTAGTAAAAAAGAGGTAAAATGTAAACTGCTGCTTCATAACATCACAAGGTAGAATGGAGCATTTTAGGGTTAGAGATGTAAACAGATTTATAATAAAGGATAAATCTAATATGTGAATGAAAGAAAACAACAACTCCATGTATTCAATGAGGTAACAACATTATAACATGGCTTAAAGCTCACAAGTCAAGTTTGTGTAATGTACGACCTTTAATTTCTATGGCAACATTTTACTTGGCAGATGTGCAATCAAACCAATTTTGTGAATAAGAAGTAGCTTACATTTGCTTTTGTGCCTTATTTTCAAATGCAAAATAGCTGCCAAATGAGCCTTCCATGTGTTCTGCCTTATCAGAACATGCTTTTATGCTTGAGTCTATTCTTTTATGTTTAACAGCCAGTCCAAGATAATTGTGACACTGTGAATTGCTTGGAGCCATATCGTCAGTCACACAATGTACTGTCCTGACACCTGTGAATACTAATGCCCCTGTCTATTAAAACAACATACCAGAGTCATGCAAGTTGAGATAAAGATGAAAAAAGGTGTCTGGCATTACTGCGCGGTTTATCTGCTTAATTGTTTCCCATTGTTATTGTAACAAAAGGTCAGGCTGGAAAAGGTGCATTAGCTCTTTGATAAATTTAAATGCAGGCAACAATTCAGAGGCTTATTTGTTTCAACCGCAGACTAAATGTTCTTTTCTGTCATTAGAAAGTGGAACGAGGGACTCATAATGATTCTGAGCCAAATTGGGTCCAAGCCAAGATTAATTCAACATGTAAAACTGGGATACATGTGTGGTTAAGAGAGAAATGAAGTTAATGGAGTGTTTCTCAAGCGGTGGGACAGGACCTAACTGCAGTATCCGGGTTTATTCCACAGCATTGGTTTGGTTGGTTTAGTTTAGAATTGGTTGCTAACTGTATCGTCCTAACTGATTTAGTTTGAGATGAGCTTGAGACCTTCACATCAACTTGGACAATCTGGTCCAGTGTTGGTTTAGACCAGTTTTATTGACATCTATTTTGGTCTCAGACAGTTTTTGCTTACTTTTCATAACTTATTAATTACTATTCCAATTAGGAACGATCCAATGTTGTCCTGTTTATGTGATTTCTTTCAGTATTGATACTAAATTGAGATCTAGTTTTGGTACTAGATCGGGTTAGTTTATTTGCCATTTGTAGTTTAAAAACACAAAAAGTTGAAAGTGCACCATGGGACATGAACAAATAGACAACCATTACAGACTACATATGACACTGTGAAATAAACAAGATACATAGATTAATCAGTCAAAATATTAAGGTTCAAAGTGCATTGTTCAAACTCAGATCATCATGATGAGCCTATTATAGCAGGCTCAGCCCAACAAGAAGTTCTCAGCATCCCTCTCTCACAACCATTTATTCATAAATATATAAGAGCAGGATTCAACTCCACAAACCTGATGCATTTTAGTTTCAATGGTGTTGCAACAGTAGAGCATCATGAAACTGAAACTAATTTAATACTTGGTTTGAGGAATAAAGAATTTTCAAAAAAAAAAAAAGGGTAACAAGGTGGTCTAAATATGCTATATGTTAAAGATTAATGCTCCACTGAAGTTTAATACCCCCATGTAAACAAAGTAAATTGATCTAAAGAGTCCAAAAAGTGCTGCACCTATAGAAAATCATCGTGTTGTTATTGGAATGACATCATTGTCTTTTCACAGTGAACACAGACAGATTCACTTTCTGAATGCATTCATCAACCAAACAGTGCTCACAAACTGGGACAGTCTTCTACTAATCCATCCCAGTTATTCTTGATTATTTATCACCTTTTTAGGAATTTTGAACATTTATTTGTCCCCAGAGAAGTGCTGTGAATCATAATGTTTCTAGGCCAAGAAAGGAGGTCACTTCTTTCAACCATTGTGCAGCACCAGCTCCAAAGGCCTGAGTACAGCAAGAGTGACTTCTTTGTCTGGCCTCTCTGTGTAAGGACGTCTTTTCAAATTTAAACCATTTTGTATTTTATGGTATTCTTTGCCTGTTAACTATGTGACATTTCAATCTTCCAGCGAAGTATGTCAAGATTATTCAGTTGATTTTTCAGGTCACAATATAATTGCAAGAACTAAAAACATAATCGTAATTATTTTGTTTGTGTTTGTTTGAATGATAGTTAGTTACACTAAGTTTTTTTTTTGTTTTTTTTTTTTGTTTTTAAGCTGATCACATATTTGAGGAATGCATTAGATAAGGCGAAATGAATTGATGATTTCACTTTTGTTTGGTCATGGTGTTAATTGTGAATAGGCCTAATTGTAAAATTGTGTGTTATTCTCACAATAAACATAAAATCTAAATTTTATATTGCGACATCCCTATCTCAAGCTGTTGAATACATTATGTTTGTGGTAACAATTACAACACAATTAGCAATTCATGTAAACTTTCAACATGTATGACTCTGACACAGTGGAGAGGAATAAATTTCCTTTATGTTATGTCCAATATACATTCTAAATGTAGCCAAGTATAACTGTATAATGCATTTGTTTATTTTAACATTCTGCTCCAAGCCAAACTGACCAGTCTTCTGTGGTAAACCCGCTGGGTACAGTCAGGTCCGGTACACAGTGGAGGAGCTCATAGTGCAGCATCACAAATCATTTCTGCTCCACTCCAATCCAGCAGCACAGCACAAGGCCGCAGTGACTCCAGCACGTATTGCCTATTTCTCACAACTACAAAACCCATTGGCTTTGTGATTACTCCAGGAACAGTACAGCACTGAGGAGGCCACTCTCACCAAGCACTCGCCTCTCCACTGGAAACAAAGGAAATCACTTCTTTACAGCCCGAGTGGACCCCACACTTTTAAAGGGGAGATGGGTGGAAGAAAAGCCACACTTGTCATATTGAGCTGAGCAGGGTTTACATTGCATAAATACAATATGTACTGAAAGGGTGGAATTTTCTTTAAAAGAAAAAAGCAGTAAATTTGACCTTAGTGGTAAATAAATCTCTTTACAAAGTTCATCCTGAGCATGTGGTGTGAAAAGAGAGCAGAGCAGAGCAGCAGCCATCATTGTGATGCCTTTTGACAAGAAATTCTGTAACTACAAGTATGGAATACAAATGAAACCTCACCATCAACGGGGCTGCTGTGGAGAGAGTAAGCAGCACCAAGTTCCTGGGTGTGCATATCTCTTGGGCCAGTAAAGCCCAACAGCGACTCTACTTCCTCCACAAGCTGAAGAGAGCCAGAGCCCCAGCTCCCATCATGCACACCTGGCACCACAGAGAGCATCCTCACCAGCTGCATCACTGTGTGGTATGGCATCTGCACCTTGTCCTGCCGGAAAAAGCTACATCGAGCAGTGAGAGCAGCTGAGAGAATCGTGGGTGTCTCTCTCCCCTCCCTGCAGGACATCTACCACACCCGCCTCACTCGCAAAGCCCTCTGGGTGATCCCAGCCACCCATCCAACTGCCTCTTCAGTCTGCTGCCATCAGAAAGGAGACTGAGGAGCCTCAGGGCAAAGACCAGCAGACTGAAAGACAGCTTCATCCACCAAGCTGTCAGGATGCTGAACTCTCTCCCTGCCCTCCCTCCCCCAATGGCACTGCTGCTTAAATGACACTTAAAGGACACTGACACTGCTGCTTAAAAGACACTTAAAGGACACTGACACTGCTGCTTAAATAACACTTAAAGGATACTGACACTTCTGCTTAAATGACACCATTTGAGCCTTATTACCTATAGATTGTGTTTTACATATTTGTATTATATTCAAGTTTACTGTACTTTTGCTACGGGTATATGTGATGTTTTAGTCATTGTGTTTATTGTCTTGTTTATCAGATTGAAAAGATGTTCACTGCGGGCCTAGGGAGTATTGGAATTTCAAATCCTGTATGTGCAACCTGTACATATGGTTTTTGACAATAAAGCTGACTTTGAACTTTGAATACTGCATTTCTGATTGAAATTGAAAATGCATTTCTGACCAAGCCTTATGGGGGCAAGTATATCAATAGTGTAAAAGTGCAATTCACATAATGATGTTTTAATTACCATGACTTTAGGTGCACAGAAACTCCCATACATAAGGCATGGCAAACTGCTGTCATTAATTAAAGTACTTTCACACTGTATGGACTAAATATGCACATTATATATATAAAAAAAAAAAACTTTACAGCTTGTTGATTAGCTACACATAATTTAAATAGCAAGGGAAACACTGCAGTTCAAATAAATCAACATCCAATATAACCTTATTGCATTAGGTTCTTTGGTCTGTTTTTAGATTTTCCGACACACTTTTGGATCTAAATTTTGTCCACCTCTGTCTGCTCGTCTCTCTCTCCTCCTGCTCCAACACTATTCCCCACTGCGCTGATAACAACCTGAAAATACCCAGCAGAACACACCTCGTCCTTGATCCCACATTGCAGCATCTTTCTCGTGTTCAAAGGCATTGCTTCCTTTTGGAGGAGACTTAGTTACTAAACACGAGCGAGAGATTACAGACGCTGTATTGATCCAGTGACATAGCTTAGCCACCATAACCTTGGATTTGTCTGAAGTGGGTCGTCACACTGAAAGAGCCAACACTCCATAGAAATAATCTTGTTTGATTACAGGGACTTCAATACACTGTAAAAGCAAAAAACAAATTTAAAAAAAAAAAAAAAAAAAGTAAGAAAATAAAGTAAAAGTAAAATATAAGCAGCATGCTTGTCTCAGTGGAGATAGAGGAGTTTATAACCATGTGGAAAATTCCAGGAAAACCAGCATCTCCATATAGACAAATGGCAGACTCGCCACCTGAAAAGTTACAGAGTGCACCTGTTACTGTACCCCTACTTCAGAGGTAAATGGAGCAAGGAGAACCCACTAAAACAAACTAAAACTAAACTAAAGAATAATGGATAGAATTAATAAATTTTTACCAGTGTTGTCCCTGAATTTTTTTAACAGGCCATGGTGCAACTTCTGTTAAAGAAACCGACCTTCACTCATCTGTGCTGTTTAATTTCAGACATATTTTTCTCTCAAAAAAATACTGAAGAAATGTATTTTCATTCAATAAAAATTTTTCACATGAGCACGATGTGTTACAAACTTTTCAGTCTGGTTTAAAAAGTCTCACAAAATCTGCCCTCCTGCGTGTTTTTATTGACGTTTTTATTTCTTCTGATGCTGTATGAGATGGTGGATGTGACATCCCAAGCCAAGTTACTGATGATCCAGCATGTCCATACGTGGTTCGCACTACTTATATTTTGCTATATGTGCAAAGCTACAGCATGCTGCTGGTCTTCCTATGACGATGTGGAGGTGTGTCTAGCCTCGCCTCCGCGAGCCTTTCCCAGGTCCTAATTGTGCCAGAGCCTTGGAAGATAGTGGTCCACTTGGGACCCTAAAACACCCTTATGGAAATGAGGCAGAAACCTTCAATGCAACATATTTTATTTATTTATAGAGGAGACATCATCCAATACCTACCCCATAATCAGTGTTGGGTAAGTTACTTTATAAATGTAATCCGTTACAGTTACAAGTTACCTTGATTAAAATGTAATTGTACTGTAACTTTTTGGATTACTTTTACAAAGTAATGTAACTGATTACTTTTGGATTACTTTTGGATTACTTAAGTTTAAATGAGCATTAAACCCATGTTCAACATTTTATTTGTGAGAACTGACAGTGTGAACCTTAAAAGAGTACTAAACTGGGAGGGAATTGCTGACAGGCAATCACAGGAGGTCCACAAGAAGAGATGCCTGCACCAGACTTGTAAGATTTTCAATCAATCAAACAATCAATCAAACATTTATAAGGCGCTTTTCATACAAAATTGTAGCACAAAGCGCCTTACAGTGGTCAAGGATTAGAAGATTGACCTTTATTGATCTCGCACAGGAGAAGTTGTTTCTATATTTGACCCGGGGACCATCCCCATGATTTGTTTTGTTATTTATGCTTTGGTCAGGCCCTAAGCTGGAGGATTTTACCTATGGCGCATGTTTAGGTTTCACACAGTTTCCCAATGTCAAGTGTTCTAGCCACTGACTGCCAGCTAACTGCATTACGGTACTTCATACATTTACAATGACACCCTTGCTTGTAAAATTACACAATCACTGTTTTAGACCAGCAATGCTGTCAGGTTTCACACATTGGATTGGACACGGGTCTCTTGATATCAGGCAAAGACTTTACCACTAGATCACATTTTAGACTCAGATGCCGTCGGTCTGTCGTCGAGACGGCGCATACTCGCTCTGTCCTTAGTGCACTACGTTTCTCACATGGCCGTCTGCGAAATTGAACAGGTCCCGCCTCAGCTCAATGAGCTGGGTGGTCTGCTCCTTGTTCCCTAAAGACAAAAATATTATACTATTGCGACTAGTAATACTTGGAATTGGGACATGGCCAATGTTCCCCCTAATTTTTAATGTTTCTGAGCAAACACACTAACTCCACATCCGAAATGCACCCCCCGCGCGGCTCGCACTTTGCAGATATAAAAAAAAAATGCCCCGCGGCTGAATAAAAAGCTCTTTCATCCCTGATTTACAGTGCGCTGCACAAGTTTTCTTGTGCGCTGAGAATGTGCGAACAGTGCGCAGCTTAGAGTAAACGCTGGACATGGCGACACTGTAGAATATCCAGCATTACAACAGCAAAGGAAATATAGAAGTGTAAGGGGAAAAGCATGTGAACGGTAATACAGGTGCCGTGATCTATGCCGTTACGGCTACCGTCACACATGTTTAGTGTAGTTTATGAAGAGTTTCATGTAGCATAGTTGTAGGTGAGGAGAACCAGTACGTATATTTTATAGTGACGTCGCAACTCTCACTTGTGGATGTCGCTGGCGAGTCGGTCTTTGTAGTCCCGCGCTGTGCATGCTGGGGCTTTTAAGTGTGCGGAGCGTGCATGTTTGCACGCTTGGTCCACGCCCCGATTTCCATGGAAACGACGGCGCCGTTCAGAGCTCGTCTTGACGGTGCAGGGGGAAAAAAACGAATGGAACGGCCCTTGTCGCGCCGGATATGTCGCATATCCCGTTCCAAGGACGCTAACAAGCGTGCCGTCGGTGAATTGGGAAACGGCCTACGACTCGACTGTCGTCATTACGTAATGGATGCCGACGAAAAGCCAAAACCATACCGCAGAAACGATGAGCAGTTTGCCCTAAATGCACAAATTTACTAACTTTTGACTGCCTTAGTTCTGGGCCTCCCTCCAACCAATCAGAACTGGCCTGAAGCGTTTGGTTTCCGACTGGGTGGCATTGGGCCAAGTTACATCTTATCAGTGGTGGAGGGTAGCAGTGCTTACCTTAAGAGCTGTAGACTGCACGGTGAGGATACGGGAGCTCACCGAGAGGAGTTTACGACACTACGGTGCGGAGGGGAAACACGGGAGCGCGGCAGGCAGGAGGGACCAGCCGACACCGCTCGCAGAAATGGCGGAACACCACGCTACAGCACGGTGAGGATACGGGAGCTCTACCGAGAGGAGTTTACGACACTACGGTGCGGAGGGGAAACACGGGAGCGCGGCAGGCAGGAGGGACCAGCCGACACCGCTCGCAGAAATGGCGGAACACCACGCAGCAGCACAAATTGTAATCCTGTTAAGTAATCCCCATTCTCAATGAATGTACCTGTAATCTGATTACATCGTTTTTTTCTTGTACTGTAACGGATTACAGTTACTTTTATTTTGTATCCTTTTACCGTAACGCCGTTACATGTAATCCGTTACTCCCCAACACTGCCCATAATGTTTTGACCAAAGTTAGCCCTGGCAAGGATGAACCATCAAAGACAGCAATATTCTTATTACATATCAAACCCTTTATACAATTTATTTCCACCTTATTTTGTGAACTTAACTCAGTTTTCTCTTCCTGTCCCTGCATAACCATAAATACAAAAAAATAACAACCACTTGTGCATAGTCCATTGTATTCATTTCACAGTGCACAGCTAGTCTTCACAAAGCCAACTAAAGTGATCTTTAAAGTGTTAAAAGATTTGGCTTATTTTCCCTGCATGCAATCTTTGTAGCTGTAGCTAGCTGTAGATTTAAAGTTTCAAAAACAGTGCAGATCTTCACCCGCAGTTTGCTCTATGAGTCAGAGACTAACTCCGGAGTGTTTTAACCAAACTCTGAACTATGACATCTTTTCCTCTCATCCTCTAAGTATGCAGTGTGCAAAATGGTCCATCCAGGGACACGGGGCTGGACATGTACTCTGTTCTGAAGAGAGCTGCCCTGTAAAACCAGTCTTTGACTGTTACTGCAGAGAAGAGAGATAAATTAGGGGTTATGCCTTTTTGTTCAGGGGGCATTGCACAGTGGTAAGACATACTGTTAACACTCCTCTGGCACTAAATATTGATGTAATACAGCTAACTTCAACACCGGGAGAAATGTTAGATTAGCCCCATTGTTAGTTAACAGGTAAATGACATTTTCATTTTACTTAAGCAAAAAGAACGCTTTGCTTTGATTTATCCAGGTTAAATTATTTAAAAAGATTGCGCTTTAAAGGACAAGTAATGTTTTTACAATCTGGACCTTATTTCGGTGATAAAACAACGTCATTTACTCACCCATTGTACTTTGGTGTAATTTGGAGTATTTCCGGAGATTTCGGAGTTGGGCTATATCCATTTAATGTGAGTGCTCGGGGCACGCTGTTGCAGTCACCAAATAACACAAACTTTATCACTTTTCAAATGAGAAAAGTTCAATGTGTTAGTCTACACTTTCGTTTGAGTCAAAAGTGGCCTGTAACCAGAGATCCAGTCATGCTTCCGATTGGATGACATCATCAATGAGGGCTGCGTGCATTCACAGCTGATTTGCAGATAAGACGACGCTCTCAGCTCTCGGTCATAAAGTCATAAATCATTTATCATTTATCATCATCATTATCATCATTCATGACAAAATGACAGCTTGGACGAAGTTGAGTTTTTGCAGGCTTCCTCATTACAATCCAGAATTATTGAAGTAGTGGCTAGTTGCCTTGAGAATGGACCCAAGCATGAAAGGCAAAGCTGTAAGACGTTTGGACCATCGTGTTTGCAGTACCCACTTCAGTCCGGATAATTTTTTACCAGCAAAGGAAAAGAAAGAAGGCCAGCGGATTCAGCGCATGATTCTGAGAAGTAATGCGATACCGATGGCTGTTCTCTGGTGCGCTGCTCCTCAAACTGTCTCCTCTTCCTTCTTTCTAATACCTCCTCATCCGTATACTCAGGCTCAAAACGATAGGGACGGCCATCATACTCAAATAAGTCCTCTTCAATCTCGAAGTCCGAATCTTCTGCCATGTCTCGCTCGCAACAGAAACGTTCTGAGCATCTTCTAACCAAAGTAGCGGATCTGAATGAATGCGCGCAGCCCTCGTTGATGACGTCATCCAATCGGAACCATGACTGGATCTCTGGTTACAGGCCACTTCTGACTCAAACAAAAGTGTAGACTAACACATTGAACTTTTCTCATTTGAAAAGTGATCAAGTTTGTGTTATTTGGTGACTGCAACAGTGTGCCCCGACCACTCACGTTAAATGGATATAGCCCAACTCCGAAATCTCCGGAAATACTCCAAATTACACCAGTACAATAGGTAAGTAAGTCCAGATTGTAAAAACATTACTTGTCCTTTAAGCCTTGGCTTTATGCATAATATGTAACAACATTTAGTTCTCAAAATTAATCTTAAAAATACTTACTTGAAGCACTGGTTAAATCACTTCTTTTCCACATTTTACTTATTTATTTTATGAAACAGGGACAATGCAGAATCTATAGTACATTAACCTTAACAGGAGAGAGGCATTGTGCCAGGTTGTAGCACCAGACGTATTTTCCATCTGTAGTCCCTGGTGCATGTTTTTTTTAGGTTTGAAGGGGGAAACCAGAGGAAACCCACCCAGACACGGGGACAGACAAACTCCACACAAAGGCCAGGGCGACTCAGGAATTGAACCCAGAGCCTTCTTCTTGTGAAGCATGAGTGTTAGCCACTCAGCTACCCAGTGGCGGTTCTACATTGAATTACTCCCTGGGCGAGACCCCCTCTGAGCGCCCCCCCCCCCCCATTTATTATATTATTATTATTTATTATTTTTTATTTATTTAACATAAATAAAAAATAATAAATAAACTCTACACATAAAAGTGGCAAAAATATATACAATTAGATATATAAACAGAACCATCGGCTGCTCGATTATGGAAAAAATCGATTACCTCAGTCAATATTGAAATCACGATTATTCAAACGATTTTTTCAAAATCCCCTACCTACACACACACACACACACACACACACACACAGACACACACACGCACACACACACACGCACACACACACACACACACACACACAGTGGGCTACTCTCACCTTAAACATTTATTCTTCTTCTGTCTTATTCTACAGATTGCACAGGCACACACACACAAACAAAAAGTTATCACACACAACTATTCCTCACTTTCCTCACACAGATTTCTCCTCAGTGTTATATAATATAATATAATAAATATAATAAATATAACATAATATAACATATATAATTAATATAATTAATACAATATAATATAATATAATAGCGCTAAAATAGAATAGTGATATGACAAACACACATTTCATGACTTGACTTACCAAAAGCAAAGATGAGATACTGTCCAGCAAATCCGAAAGAGCTCCCAGATGAACTGTTGTCCGGGATAAGTCATTCACGTCGCCTCTATTGAAAATGCTGATCGCGTATCTCTACAAAGTCCCATGTAAAGTGTGTCTTTGTACGTTTTATTCATAGTAAATACCACGGAGGGTGAACGATCGATTTAAAAGTGATTAAATGTTGCGTTATACTTAGAGGTAAGATCGGGCCTAAAAAATCCAGCCCGACCCGACTCGGCCCGCGGGTATTAAAGCCCAACCCGGCCCGAGCCCGACCAATTAACTTGATTTGCAGGCCCGAGCCCGAAGCAAACCCGAAATTTCATATTTTATTTGTGAGGGGCGTTTTTTTGAAACAAATGATAATATAGATGTTTGACGATCATCAATTTTGCTAGTACAGCTGTTTAAATGCCTGCTCAGCGTCGAATGTTCCCCCTAATGTTTTATGTGTCTGAGCAAACACACTAACTCCCTGAGCGCTCCTTGGACCCCTGTGCGCGACATCCGACATGCACCCCCGCTACACGCGGAAAGAGCTGCGCGTGCTCGCGGCTTGCGCGTGCTCGTGGCTTACACCGGTAGAAGTTTAATACGAGACACATACTTTTGTTTCTGAATACTGGACGATTCCCCCGTATTCAGATGACCCCGCGGCTGGAAAAAAAGCGGAACTCTTTCATCCCTGCGCTGCATAGGTTTTCTTGTGCGCTGAGAATGTGTGAGCAGTCCGCAACTGCACAGGCGCGGAGAGGGAACGTTAGGTGCCAGTCTTTTTGCTCTCGTATGAAAGCAAAGCGCCACATTGACTACATTCAGCGAAGCCAACGCAAGTTTCTGTAGCATTTTCAACAATCAATTTGAAGCTTTTCCACACCTCACTCTTACCGGTGCGTGTTTGTCTTTTCAGTTCTCCTGTCTTTAGTTTATCCTTAACTTCTTGCTCCTCCATATTGGGGATACCAGGTCAAAATAGATGCGGACTTGCGGAGGGGAAGATTATTAAGAGCGGCTCCTGTTTAATAGTTAAATAGCAATTACCTTACAGCGCCTTCTCTGTTTTATCCAAATTATTTATTTTAAAACAAGTATTCCTTAGTTTAGTATCCACACATCGTTTTATTATACATTTTTATAAACATATATTTATTTTTAAAAAAAGTCAGCGAGAGAGAAGCCCGGCCCGAGCCCGAGCCCGACCCGAAGCAATGATTGACATTTTAGGCCCGAACCCGACCCGAAATTCGGGTCGGGTCAGGTCGGGCTCGGGCTCGGGCTTAAGATCTTACCTCTAGTTATACTAACTTCGTTTACTATTGTCTTCTGTAGTTTCCGTGTTCCCGATGCGAGCGATTCTTGGTAGGAGCTAGTAGGAGCTATCATTGGTCAATTCCTCTTAGCAACTAGTGCCGTGACATTGATCAAATCGTGGTAGTGTGAGCTGGACTCGTGGCCGGTGTACTGTCAGATTGAGACGCTTTGTCAGTTACCGGCCGCAGAGAGGGAGGGGGTGAATCCTCTCTCTGTCTTCTCTTTCTTTCTCTCTTCCTTTCCTCTCGCGCCGCTGTAGGCTCCAGCAGGTCTCTGCGCTGCGCATTGGCCCACGTGGAAGGGAATGTATTGCACGGGCGCTTGCAGCCAGAGGGGGCGCTAATTTGCCAATTTCCTACACAGTGATATGATAGTTGTTTTTTTTTTTCAAGCGCTCGGCATGGCGCCCCTCACGAAGTTGCGCCCTGGGCAATTGCCCCACTCGCCCCCCCCAAGAACCGCCTCTGCAGCTACCGTGCCGCCATCAGAGTATAGTAGTATTGAAATTGTAAATAGGAGTACACTGCGAATCCTGTGGGACTTGGCTTGTTTAAATGTAGTATATGTTGATATTTGATCAAATATTATCTGTCCTCACATCCTCAAATCCAATCTGTTCCTTGCTCTGAAGCTCCGATGTGTAATTAGATTGGCTGGCCCAAACCTGTTATATTTTCACACTTCATCACTAGATGTTATCTATGTTACTTCTTTCAGGCCAAAGCTGACACTTTGTCAGATAGAAAAAGACCACAGGTGGCCTGAACATAGGCCAGGTGGGAGGGGGAACATCTGCCATCTATTGGTGAAAAAAAAACAAAAACTTAGAAATGACAGCTTTAAGTTGCTAGTTTCAATATCTTAAAGGTTATAAAGAGGATTTTCCAATGCAAAATCCAGCGACTGTCCTTTTTCAAATGACTCCCTAAGTAGAAACGCCTCCTCCCGCCTCCTCCTTACGCTTATGCTGCTTGTTTACAGTTGGTGCACATTCAGAATTGCTGTTGCTGCTGTAACTATACTGTATGTTTTTAAATGATAAACAGAAGTTACCTGTCCAGAAGTAATTTTGTAACAAACGCGTCAGTCTTTAGACCCTCTGCTTCACTGCACGCCATCGCTGGAAGGAATCTCCGAGAATCACCTTAGTTTGGCTTCGCTCCTTTTCCCCGTCTCTTCTTTCAGCAACCTCAAAAACTGACTTTCTTTTGCAGCTAACTGGTAGTGGATTCTTGTCTGCCATCGCAACAATCTTTGTGCTAACTGCGAGGAAGCTACAGTTTGAAAAAGCTGCTAAGAACTGCTGCAATGCTTGAGTAAACAGTTTTTTGCGTCTGTGGAATGCATGAGAGGCGTACATAAACCACGTAATCCCAGCGTGCCAGCAAGTCAGTTACACTAGAAGCATAGGGAGTTTGACTGACAACCTAACAGCCAATAGATAACGAGGTAGCCTTGTTATCTATTAGCTAATGTTTGCTGGCTCCACTATGTCCACAGCTGATGAGTGTCTTTTTTTTAGTCATCATAATTACATTGCTTGTAATTGCTGCATCTCTATAATGCTATCATAGACAATTTGAAACAAAAAAAAAAACAATCCTCCATACAACCTTTAACATGGATGTTTGCCCTCAGTATTCAGCAGCTAATATCTTAAGTTAATTTGTGATGAAATAGCAGCACATGCTGCATCTACAGTCTTTAAAGGCATATTATGTTCCTGGAATGTTCCACAGTTTGGCATTAAACTTTTCTATCTGACATAATTTATGTTTTTATTGTCTATAAATTTCGATTCACTGTATGTTGAACACATATGGCAGAATTGACAATAAAGCTGACTTTGACTTGACTTGACTTGTCTATAAATGTTTAAATTTTTAAAAATCTTTAAAAACATGCATTCTTACTGTGAGAGGGCTCACTATCCACAGAGCTTACCTGTAACTTGGTCTGGCATCACCTGCTTTTCTCTGTGTATATATTTAAGTTTAATGCAATACTCTAGAACATGCTAAGCAAAGCAAAAGACAATTTACACAAGGCACTTTTAAGGCAGTTTGGCTGACAGATTCTGCAAGCACAACAAGCAAACACTAGTTAATTTTAATCTTAGCTCTTAAACCTGCCCAGTGTAGTAATACTTCAGTGAAATGCATTATGCATTCGTTTTAAAGGGCAATCGCTGCATGAAGATAGCATAATTAAGTGAGGATTTAAATAGGACTTGGCTTCACAAACCTTTTGCAAGTATTAAAATGACAAATTTTAAATGCAATTGTCTCTGAGACGTCTTTGTATCCACAATTTTGAGACACGCTAAAGACACAGCCCACCAGAGACAAATGTTCTCGTCCCTGACAGCCAGAAAATGTGTTGATTTGTTTTTCCCCTTGAAAAGTACAGAGTAGGCGCTCCACTGTGGCACCGAGGTTATATAAATGAATAACAAATGGGATGCTAATGAAAAGGACCTGAAAAGTGATGCTGCCAGTTTTTTAAGACTTGAGCCAGCAGTGCAATAAAGTCGGTCTTATAAGCGCCTAATGCTGACAACTGCTTTATGAATCCCAGTATAAAGTACTGTAGGTGTTTTACAAGTGTCTGGCTGTACTCCAAAGACATCAGATGTTATTGTATGCGTGGATTAGGTGGACAATTGAACATCATTCTTGTCTCCTCTATGTAGCTCGCTTATAGCTCTCAGGGGACAAATGCATAAACTTGTACCACATTTTTATGTTAAGGAGACATTCAGTATTGATGCATAAACTCGGTGTGTTCATAAAATCCAATCTACACCACCTGTGCCTTGTTATTTATGCATTGTCACGCCCCACAGAACTAGATATCGCCGTACAGGAGGGAGAGAGATACTAAGTCTCCAATTACAATGTGTCACTTGTGCCTGACAGCAAAGAAATGAAGAACTTCCTTCTTATTCATTTTCTTTTTTTCCCACAGAATTTGTGTTAAGTTTCGCTGTCCAAAAGCAACAAGCTGACTATCGACTTTATCAACCAAATTATGCCAAAAAAAAAAAGTTGCAAACAGCATACAAATACAGTCTTTACCAACTGACTGAAGATAGGGCCTGCTACTGTCTACATTATTCTAAGGTTATATATTATATTGCTATCAGCATTATGGATACGAGATAAGATACGAGATAAGATAAGAGATAAGATAAAATAAGACTTTATTGATCTCACACAGGAGAAATTCACTTGTTATATTAGCTCCAGGCAGTTTAGTGCAAAAGAATGTTAGAGCAAAAAAATGCATGCAAAATAGTAATAATACTAATAAAATAAGTAAATAAGAGAATATAGGGAAAAAAATTGTACGTTTGGACTATATAGTGGAGTTATACAGTCTGATGGCAGTGGGGGTGAAGGATCTGCGGTAGCGCTCCTTCTTGCACTGGGGGTGCCTCAGTCGGCTGCTGAAGGAGCTGCTCAGCTCCTCTACAGTCCGGTGCAGAGGGTGAAAGGTGTCGTCCATGACGCACGTAAGTTTGGCCAGTACCCTCCTCTCAGCCACCTCCTCTGCAGAGTCCAGGGGACAGCCCAGGACAGAGCTGGGCCTCCTGACCACCAGTTTCTTCCTGTCCCACACTGTGAGAGACTTAACAAGCTGGTCAGGAGGGCCAGCTCTGTCCTGGGCTGTCCTTCTGGACTCAACAACAAGAACATCCCTTTTATCACACATGTAAACACAATATTCATACTCCTCCAGGTGTTTTGGTTTTATTATAGGTTGTTTCAATAATAATATGTATACCATAGTTTGTAGCTAAGGCAGTGATGATGGTATGGTTTTAGATATCTTCATATAATCTTCTGTGCTTCATAATCTCAACAGTAAAATCTATCTTGATCTTAAAATCTGTTATTGTCTAGTATCAGTCCTCTCTTAAATGGTAAATGGTTATATTTTTATGATGTTTATTTTGAGAGAGGGATTTGAACCGCCAAACTTCAGATCAGTGGACAAAGACTCTTAACAACTGAGCTACTGCCGCCTCTTTCCACATGACGTCACCTCTGCTTAGCTGTAGGGTACCAAGAAATTTGATTTCATTACTTGTTTTGAAACTTGCATGTTTTCAAAATTTGTACTGAGACTTAGCCAAACTTTACTGATCCACAAGGGAAATTATGTAGAAAGAAAATTGGTTAGGTATGCTTAACTCTTGATACTTAAATGAAAAAAAAAAATTACCAACTCCTTATAATACAAATACAGTGGTACCTCACCTTACGAAATTAATTCGTTCCAGAAGTGGTTTCGTAACGTGAATTTTTCGTAAGTTGAGTAGCTATTTCAATGGAAAAAGCCTGATTCGTTCCAAGGCCCCGATCCAAGTTTTTTTTTTATAGTGTAACTTTTTTTTATAGTGTAACATTGTGTTCTGCGTAGAGACTGTAGACCCAGGATTAAACGTGGACTATACCAGGTCTAGACCAAGGTCTAAACCTGGACTAAACCTGGACTAAACCAGGACTAGACCAAGGTCTAAACCTGGACTAAACCTGGACTAAACCAGGACTAGACCAAGGTCTAAACCTGGACTAAACCTGGACTAAACCAGGACTAGACCAAGGTCTAAACCTGGACTAAACCTGGACTAAACCAGGACTAGACCAGGTGGATTAAAGCGCCGCGTGCGGGTCTATTTCCTGGTTTCGTTTCGAGTCACAGCTGAGGCGAGCAGCGAGGGGGACCGCACGCAGTCTGAGCGCATGAACGAGACCCGTGCTCAAACCGTGCCTCCTCTAGACCTCCTCTAGGCCTCCTCTAGACCTGGTCTAGAGCAAATAATGCAACTCCAAGGCCAGGTCTAGACCACCGTGGCTCTTGCATGCGTTCGTTCATGCGCTCAGACTGCGTGCGGTCCCCCTCGCTGCTCGCCTCAGCCGTGACTCGAAACGAAACCAGGAAATAGACCCACGCGCGGCACTTTAATCCACCTGGTCTAGTCCTGGTTTAGTCCAGGTTTAGTCCTGGTTTAGTCCAGGTTTAGTCCTGGTCCAGTCCTGGTTTAGTCCAGGTCTAGACCTGCTGGCAGCCCCGCGCCAGGTCATGCTGCGCTATCACACGTGTCCGCGCGCAGTTTTCTCCCCCCTCCCCCTTCCCCCCTCACTTCACTATTAATAATTTTGTTGAAAATCTATGAAAGTTTGAGTGTTTAAATGAGAGACAAATGTGAGAAAAGTTTAAATCCAGTCTGAGAAAAGCGTATGTGTGTGGCTGAACGCGCATTATTTGAATTTTTGACATTTCGTATCTAGAGACCAAAATTTAACGTGAAGGCGTTTCGTAACTTGAAATGTTCGTTTGTTGGGTCTTTCGTAAGGTGAGGTACCACTGTAATACGAAACAATATTTGCCATTTTTTTGCCATTTTTTTTTTGCCAATGCCATTTTTAAAACAGAATACTTTATTTCCCCATGGTATCTGAATGTCCACCCTAGTCCCCCCCCCCCCCCTTTAACTGCATAGCCCCGCAGTATTTATCAGACTATACAGTATAATGCACTCATTCACAGAACAAGTGAGATTTAAATGTATTTCTGTAATAAATAATAATCTGACTGACATTCATGTATGTATATTAATGATGACACGTTTTCAAAATGTCAAGCTAAGGTAAGTGACTAATGCTAGCAACTTTACACCCCAACAGTTATTTTAATAGTTTTTTAATCATAATAATTTCATTCATAGTCAGTTGTGTACAGTTAAAAACCTGTCATTGCTTGACCAGCCAGGCCCTTTTACATTCTGTTCCAGTCCAGAAGGGTCTGGAATCAGACCATAGAGCATGAAAAACCTCCAAACTTGAGACGGTCCAACCACAGCTGCAAATTTGAAGCACGTGTCCCTCAAATGCGGAAGACATCTCCTCTCAGAAATTCTCCCAACATTCAGAACTTCTTTTATAACAAATAAGTAATAGTTTGGTGCTTCAAATGTTGATTCTGTAAAAATCTGAAGTGTGTCTCAGTTCTTTATGTATTTTTTCTCTTTTAAGCAGCAGTAAGCAGCCACGTTTGTTTTGATGTGAACGGACCATGCGTCTCTCTGATTGGTTAACCCGCCTGTCAATCATGTCCTCTGACATTGGGAAGACAGGATGCAGCTCCAAGTCCATTCGTCTTTTAAGTGGTACTAGCTGGTTGGGTAAGTCTTGCTTTTACGATTCTCACAATATACAAGAATGAGAACTTCACACTTCAATTTCTTCAAACGGGTGTGTTGGAGGAGACGGAGCAGTCTCAGAACATACGAGAAGAAAATAATACCGCACTCCGTCTTACTTGCAAAATGTAAGATTTATTAAGACATGCAAGGTTTCGGCACTAGGCCTTCATCAGGCAAAACAGAGTGAGCGCTAAAGGTGGTGTCTTAAATCGGGTGTGGCAAGCATCCAAGGGTGACAGGTCTTTTACGACAGGTCGTAAAAGAACAGTGTACCAAAAACAACATAATTCAAAATGCAAATGCAATCAACACATATATAGTGTAATGTAAATAATAATCATAGTAGTAGTAATAATAATAATAATAATAATAATAATAATAATAATAATAATAATAATAATAATAATAATAATAATAATAATAATAATAGTAGAAAAAATAATTGGAAAATAATTGAAAAATAAAACTGGAGAGTATCCCAATACATATAGATCTAGTAAATATGCACCCAGCTATTGAGTAAGGCTGACGTGCTATATACATATCTACATATACACAATGAATCTTATAATTCAGCCCACATACAACCCAACAAACGCTTTTATAACCTGTCGTAAAAGACCTGTCACCCATGGGTGCTTGCCACACCCTATTTAAGATGGCCACTTTAGCGCTCAGTCTATTTTACCTGATGAAGGCCTAGTGCCAAAACGTTGCATGTCTTAATAAATCTTACATTTTGCAAGTAAGACGAAGTGCGGAATTATTTTCTTCTTGGACGATTCTCACAATGCATTGTGGTTTATACTGACCAGTCTAGTGACCGTCGCTGTCATATGGTCATGTTACATTATATTAGTTTTATAATCTATTTGCATGCCTATTGAATTTTTGGCAGTGCCACTTTATACATATAGCACCCCAATGAATGATGCTGTCGCCTTTGTTTTTCCGTTGTACTTTATACTAATGAAACGCAAACCAGTTTTAATCCAGGTGAAAAAACACTGATCACGCTACATTTAACAAGTACATGCAATTGTGGCTCATTTACATCATTTAGCCATCCAAGTAGCAACACACTCTTCTCTCATTTGTTATTATTGCCATTAGGATTATGCTATAATAAAGCCCCCATTACATTCTCCGTTGGCCTGATGCAACCACTTTGCTGATCTACTGAAGACGTATAAATCATTCAATTAATGCACAAACTCATGACATGTGTAATCACGCAGAACTAATGGCCACTTGACAACACGGAAATGAGGTTGTCGTGGGAAATGGTTTTATATGATTCAGACAAACAGCAGAGACAAAGCGCATGTATCCGTCAGGCAGCCAAGGTCCCAGGACGCCAGTGGAACATCTCCTCACTACATGTAAAATAATGTCTGTAATGTTACACAAGCTTTGGTGAATAAACTGCACAGATCAAAGAGACAGACGGTGTGATGTAAGCTAACATTACCAGTCCAGGATGAGCCAATAGGCGAAAAGTAAGTGAAACTCTAAAATTGCAATGAAAAGATTTCTCAGAGGGCAAATGGCAGTATTGAGTAACATGCTGTTCTTGAAATATGAAAGTAACACATTTTAGACAATGTTAGAAAAATAGCAATTGACTAGTTTGGTTTTCTTTTAGTTGGGTGAAGGTTAGATCAAAAGAAGACCTATTGTGCTTTTGCCTGTTATAATCTATGATAGTTGTGGATCATTATCTTCTTATTTGGACATTTTAAATTGCAATATTGATCTAAAACAATGTAATAAAAGAAACAAGTTTGCTGATTTCAGTGTTAGAAAACTGAGGTACCCAGTGGGAGCTGGCATCACCATAAACGTCATCGCAACAAAGGAGTTGATGGACAAAATGCACAAATTACTCTGAGTACATCTTCAGCTGAGTAAATGATGAGGGAAAACAACTATAACATGAGTAAATTATTTTGCATAGTAAGTCTGCTTTAAGATGTATTTTATTGATACACAAAGGGAAATTAGATGTACACATTATATAGAATGGTACTGCATAGGGCTGGGCGGTATACTGGTTCATACCGAATACCGGTGTTTTCTTTAATGATATGAATTTTTCATATACCGCAATACCGATGAGTGTGTGTGTACAAAATGTCGGGAACACAGATCAGCAGAACATCGCGCCAGGGGACTGTTTTGCAGTGGCATGAGAGCGGTGGAAGCATAAGCCGTGTCCCAATTCGAGGGCTGCAGCCTCCGCTGCTTTTTCGGCTGCTTTTTTCGGCCACCCGAAGGCTGCTAAAGCTGCAGCCCTCGAACTAGCCTACGCAGACCAAGGTCATTGCTGAAATGGGACAGGTCCAGCCCACGGAGCCGCTCCCATCGCCCACGCTGCTAACACTAATGCTAACAATACACACCATGCAAATTACACACACAGATCAATAACCCTCGAACTGGGACACAGCTACAGTGTGTGTTGAGCGGTGAACAACATGGACATTGTTGTTAGAAACAGAAGAACTTATACCGAAAAGAGGAGCGGTGTCAGTTGTGTGGAAGTACTTCGGCTTAAAAAAAAAAAATGTAGCACTGATCAAACAACCGTATTCTGTAAATGTTGTCCAGCTAAAGTTGTAGCCGCAGGAGGCGACACAAGCGATCTGCTTCACCACCTCCGTCACAAACATGTCCTGGAATATGAAGAATGCATGAAACTAAGATCTGTATCCTCTTCCACGTCTGCAGGGAACGTTCAAGTTGGCACTGCAACACAAAATGCGACTCAGACGTCACTCAAAGATGCTAAAGGTTTGCCTACGACAGGAAAAGCAAATGGTGGAACGATATTACCAACGCTATTACTATCCACTTTGCCAAAGACATAATAATAATAATAATAATAATAATAATAATAATAATAATAATAATAATAATAATAATAATAATAATACATTTTATTTATAAAGCGTTTTTCAAGACACTCAAAGACGCTGAGTGGTACCACTTAGTCCTGTTGAGAAAGGAGCTTCAAGGAGATGATTAAAGCACTGGATGTTTTACCAAGTTGAATTTACAGCAGTCATTATTCTCTAAATTATTAGGAAATGGGCTTAACACCTAGTCATGCATGAAAAAAAAAAAAAAGTAAAATACCATGACACAGATATATATTTTTTAAAATACCGTGATATCAATTTTTTGTCATACTGCCCAACTCTAGTATTGCAATGCCAAATAATTATCCATTATCCAACAAAAAGAGGTCAGAAAATGGGGCAGATATTTAGATTTGTGTAAAATTCAAGTAAATATGTAAAATATACTGAATAGGCTACACAAGATGGGGGGGGGGGTGTGCAATGCTGAGATAATAATGGTTGTTTTGACATGACAATAAGTTAGTAAAGTCAATAAAGTTAGTTGCAACAAGAAGAAATTGGGCATAAAAGTCTGTCAAGTCACTGCATCTTGTTTATAATGGGCACACCTGAAGAAATGAATATACAGTATGTCTTTATTTAGAACAGGTTTTGAACACATCTTCCATCTCTTTCTATGATTTCTTTATTACATGCTTTGTTATTGTAATATTAAAGATATCTGTATCTCCTTGCCAGCGCTCAGCCTGTTTATAAGATTAGGATTTCACATTGCGTTTGATATTAACATTTAACCCTGATTATTCATAAAGTTCATATTATGTGGTCTTATGATTTTAATATGGTCTGATCCTCACACAGTATCTTTGTTAATTTCCTCCAGACCTCCACAGCCTCACCTCTCTGGTGTTGTCCGTATTATAGTGGTTTGTTTTCTTGTATTGTTATTCTATATTTTTTTTGTCAAAACAAGATACTATTGTTGGGCTTTATTGATATGATAGTCTGCAGTCCTGTCACTGAGCAGGCAATGATGTTGAATTGCTGCAATGTCTGGGAAGATAGATACAGTATCATAAGTCATTTTAGAGGAACATAGTAGTTATAATTATGTCAACATTACAATTTAAAGGTATTCAGAACATATTTGAGATTCATTTAGAGATGGTGCAAATGCAAGAAGTTGCATAACACTGCATATTTATACTCTAAATCTGAAAATGATTTTTTTTTTAAATGGGACATCATAATTTGCCTGGTTTCTTTCACTACAGTCGGAGATGCATTTACCTTGTTGACATGTTTCAGTTGTTAGCTGCAATCATCTTCAGAACTGTCCCTGGCTTTAGATTATGTGTAGACTATGTGTTTATTTTTTGTGGGAATGAATAGCTTGTACATACATTTTTTAAGACAAAAATATAGGTCACAAGTGGAAAAAATATACTTCCCCAGACCTCATATGTTCTCAGCTCAGTGACCACTCCATACATCTGGAATAGGTTTGATTTTAGGTGTAGGTGCTAAATCTTACACTGTTGTAGGATGGCATAAAACCCTGGTTACTCAGATAATGGATTTGCCTCACCACCGGAGCTCCTTTTTCCCCCAAGTTTGCATTTTCAGCTTTTTAAACTGGTTGATGAACGCTCAGCCTATAGCTCCTTGGTACACAGGGACATAGATTGGCAACGCCGGTAAATGCAAAATGTGGTACAATGTTGAAGAGCGGTGCTATTTCTTACTACAGACAGTTTAATCCATCCATCAGCGGTACAAAGTAGGAGCCCGAGGAGTTATTAGCTAGTGAGAGCAGCAACATCTGAATCTATTCAATATATTTTCTGTGCTGATGCAACTATTTTACTAATCTGCTTACAGTGGATAAGAGACACTCCTCTGCAGCAGTCTAACACATTCATACAGATTCACGCGACTCACACTTGGATTCATCAGCCCATAAGAAAAAGATGAACCCAACACCTCCATCCAGGAAAGATATTAAATTAGACATAATACTTGGAGAAACATTACAGTTTTAATCACCACATGCATTTGTAATAGGTCTTGGCCTGTGTGGAAAACATATTAACTCACAATCACACGGTAGTCCAAATGTTAAAAGGTTAAAAACAAAAACAACAGGAAAAAAAAAGTTTCGCTTCAGTATATTCTTGCTCAAAGAGTAAATCAATGTCTAAAGATATTAAAACTTATTTTTTCTGCTGTTCTCACAATGGCAAACATCTGTTGCATTCTCAATTTCATTTAAATGGTAAATGGTCACATCTTTATATAGGGCTTTTCCACCTTCAAGGCACCCAAAGCGCTTTACAACAAGGAACCACTCACCCATTCACACACCAGTATACGCAGACACTGGGGATGAGGTGGGTTATGTGCATTCATCTGTGGGAGCTGGAATCGTACCGCCAACCTGTGGATCAGTGGATCTGACCGCTCAACCAATGATGTTATGTCAAGAGCGAGATCCAAACCGCCAACCTTTTGGAACAGTGGACAAATACTCTACCAACTGAGCTCCTGCTGCCCTTAATATTAGGGATGTACTGATCCCATACTGGCATTGGATATCAGCACCAATACTTAAAAATTTGCTGGATTGGGTATTAGCTTCTTAATATTAGTTCAGTCGATAGTAGATGATTTTGAAAGTCTCACAAAGTCTCACAAAGTGTGAGACTTTCACAAAGTGTTATTCGGACATTACAACACAGGGCCCAAGTGGTTCCCACAAGCACAGAGGGCAAGGAGAAAGAAGAGCAACATGTGCAGGAAGCCCTCTCTGTTTGTGGATATCCTAAATGGGCTGTCAACAAAACCAAGAGAGACAAGGACAATAAACAAGACAACAGAGAATCCGAACCCAGGAGGAAAGGGGTAGCGATTCCGTACCTGGCCAGCGTTTCGGAAAAACTACAGAGGATTTTCAGACAATATGAAATTCCAGTTTATTTCAAACCCACAAACATTTTAAGACAAAAACTGGTCCACCCAAAGGACAGAACACCGAGCCACAAACAAAGCAATGTGGTCTACTCCATTCAGTGTAGTGAAGACTGCAGTGAGCGCTACATTGGGGAAACAAAGCAGCCACTTCACAAGAGGATGTACCAACACAGGCGGGCGTGCCAGAGTGGACCGGCTTCTGCGGTACATCTTCACCTAGAAGCCACGGGCCATTCTTTTGAGGACAGTGAGGTTCAGATCTTAGCCAGGGAAAAGAACTGGTTTGAGAGGGGAGTTAAAGAGGCTATTTTTGTCAAAAAAGAGAATCCGTCATTAAACAGAAATGGGGGAGTGAGACATAACTTGTCTCCCATTTATAATGTGATTCTTAGACCAGTCAAACAGAGCCAGGGCAGAGGGGTGGAGAGGGTCGTTAGACGTTGAATAGGGGGTCGAAACCAGTCGTCAGAGTAATTTGAAAAACAAAGAGACAGATTAGGGGGGATCGTTTTCAGAGCTTTTGTCATTGTAGGACGCGCCTCCCGGCAGCTAGATATAAGCAGGGTCTAACCAGTACAATAACCAGAGCTGACGAAGCCTCTCGGATGAGCGGCGAAACGTTTTCAACCAAACAAACTTTGTCCAGTTGACAAATTGAACTTCTCCTTTGATCATGGATTCTACCTGGACGACTGAGGGACTTTTCACGCATCACAATGTTTGAACTTTTATTTATTATACAAGTTGTTCTGTAGCAGCTATGCAACACATTTGGTTCAGTTATTTTTGTTTAAAGGAAATAAATGCTGTTTTAGTCTCTGCACTGGTATTGGTCAATATCGGGGATCAGCAAATATTTAAAGCAATAGAATCAAACTGAAAAAGCTAGATTGATGCATCTATATTTAATATCTTCTAAAAATTAACAAATTGTTTCCCGCCTCATACCCCAAGCAAACATGCATAAAACACTCCTAAAACTTTGTGAGAGCAAATAGAAAGACAATGTTAAAAGTCACATCTGCAATGTGCAATATTTCTCTCTTTTTTAATAGTTTTAATTCAAGAAGATATACTTGGTATTCAACATTTGTATACATACATTTTTCATAATAACTTCTAAAGCCTCTTGTAAAACCTCAGGTTTTACAAGGAGAGCAAATTAGTCTGCCATGGAGCATGATTTTGTTTAAGTCCTTCAACTGGCAATGTACAAAAATGTGCAATGAGAACAAAAAGTAAAAAGTAAAATGTAAAGACTGCAGTCCTGAAAATCCAGTCTCCATATCCTTCCTTATGGCCACCATTAACCACTAATGCCCTACATTCCCACACAGACCCCTGTATGGGAGGTATATAAGCACAGGATTGAAGAAAATGAGATACACTGTGGCTCCTTCACGTTGCCTTGGCTGCTCAGTAAAATCTCAGATGTGATGAGTCAGCAGCTGTCTGTCCACAGATCAACTCACACCTACAACATTTATGTTTCACGGATCCCTCGAGTGGTCATTTGCTTGTTTTACCGACACACTTCTCCTTAGTGAGTCCTGTATTCCCCTGGCTTTGTCTGTCAGCACCTCACCTCATGCTGCCGTTATAATGGCTGTGGTCTGTGTGCTCCTGACGCCTGTCTATCTGTCAAGGAGATGACTTCCTCCCCAAGACACTGTCATTGGTAATTATGGCTGGGGATAAACTCCACGGCAACAGCTGGAGCCACCCCCAACATACAGCAGCAAGGTCAAGATCTGAAGGGCGGATACCGGCAAAATGGTCCACTCCAGGAAACAGCCATATCTGTAGACTGCACCGGTTATATGCAGTGAACTTGTGTTTAGTATGATCACAATAGTAACATTTCTAATTGAATACTAAAGAAGACTAGACACTCCAACTTTGATATGGCAATTAAAATATTTTTTAAACAGTAGAAGGACATTTTTAATAAATATTCAAATAATGTGTGGTTTCATACTAGTTTTAATATATATCAAGACCAGTCTAAAAGTACTCAGGAAATTTCCATCTGTAGTCCCTAGACAGGTGACACCACAGTAAAAAAAACAACAAAAACAATAACAAGTGACAATAACAGCATTTAAACATTGCAAGTGTCCACAAGTCTGGTTTTTCCTTTAGCCACTGTTTCAAGTGTGATCTGAAAGTTGTCAGTGTTGGAGTCTCTCTTAGTGATGATGGGAGAGTTCCAGAACTTAGTGCCTCTGACTGAGAGCACACTTTGTCCAAACGCAGTGTGTCTGTGTGGGACCTCACAGTTCCCCTGGGCCGTGGCTCTAGTTCCCATCCCACTGACAGTCTTTGTTTTAATAAAATCCTGTAGCGGAGGAGGAGCAAGCCCAATAAATAAACTGCCCAATAAATAAACTGCACAAGCCCAAACTTTATATATAAAACATCCATATTTAAAATGAACAAAATGATTAAAATGAAGCATGTTGTACTTGTCTAAAATAGTGCAGTGGTGAACTAAGACTGGTTTCTTGTCCAATATTTTCACAGCTTTTAAAAAAAAGTGATTCCAAAGTGATCATGTGGTTCTGCAGTACTCTGTATGAGACAGAATCATGGAGTGTAAAAACATTTGTGCCGCATATAGAGTCATAAAGGATCTTGCCTGTCTAAAATTCACCAAGTTAAAATTACCAGTTTTTGTGAGGTGCTTAATGTGTTTCTTAATATTTACTACTTCATCTTTGCAAACTATGCTCCGTGCAAACTGCAAACCCTAACAGTGAGTGTTATCTTACTCTCACCACGGTCATACTTTGACCAATACGGACATGCTATACCTCACTAAATTTGTTTGTAAATGATGAAATGTCACAACGCATGTGCAAGCAAAGAATAGTACCGCTTAGCCACGTTGACATGCTATATCAACACAAGCACTACGCTGACATTGTTTGAACTATAAAAACGTATTATATTTTCATAGGACACGTAACGGTCATATCAGATTAAAGATGAGCTTATTGTGCAGAACAGTTAATGTGCCTCTTTATGGTCAACTCCTCTCTGCTCAGAGCTCACTGCTCAATAAAGAAGCAGCACAGTTATAGTGGTATCAGCAGCACATTGACGAGTACTACTATATGCCCCAGGTAACAGACTGCTACCTGATAATGTTATCAGTATCAGGTATCAGTCTGATACCTCATACCTAGTATTGATTTGTATCAGGGTATTTCTGACAACCCTAGTTTGTAAGATCTAAATAGTATCGACCAATAATACCAACCACCACTATTGCACATTTTTCTCCTTAGACCTACATCCTAAAAAGTTTGAAAGGCCATTTAAAAGCTTCCATATTTTCTTGTAATGACCAAGACCCCAGTATTTCCACTTTTATTCCTCCTTGCTGTAATCACAACCTGCTACCCTTACCACTAAACTAGATTTAAAGCTGTTCGTTTAAACTTCACTCCATCTCCCCCCTTTTTTTTTCAGATGAGTCACAACGCTACAATTCATCAGCCAAGCACTCTCTTCACTGCATTAATCTTAATCTGCAGAGGTCCAAGTAAGCTATTCATCCCACCTGTGTCATCTCTTGGTGAAATCTCTCCTTGTAAAATCATCAGGAAAGTACAACTAGAAAACCAAATTGGGGGTAAAATTATCTTTAGAAATATTTATTTTACATAAAGTGTGCTTGCTTGTGTCCGCATCAAATCTCTGTTTCTTCAGTTTAATTATCGTTCAACATGGCATTTTACTTAGGAGTCAAAATTTCTGCTTGTATGTTAACATTTTATTCATTTTTTTCTATTTTGACACAGTTAAAACAGTTGCCATGATACTGACAACATCATAACATGCCTAATTCATTTCTTTTACTTTCAACTGCAAACTTTGAACATGAAATATGTGGTAAATAACACATACAAAAACATACAGTGACAGGGCAGCATATATGGTAGAAAATAAGATGAGAAGGAAGAATTAATGGGCCGATGTTATGCAAAAATGACTCTTCTGTGCTGTTTTGTTTCATTCACACATTTCAGTAATACTGTACTATTAGTTCTTCTACATCTACAAGTGGTAGTTTCCAAGTTAATAGCAACCTTTTACCTTTAGTTCAGTAAAGACTGGAAATTCCAGGGCTAAAATTATCCAAATGATTCAAGTGAAAGTGTATGGAGTTTAAATACACAGTGGAGCATTTCCTGTATTGGTGCTTTTCAGATTGTAGAATGTGATGATGTCGTACTTCCAGATGGGAGGCAAGAGCCAGATTTCCCTATTAATTACATTAGGAAATTGCCAAAAAGGCTATTCACAAATCTTTAATGCAATATTTTCTGTCAGTGACTAAACCCATTAACTTTAACTGTGTTAAAACAAAAACCTACATTTTAACTGTATTTACTTTAGCAGCCCCCATCTGTATTAAATAATATTGGCTTAAAGAATGCTGTGGGGGCAGCAGTGATCCAGGGGTTGGCGGTTCGAATCCCGGACCGCGTGTGATCCCAGCTCCCACAGATGAGCGCTGCCGTTGTGTCCTTGGGCAAGACACTTAACCCCACTTCGCCCCCAGTGTCTGCGGACACTGGCAGCCCCCATGGCAGAAGATAAATCAAGGCCCGTTGTGACGTGAGCGTCCTCCTGTGGACCCACCACCCGCGGGAGGATTCATGAGGGCTGGTGCATTGTGTTCTGGGCAGTGGAACACTGCTTGGACTGCTGCCCCCGCGACCCAGAGAATGGAAAAAGCGGAAGAAGAATGCTGTGATGTCATCTGAAACCCAGCAATTATCACATGACATCAGTATTTTCCATTTGAGAGAACACAATCTAAATAAGATAAGAAAAGAAAAGATAAGATAAAATAAGATATGCCTTTATTAGTTAGCATGCAATAAAATAAGATAATAAATAATGGCTTAAATGGCTGTGTTCTCTCAAATGCAAGTCTTGTGTTAAACATAAATGAAACAAAACACAACTCCAAGTATATTTGGGATGAGGAATCAGTCAGCTCTTTAAACATCCATTTACATTGAGTTTTTATTCAAGTGATTACAAAGTTGTTATTGGAGACACTGCATTCCCCGGTGTCACTTCAGGTCAGGCTGTGAAGGGCGTACCCACAAAATGGCCGACTGGAGGAAAAGTACCATAACTGCCAACTGCTCTATGTTCTTATTTAAACTTCTATTGTCACCGCCATTACAACACAGCCCCTGACAAGCATTACTTTTTATAGGCATATTTCCCCTCAACATCTCGAGTTAGCCCAGGTTGTAACTGTTTTTATGAAGCTTTAGGATGAGCAAGAGTGATCACTTTTATGCATGATGGAAGATATTTGGCTGCGGTTGTGCACAGTCTGCTTTGTATAGTGGAGGGGTGAGCTCGTAACTCTGCATGGGCCTGACAGATAAACTGAGCTGGTAGTAAATAATGAGATGCAGGAGGAGACCTTGGAAGTGGCCTCTCAACTAATTTAAAGGCTTTTTCTTATGAATTGAAATGAAGCCATAATCCACAACAGCTTTTTCCAATCACACACATAAGCGCTGACCAAAGGCAGTGCATTATTCATGGAGCTCCATCAGATTTGAAGCATGAATATTTTTATTGCCGCAACTTTGCTCTGTGAGGCCAGCAGTATATTTATTCTACAGGATGGGTAGTGTAAATTAAAATCACAATAGTCAACAGGAAATATTACGTCTCTCATCCATAGGAGTAAATGAAAGTCATGGAGGTAGTAGCGTGTGGTATGAATATGTAGAGTTCCCTGCAAGTAAAGGCTTTGGCTTTGTTTTATTGTTTTATAAACTGGTGGAACTTTTCTTTCTGTTCAGGACTACTATGGAGACACCTTCTACATATGCATGCTTCCTCTTCCACTCTCCCTGACTCGGCCCTCACTCGTTATGGTTTAGTTGGCTGGACATAGCTAACAATTTGCAGAAAACAGTATTGGTTAATATTTATTTATTTATAAAGTCATACTGGGGAAACTTCCGCGTTGGCCTGTCACGATAACAAAGTGTGATATATTGCTGAAGTAAATATAGAAGATAAATGATAATATTGAAACTAACTTATGCCACTAACACAATAACCCAAGAGCAGATTTAAAACCACAAAAAATATTCTAAATGTACAATACTGCTAAGAAAACACGAGCTGCAATAAATAAACTGCACAGTGAAACACTTTAGTTTTTAGTTTACAACTGTAATGAGTCAGGAAAGTTATTAATTCAACTCTCAACAGCTCAAATCTTATCATATAGCCAGAAAAAAACTAAAAATTTCACACTAGTGCAAAGAAAATGTGCGCTTTAAAAAAAAAAACTCCTTCAGCTTTTATGTATTGTACAATATGGTAATTATAGTGACAGGCAGGGGCGGTTCTACATTGAATTACTCCCTGGGCGAGACCCCCTCCGAGCGCCCCCTCCCCCCCAAGGAATGAAAAAAAAAACCACAATATTTACCACAAGCAGCCATGTTTAATTATCACTATAGAGTGGTTCTCATTATCACAACTTTCAAAAAAAATATAAGTTATCATAACTTAAATAATATAAATAAAAAATAATAAATAAACTCTACACATAAAAGTGACAAAAATATATACAATCAGATATATAAATAGAACCATCGGCTGCTCGATTATGGAAAAAAATCATAATCACGATTATCTCAGTCAATATTGAAATCACGATTATTCAAACGATTTTTTCAAAATCCCCTACATACATACAGACACACACACACACACACACACAAACAAAAAGTTATCACACACAGCTATTCCTCACTTTCCTCACACAAATTTCTCCTCAGTATAATATAATATAATATAATATAATATAATATAATATAATATAATATAATATAATATAATATAATATAATATAATATAATATAATATAATAATAATAATAATAATAATAATAATAATAATAATAATAATAATACATTTTATTTGTTAGGCGCCTTTCAAGGCTCTCAAGGTCGCCGTACATCAAGATATTAAATACATTAATTAAATAATACAGTACATAATAAAACAAGATAAAACAAAATAAAAACAGTGTAAAAAATAAATAAAAAAAAAAAACAGATACAGCTGCAGTTATGGTCAGAGTGGTCAGAGTGAGAAGGCCTCTCTAAACAGATGAGTTTTGAGTTGAGATTTGAAGTGTGAGAGTGAGTGTGTGTCGCGGAGAGCATGGGGGAGAGAGTTCCAGAGCTGGGGAGCAGAGCGGCTGAAGGCTCTGCTTCCCATAGTGACGAGACGGGCAGGAGGGACAGTGAGGTGCAGGGAGGAGGAGGAGCGGAGGGAGCGGGCAGGTGTGGAGATGTGGATGAGGTTAAACAGGTATGGAGGGGCGAGGTTGTGTATGGCTTTGTAAGTGAGGAGTATGATTTTGTAGTGTATGCGGTGTGTGATGGGGAGCCAGTGGAGCTGTTGCAGGACAGGTGTGATGTGGTGATGGGAGAGTGTGTGTGTGATAATGCGGGCGGCTGAGTTTTGGACCAGTTGGAGTTTATGGAGTGATTTTTGTGGGAGACCGAACAGGAGAGAGTTGCAGTAGTCTATACGGGAAGTGACCAGGCTATGGATGAGGATGGCGATGGTGTGTGGGGTGAGTGAGGGACGGAGGCGGCGGATGTTTCTGAGGTGGAAGTAGGCAGACCGGGTGGTGTTGTTGATATGGGAGGTGAAGGAAAGTGTGCTGTCGAGGATGACACCCAGACTCTTTACCTGAGGGGAGGAGGAGATAGAGGAGCCGTCGATGGATATGTAAAAAAATATTTATTTTGCTTAGGGTGGATTTGGTGCCGATGAGGAGAAGTTCTGTTTGATTGCCATTAAGTTTGAGGAAGTTTGAGGTGAACCAGGTTTGTATTTCTGTGAGACAGTTTGTCAGAGAGGAGGGTGGAAGTGTGGAGTTGGGTTTAGTGGAGATGTAGAGCTGGGTGTCATCCGCGTAGCAGTGAAAGTGGATGTGGTGTTTTCTAAAGATGGAACCAAGGGGGAGAAGATAGATTAAAAATAGCAGAGGACCGAGGACAGAACCCTGAGGAACACCTGACGTGACAGGGGAGGGGTGTGAGGTGAATGACTTGAGCTGAATAAACTGGGAGCGGTGTGAGAGGTAGGAGTGGAACCAGGAGAGGGGAGTACCAGAAATGCCAATGAAGGAAAGTCTGTCGAGGAGGATGGAGTGTGAAATGGTGTCAAATGCTGCACTGAGGTCTAGCAGGAGGAGGATGAAGAGTGAACCAGAGTCAGCAGAGAGGAGGAGGTCATTAGTGATTTTCAGGAGGGCAGTTTCAGTGCTATGGAGGGGACGGAAGCCAGACTGAAATTGTTCGTAGGTGTTATTGGAGGAAATATGGGTGTGGAGTTGGGCAGCAACAGTTTTCTCAAGAAGTTTGGAAATGAAGGGTAGGTTTGAAATAGGACGAAAGTTATTGAGGTCAGAGGGGTCAGAACCGGGTTTTTTGAGTATTGGAGTGACTGCAGCGGTTTTGAGAGTGGAGGGAACAGTACCGGAGATGAGAGAGGAGTGAATGATATTAGTTATGAGGGGGGACAGTGCAGGGATGGAGGTTTTGATGAGGACAGTAGGGAGAGGATCTAGTTGACAGGTGGAGGATTTGGAGTTCTGAATGAGAGTGGAGATTTGGGAGACGGAGGGCAGGGTGAAAGAAGAAAACAGGTGTGTTGGGGACACGGAAGATGAAACAGGTGGGTTTGAAACAGAGGGGTTAAGTTGCAGGTGGATCAGTTGAATTTTGGTGGTAAAGAAAGCAGCCAGGTTATTGCAGAATTCGGAGGAATAGAGGTGAGGTGGAAGTGAGTCCGGGGGTTTTGTGATCTGTGAGAGGAGTGAGAATAGTGTTTTTGAGTTACCTTCATGTGAACTGATTAAATTAGAGTAGTATGTGGATCTTGCTGTGGATATGGACTGTTTGTAATGGACGATGTGTGAGGTGAACATGTCTTTGTGTATGATGAGTCCGGTTTTCCTGTACAGTCTCTCCAGTCTGCGGCCTTGTGTTTTGAGGTGTCTGAGGGCGGGGGTGTACCAGGGTGCAGAGTGAGTGAATGAGACGGACAGGGTTTTGAGTGGGGCTATGGTATTGAGTATGTGGTAGAGGTGTGTGTTGTAATGTGTGAGAAACTCATCTGTTGTAGAGAGGCCCTCAACACTGGGGAGGTTATTGATAAGTGATGAGAAATGGTCCGGGTTAATGTCCTTGATGTTACGGAACTGTATAGTGCGGGGTGGGTTGGATTTTTTGAAGCACAGGTTGATGTCAAATGAAATTAGCAGGTGGTCAGAGAAGGGGATGTAGTGGGTTTGAAGGTCCAATGGGGTTATTCCAGTGCAGCATATTAAATCCAAGGAGTGCTTTTTGTTATGTGTGGGAAAATTAACATATTGTTTAAAACCAGAACTGTCCAGACAGGAGGTGAATTCTTTGGTGAGTGGGTTGTTGTAATTGTCCATGTGGATATTGAAATCTCCCAGGAGTATGACGTGTGGTGACAGTGTGATGAGGTGAGATAAAAATGCTGCGATGTCCGTGATAAAGTGCTGTTTTGGTGGTCTGTAAACTGTGGCTATGATGGTGGGGATAGGTCCAGAAAGTTGAGAGACAGTTGTTTCGAACGAGTGGCAGGTAGGCACACTCACAGGCACCACCCTCCAGTCATCGCGGTGGATGAGCGCGACCCCGCCTCCTCTGCCAGACACACGCGGTTCAGTCTGGTAAACAAACCCTCGTGGAGTGGCCTTGTTGAGATCGGTGTAATCGCTTGGCTGCTGCCAGCTCTCCATCAGCGCCAAACAGTTCATCCGGTGGTCCACGAGGAGGTCCTGGACAAGCTGGCCCTTGCCCGTGAGGGAGCGGACATTCAGAAGCCCGACTTTGACCGGTGTGCTGTTGAGCCGGGCAGCCGGGCAGCCGCGCCAGCCACACCAGCTGACCTCGGAACACGGGTTAGCGCCGAGGAGTCCGAGCGTCGTCCCGTGTGTCTCCGGGGGTGACGGGCCAGAGACCAGAAGGACTGGACGGTGCTGGAACTGCCATATTCGAAGTTTCTTTGTGCGCCCCGATGTGTGACTCTGCGCCGGGGCACATACAGTCTGTCCGGGTGTTGGAGTAGAGCAGGCGCTGGTGGATTATATGAACTTCTATAGAGGAAGAACTCCGTGGGTGCATACTGGAACAGTGCTTGTGAAGAATGATGGATAACAGACAGGATGAACCAGCTTAGGACAAGCCGCACACAGGAGATCAACATAGCCGCGTTGGACTTTAAATGTGGAGGAAAGCAACAGGTAGCAGGTAAGCTAAACGTCGCTAACACACATCAACACTATTGACAGTTCGATCAGGTAGTGTGATGGTTAGATGTATTAACTGTCCACACGTAGACCACAAATGCAAAGTCCGTAAACAATGTGGTAATCAGAAAAAATCATAATCCATACGAGCAGCGGCTGCCAAAAAAACGCTCCAGCATTTGCTCTACCGGAACCGGAAACAAAAAAGTATTAAATATAACACAATACAACATATATAATTAATATATTAATATAATTAATACAATATAATATAATAGCGCTAAAATAGAATAGTGATATGACAAACACACATTTCATGACATGACTTACCGAAAGCAAAGATGAGATACTGTCCAGCAAATCCGAAAGAGCTCCGAGATGAAGTGTTGTCCGGGATAAGTAATTCACGTAGCCTCTATTGGAAATGCCGATCGTGTATCTCTACAAAGTCCCATGTAAAGTGTGTCTTTGTACGTTGTATTCATAGTAAATAGCACGGGGGGTGAACGATCGATTTAAAAGTGATTAAATGTTGCGTTATACTAACTTTGCTTACTATTATCTTCTGTAGTTTCCGTGTTCCTGATGCAAGCGTGTGCGCTCTTGGTAGGAGCTAGTAGGAGCTATCATTGGTCAATTCCTGGTAGCAACTAGTGCCGCGACATTGGTCAAATCGTGGTTGTGTGAGCTCGACTCGCAGCCGGCCGCAGAGAGGGAGGGGGTGACTCCTCTCTCTAGCTTCTCTTTCTTTCTCTCTTCCTTTTCCTCTCGCGCATTGGCCCACGTGGAAGGGAATGAATTGCGCGTGCGCTTGCAGCCAAAGGGGGCACCAATTTGCCAATTTCCTACACAGTGATATGATAGTTTTTTTTGTTTTTTTCAAGCGCTCGGCACGGCGCCCCTCACGAAGTTGCGCCCTGGGCAATTGCCCTGCTGCCCCCCCCCCCAAGAACTGCCTCTGGTGACAGGCCTACTTCCGGGGTACCTGTACCTTGGTAATCGCCATAATGTCAGATCAGATAGTTACCGGCTTCAATCCCCGTCTCAGTTACTTTTCACTGTGCCCCAGTGCCTCATTGAGCTGGAAAAATCTGACTTTTCCTACACAGCTCCAGGGTCTAAGAATCATTCACATTAAGATCTTAAATTGGAATCTTTGGTGCCACTTGACACGTCCAATAAAATTATAAAAAATGTTGTGTGTATGTGTATGTTTTTCTTGAGAGATGCAAATGGTTTTATAATGTGATAGTTTGTGATTTTACTGTTTTGTATTCATTGTGTTGGTTGCTCCTTTGGCCAGGTCTCTCTTGAAAGAGATTCTGAATCCCAGTGGGACCTTCTGGTTAAAGAAAGGTAAAATAAAAACTAAATTTAATGTATTTATTTATTTTACTTCCCTTTAAAATTAGAGCTGGACAATAGGGCAAAAAACAAAAACAAAACTTGCATTGATTGATCATGATCTTTATTAATTAAAATTAGTGCTGTCAGGTGATTTTTTAAAAATCAAATTAATGACAGAATTTGTAATTAATTAATCTAATTAATCGCATTTTAAGAGTGTGAGAGAGAGAGAGCGAGAGAGATAGTTTGAGAGTGAGCGAACGAGAGAGCGAATGAACCCACTTTGCGATTGAGTTTGTCAGTTTTTCTGTTCACTTTGCTCATTCGTTTCCCAAATTCTGCAAGTGTGGTTTGTTGAAATGCGCTCACGCTGTCACCGGTAACAATGGAGCTTGTTTGGACGTGTTTGTCGTTCAAATGATCCGTCAGGCTGGAGCAGCTTCAGTGATTGGAAAATTCTTTTTGACAAAAGCTACAAATCACTGCGTTCTTGTTGATCGTCCCGCCTTCGTTCTTTTTATAAATAAACTTGCCTTTCAAAGGCCCTGGCAGCGATTTGCTCGCCGCACGCCAAATTTAAAATGCACGCACTGAATTACCACTCATAATTTATTGTGTTAATTTTTATAACATGTTAATTTGCAGTGTAATTAATTAATCTAATTAACACGTTAAACTGACAACCCTAATTAAAATTGATGAAAAAAATTCTTCACAACAAACAAGCAAGATTCAAAACTATAGAACTCCAAATCACATTTTTATTCCTAACTACTGATTACTGACCTCTCAAAATACACACACACACACACACACATTTAAGCTTTTCTCTATTTGATTCACTTTTATTAGATTATTAGATTAACTGCATATCCCTATTTAAATGATGTAATACTCGAGTTTAGACTTGGTAGCACATAACAGATGGTATTTGATGAGAACAGTGTTTTTAATTGAAACCTACTGGTACTTTGTGTACTTTTCAAATTGCAGCATATTGTTTAACTTTTAATTTGAATCAACCAATTTTCTGTCCAATGTGAGTGATTGGGTCCTTTTATGTATAGTTTTGATTTGGCTTCAATTAGACATTTGCATAAGTTCCAACCCTGATGTACTCTCATTCACTATGAACAGAGATAACAGTTAGGCTAACACAGAAATGTTAGCGAGTGGGGCTAGGTAAAACAGCCTGTCAATGTATTATACAATGACAATAATACTTGGAACAAAGTAATTTCATAGACCACTTACTTTATTCAATACAAAAAATTGGCAACATTCTCCTTTTTTCACAAACTCAATATCAACTAACTGCATAATACTGAACAAAATAAGATACAGCCGGACACATTTTGATAGATCTGAAGGAATTTCTGTAGACTTAAATATTTATAGACTGAAGTTTTTCTTCCTTTAACTACTAAACTATCTTCGCCATCAATCTATGTCATCCATCAGACAGTGCTCACTTTCACTTTGGAAAAATTAGGAACTTGGCTGTATGGATTTCTAACTGAAATCAGTAGCAGACGTACAAATCGATGACTGCTTTGTTTCTGCTGGAGACATGGAGCTATAATCGGACAGAGACAAAGGCATAATCTGCTATTAGCATTTGGTCTTTTGCAAGAAAAACAGCACAGCTCCGTTTTAGAGTTTATCAGATCAAACTGAATAGACTTAGACAAACTTTGTTAATCCACAAGGGCTCACTCATCACAATATAATATGAAAACAAAGAGTAAAAAAATAAATGGTAATAATAAATTCTAAATAAGTAGCAAAAAGGATAACGAGACTGGTGTCACATAAGGCATAATTATATAAGTGTATATGTACGTAAGTCAAAATATAATAGAAAAAAAGTTATAAAAATACAAAATCACAGCTACTATATACAAAAAACAAGAAAGCCAGTGCAACGGTGATATGATGATTGACAGGACATAAGGTTATCCGTTACTTGAAATTGAGTTGTTGTACAGTTGTAGGGAGTATTATCTGTTACGTAAGGGTGAGTTGTTGTACACTTGTATGGAGTATGGTATGAATGTAGTCCTGTATCTCTCACTGTTTGAGTGGAGCTGTAGGAGCCTGTTGGAGAATGAGCTCCTCTGTCCCTGTATCGTCTGGTGCAGTGGGTGAGCAGGAGTGTCCATGATGGAGAGCAGTTTGTCCAGTGTCCTCCTGTCCCTCACTGTGACATATGTCTCCAGCTCACAGCCAATCACATGACCAGCTTTATGGATCAGTTTGTCAATCTGCATATTGTCTATTTTACTGGTGCCACTCCCCAGAGGCGTGGACTCGAGTTATGTGACTTCGACTTGAGTCAGACTCGAGTCACGAATTTGATAACTTTAGACTCGACTCGACAAAATGTACAAACACTTGCAACTCGACTTGGACTTCAATATCAATAACTCGTGACTTCACTTGGACTTAGGCCTTTTGACTTGTGATGACTTGCTACGTCCAATGAAAAAAAAAAACTCTTAAAGTATGTTGGTAAGGACCGCACTCGTACTTGTGAATCTGCGAAAATGTATGCAAAGAGCATGTGCGCGGGGCTTGCACAACATCCAATCACAGTAGCTGCTGCTTTCATTCGACCGCATCCAAGGCAAATTGCCCAACAAATGATGCGGAAACAAGCATCCACGCGCCAGATCTTGCAGACATTATATGATTTGTAGAAATTTTATTTCTTTGTAAAGGGGACTCGAAATGACTCAAAACTAAAATGCTAGGACTTTGGACTCGACTTGAGACTTGTGAGCTTTGACTTCGGACTTGACTCGGCACTTGGATACTCTTGACTCGGGACTTCACTCGGACTTGAGTGCAAAAGACTTGGACTTACTTGGGACTTGCCCAGCAATGACTTTGTCCCACCTCTGCCACTCCCTGAGGAGACCACAGTGAAGTACAGGGCGCTGGCCACCACAGACTGGTAGAAGATCTCCAGTAATTCATTGCACATTGAAAGACCTGAGCTTTTTCAGGAAGTAGAGTCTACTCTTGCCTTTCTTTTACACAGCATTACAGTTGTCCCTCCACTCCAGCCTGTTGTTCACATGGACCTCAACGTACTTGTAGCAGTCCACTATTTCCACCTCATGACCCTGGATGGTAATGGGCTCCACTGGTGTCTTCTTCCTCCTGATGTCAATCACCAGTTCCTGGGTCTTGACAACGTTCAGGAGCAGATGTTTTGCCTAGGACCACTCCACAAAATTTGCAATCAGTGTCCTGTACTCCAGCTCCTGTCCATCCCTGATACACCCTATCACTGCAGAGTCATCAAAGAACTTCTGCAGATGGCAGGACCTGGAGCTGTACTGAAAATTATGACTCCAACATGCACGTACTGAGGCCTGCCTGACTGGGAGTCAGTAATCCAGAAGACAATGGAGGAGTTGACACCCATCCTGAGCAGCCTCTCACTCACTCATCAGGATGATCTTGATTGTGTTAAAGGCACTGGAGAAATTGAAGAACAATATCCTCACAGAGCCCTTAAAGATCCCATGACATGGCACTTCTTAATGCTTTTATATGGCGCCTTAATGGTTCCCCAACACTGCAAACCAATCCCTCTTCAAAATCAAGACCCAGTGCATGAGAAAGCCTCGTGAACACAGCCAGAGCCAAAAACATCCCTCTCAAACACTCCATTATGGGCATTGTTGCTTGAACGCAAATGAGGAGGACAGAGACAGGCCAGTACAGTGGGCAGGCTGTGGCCAAACTCTCCGCTCCCTCCTCTTCAGCGGCGCGATGTGCGCCGGCCCCACTTCCACGTTTATGCGCGAAGGAAGATATGAGACGATTTCCATTGAAAAATAAACACATTTCCACAGAAAATAAAATTAAACCACTGCTGTTTCAGAGGTTCAGAGGCTCGGATAAAGGACATCCGAGTTTGGAAACACTCTCACGTGCATCCAGGCAAATAAAAAAACGCATCTCGCATTGCGTTGCTCGTTTGCGGTCCAAACTCTCTGGCCGTGAATTACAGAGACGTGGGTAGACATCCAGAGGGGGGGGGGGTGGAACTGCATTTGCATTTTTTCTTGAATGTGACATCAGAAACTTCCCTTGTTCAGAATCGCCCATTTTGGCTGCCTTTTTTTCAAACGCGGAAAAGGATCGCAAATGCTCAGTTTACATATATCGTAACTTTTAGCCATGGGGGGGCTAAGCAGGGTAGGGGAGCTCACATTAACGTTCAAAATCCTCAGAAAGGGACCTTTAACACTATCCAGGTAAGAGTGAGTCCTTTGCATCATCCACACTAATGTGGGCCTGATAGGCAAATTGTCGAGGATCCAGGGATGGTGCCACCAGGGGTCTGAGGTTAGCCAGAACAAGTCTCTCAAAGACTTGTTATGGCTTTCATGACATGAGACATCAAAGCAACTGGTCTGAAGTCATTAAGTCCAGATGAGATAGGCTTCTTTGGCACTGGCACAATGCAAGAGGTCTAGCACCGGTATCCTTTCAAGCTTCAGACTCAATGTGAAGAGAAAGTGCAGGATCCCAGTGAGCTGTGCTGCAAATGTCCTCAGCACATGGGGGCTAACTTGGTCTGCTCCAGGAGACTTGTTGCGCTGAGTGTTTTGGTGATCTTTCTCCAATTGCCTTCTCACCTGCGCAGGTGACAAAGACACTGAGCTGGGTTCCTCTGTGGGGGTGGGAGTAGGTGTGGGAGCAGAGGTGATGGGCTGATGAATGGCCGTCTGAGTGGTCTGTGGTGAGGTGTGGATTGGGAGTCTTGGAGGTGAGGAGATGGAGGTGCCAGGGGATGAAAAATGATTAAAATGCAAATTGAGTAGATTTGACCTGGGCTATTGTCATGCTGCTTTGATCGAGTGCTGAAGCCTTTGATGACCCTCACCCCTTGCCACAAGTCCCTGGTGTTATTTTGCTGGAGTTTTGCCTTCAGTCTCTTCCCATATGCTTCAGGACTCAGTCTGAGCTGGACTTTCAGCTGTTGCTCTTCACCTCGCCCTTGTCATCAGAGTTAAAGGCCCGCATCTTCTTATTAAGTAGATCCTTCAGCTGGCTGGTGATACAGGGCTTCTTGTTGGGGTAACTGCAGACAGTGCATGTGGAGGTGGCGCTACCCTCACAGAAGTCGATGTAATGTCTGTTATATAGTCCATCATGCTGTTGATGTTGTCCCCATGCGGCAGGCAGAGCACATTTCAATCTGTGGTCTCAAAGCAGTCCTGAAGGGCATATCCTTCAGGAATTTCCTTCGCTGCTGTTTCACTTTCACTCCAGCGTGGCACCCTTTGTGTGTCCTCCCCGTAGTTCCACAGGAATGTCAAGCTTCACTCCAAACAGCACTGGGGACTTGGAGAGTGAAAGAAGGTGCTCTATAGAATACACAGTTGACCGTCTACTGCTGAGCCACACAGCCAAGAACAAAGAGGCCAGCAAAAATCAAGAGAAAAACAAAACAAAACAAAAAACTGTGTTTTATTGGATAAAGAAAATAGAAATAAAATAAAAAGGTAGTGGTTTTCAGGAAAAAACCTCAGGAGCTACTGTGCCTTACTGCCAGTTTCTCAGGTGCTCAGGGTGTGAAATAATGATAATGATAAGTACTTCACTTATGTAAGACCATGTAAGACCATTCTTCCTTTATGATCTTGTTAAAATCAATTAGACATTTTGTCAATGTATCATTCAGATTAAAATAATATAATTTCTAAACCACTGTAATTACATTAAAACTTTGATGTTACAATACAAGATATAATGAAGATTTTGAATGGCAAAAATATTTTTTTCACATTTCTCCTGAAAAAAACAGATACTGTAAAATTTGATAAGCTTGTTTAAACTGTGCAGTCCATTCACACAGTATATTGTGACAGTATTTCAGAGCTTCATTGGCGTCCTGTGGTGTATAATTGCTATCCTTTTGTCCATCAATTCATTCAATCTATCTCTCTATTCAGCATCACAAGACTCTTCATCTGTTAACTGAAGACGTAAGATAAACTCTGGACAATAGTGACATAATTAACACTCGTATTCCCAGAACAATTGAGTGGGAGCAAATAAACAAGCAAAGCATGTATGTATTATGTTGTATTTTACATGTGAATACTCCAGGAGAATAAAAGTCAAAACTATTATGTATAGTGCACAAAAAGGTTAATAAATGTGCCCTGAGACATGAGTACTTTTGTAAAGCAAACACTTCAGTGCCAAATGTCAATGTTTTAAATGCTGAACGATTCATACAAAATGTTTTGCATGAAGAGATAGAGGACTTTTGCACTGGCCTCCATGGCAACACGGCAGCACAGTCCACATATACACAGGGTGTTTGAAGCCACAATCATCCTGAATGTTCATCTTTCTTTTGCTTAAAGGTGGACTAGGAAACATTTCTGGTGGAGGGAATGCCATGTCTCCATGGAGATGTTCTTGCTTTGCCTGGAATGTTCCACAACAATGCTTTAAATGTACCCACCTTGCATTTATTCACTTAGGTGTTTTATTGCTAAAAATCCCTTGAAAAATTACTTAATGTGAGTGAGATTGCCTCTCCACACCTGTAACTTGGCCTGGTGAGGTCACCATGAAGATGAAAAAGATTAATGCTATTCTGTGGAATATTATACAGGCAAAGATAATCTCCATAGCGATGGTGGACCCTCTGCCAGAAAAAAAAATGCATGATGCACCTTTTTATTTATTTATACCTACAGGTGCACAGGTGTACAGAGCTACTTGCTCTGTATGTGCAGCACTTGTAACCATGGGGCAAGGCACTTTTGAGAAAAATGTGTGTGAGGTCACTATATGGTCTTTTGTGAGACACTAACTTAAGCCAAATCTTGTGACCTTGTATTAATTTTTAGACCATGACTTTGTTCAGAAAAAAATGTTAAAAGTGAATGAATTTAAACAGCTCCATATATATGCTCTATGTTTCATATCTTTATCATTGCGAGCTATGGGACCTGTGCTTTGTCTGTGGTGTTACAAAGTTTCACATGTGTATGCCTCAAGTCACATACCTCTGTGAATATCCAAAGTTGCTAGGTAATGATGTTCCCTTCCTTTTAGCCTTAAGATGTGATATGCTTAGGTAACTGTCATCTGCAATGCTCATCACTGAAATCTGGTGATACAAAAGACATTGGCACATAATGTAGTTTGGGAGTGCATTATGGAGTAAAAAAAAGAAGAGGGCAGGTCAAGCTGGGTAAGAGGAGCATAAAAAGAGGTATCTCAGCATTGGGAAGGCCCGCGGGGGGACGGGGAGAGGACAGTGGACACAGCATACAGCGTCCCGGGCCACCTGCTGCCTGCCTGTCAACTCCAGCGATTCCCAGCTTTAATGAAATGTGACGCAGTGGAGATGATGGCTGCACTGACAGAAGATACAGGGGAAGGGGGAGGAAAGGGAGCTGTATGTAGCATTCTTATAAGTTGCCACACCTGTGCACCTCTGCGCCGCTGCTCCAAGGTGAGCAGGGAGGGGGGTGGGGGTGGAGAAGGGGGAGAAGAGGGGGGAGAAAAGGGGGGAGAAGAGGTAGGAGTGGGTGATTTTTAAGTCGACAGGTGATACATCATTCAGCAGTGGGTCCACCGAGGTCTACTCTCTCAGCAGAAAAAAAAATGACAGGTGTGATGACAGTCGCACATCTGAATAATCGCCTGGCATTAATATATGAACGCTATACTGGACCTTGACCCAATGTAGTACATGCTTTTGAGGTTAAAATAAGACATAATGGACAGGAGGAATTTTAATGAGAAACTAGAGATCTCCCTGTACAGAGGGGGGTTTAATCCATGGCTGTAATAAAGGTGTACTGTGTAACATTTCTGAAGGAGAGTCAACCGCCTGCTTATCTCCGTGGAGATGCAATTGTTTTGCCTGGAATTATGGCACCGTATGGCAAGACATTTAAATACCTTGCAGTCATTCAATTACAAGTTTTATTGCTAAAAAAAAAAAAACACCTTGAAAAAACATGCATTCTTGACCTGCAACTTGGCCCAGTGGTGTCACCTGCATGTCTTCATGGAGATATAGTTTAATGTCATACTGTGGAACATTCCAAAATAACATCTCCACGGAGACAAGGTTAAAATGAAAAGTTACACAGTACACCGTGAAACACAAATACATTGTATGCTTACATGATATCTTATGGTTAAAATACAACTCAACTGTCTGCAAAATGTATTTGTTTTACATTGAATTCAGTTACTTCACTGCACCCAAAAGTTAAAATTTGGTTTGTCAACAAAGAACAAACTCACAGTAGTGCCAAATATAAACTCCAAAAAAAGATCATTTAGTCAAGAAATGAACGCATTGCGAATCTTTATCTGCCTCCAGAGTATTTTTACTCTGTTGTTTACTGGATACATTGGACTTATCAAATTGCATTAATTTAAGAAGCTGAAACAGACCTTGACACTAATATAGCTCGTGTTTTGAGGTCTGTGCTTAAAATGATCCTGCAGTGTGACAGAGGATTGAGATGGTTGCATGTTTGCTTTGGTGTTATCATGCCTTCTCTCATTAATTCATAGCTGTAGTCAGACTGGGTGAATCAGAGACGCCTGCTGTTTGAGTCACTCTCACTTATTTAGGACCATGACACTAGTGACATTTCTATTGTTGACACTATGAAATCTGTTAATTTTCAGCACTGCAGAGGATTTAAGTTTTGGCAAGCATGACAGCATAGTGACTTTTTTGCTTGTTTTTTTATTCATATAGATTTTACTGAACAGGATGGTAAATGGGTGAAATGGGGGTAAAGGGGAAACATTCAAACATTGGTTAATGTACTGCAATCAAACTGCATAGGCCAAATGTTGTGGCCAAACCTAAAAGCCTAATCTTTTCAGATCTTAAAAGCTAAGTAAGCCCAGGCCTGGTTAGTACTTGGATGGGAGCTCACTTGGAAAATCAGGTGCCACAGTGGGGCGCCAGTGGTAAAAATGCAGTTTTATTCTTTGGCAAGGCACGTCACCTACATTGCCTAGTATGAAAGTGGTCTGGAGAGAATGTATAATGCAGAAAAATTGGAAAGCAACATGGCATCTGGAAAAGTGATATATAAGACCAAGGGTGACGTAGGGTCTATTGTAATTGTTCAGCAGTGCACATGCAAACAGAGCACAAAGCGCTCTCCCCTTTCCAAACATAGTAACGCTCACGTTAACGACTGGTGCCTACTGACATGGCACAATGGCATCGCCCATGGCTGCGATAGCGTCCTAATTGTAATTGTTCACCCCAAAACATAGGCCGCACAAAGTGCACGATGTCAAGTGTGCCCGCAAAAACCGCAAAGCTCCTGGCATCCAACAGTGTAGACTGGCATTGCCTATTGCCGTGATAGCAGTATAGAAGAAGAAGAAGCAACTTTATTGATTTCACACTGGAGAAATTCTTCTCTGCATTTAACCCATCCTGTTATTAGGAGCAGTGGGCTGCACATTACTGCACCCGGGGACCATCTCCATGTTCTTCTTGGTTTGGCTTGGTCAGGACCTAAGCTGGAGAATTTTACCTATTGTGCATGTTTTGGATTGGTGGGGGAAAACTGGAGTGCCCGGAGGAAACCCACCCAGACACGGGGAGAACATGCAAACTCCACACAGAAAGGCCCAGGCGACCCAGGGATCGAACCCAGACCATGCATGGAAACTCCACACAGAACACACAGAAAGGCCTGGGCGACCCGGGGATCGAACCCGGAACCTTCTTGCTGTGAGGCATGAGCGCTAGCCACTCAGCCACCGTGTAATTGTTAACCCTGTTAAACTCCAAAAATGTGCATTGGGCATGTGGTCATTGGCAATGGACCCCATGGATGTGTTACTGGATGTGAGTACTTTCCAATAACATATTCTGTGCCACCATAGGTGACCCTATATTGTTATTGTTCTGGTTTTAGGCCAGAGCCCCTACAGGGCGTAGGGCCTATTGCTTTCACAATGATGAGTGCATGGGTAAAGGTGCCCAAAAAGAGAACAGTTTATGCATGATAGCGCATCACAACCCAACTGCCCTAGAAAAAAGGAGAGGAATAGGGTGTATTAGCACCCCCCTGCGAGTACTCCGGGTAAAGCAAGTGCCAATCATTGCCGGTTGCGGCTATATTTATTATTATTATTATTATTATTATTATTATTATTATTATTATTATTATTATTATTATTATTATTATTATTATAGGAGTAATGAACCATGAAAATGTACTACATTCTAGCTTAAGAGCAAACTTCAGCAAACTGACCACTGTCTTGACTTATTACACTTTATTGATATGCCATGATATGCAGCTGCAAGGAGTACAAGTAGTATTTTTGCAAACTATAATAGGAAATATATAATACTGGCCAAGAAGCACTCTGCAGCCTCATAATTATTGAATCTAGCTTACTACCATGACAATAAACTTCTTGTTATCTACTTCCGGCGATCTACTTCCGGCGCTGGCGCGAGCTAGCTGCCCGTCACAACGCTCCCGCACTTTTCCGTAACTTTTCTAACTTTTTGCCCTTAAATCGCCCCACTTTTGTAAATATTTTTCTCAATACTGTACGTTAAGCCTAGACTGCACTCGACGCTGCATTTTTCCGCACTTTTGGTGGATTATTTACCTGTCTCGGCTTAAGATGTGTAAGGGACCCTGTCCTCCGTCCTCGTCTACACAAAGGATCAGCTGATGGCGCTGCGCAGCGCTGTTGTGTTCCCCCAAGACAGGCATGTTATCCCTGACGAGATCCTGCGGACGACACGCCGTGGACGCCGCACGGGACGTAAACTCCGTGAAAAGAAGAGACGGTGCAGGCCGGCCCTCCCCTCCGTCGTAACTGGGAATGTGCGCTCCCTCGCCAACAAGACGGACGAGCTAGCGGCGCTCGTTAGATTTCAGCGGGAGTACAGGGACGCTAGCGTCATTGTTTTTACGGAGACATGGCTAACACCGCAAATCCCGGACTCTACCGTCACTGTGGACAACTTTAACCTGCTGCGCGCAGACAGGATGGAGAAGAGCGGGAAGAAGAAGGGAGGTGGACTAGTGCTGTTTCTGAGAAATGGTGTAAACCTGGACACTGTACAGTAAAGGAGCAGATGTGTAACAAAGACATTGAACTGTTCGCTGTCGGCATGAGGCCCTTTTATTTGCCCCGGGAGTTTTCACATGTCATCACTCTGGCTGTGTATATTCCTCCCAGTGCTAACGCGGAGAATGCTTGTGACACTCTGCTCTCCTGCATCAGCTCTCTTCAGACTCAGCATCCACAGGCCCGCTTCATAATCACAGGGGACTTCAACCATGCATCTTCCTCATCTGTCCTGCCAACATACACCCAGTATGTGACCTGCCCCACAAGAGACAATAAAACTTTGGACTTATTCTTTGCCAACGTCAAGGAGGCCTATATCTCATCACCCCTCCCCCCCATAGGAAGAGCAGACCACAACATCATCTACATGAGGCCTGTGTACGAACCCCTCGTATGCAGGCAGCCTGTAGAGCCCCGAGTGGTGAAGAGGTGGACAGCAGAGAGCGAGGAGGCTCTGAGGGACTGCTTTAGCACCACTGTGTGGACAGAGCTCTGCCAGCCTCATGGGGAGGATATCAGCGCAATCATGGACTGTATTACGGACTATATCAACTTCTGTTTTGAAAACACCGTACCCTCTCGGACGGTGCGGTGTTTTCCAAACAACAAGCCGTGGATTAACTCTGACATTAAAGCTCTGCTGAAGGAGAAGAAGAGAGCTTTCAGGTCCAGGAACAAAGAGGAGCTGAAGACTGTATAGAGGAAGCTGAGGAGGAAAATCAGACAGGCTAGGGCCAACTTCAGGAGGAAGATGGAACAGCAGCTGCAGCAGCTGCAGCAGCGGAATGTCAGGGAGGTGTGGAGGAGTCTGAAGAGTGTCTCTGGTTTCAATCCTCCGCCCGTCCAGACAGAGGGAGACCAGCAGTGGGTGAACGATCTGATCTGATCTGACACTTCCTGAGGTTTGATCGATCACCCACCCCTCCCCCCGCACCACTGCATGGGCTCACCTTGTCCCCTGCACAATAGCCCAGTCTGTCACCTCGTCACACCTCTGCCTCAGCCCCCCAGCCCCCAATCCACATCAAGTACTCAGCCAGACCCCCAGCACATGCCTTCGCTCTTTGTCCTTCACAACAGCTCAGGATAGGAGAGAACTGAGCCGGATAAGGAGCAGAAAAGCTGCTGGACCAGATGGGATCAGCCCCAGGCTCCTTAAGTCCTGTGCAGATGAGTTGTGTGGAGTTATGGAGCATGTCTTCAACCTGAGCCTGAGGCTGAAGGTGGTGCCACAGCTCTGTGTGGTACCTGTGCCCAAGACACCGCACGCCAAAGACCTCAACACCTTCAGGCCAGTGGCTCTCACGTCTCATCTGATGAAGACTCTGGAGAGGCTCGTCCTGGGTCACCTCCGCTCCACGGTGAGCTCAGCGATGGACCCGCTGCAGTTCGCGTATCAGCCCGGCATCGGAGTAGAGGACGCCATCATCTCTCTGATGCATCGCTCGCTGTCCCACTTGGAGAGGCCCGGCATCTTGCCCAGAATCTTGTTCTTCGACTTCTCCAGTGCTTTCAACACCATCCAGCCGCTGATCCTGAGGGACAAGCTGGAGTGGGCAGGAGTGGACTGTGACCTGGCTGAGTGGATCCTGGACTACCTCACAAACCGGCCCCAGTTTGTGAGAGCCCGGGACTGTGTGTCTGACCTCATGACCTGCAATGTGGGGGCGCCCCAGGGCACGGTCCTTGCACCCTTCCTCTTCACCCTCTACACTGCAGACTTCAGACATACAGTAACACGGACAGCTGTGTCCTGTAGAAGTTCTCTGATGACTCCACCATCATTGGTCTCATCACAGACGATGATGACGCGGAGTACAGAGGACTAACGCAGGACTTTGTGGACTGGTGTCAGCAGAACCACCTTCTCATCAACGCGGGTAAGACCAAGGAGATGGTGGTGGACTTCCGCAGACGCCACTCTACTGCCCCCCCACCAGTGAACATCCAGGGAATGGATATTGAGAGAGTGGACTCTTACAAGTACCTGGGTGTTCATCTGAACAATAAACTGGACTGGACTCATAACACAGATGCACTGTACAGGAAGGGCCAGAGTCGGCTCTATCTCCTGAGGAGACTGCGGTCCTTTGGAGTGAGAGGGCCACTCCTGAGGACCTTCTATGACTAAGTGGTGGCATCTGCCATCCTGTACGGTGTGGTCTGCTGGAGCAGCAGCATCACAGAGAGGGAGAAGAAGAAACTGGACAAGGTCATCAGGAAGTCCAGCTCAGTCCTGGGCTGTCCTCTAGACTCGGTGCAGCAGGTGGGGGACAAGAGGGTCCTGGCTAAACTCATGTCTATGCTGGACCATGAGTGTCACCCCCTGCAGGACGCTCTGTCGGCTCTAGAGACCAGCATCAGTGACAGACTGATTCACCCTCGCTGTGTTAAAGAGAGATTTCGCAGATCTTTCCTTCCTGCTGCTGTCAGACTGTACAATGATCAATGCTAGTCATGTTCATCTCCATAGCAACCATGTGTCATCTACATAGTAATAATTACATGTGCAATATTATTTAAAGTCACTTTACCTGCTACTTATTTATTTAACCACCACTGCCCATCACTGCACTGTACACAATCATCTGGGTTATTGTAGTGATATTATATATTGCTATACTAGAGTCACTTTAACTGCTGTTTATTCACTGCTCAGAATCAAAGACATTTATTGTGCAGCGTTCCTGTGTCTTTTAACCTTACAGTGCTGTGTTTTTTTAGTTGACTGTACATACTTATTATTATTATTTATCTTAATTTGGTGCATGCTCTTTTTCCAACTTTTTCTTAAACTTGCGTTGTGACACTGCAATTTCCCCATTGTGGGACAAATAAAGGATTATCTTATCTTATTCCACAGTTAGAAGCCACGGCACAACTGTAGCATATTTAAGTTGTAAAAAACATCAAATGCATGTGATATTCATGAACAGAGACCACATGCCTAACACCTTGGGGAGGTGCATCACTCCCCATAGCCGTTTATTAAAATGCACTTAAATTAAAATCTCAGCATATGGACGGGTAGAGATGACAGCACATCACACACACAAGTGAGACTTTGAATCGGGGCCAGCTCTGGCACATCTTCACTTTTTTCACTAGGCCAGATGTTGTAGCAGCTCACAACTGTAGTTGAGATTCTAGATTTTGACTTTATTTGTACAGAATACAGTCGAACAATTCTCTTGTAGATGAAATATTTACTTCAAGTATGTTTTGCCGAGGCCTTCTCTGTTACAAGTACTGCATGTACAAGTGGCATGTTGTGTCAGCAAGCTCAAGAGACACTTCTAAGGAGCTTATTGACAGTCACAACCAAACACTATGGAAAATTTACACAATGACCTTGTTTTTTTCCAAACAAAGCATGCGTTTGAAAGTTTGATGCTTCAACTAAACAAAGTGTGTTTGTGGCAGATGCTAAATAGTACATTTATGTCACAGACAGAAATTGATCCGCAAGGTATAAGTGCAAAAATAGAAGTAATTTACCATATTGGCACATGGCGCCAGGTTCAGAAGTGACTTGAATATATTTTAGCAAATTAAAGAGAAGATTTGCTATACCAAGTGAACTGCACAAAATGTGCAAAATATAAATATGTAGAGCAATTCTGTGTTATCAATTTAACTTCAATCAGGAAAAGATAGGAAAAGTTTGTGACTCCAGTTCAAGTGTATCTTGTGAATAAAGCTTAGGAGAAAACGAGTCATATGCAATAGAAAAATTAGTGTTTAGTCCTGTCACTAACCACTTGTTCTTCTAATACAGGGGTAATTGCTCTATGCAAAGGTCCATATACTCATTAAATCTGAGGCTAAACAAGTTTTCATTGTGTATGTTTTGGGGAGACTTTGTCTCTCTTGTTCTCTGGAATCAATCAAATGTGCATAGTTTTATACTTGTTTTAGTGTTGATTAGTAGCTAATTTCTGATTCTTTGATAACCCAACTCCTAGAATGCCAATTTGTGACATTTATGTATATTATTTAGAAAGTGTAACAATGGTTTTCTTCTCAATGCTAGTTTAAGATTAAGTCTTTATTTGGTCTCACACACAATGACACACAGTGACACACGGGAGAAATTTAACTTCTGCATTTGACCCATCCTTTTCAGGAGCAGTGAGCAGCCATCATTCGGCACCCGGGGGGCAGTACCGTGAAGGGTCTTGCCCAAGGACCCACACTGGTTTTGCTCATTGCCGGGAGGGGGGGCGGTACATATACTTTAGATTCATATTGTTCTTTGAATTTACATTGGACAGTGGGAGAGAGCCAAACTTTGTTGAAAAATGTACCCTTCTTTACTTCTGTGGTGGTTTAGGGAATTTTGATGTTAAGGCCAGATTGTTTCCATGGCTACATAAAAAAATTACTTCTTGTGCATGTAATGAGAATGTATCTACAACTGTTCAGTTGGTCACAAAGCTCCATACATTCTGTGTTTAATAGTACATAATATCTTAACAATGGTGCATTTAAAAAGGCAAATCTGATGAATTTGTCACATTTAGTGACAGGCCCAGAGCTGTAGTGTTGGTCTTTGTGTGCTAAGGCTCAACTTAGTCTTCCATGATGCAATTAGTGACATTGACGAGTTCATTTGTGAAACTAGCAGCTGCATAAGATCAGTAGCACCTCCCCAGTTGCATATGCACAGTTTACATACAAACCAGTATAATTTTCCACATTTTTGAAATGCTGCTGAAAAAGCTTCATACATAATACATCACCTATTGGTTATTCATTAGGGCTGTCAGCACCTTCATTATAGATGCATATTTTAAATAGATGTGTGTAGTCAGTCTTTATCTGCGCCATTGCTTTTTCAATTTTGTTTCAATTTAAAGCAAATTCAAAAGCACATAATAATGATACAAAGAGTGTGCATTTCAATCATAGACCACTAATAAATATGAAATATTTAAGTTTTTAAAGTTATTTATTTGATTTCATTTTTTTCCCTATATATTGGAGTTTATGTTTTTGAGATCTCTGACCAACTCAATTTTGATTTGTTGCAGTCTCTCAGACAACTGACCTTTTCAACTAAAAAGACCAACTCAGTGTTGTCGCAGAAGTTGTCACAAGTGTCTGTACACAAACTTTAACCCCTGACAAACAGGAAAATCAGAAATAATACATTTTAAGTTAGTCTTCCAAACTCATCCCTAGCTGTCCAAACAGATTTCATCACCACGAATTTCAAATTTCAAGAGTCAAAACATAGTGTCATAACACCGCTAGCAAAAATTGGCCTAGTAAAAGTGAACCGGTGAACTTTTTAAATCGGAGTTCATATGGAGTAGAATTCACATGTGTCCAGCTGCCTCGGAGCGGGCCCCATATCTGTGCTCTGAGCCTGGGCCATGCTTCTTAACTCATCTTATTTCCCCTGTGCCTCCTGCTGTCCTATTGGAGAGCAGATTTAACATTGCATTTACAAAACTTCAACCATCACCCAGGGCTCAACCACTATGCATTTATTCGCAAAGATGCAATTACAAAATTACTGCTGCAAATTGCTTTAAGTATAGGAAAAATACATCTATGTCCATGAAAATGAAATACAGTGGTACCACTTTATAATAACTGCATCTTAATTAGTTGTAGTTTATAATAAACACATAGTTTATAAAGAATCATTTGGGCTTAGTAACTGTGTAATTAAGGGTGTTTAAGTTTTTACTAAGCCTAATAATAAGTTATTCTTGTTATTCTTAACAAACTATTTGCTCATTATGAATTATTTTTTTTACGTCATGCTCGATTATTAATTAATATATATTTAATAATGAATTACCAGATAAAAAAGTCATTATTATTATTATTATTATTATTATTATTATTATTATTATTATTATTATTATTATTATTATTATTATTTTATTGCCTGTCATTGACCTGACTGTTGTCATGACAACGATTATGCTGATTTCTGTATTGACTGCACAGTCTGGTCATTTTGTCACAAGAAAGCATCATCTGGGATCAGCTGTTACTTTCAAAATTTAAGATTTGGAACCTTTCACTGCACATATCAATTCTGTAGATCCGAACATCAAATTCACCCGTGAAGATGCCAAGGATAACACATTGGCATTCTTGGATTGTGCAGTAACAATAGGAGGAGACCGGGGACTCCAAGTAGAAGTCTTCGGGAAGCCCACACACACGGACCAATACCTGCTTTTTGATTCACACCACCCACTGCAGCACAAACTGGGTGTTATTCAGACATTACAACACAGGGCCCAAGTGGTTCCCACAAGCACAGAGGGTAAGGAGAAAGAAGAACAACATGTGCAGGAAGCCCTCTCTGTTTGTGGTTATCCTAAATGAGCTGTCAACAAAACCAAGAGAGACAAGGGCAAGAAACAAGACAACAGAGAATCCGAACCCAGGAGGAAAGGGGTAGCGATTCTGTACCTGGCCGGCATTTCGGAAAAACTACAGAGGATTTTCAGACAATATGAAATCCCAGTTTATTTCAAACCCACAAACACTTTAAGACAAAAACTCGTCCACCCAAAGGACAAAACACCGAGCCACAAACAAAGCAATGTGGTCTACTCCATTCAGTGTAGTGAAGACTGCAGTGAGCGCTACGTTGTAGAAACAAAACAGCCACTTCACAAGAGGATGTACCAACACAGACGGGCGTACCAAAGTGGACCGTCATCTGCCGTACATCTTCACCTAGAAGCCACGGGCCATTCATTTGAGGACAGTGAGGTTCAGATCTTAGCCAGGGAAAAGAACTGGTTTGAGAGGGGAGTTAAAGAGGCTATTTTTGTCAAAAAACAGAATCCGTCGTTAAACAGAAATGGGGGAGTTAGACACAACTTGTCTCCCATTTATAATTCGATTCTTAAACCAAGTCAGAACAGACGAAAGAAACATTAGGGCAGACAAGTCAGGGACAGAGGGGTGGAGACGGTCGTTAGTCTGAATAGAGATGCTAAACTATACGCCAGAGAAATTCGAATAACAAAAAGGAACAAATGAGCTGAGATAGTTTCAGGGCTATTTCAGTGCAGTGAGCTCCTCCTAGGGCTGAATAGAGATGCTAAACGAGACGCCAGAGAAACAAAAGATACAGATTAGTTGAGATAGTTTCAGAACGATTTCAGTGTAGTGAGCTCCTCCCTGCAGCTAGATATAAACAGGGTCTAACCAGCACTAGAACCAGAACTGAAGAAGCCTCTCGGATGAGTGGCGAAACGTTTTCAACCAAACAAACTTTGTCCAGTTGACAAATTGAACTTCTCCTTTTATCACAAATATACAATACCAAAGGCTAGTGTACAATTTCATACATTTTCTTTATTTTCTTTTCCTTGCATTCAAGACTGAAGTGGTTTGCAGACAGAGCATTGATTTTATACTGACCAGACTCTCTTCCTTGTAAAGCAGGTAAGCAGTTTAGAGAAGAAAATTGGAACAACATAATCCCACATCTACCACATGTCTAACAAATGTATCATTCATGACTCAACAACATCATTTTGGTGAAGAAAATTTGTTGTGGTTACATTTCTTCTTATGATTACCAAACAGACTAATATTTTACCTCTACAATTTCCCATTCTTTGCTCCACAATAGCTTGGTGTTATTGTGGACAGAAAATCACTGCAACAAGCAATTACAGCCAATAGCCTGCAGCGACTGGATTTAGTGAATTATTGTTGGTTGCATCAATCCCTTTAAACATATGAAATACAACGGCATGAGAGGTGAGACTTAATACCACTCCGTGTTGTCCAACCTATTTTCTCTTTATTGTGTTTACTAGCATGACAATTTACCCCTAACCTCATTCAGATTCATGTTACGCAGAACTCGCTTGCCCCCACAACACTGTATTGGTAGCTTTAAATACGCTTTTTCCTATAAGTACCTGTATATTAGAGAAACAATAGTGTGTTGACCTAATTCTACCTTGTACTTTATATTCATGATTTTTGACAGCACTTTCCACAGCAAAAACCTTGACCCAGAATACCTGTAGGCCAGCTCTGATAAATTCAGTTATTTCTATAAGGAGCGCAAATCCCAGTTTGTTTATGTCAGCATCTTTAGCCATTGTGGAAGCAATTACTTATCTCATTTCAATGCATTAATATAATCTATGGCCAGTTTATATGGTAGTGTTGGAAAAATAAATTACTACCAGGACCCCTGAAGTATATTAGCATATTTTTTCTAACTCTGCATTTCCTAAAATAAGACACTATTTTTCCCTGGTATGATCGGTTTTCTTTTTGATTTTAATAACTTTTCTCAATGTTACACAAATATTTACTTTTCAGTTGTTGCTGAAACAGACATCTCAAGTGACATAAAGAATATTAATATTACATTTTGAAGCAATTACAAAAGCATGCAAATATATATATATATATATATATATATATATATATATATATATATATATATATATATATATATATATATATATATATGCAAAAATTATTTAATCAGAGTCTTTTTGGATTACAAGCAAATGTAGGAATCCTTTAGTCTGGTTAACACCTGACCATATCACAAGTGAGATATGGGTCTGGAAACTCGCTTCGAAAAATCCCGTAGCGGAGGTGTGGTTAGCGATTGCCAACGGCCGTTTATTGGGCGTTATAAATGTCTATCATTGAGCGTATACGTAAGTCCATAGCCAATCATGTCAGTTGTCAGTTCAAACTACAAGCTTCCGTTTGTCATGTAGTACGCGTCACCGTCTTGCCACACCTCCCCCGCTCTCTGATTGGGGCCCTAAATCTGGGACTCTCGCTTGGACGAGTTTCCAGTTCGAAACGAACGGAAGCGGCCTGGGAATTCCCAGGCTAGGAATCCTTTACTTTTTTAAACATTATTTGCAATATATAATTTAGTTTTGCCCAAGACAATATACAAGACAATATACAGCAATATACAGTATAATATATACAGAGGTACCCCTAAAAAGTCTTAAAAACACTATTGTTGTCCATTGAATTGGAATTTCATGTCCAAAACGGCCTTTATCACAGAACACAACTGATTTACATCTTTCAGCTCAACAGACTCGGTACAGACTAGGTATTTAAGTGTATAACTCTGTAATTTAGATTAAATAAAGATTATTTAAACATATCCATACATGTTCGATGTCATATTATTTTTTCCAATAGTGCACTGAAGTTTTGCACTTTTTTAAACATAACTTTATATGAAGTATATTGCCTTAAAACTAAAATAAAGTTTTCTATTGCTGCCTACTCTGACAAAAGAAGAATATTTTTAGCATGCTCACCTCATGGACGTTATCTTGCTGACCCTGAGAAGGCTTAAGGTTAGAGTTTTTGTATCCGACTGTCCAAGTGCCTGTAGCTCTGAGTGCACGGCCTCTTTTGTTTGGGGAGCTGAGGCAGAGCTCAGTATGCAGGGCCACAGCAGCAGCGGTCATGCTCCAGTCAAAAAACTCAGAGAAATGGACATGCTACAAAATGGACTAAACACTGCAGAAAACAAACTGTTCTCAACACTTCAAAATACTCTGTCCCACCTTGTGATGTCATAAGGCAGTAGTTTTCAGGTTAACCACTACCTTTTACCCTTTTGATCAGTAACAATTGGCAATTCCAGGGCTGAAATTATTCAAATGATTCTAGTGAAGGTGCATGGACTTTAAAAACACAGTGAAGCACTTCTTGTATTGCTCACAAGGTGGAGTGTTTTCTGTTTGAGAGAAGAACTCAACGCCTATGTGCAGAGTTTGTGTGTTAAACATGTGTGAATAAAACAAAACACAATACCAGGTATGTTTGTGATGAGGAAATATTATAACATAAATCAAAAATAATATAATATAGGTCCTTTAATATATAATATGAAATACTTGCATCCCCACTGATGGTTCTTTTGGTACGTTTCTCTGTGTTTCTCTAAAAACAAGCCCTTTCAGCCTCTCCCGATTCACACCACTACTCCACATTTGTCACATTTGATATTGTCTTTGCTGAGCTTAAAGGTTTCTAGAGTTTGAGCACCAGCTGCCGTGACAGAGCTGTCCCCAGTTCGGACCAGTGCTGCCCCCAGGCTCTCTTGTACGTGTTGAGATAGAAGGACAAACAGCAGCATGTCATTCACACAAACAGTTGAGAAATACTACTACTTACACATTTTAAGTACAGATTACTTCTCATTTACATATTGTTCATGTATGCCTATTACTTATCGTGTAGGAGGTAAACGGCATACTGTCAAATGCTGGTGTTTGCATTTGTCTTGATTTGTGTTGATTTTAGCATTTGGGAAGTGTAAACAAAAACATAGATATAATCATGTCTCAGCTTCATGGCTCAAACACATACAGCATGTTTGAGAAGAGTAAACATTTGGATGTGGTCGGGCTTTCAAGGACAACTGTAAATGTAACTTTTTAAATGGACACGGACTTGAAGATAATCTGCATTTATTTTGTCATAGAAATTCAAAATAGTTGCATTGTTTCTCAGAGATAAAGACCAAACTTAACTCCTTTATTTAAATTTCCCCGTAACAAACATCTTCCCATTACCGCACTATCAGAGATCTGTGCACCAAAGCTCTGAATTACAAATAAATGATAATAAGTGACTTGCACTGAGTTAAATTACACTCCCAAAAGATACAAAAGACCATGAAAGTGGGATTTCCATTTTGTAATCCACAGTGTTTGCGACCATTTAGGGTCATGCATATTTATAAGAGTAAAAGCCCTGAAGTAATGAGAAAGCCGCGCATTTATCTTGTTACTGTCATTTTACAATGAATGCCAATTTGCTCACAAAGAGGCAGTTCCACTACCTCCCATGTTCCATTTACGTACATGAATTTCATTTGAAACTCTCACACTTATAGAGGATTAATACAGCATAAGATAAAGTGTAGCACAATAGACCGTGCTCAGTGCTTAAAGTTCAAATGACTAAGCATAGTATTTACTCAGATATCAACTTTCCTAAAATGTAATTTGAAGACACAAAATGAGCTGTAGTAGATCTCTGCAAAATATTACAAATTCAATTGACACGGGAGCATCAACTTTGTTGTTTCCAAAAAAGCACTGTGTGGTACATCAGCCAAACCTCAATACATTCAGTTCAGTCTAGTCCAATCCAATCCAACTTTGTTGGATTGGATTGGTTGATTGTTTGTTTGTTTAGGGCAAAAGGAGAAATTCAATTTGTCAACTGGACAAAATTTTATCGAATACGTTTCGCAGCTCATCCAAGCTGCTTCTTCAGTTCTGGTCAGACGCTGGTGGACACTGCGTTATATCTGTCTGCAGGGAGGAGCTAACTACAATGAAATTACTCTGAAACTACTACACCTACTTGTTTTCAGTTTCTGTTAGTTAGGTAAGCCTATTCAATATGCAGTGGGGGTGGGGGGGTCTGGTTAGTATAGCCATTCAGGGCCATAATGGATGTTTTCACACCTCTGGACCTGCCCCTGTTGTTTTCTTTGTTTGTTTTGATTTAGGTTTGAGGATAGATGGGAGACAAATGAGGTCTGAGACCTCCATTTCTGTTCAAGGAAGGATTCTCTTTCTTGACAAAAATTCTACACATATTTATTAGTTTAACACCTTTTATAAACAAAGCAGTTTCCAAAGTGCTTCACATAGTTCATACACAAGTTCAAACAAAGGAACTAATAGAATCAATAGATAAAGGAATAACATCAATGAATAAAAATAATAAAATCACTAACTAAAGGCAGTACTAAAAGAATAGAAGTGGGTCTTAAGACAAGACTTAAAACTCTCCACTGTGGGGTCTGTTCGGCAAAGCGTTCCAGAGTTTGGTTCCACTATCACAAACTGTGAATGGAGCTAGCAATGGGGAGGAAGTGTCTTGCTCAAGAACACAAAAAAGAAATGAGTCCAGCAAACAACCACATGAACAGTCAGCCCCTACGTTGTTTTGTATGTGCCTTGTGTCTTAAACAAAAAACAAGCATTTACTTTAATTGCATATACATTGAACTGCTGGCTGTGAGTATGAGGCCGTTTTATCTGCCAAGGGAATTCTCACGTTATTGTGTTCTGTGTTTACATTGGAGCGGCAGCATGCGAGCAGCTCCACAGCGTCGTGAATGATATGCAGACACGTCATTCGCGCGCACTCTTTCTGATCACTGGGGACTTTAACCACACATCACTCTCCACTACTCTTCCAACTTTCACACAATACGTCATGTGCCCCACGAGAGACAATAAGGCCCTGTCCTCACGACAAGGTTTTTTGGTGGAAACGGAGAAGTTTGTGTTCGTTTGGGCCTTTCGAGGCGTTTTGAGGGGGTGTAAACGGTGTTTTTTAAAAACGGGTTCCAGAGTGGAGAAATCTGAGAACGCCGGGGTTCGTGTTGTCGTGTGGGCGGGCAAAACGCGACTTTTGAGAAAACAATGACGTCGCGATGCTGTCATCATCACGTGACCAGAAGGTAAGGGACAGAGGGACAACTTCGTTAATGGCGTTGTCATGGATGATGAATGGAGAGCGAATTTCCGGATGTCCAGAGCTTCTCTTGTCCTCCAACGCCACGGACTACGTCAACAGAAAGGGCAAACATTCCCTAAACATACAAGCGGTGTGTGACTACAGGTACCGAATTATGCACGTAATTGTGAAGTGGCCTGGCAGTACGCATGAAGCACGAGTGTTTGCCAATTCAAAGCTAAACGCGTATTTTAAAACTGGAAAGATCCCATCAATGAAAAGGCAGATAGTGGACAATGAGGAGCCCATACCAATTTGAGTGTGTTGTGTGTTGAGTATCGCTTGATATTCGGGGTTTAACATTCACGTATTAAGATCTAAACAAGCATTTTGCCTAAATAACACGACCAAGGTTAACGGGAGTTCTACTTGTTAATGTCTATCTAATAAAAAATAGCAAGTAATACTAACTATTGATTTATAGGCAAAAACTCTGCTCGCGCAGCTCCTGCATTCTGCGGCTAGTCTATGTTAGGGACCGTCAACAAATGATCTTCACATTACTGGAGGGAGTCAGCGCTACGTTGGTGGAGCAGGGGGACGAAATCATTTCGCATTTGTTGACAGTCCCACATACACGTGTTTGCTTGTTTAGAGAGAAAGGACTTTATGCGCATGCAAGTATTGCGTGTCTGGGGGCTCTGGCTGTTTCCTGTTTACAGCGCCACATATCGGTGTGGCATATGTATTACATCGTTTTCACTCAGCACTCCGTATTCGCCTAGACACAAATATTTACTGATCCGACACGTGTGTGGACGCCTATTTTTTCCAACCCGTATAAAAAAAAATCGTTGTCGTGTGGACGTAGCCTAAGACTCTGTACTTGTTTTACGCCAACATCAAAGACGCCTACACCTCTTCCCCCCTCCCCCTGCTCGGACGCTCAGATCACTGTCTGGTCTACCTGCTCCCAGAATACACACCCAGGGTGCGAAGAGGACCTGTGCAGAAGCGGTCTGTGAAGCTTTGGACTCAGGAGGCCTGTGAGAGTCTGAGAGACTGTTTCCAGAACACAGACTGGGACATGTTCAGCAGCTTTTATGGAGACGACATCAACGGCCTGACCCATTGCATCACGGACTACATCAACTTCTGCGTGGAGAACACTGTACCAACCAGAAGAGTACAGTGTTTCTCCAACAACCACCCCTGGGTCACCCCTGAGGTTAAAGCCCTCCTGAACCAGAAGAAAAGGTCTTTCAACTCATACAGATACAGAGGAGCAGAAAAGGGTTCAGTGGGAGCTCCAGTGGAGGATCCGACGGGCCAAAAAGGACTATGGGAGGAAGATGGAGGAGCAGCTGGCCCAGAACAACGCACAGGGCGTGTAGAGAGGACTGAGGAACATGTCTGGATTTGGACAGAGTGGCAGAGGGACAGCTGATGGTGATCAGCGCTGGGCAGATGAATTAAACAGTTACTTTAACAGGTTTGATTCGCCCCCCACCTGTCTCCCTCTCTGCCGACCCCCCCTCCCCCCCTCCTCTTCACACCTCCCCGGGCCAGTAGCCACACACCCCCTCCCTTCACACGGACCCACCTAGAGAACGCCGGGAGTGCTGTGAGAGTCATGTTCTTTGACTTCTCCAGTACCTTCAACACCATCAGGCCGGCGCTGCTGCAGGGGAAGCTGGAGGACGCGGGAGTTGATAGACATCTCGCTGCCTGGACCATTGACTACCTCAATGACCGTCCACAGTACGTGTGGCTGCGCGGCTGTGAGTCAGAGGTGGTAGTCTGCAGCACTGGGACCACCCCAGGGAACTGTCCTCTCACCCTTCCTCTTCACCATCTTCACCTCGGACTTCACATACAACACGGACAGCTGCCATCTCCAGAAGTTCTCTGATGACTCGGCCATTGTGGGCTGTGTGTCTGAGGGGAACGAGCTGGAGTACCGCTCGGTCAGCAGAGACTGGCGTGGGTGCAACCACCTGAGCCTTAACACCAGTAAGACAAAGGAGCTGATGATCGACTTCAGGAGGAGACCACTACCTCACTCACCGGTGAACATCCAGGGGCAGGACATAGAGACTGTGGACAGTTTCAAGTACCTGGGTGTTCACCTCAACGATAAACTGGACTGGTCCCACAACACCGACGCCCTGTACAAGAAGGGCCAAAGTCACCTCCACCTCCTGAGGAGACTGAAGTCCTTTGGAGTGTGCAGGCCTCTGCTCAAGACTTTTTATGACTCTGTGGTGGCCTCTGCTCTTCTCTACGCTGTCGTCTGCTGGGCCCCGAGCAGCACAGAGTGGGGCAGAAAAAGACTTAATAAGCTGGTCAGGAGGGCCAGCTCTGTCCTGGGCTGTCCTCTGGACTCTGTAGAGGAGGTGGCTGAGAGGAGGGTGCTGGCCAAATTCATGTCCATCATGGACGACACCTCTCACCCTCTGCACCGGACTGTAGGGGAGCTGAGCAGTTCCTTCAGCAGCCGACTGAGGCACCCCAGTGCAAGAAGGAGCGCTACCGCAGATCCTTCACCCCCACTGCCATCAGACCGTATAACTCCACTGTATAGTCCAAACGTGCAATATCCTTTTTCCATACTCTCCTAGTTATTATTTTATTATTATTATTTTATTATTACTTATTTTATTATAACTTATTTTATTACTTATTTTATCCCATTCTTGCCTGCATGCACTTTGCTTTCTTGTTCAAACTGTCCCTGCCTGGAGCTACTGTGGCAAGTAAATTTCTCCTGTGTGAGATCAGTAAAGTCTTATCTTATCTTATCTTATCTTATATTTTTCAGTACAATTTTTGCTATGGAGTTGTTGAAAGTGTCACCTTATCATGGTTTACCTTCTGCTTTGCAACTGACCGGTTTGCTCCAGCTCATGGAGTGATTGATAGAGAAGCCCCAGTGACAGTTTGATGGGGGTTTGAGCGATGGCCATCCTGGACGCTCTCCCTTCTGTCACACCAAAATGAACTGTCCTGATCGTCAACATCACCTTTGATCTCAGAGCCAGTGTCAGTGCACAAGTCACGAGAACATAATCTGTGTGTCAAATACTGCACTTGTCCAAAACACATGCGAACAGGGGTCACTTTTTTGCAAATCTCTTCCAATTTAATCCCCCATCTTCCCTCCAAATCCCTCATGATAATGTTACATGAGGCTCTAATGACAAACAAAATAATCACGTATGTACCATTTCATATTGTTCTTGATTTTGGAAGTAGCACCAGAATTAGACCCAGACTGAACCAGGCCTAAAACAAGACAACACTGCACTTGAACTGCAACTACATAAAACATGTGTACAGACCAGACAAAGACATACAGCTCTGTAAAAAAAAAGAGACCACTGCATTTTTTTCTGAAATCAGCATCTCTACATGTATTACAGCCATTCCATTCCAACGTCTGTTGAATTTCAACACAAACACAAAGCTGAGCTACTTCAGTTCTTGCACCAGGAGTGGAATAAAGTCACCCAAGAACAATGTGAAAGACTTGTGGAGAGCATGACAAGATGCATGAAAGCTGTGATTAAAAATAAGGCTTATTGCATCAAATATTGATTTCTCAACTCTTCTTAAGTGTAAACATTAGTATTATGTTGTTTTAAAATGAATTTGATATTGTTTCTTTGCATTGTTTGAGGTCTGAAAACATGTATCTTTTTTGGTATTTTGACCATTTGTCATTTTCTGCAAATAAATGCTCTAAACCAGAGGTCTTCAACGGGGGGGTCGCGACCCCTAGGGGGGTCGCAGAGGTACTGCAGGGGGGTCACGAAATCTTTTGATTTTACTTTAAAATAATATAATTTTATATTTTAATATTTTTTTAAGAACAATATATTTTTTCATTTTTCCCCAATCAATTTCTCCCTTGTCCCTCCACCCTCTTTGATGTCTTAAAATGCACATTAATGCGTACATGGTGAATGGAGAAATAAAGGCAAACGCATCATGCTATGCATGCATTCAGCAACATATGGTAGCTAGGCACCGGATCACTCATATCAACAAAAAATATCCCTGCTCCGTCCCATGGCCTCCGTTAGCTAACTTAGCCTACTATGATGAAAGCTTAACTTGATTTGTGTTAATTGTTCATTATTTGAATAGCTCTGTATTTGAGCAAGATGTATGTGTAAATGGCAGAAGCACAGCCACTCTCTCCCTTGCACTTGTTTTTTGGTTGAATCAGTGAACGATCTTAATAGACCTGTGTTATATGCAAGTTGTGTTTAAAAATTGCAGTAGCACATCCACCCCGTAGGGCCTATCTGGCCCATCTTTAAAATAAAAAAAAACATGAAAATACAGTGTTAACCTGTGTATTATTTCCTTGTATTTGATGTACCATAACAGAGTAGCAATGTTTATACATGACACTAAGCTCAATTTCATATAAAACACAATTCTATGCCATATATAGTAGGGGGTCCCTGGCCCAGTTCGCCATCTGTTTGGGGGTCCCTGGCCTGAAAAACGTTGAAGACCCCTGCTCTAAACGATAATATTTTTATTTGGAATTTGGGGGAAATGTTGTCAGTAGTTTATAGACTCAAACGAAAATGTTCCTTTTGTCCAAACACATACCTATAAGTAGTAAAATCAGAAAAACTGGTCATGTTGCAGTGGTCTCTTATTTTTTTCCAGAGCTGTATATTATTTAAGTTATTTAAATAATTAGGAGTGTTGTCCACCAATTAGAGAATGAGCAGACAGATCTCAGAAACACATGAGAAATATAATATACTTTTGTTGTGTCTTTAGGCGTGATACTTCTGGGCCTACTGTTGTTCGTAAGGAAAGGTCAACTCAGGTACACGATATAAACAACAAAAAATTAAAATAACAAAATGTGTATTATATAATGTAAATTGAGTGAGGCAGGTGATTATTATGGTGACTTTTATGAAGGGAAAAAAAAGGAAAGCCAGAAAGAATGTAGAATTCTTAAAAGGAGATATAGCGTTTTTTTTCTGATCTATGTTATAATGTTCTTTCCTCATCAAAAACAGGCCTGGAGTTGTGTTTTGTTTCATTCACACATGTTTAAAAATCCTACATCTTCACTAGAATCATTTGGATGATTTCAGCACTGGAATTGCATATCTCTGCTGAGCAAACAGTAAAAGGTGGCTGTTAACTTGAAAACTATTACTAAATGACATCACAATTTGCAGTAGAGCATTTGGAGCTTTGGAGATGTAGACAGACTAATAATGAATGAAACAAAACACAAATCTAGGTCTATTTTTGATGAGATAACAACATTATAACATTATATTATGGCTCAAAAGAGTCAGTTTAGCATAATACTAGATCTTTAAGTAGAGATAAAATTCAAAAAGACTGAGGAATATTATAAACAATAACCAGTAGTACTAGTTGTGCTAACAGCTCAGTTCCACTATCTTCTTACTATCTGTGGTGACTCCTGGACCTGCTCATTTTCTGAACAATTTGCTGTATTTACATGACAAGGTTATGGGTGTTTTCTACATGATCTGGTTATAAAGCAACATTTTGATGAGGCAGAGACCAACTAATGTAAACTGTCATCAAAGCCCGTCGCTATCACAAGTAAACACTAAATCTATTGCGCGTGTGCAGCTGTGTGTGTGCCCTGTTCACTCTTCCAATGCTGATGTGTAAATATGTAACCAATCCGACTGAGAAGAGAAATCTGTCATTGGAATTTGCTCTTGTTTAAGTTGCCAGATGATTATCCCCAAAGACAAACATGCGGAATATAGAATAGGATATGTGTGCATGGATGGTTTTGTAATGTTTGGAAGCCCGTGCTGATATAGAGCATCATGGCAGGGCTTGAAAGGGAAGTGTTGAGCGATTGATGCTGTAGAGGTGGGTTCAATCCCCCACGACTTCAGGGAGTTCTGCCGCTGCCAACAAAGGAGCTTTAAAACAATACATGTAGTGAGGAGCCAGGCACGGAGCAGCCACTGGCCTCTGGTCCAGTTACAAAGCACATATTCATATCCCTTTATACCCAGATACTGATGAGGGGTCTCATGCTAATTTATGGGTTTCTGAATGGATTGAATGAAGTAAAAGAATTTAATTTCTCTTTTTGTTATATCTTTAATACATCTACATTACACTACATACATTTATGTTTACCTTATTTTCAATGCACATTCTATTGCGCATTTTACTAAATCTCTAAATAGGTATTTACTCTTTTTAGATTTTGTTGTAGATAGTTCTTGTATTGTCTTTATATTATATTTTTACGCTGTCTTTTTTGCACTGCTTGGCCAGGGAGAAACGGAATTTCGATTCACTGAATGTCAAACGCATATGGCAGAATTGACAATAAAGTTGACTTTGAACTTTGAACTTTGAATCTGACTAAGCATGTAATTATAGTCATTCTCAATAATTTAGAGTTTGTTATGTAGACTGTACTGAAAACAGAGCCATTGACAGTATCTTCATGCAGTTTTTAAGAGCTTTTTCTGAATGCTCACTCTTGATTGTGATTGGTTAAATCCGCTTGTCACTTGCTCAGAGTATGATCAGGAGGAGGAGTGGGTGAGTAAAATGGACAGTTAGAGCTGCATTTAACAACTATTTTTAAATTATTTATTTATGATCTTGTTTTATTGCATGCTACTTTTTCCTGCTGTTCTTGATCTGTGCGTTGCAACCCTGGAATTTCCCCACTGTGGGACTAATAAAGGCATATCTTATCTTATCTTATCTTAACAAAATGTAGCATAGTGTCACAGAAATCTGAATACAGGGGGTCCTCGGGTTACGACGGTCTCGGGTTACGACGTTTCGTGGTTACGAACGCGCCCCCATTAAAAAAAATATGTATATATTACGCGTCATTCCGTCTTACGCGGTTTAGCGTGGTAAGAGATGTAAACAAACGCGAACGGCGCGCGGCACACGGCGGAAGAATACGCTCTGTTGTGGTTGTAGGCCGGAGAAGAAGACCTCGTGTGCGTGCCCAATGTGGGCGGAAGTACCTGATGTGGGCTCTGATCTGCTCCTATGAAAGCGGCAGTGATAACCAAGCAGCGTAGTGGTCTAATTATTGAGATGGAAAGGTTATTGGTGCTTTGGTTGGAAGATCAAAGGCAAAATCCGGTTTACGACGAAATTCGGGTTACGACGCGTCTTAAGAACGGATCAACGTCGTAACCCGAGGACCCCCTGTATCTAAAAGACAATATTATATCACACAGCTATAGCCAATGATATAACAAATATAACAAATAAATTGTATGAATAGAACATTTTGAAAAGATGGTATTACTTGCAGGTGAAAATAATTAGATCTTAAAGGTCTATGATCTTAAAGGTCTATTATGTAAAAAGGATTTTTGAGAGTTTTGAGCCATATTACATTCCTGGAGTTCTGTTTTGTGTCATTTATTTGAGTAATCTATAATAATCTTGCATTATGAGTCTGCCTCTATAAAGCTAAAAAATGTTCACCTTGTGATGTCAAGTTAACAGCTCTTTTTACCTTTAGAGTGGCAGTTCCAGGGCTGAAATTATCTAAATGGTTCTAGTGAAGGTTAAAAACACAGTGGAGCACTTCCTGTATTACTACATGAGATCACAAGGTGGAACAGAGAAAGGCAGGCAAATTAATTATAATGAATTACAGTGGTACCTCACCTTACGAATGACCCAACAAATGAAAATTTCAAGTTACGAAACGCCTTCACGGTAAATTTTTGTCTCTAGATACGAAAGAAAATTCAAGTTACGAAACGCGAAATCTCAAAAATTCAAATAATGCGCGCTCAGCCACACACATTATACGCTTTTCTCAGACTGGATTTAAACTTTTCTCACATTTGTCTTTGTTTAAACACTCAAAGTTTCATAGATTTTCAACAAAACGTATCAATATTGAAGTGTGGGGGGAAGCGGGAGGGGAGAGAAGACTGCGCAGCATGACCCGGCGCGGGGCTGACAGCAGGTCTAGACCAAGATCTAAACCTGGACTGGACCAGGACTAAACCTGGACTAAACCTGGACTAAACCAGGACTAAACCAGGACTAAACCAGGACTAGACCAGGTGGATTAAAGCGCCGCGTGCGGGTCTATTTCCTGGTTTCTCACGAGTCACAGCTGAGGCGAGCAGTGAGGAGGGGACCGCAGGCAGTCTGAGCGCATGTGAGCGAGAGCCATGCAAGATCCACGGTGGTCTAGACCTCCTCTAGACCTGACCAGGTCCTCCTCTAGACCTGACCAGGTCTAGAGGAGGTCTAGAGGAGCCGCGGTGGTCTGGACTAAACCAGGACTAAACCTGGACTAAACCAGGAGGAGCCGCGCTCACATGCGCTCACACTGCGTGCGGTCCCCTCCTCCCTGTGGTCTCCTCCTCGCTGCTCGCCTCAGCTGTGACTCGTGAGAAACCAGGAAATAGACCCGCACGCGGCGCTTTAATCCACCTGGTCTAGTCCTGGTTTAGTCCTGGTTTAGTCCTGGTTTAGTCCAGGTTTAGTCCTGGTTTAGTCCTGGTCCAGTCCAGGTTTAGATCTTGGTCTAGTCCTGCTGTCAGCTCTGCGCCGGGTCATGCTGCGCACACGTGTCCGCGCAGTCTTCTCCCCCCTCCCGCTTCCCCCCACACTTCAATATTAATACGTTTTGTTGAAAATCTATGAAAGTTTGAGTGTTTAAACAGAGACAAATGTGAGAAAAGTTTAAATCCAGTCTGAGAAACCAATCGGGACGCAGAACACATTGTCACACTATAAAAAAAGTTACACTATAAAAAATAAAAAAAACTTGGATCGGGGCCTTGGAACGAATCAGGCTTTTTCCATTGAAATAGCTACTCAACTTACGAATTTTTCACGTAAAGAAACCACTTCTGGAATGAATTAATTTCGTAAGGTGAGGTACCACTTTATAACATATTGTTAGTCTTATCTGCAGTGGTAGTAAGGCAAATTAACCATATGAAATAAACAACAGCTGTGTAATAAAAATGATTTTTTTGCAGTTTGAAATGCTAATATACATATAATACAATTAATATCTTAAGGTATAAACACACAGCATGAAACACATAATGGATGTTTTGAGATGACAAATTATCACATCACAGTAAGTACAGTAAGGAAAATTAAGACAGATGTGTTCAACTGTTGTAATAAACATGCTAAAAACAATGTTAAAATTACATACACTGTGCATGATCCAATTACATGTGATTGACAGAAATGCAGATGAACCGAAGTGGGAAGGACCCTCAGGCTGTTTGTGCACATACATTAGCTGTGCCATCTCACAGTGAACAAAGGCAGAGCAGTGTTTTTCCTGTAATGATGCAAGAACACAGCATAGCAGCAGGTACTTAAAAGGACTCATTGAGACAAATGTGGAGACATAAGCAACAGGCGCCAGGGGCTGTATACAACAGCTATTATATGTATGTGAAAAATGTATAGCATCTAAAATATGAAGAATACGTTCATAAATAATAGATGAACAAATCATAGAAATGAATCACTAATTGCAGATAATAACTTGACAGTATGAACCAACCTTATGTCACTTCACAAGTTTAAAGTGAAAAGATTCAACAAAATCTATGGAATTTACCTTATCTTGTTATAGTATACAAACAAATTATGCACTTAATCATCCACAGTTAGATAAATAGCACAAACTTTTGAATATGAACCAGTACGGGTTTTGGGGGTCTGATACCAATACCTATATGGAGGGTTTTGAAGGTGTCAGTAGCCAATATATCTGCCTATATATGTTTTGTAATTTAATTATTCATTGTAAATCTGTAGCTGATAATGAAAGTCAAACTTTGGGGTGGACCATGACAGAACTGGCTAAGCCCTAAACCTTTTCCAAGTGGGTGCTTAGAAATTTTAATCCTGGTGCCACTTCTGGCATGAGTGGAAATTAATATGCATAAATGAGGGCCACTGAGGCCTCTTTTCACAGCTCTTTCAAATATCAATGAGGGTCTATTGAGGGTCTGATACTATTCAAGCCATTCAAATATTCCAATTCTGTCAGGAACAGCCCATTCCTACTTCATATACTGTAAGTGTCGGTGCTGGCCACACATGAATCATGTCACATTGAACTGTTCATCTTCACCGTGTTCTTTGTACAGTTTGAACTGCACTGTGTAAACTTGCTTGTTTTGTTAATTCTGGCTAGTTTTGTTTAAAATAGTAAGTGGATAAAAAGTACTGTGGGAATTAAAATGAGCCCAAGTATTATAAACTGAAGAGACTATGTCCTATCCGGCCCGGCCCTTGCAGTTCATTCATTAGCAGTGCTTTTACCTCCACCTCCCTCTTTCTCTCTCCTTTCTCTCTCTCTTTTGGACACACACAAAGAATGGATGGAGTGTGATGATGGAGGTCAAACCCTGGTGGTGGCCTTAGTGCCCAGAGGACTCAGGAGACAGAGCAGCACTGTGGCTAAACACATTAGTTGACTGTGACAGATGTTTTAGGGCACACTGGAAGAACTTTACCTCTCTGCTATCTAAAGCTCCACTCTGTGACTATCAATAAAAGTATTGAAAAGTTGCCTAACTTGTGAAGTTAGGCAACACTGCAGAACTATGTGTCTTTGGGTGATAATAATAATTAGACCAAGCTCTGAAGTGGTGAGCAATGTTCATAACTGAATATAGTACACTGTTATTGTGAGCCATGGAAAGCTAATACTGAAAATATGTGTTTTATATTTGATAAGTCACACTAAATAATAATGATCTTTTCAGATAAATAAGCCACAAAGGTGAAGCATGTGTACGTGGAGAAAGATATAACACTCCTGTCTTAAAAAGTAACACATTCTTTTTCAAGCCATGAAACTTGGCATTCTTTTAGTCTAGCCCTGCCAAACTGCTCATGGGGGAAAGAAGGGGTTAAGAATATGCAATAATTTGAAAGAAAGAAAGACAGACAGAGACTTTACTGATCCCAATTCAAAATTCGGCAGCAGAAACAATTAAACAAACATAGGAACACATAAAAGATATTTAAAGGTGCACTGTGTAACTTTTCTGGTGGAGGGTCCATCAGATGCTTTTTTACATGGAGATGTTATTGCTTTGTCTGGAATGTTTAACAATATGGTATTAAACCTCTTCACCAAACCAGACCAAGTTACAGGTCAGATCTGTGTAGAGGCAAACCTGATCACAGTCAGAATGCCTTTTTTCTAGGTATTTTTTCAGGTGTAAAACCACATCAAATTTAATAAATGTCCTCTTGGATTCATCAGCTATAGGGATTGTTGTTCAGAGTACTACAAACATATGGCTTGTGGGACAAATGACTTCCACTGCAAGTAAGATATTCTGAATCTCTACTATTTTTCAGGAGAATACAGGATAAAATATACAATTTTCACATAGAAATAAGGTGCAGTCTGTGAGAATTGATATAAATTGATTCTTTTTAGCTATGCTCCATAGACATGCACTTTTATTAGCTCTGTTGCATGTGACTGCTGTTTCAGATCAAGACCGTGAAGTGAATTAAAGAAGTGAGAAATACAACAAATGTTGGCTAACTATAATGACTATAGATCTCCCATATTATAGGAATACCCATGTAATCAAATCAGTGTTGCATATTGTGTCTGATAGGTCAGGTATCGATTGTGAAGTGTGGCAACAGTGACAAATGACATCCCAAGTAAATGCCATGTGTTCTATGCAAACAGTATTCAGTGTGGAGGTGATGTGATGTTCAGCAGGGAGCAGAGCCATTATTCTCCATGATAATAACAGTATCTACCCAGTCAGTTCTTTTTTTGATGTCCATAAATCATGGGCTATGTCTGAATATGGGCTTATTTTTTGAAGTAAACATCTCTAAAATAGCTGAAAACTTTGCTTATATATATATGCTTATATATATTCAGGTGAGGTTTTCCAAACAACAGGGCGAGGGCTTGTATTAACATAGCTATAGAGTTGACCCTAATATATTATACAAGCCCCACAGCATATTTGACCCAAGTCCAGATGTGCGAGCATATGCTCAGCGTGTTCCCAAATTAGGTTTTCTGCTCAACAGCCATTTAACTTTACCCTGACCGCGCAAGAACAAACTTTTTGTACTTTAGGGGAATTTTTGTTCTGTCCATTTCTGATTGTCCAGAAATAATTTACAGTTATCATCAGAAAGACCTGTACCAAATGAAATACACACTCTAGTAATGTGTGTTTAAAATTAACTACAAGGGGATCACATAGACTTTTCATATTAAATACATTTCCAAAAGCCATCCATCCATCTTCTTCCGCTTCTCCATTTCTGGGTCGCGGGGGCAGCAGTCCAACCCGTCGAGAGCGGGATATGAAACGCCAACCCCTGTATCAGTAGACAAACGCTCCACCAACTGAGCTACTGCCGCCAAAATCCATGTGTATAAAATCAATTTTGTCACACAAAGTAAATGTGTCTTTTAATCACAATTTCTTTTCTGAACATCAAGTTTCAGTGAAATTACTTAAATCCTTCAAGTACTCACATGACATAACAGGAGTGGATTTGGACATAAAGTTGCTGTGTATCATAATATGATTTCACCAAGAAAGCAGATTGTCACAGTTTAATTTTTATGTGTTATGCTGACCAGCGCCTACTTTAGTTGACATCGTCCAAGCAAACAAAAACACTGATTTGAGCATGGCCAATCAATGGCTATATGGATATATCAGCAATAATCTAGTAATATCTTATTGTAAAAGAAGTGTATTTAGCACACCTACTGTATCTTTAAAGATCCCATGACATGGTACTTCTTGATGCTTTTATATGGCGCCTTAGTGGTTCCCTAATACTGTATCCTTCTCCAAAATCTTGAAGACAGCCCTATTCAGAAATACGGTTCTGAACACTTTATTCTGGGCGTATTGCTTGAATGCAAATGAGGAGGACAGAGACGGGCCAGTGCATGCGGGTGGGGGTGTGGCCAAATACGCCACTGTTTCCTGGTTTAGCGGTACGATGTGCGCTGTCCCTACGTCCGTGTTTTAAGCGCAAAGGAAGATAGGACAAGCATCCCATGAAAAAAAAAACCCTTGGACAAATTTCCACAGAAAATTAAATTAAACCACTGCTGTTTCAGAGGCTCGGAGGCTCAGATAAAGGACATCGGAGCCTGGAGAGACTCTCACGTCTCTCCAGGCAAAAACAAACCACAGCTCGTGTCTCGTAGCCCGTAGCGTTTGTGCTTCTCTGGGCGTGATTTCCAGAGACAGGGGGTGGACATACAGACGGGGGGTGGAAACCTTTCCGCGAGTGTGACGTCAGAAAGTTCCCTTGTTCAGAATCGCCTGTTTGGGCTGTCTTTTTTTCAAATGCGGACAAGGATCACAATTGCTCAGTTTACACATTTCGCAACTTTTAGCCATGGGGGGGCCCTAAACAGGGTAGGGGAGCTCACATTAACGTTCAAAAACCTCAGAAAGTGAAAATTTCATGCCATGGGATCTTTAAAGAAATTGGCCATTGTGATTGTCTGTGTCAGCCTCATCTCTGTTTTGCTGCTATCCCAAAAGGATAGCAAGAATGGATAAGGATTCCATTCTTAGGTTCATAGTTGCAGGACCAGCTCTGAGGGTGAAAGCAAAAGAAACCAAATTGATTTGATATAATAATCAATGTTTGATATCCACTGCATTTTAAGCACCAACAAAGTTACTCAATTATCTCACAAAACAAAACTGTCAAGTAAAGAAAAGCTGACAGACTTTTATTCAGCGCAGATTGTTTATACCTCTACTCAAACTCAGAAGCATCAAACTAAATGAATGTCTAAATGAATGTCTGGAGCTTTTTGCTAAGGTTCTTGTGAGAATGGGTCACTGAAAAGTATGCCACAATCTCATTCAGTGAAACCATTTTTCATCTTGATGGCAAATTAAAGTTGTGTGACAGCAGCGAGTAGTGTTTTTGAAGTTGTGGCACTTGAACAAAGTGGAACTACACCCCACTGGTAACATGTCAGGTATCTTCACACGCGACGCATATGTAAATCCTAACAGAGTCTATGTGTCTGTCACAGCTGTCAGAGTCCTTTACTGTAGAGACATCACAGTGAAAAATGTACTTTTCTTCAGCTCTGGGTTATCCTCACCTACTGTAAATACGCCAGAAGTGTCACACTGAAGTGGATTTGAAGTATCACTGCCCATCAGCAACATGGACTGACAAAAAAAAAAACAATTACAGCAGGATGCCTTTGCAAAAATAACTGTATCTTTTAATTTTTAAAATGTGTTTCCCAGATTACAAGATTCTTCTATATACTGAAACCTAGATGTACCACTTGTCTATTTAACATCCCTGAATTTCCCGTGGGACTAGTAAAATACGAATCAATCCATTTGTTGGCCATAATATTAAGTACTTAGTGGCACTCCTATTGTCCTGTTATTAAACTCCCAACAGGTTTCTAAATGCAGGATTGAAGAATGGGACAATAAAAAACTATAAAATGTGCACAACATTGTTAACCATCATTACCTCAGAAATATACAAAATACATAGTTGTTTTGTTGCTATAGCACCAGTAGTTTGAAATATTTAACAGAGGCAGTGTGCATGGTAGGTAAACCATTTTACACAGGCACACACACACACACACACACACACACACACACACACTGGGAATATAGGGAGTAGAGAGACCATAGACCGTATATATTCAGTCTATGAGGGAAAGCGACCTTCAGCCTGGCAGTCTAACCCTGAATCATCCTGCGGTCAGGTGCGGCCACTGTGAAATGTACAAAAAGAAACAAATAAAATCATGTTCCTCTAAAGCAGTGCATCTCATATAGTAGGGCAGGCCCCCCTGGGGGGGCGCGGTGTGATGCCAGGGGGGGGCGTGTGTGACCCTGGGAAACATGCTTTTTTGTTCTAGAACTAAGTGTAATTGCACATCAACAACAGTAGTTGGCAGTGGCGCTCTGGGGCACTGTTGCTCTGGGGCAGGGATCCGCAACCTTAAATATACGCACAGGATAGACTCACCATCAGCAGAACATCCTCTGTCACAGAAAAAACACGTATATTCCACTGAGTCGTGTCCTTTAGTCCGACAGAAGCTGACGCATCAGCAGCACAAGGAGAGAGCCTTTTTTTTCTTAGCACTTTTAGTTTATGCAAATGAGCCATGTGATTTTAAGTTTCGTTTTTGTAAAATGTAAACAAATGTGCGCAAAGCTGCATTAAAAACACATTCATATTTGAGTCCTCAGTGGTAAAAGAAAGTGCAGTCTTTGTTGGAAGTTTCTTTCTTTTTTTGTTTTTAATGTTAATAAAGGATACAGTGTTATGCAGGTGGTACTAATAAGCCAAGTCAAAGTCAAAGTCAGCTTTATTGTCAATTCTGCCACATGTGTTCAACATACAGTGAATTGAAATTTCGTTTCTCTCTGGCCAGGTAGTGCAAAAAAAGACCATTGTTGTATAAAGTACTGGAAAATCAAACTCAAGTAAAAGTATAGGTTCCCCTCCCAAAAATGACTTTGGTAAAAGTCGAAGTCATTGACTGAAATGTTACTTGAGTAAAAGTCTTAAAGTATCTGGAACTTCTTGTACTTAAGTATGACAAGTAATGTAAAAATAAATGTACTCAAGTAATGTAATTAAAAGTACAAGTAAAAGTATCAAGCAAAGGCAGTCTGAATTTAATCTTTTTTAATGTCCCCCCCAAACCTTTGTTTTTTTTTTAAATAACAGTGCTGAAAATAAGGCATACATAACACCATTGAAGGAGTGTTTTTGGAGGAAGAGGGTTTTTTGCAATTGGGCCCTTAATTCTACTGTAAAACACCATGTTCGGCTCACCCATGGTAGTTTTGTGTCATATGGAGCACTGTCGAAGATATTGGGTTTGGTGATATCCATGAAACGCCTTTCTCATTTGTTACACTTAGCCTACAGCTATGCCTTCCATTGAGCCGAAAAAGCTAGCCTGTTAGCTCCAACATCGTCAAATACGCTTTGTGTAACTGAAACAATGTCACACAAAGTTAATTTCTAATGTCCATGCTATGGTTACTGAAATTGGAATATAGACGCTAACAATTTCATTAATCTAGAACTTGCCTCGATGTGTTTCTTGAGGTTGGACGGGGAGTTTCTGTAAGATAGGATTTCCACGTTTCTTGGAAGGCACAAGAGGCACTTCATTCGATAGGACGAATCCTTCATATCAGCGTAAGAGAACATTGTGTTTAAGTACGGCCAGGGATGCTCATCGTCAGGTCCCCCTTCATTTGTAGCCGACGTGGATGCCGTCTCCTCTTCCATCAGGGATGTTGATTGATTAAACAGCTGCATGAAACCAACAGGTGTAGGCTGATTGTCATGCGCAAGTAGCGAACAAGCCCAGGCACGTCCTGACTTCCTTCAGTCAGTAGAGGGGTTTTTTTGTAACGAGTAACTAAACGGCACATTGAAAATGTATCGGAGTAAAAGTATGCAATTAAATTCGGAAATGTAGTGAAGTAAAAGTAAAAGTTATCATTTTTTTAAAAACTCAAGTAAAGTACAAAGTCTCCCAAAATGTACTTAAGTACAGTAGTGAAGTATTATTACTTCGTTACTATACAACACTGAAAAAGACAGTGTACAAAATACAATATAAAGACAAAACACAACAAAAACTATCTAAGACAGAGATCTAAAGTTAAACTAAAGTCTAAGATCTAAGAATCTTAAAGCAGTGCAACATAATAAATAAATACCTATATACAGATGTCCAAAAGTGTGCAGTGTGCATCAAAATGTGCAATGGAAGATACAGCAGTGAAATGGTAATGTGCAATAGAATGTGCATTGAAGTTAAGATAAAAAATAAATGTGCAACAGTAGTAATTCTAGAGCAATAACAGGAGTAAACAACCGTAGTAAAAATTCCAGTAGTAATTTGCAATAACAGTAGTAAACAAGAGTACAACAGTAGAAAAATTCCAGTAGTAAATGTAAATGTGCAACAGTGCAACAGTAGTCCTTAGCAGCAGTTTTTTAAAGTGTCTAGAGTGATATGTCTCTTTATGAAATACAGGTTATGCCAATATGAGGGGGGAGGGGGAGACGGGTAAGGTGAGAGTTCAGGTGAGAGTTCAGCCTCCTGACAGCCTGGTGGATGAAGCTGTTTGACAGTCTGGTGGAGTGGGCCCGGAGACTCCGGTACCTTCTCCCCGAGGGCAGGAGGCTGAACAGGCTATGTGAGGGGTGGCTCGGGTCACCCACAATGCCGGACGCTCTGCGGGTGAGCCGGGTGTTAAAAATGTCCAGGAGGGAGGGGAGAGAGACACTAGCGATCCTCCCAGCTGCATTCACTATGTGCTGCAGGGCTTTCCTGTTCTGTTCAGTGCAGCTCCCGTACCACACAGTGATGCAGCTGGTCAGGACGCTCTCAATGGTGCCTCGGTAGAAGGTGGTCATGATGGGTGGGGGGGCTCCAGCTCTCCTCAGTTTGCGGAGGAAATAGAGGCGCTTCTGAGCCCTCTTTGCCAGTGATGTACTATTTACTGTCCGCAGAACCCGAACACTAGGAAGTGCAATCGCGCAACGTAGACGTCCAATGAGAGCATCCCCTCGTCTATCCCGTCTATCCTTCCCGGCCAATCGCGGCTCGGGACCACCTAGCGTTCTCCCCGGCTTCTTGCGCCTCCGGCCAATCGGACGCGAGCTGGGCGGGGCCCCCCGTGCCGGGACCTGCGAAATGAGAAACCTCTCAGATAGCGTTTACCACGGAGAGGAGAGGACAAGAGGAGCGATTGATTCGACTGTTTAAGGTAAGAAGCGTATTTTCGGATAGCGTGATAATTTAAAACGGACCGCTTTGTGACACAAAAGCTACTTTGTTTTTTTACGTAGAGGGATAGGAGAGCTCACAGACGTAAATACGATAGACAGTTGTCGCTGTCATTGGCCTACTGGAGTCTAAGGTTATGTATTGGAGACCTGTGGATTGGTCTGGGAGTAATAATACAGCTTATGATATAGTATTATAGTTATAATAGTCATAATATGTTATAATATATATATAATATATAATACACATGTTTATCATAAGTTATTATGATATAACAGTATAGTTATAATATAATCCTGGGGCATGGAGGGATTTCTATCCAAACATTGAAGTGAGCTTACAGTCTTTGTCTTCCCAGAAGAGAATGGATCCTTTGATGCCTGTTCTGTGCATTCTGGACCCAAGTGTGCCCAAAGACAGGCAACAGTGCATCCTGAAGACAAGCAAGGAGGCCAGGACACCTACGCCCGCACAGACCGACAGCAGGCTAAGAGACCCCAAGCTTATGAAGAAGGTAATAGCTGGAGTCACAGATGTGTGCCCATCCTGTGTTTACTACTGTCCGGCATGATAACCTAATGCACAGCACTGCAACTTTTTTCTTATTTTTGCCTTCAGCTAAAAGGAAATGCCAGCTGCTGATCACAGCAACCCCAACTGGGTCAGCTGATTATAACCTTTGGCAAATACAGTGGCAAAAGTTTTAAATGGCTGGTGGAAAATGATGTTGGGTACATCAAATAGTAAGTATGGCACACTAAATATGATCGACATGTGCACAGTTTTGTTTCTGATGAATAATGTCATATTACATATTAAAATATGTAACATGTAATTTCAGTCTCCTTGAACAACAGCAAAACTGCCTCCGCCACCGCCACTACCACCAGCGTGCCAACACCACAGCTCCATGCCACACTCCTGTTCAGCCAAGTGCCGCTTGCACTTGGACTTTCTGGAAAAACTTTTGACACCTTCGCAGATTTTAAGAAGGCAGTGGACGAACTCCAAGAACAGGCCTCTGAGTCTGTCTGAGAAGACTATGTACATATTGTATATTTATTGTTATTTTTTGTAACATTTTCTACTCTGTCTGTTACCACCATGTTGTTATTTGTTATTAAGTATTTTATTATAAGTATTTATATACTATTTATTCTTAAGTATTTTACTGTTTTATACTACAGTGAACCCTTGTTTATCGCGGGGGTTAGGTTCCAGAAATAGCCCGCAATCAGTGAAATCCGCGAAGTAGGACAATTTTATATTTTACAATTATTCTACATGTTTTAAGGCTGAAAACGCTTCACCAGACATATTATACACCTTTCTGAGACTGGTATTAACATTTTCTCACATTTTTCTCTTGTTTAAACACTCAAACTTTTGTAGATTTTCATTAAAATATATTAATAGTGGGGGGGGGGGGGGCACGTGACACGCGGACACGTGCATGCGGACACGTGCGCGCTGACACGTGCGCGCGGACACGTGTGTTTGTTTTGGTACCACATATCCATGCCATGTGCGAAAGTCGAGTGGAAAGCGACCTGGATATCATTTTGGGCAAGACTCAAGCCAATGCTAACAGTGCCAAACCGCTAACAGACGCCTCTGAGCACCAGTCCTCACCACAAGACCAGGTAAGACCAACCTGCGCTCACAAGAGTTGGTTGCATTTCACCCCGGCTCCAAAATCAGACCGCTATCAATGCGTCGCCAATATTCCACAGCTCTCTAGGACGGGGTCGGGTTCGTCCTCTCGGCGTGATGGGGAAGAGCCACTGTCTCCTCTGTGCGCGCGAGTGTCCTCCCCCCGCTGCAGGCTCCCTCGAATGCGGCTCTCCCCGCTGCGGCTCCCCCGGCCCGTCCATGTTGATTCTTGGCTCTTCCATGGTCCGGCTCGCACTCAGTCTCTTCCATGGCTCGTGCAAGTAAACAAAGGCCACACCTCCTGTCACCCAGGCGCTCTCGTGAAGGAAATCAGAGACTCTGTCCCTACCATCCCTGGTCTAGACCTGGTTTAGTCCTGGTTTAGACCTGGTTTAGTCCTGGTTTAGACCTGCTTTAGACCTGGTTTAGTCCTGGTCTAGTCTCTTAGCTAATCAGGGCGCAGGACAGAATGTTACACTGTAAAAAAAAGTTACACTATAAAAAAAATTGAAAAAAAAAAAAATTGGAAAAAAAAATCCGCGAAACAGCGAGGCCGCGAACAGTGAACCGCGATACAGCGAGGGTTCACTGTATTTATACTTCCATCATATTGATTCTTCCCATTGTTATTACTATTACATTGTTACTGTTACTGTGTAACTGCAAGTTTATTGTATGTTGTCTCACTGTCTATTCATTGTCTTTATTTATTGTATTAGGCCTACTTATTTTTTTTATTTATTTATTGCCTGCAACTGCACTGTTACACTTTTTATTTGTGCTACCTGCTTTGTCTGTTGTCTCACTGTCTATTTATTTTATTGTATTTATTGTAAATAATATTCAGTCTTATTACACTTAAATGCCCTGCTCCATAGATGTTGCCTTTCTACTCCCTTCCTGTTTGACCAATAATGCAACATGTGCACTGACATAATTTTGTACTGATGTCTTTTAATGACTTAAATATGCCTTATACTGTTTTGCTTTCATGCACTTTAATCATTTAAAGGTCCCATGACATGGTACTTCTTGATGCTTTTATATGGCTCCTTAATGGTTCCCTAATACTGTAAATGAATCCTTCTTCAAAATCAACACTCACTGCATGAGATATGACTCTGACAGTCTTCATGAGGCTAGATATGTGTCTAAAATGCTTTATTCTGGGTGTTGCTGCTTCAATGCAAATGAGAAGGACAGAGAGATTGGCTAAGGAGCGGGGGGGGTGGGTTTCCCCCGCTGGAAGCGCAGCTCTGCACCGCTTCCGTGTTTAACACAGGAAGACAGATGGGAGACTTTGCAATGAAAAAAAGCATATTTACACAGAAAATAAAATTAAACCACTGGTATTTCAGAGGTCCAGAGGGTCGGGTAAGGGACTTAAGAGCCTAGAAACACTCGGACGTGCCTCCAGGCAAATAAAAAAACGCATTTCGCATTGTAGCGCATTCACAGTCCAAACTCTATGGGCGGGATATACAGGGACGCTGAGCGGAGACAGAGGGAGGGGCTGGAGCTGCATTTGCCGATCTGACGTCAAAAAGGTGCCTTGTCCGAACTCGCCCGTTTCAACACTGGTTTTGTGTAACGCAGAAAGAAAAGGACCGCAAATGCTCAGTTTAGACATTTCGCAACTTTTAGCCATGGGGGGGGGGGCCTAAACAGGGTAGGGGAGCTCACATTAACGTTCAAAAACCTCAGAAAGTGAAAATTTCATGCCATGGGACCTTTAAGTGTCTTGAATTACTATAACGGCATGTTGTGTCATTTAGTAATCTTATATTTTTTATACAGATGTGTGAACAAGTGTGATTTCAGTAATTATGAGATGTAATGTTTTTTGCACAGCTTTGTAGCCTAGTGTTTAGTGGTTGTGTGGCATGTTCATTAATGTCTTAAAACATTTTAGACTACCATAAATCAATCTCCCGTCATAGGGACCTCACCTGGTATCAAACATGCCATTTCTAAAAGTAACTAAAACAACAATAATAGTTTAATAAAACTTTTTATTGATTCCAAGCAGGACCAAGACAGATAATATTACAGGGGTTGTTAAAAAGTCTCATTTTGTTCATACACAAATAATCATACAGCCCTCAGCAGACATCAAAAGCACATCCTTTCTAAAAATAGCCACCACCACAACAACAGTGTATTAAGTTTTTGTTGTTGTTGTTGTTGTTGTTTTTTATTCCAAGATGTTTCATGGGTGACATGTCATTTTCCCCTCAATCATGCATTGTACTAGAGCATATAATAAAATTATAAATAAAATAAAACGAACATTTGATGTTCAGCACCAACACTTATGCAATATACTTATATTAAAAAGATGAAATATGTCACAAAGTGTCTAGATTCAGCACTCCCAGTCCCAGTATTATGTCACAAAGCACTCCCAGTCCCAGCACCTGGTCCTGCCTTGTTGACAGCTCACAGACCTATGAGAGCACAAGAAAGGTTTTACGTCCCGCCACAGATTGACTGCACACCCCACCTATCACGTGGGGTATTCATCTAAGAGTCTAATCCAATCCAATCCACTTTATTTATATAGCACATTTCATAAACTAAAAGCGTTTCCAAAGTGCTGCACAGAAACATCATTTAAAATAAACAAATAATCACAAAAACAAGTGTGCACACAAATAAATATACCATAAAATAATAAAAACAATATAGAATAAAAAAATAAAAATAAAAAAATAAATAAAAATACAAACGCTAAAAAAAAAAAAAAAAAATACTCTAAGAACAATAAAATAATAAAAAACCCTAAAATACAATAAAAGACAACAGAGGACCACACAACTCACGTGGTGTTAAAAGCCAGAGAATAAAAGTGGGTCTTAAGACGAGACTTAAAGCACTCCACTGAGGGAGCTGCTCAGACGTGAGGGGGCAGAGTCTAAGTTGGAAATTGCACATCATTCGCACCCAGGGCCGTCCGCAGGAGAGGTCCTCACTGATGTGCACCCCCAGGAATTTGGTGCTGCTCTCTCTACAGCAGCACCGTTGATGGACAGTGGGGGGTGCTGGGTGGGGCCTCTCCGGATGTCAATAACAATCTCCTTGGTCTTTTCAACATTCAGAAGGAGATTGTTATTGCTGCACCACAGGTAACAATTTTTTAGACAAATAATACGATTTATAGTCACGCGCCGGGAGGGGGGCGTGAAATTTTTTCTTCTTCCTAGGGGGGGCGTCACATAAAATAAATGAGAACTACTGCTCTAAAGTAAGTACTTAATATCTGAAGTGTAAAAGCCCATATGTTTGTACAGGAGTGCATTTTGGGAGGAGGCTGAAAGTGACAGTGCTGAGAGTGGCTGTGGTGCTGGCTGTGGTTCTGCTCGTCCCTTACGTCTTTGATGGAGTCACACTACTGTGTCTGTGTGTGTGTGTGAGACACAGTAGTGTCTCATAATAATGTTCCAAAGATCAGAGTCAGCTTTATTGTCAATTCTGCCATATGTGTTCAACATACAGTGAATCGAAATTTCGTTTCTCTCTGGCCAGGTAGTGCAAAAAGACAGTGTACAAGATACAATATGAAGACAAAACACAAAAAAAACTATCTAAGACAGAGATCTAAGGTTAAACTAAAGTCTAAGATCTAAAATCTTAAAACAGTGCAACATAATAAATAAATACCTATATACAGATTTCCAAAGTGTGCAGTGTGCATCAAAAATGTGCAATGGAAGATACAGCAGTGAAATGGTAATGTGCAATAGTGACAAAGACGGCGAAAACAATACGCTATCGGCCGGAAGAGGGGCCGCTGCGTCTTCACGCGTCGCCATCTTGCTCTAATCCGGAGTTATATATAAATACATCCACCAATAAACTGACATGTATCTTGTAAAGCACCACTGACTTCCTGTTCATTTGAGGGCTGTCTTTGTATAATTTAAGATTAAGCCTTTATTTGGTCTCACACACAATGACACACAGTGACACATGGGAGAACACATGGGAACTCAGGTCCCCCTGGGGAAAGTCAGTGACTTACCAGTTGAGCTAACCAGCCAGTAAATTTATGTATATATTGTAAATATTTTATTGTTGCCTCTGTCTTCACTTTGATACTGCTTCCCTACTCTGAAATATACAGCTGATTCAAAAATGATTTTGTTTTGATTAAATATTTTATGTTGGACAAAGTGAGAACCAAAGAGATTTGATCATCTGATCTCAAGGAGAGGGAGCAAGATGTTCAGTTCATGTGCTCAATAGAGAGAGAGAGAGAGTCTGATATTTTGGAAAATTAGTCATTCAGATTTATTGTTCTTTGCACTGAAGACCTCTGGTTTGTAAGTAGAGTAAAATGTTGTCAGCATTGAGACTGATGTGGGACTTGGATGTTCATGTAATACCTCAGGCGTCCAGGTAGTCAGTAAAAAGTAGAAATTCAACTTTTTGTCCAGTTGACAGAACTGAATTTCTCCTTTGCTGTCGGGCTTGGAAGTTTTTTAGTGGATAGTAGACATCCCTGTCTAGTGCCCCTGTGAAATAATAATTAAGACTACTTTAAGATTAGAGGTCATTTTAACTCATGTAGATATTTGATTTTTGCCTCTGTCTTCACTTTGAGGATGCCCCACTCCCTGAGCCCTTCACACTCTGCCCCCGCCCACAGCTCGATGGACTAATCCACCTGGCTGACTGACACTTAACGACCTTTGTAAAACAAGCATCTTCATGTGGACATTTTTAAGTATGGATGGGACAAGATCTCCTGTGACAAGATCTCGCGAGACAAAACTGCCACGAGATTGTGCGCACATGCTCAAAAGTATGTTGGGAGTTTTTTCCCCATGTTTTTGGATTGGACACAGAAATGAAGTTAAGTTCTGGTGAGTTACATAATTTGAGAAGCTGTAATCCCAGAAAGCGCTGCTACAGTGACAGCAGAAATATAAAATAAAATACATCAAAAAAGGTAAGGCCAAAACTGACGCCCGATCGCGTCTGCTGTTTCCAGTCTACAGTAAAACGATTCGCTGTGAGACTCTTAAGTATTTAAATAATCACAGCACTGCACTTCTAGTTTAGATACAAGTGAAAACTGTTATTATTATTTGTGAAATGTGGTGCAGTACTTCATGATTTTCAATGCACAGCAGGTTAGAGATAAATTATACAGGAAGTACAGTCACTATCAGGAAGTACAGTCACTATCAGGAAGTACCTTCACTATCAGGAAGTACAGTCACTATCAGGAAGTACCTTCACTATCAGGAAGTACAGGCAGAGGTGGTTCTTGGGGGGGGCGAGTGGGGCAATTGCCCAGGGCGCAACTTCGTGAGGGGCGCCGTGCCAAGCGCTTGGAAAAAAAAAAAAAATCTATCATATCACTGATCAACGGAGACGTTCAATTTCACCTATCATATCACTGTGTAGGAAATTGGCAAATTGGCGCCCCCTCTGGCTGCAAGCGCCCGCGCAATACATTCGCTTCCACGCGGGCCAATGCGCAGCGCAGAGACTTGCTGGCGCCTACACTGGCGCGAGAGGAAAAGGAAGAGAGAAAGAAAGAGAAGATAGAGAGAGGATTCACCCCCTCGCTCTCTGCGGCCGGCTGCGAGTCCAGCTCACACTACCACAATTTGATCAATGTCACGGCACTAGTTGCTACCAGGAATTGACCAATGATAGCTCCTACTAGCTCCTACCAAGAACGCACGCTCGGAGGGGGTCTCGCCCAGGGAGTAATTCAATGTAGAACCGCCACTGAGTACAGTCACTATCAGGAACTACAGTCACTATCACCAATCTGCAGCTTCACCTCGATCTGTGCGCTGCTCAGATGTAAATAGACATGCGTGAGGAACTACTCTGGCCTTTTTGCTTTCAAATTAAATCATCTATCCCCTAGCCCGTGGCGGTTCCGGGTGGTGGTGGATGGCTCTCTGCTCTTGGTGTAGAAGGCTCCTCTGATGGTGTGTCTGTATTCGGCCTCACTTTTTACACTGTGTAGTTATGATAAAAGGAGAAGTCAAAGTCAAAGTTAGCTTTATTGTCAATTCTGCCATATGTGTTCAACATACAGTGAATCGAAATTTCGTTTCTCTCTGGCCAAGTAGTGCAAAAAGACAGTGTACAAAATACAATATGAACAATACAATAAGGTGGGAGTTCGGGTGTGAGTTCAGCCTCCTGACAGCCTGGTGGATGAAGCTGTTTGAAAGCCTGGTGGAGTGGGCCCGGAGACTCCGGTACCTTCTCCCCGATGGCAGGAGGCTGAACAGGCTATGTGCGGGCTGGCTCGGGTCACCGACAATGCTGGACGCTCTGCGGGTGAGCCGGGTATTAAAAATGTCTAGGAGGGAGGGGAGAGAGACACCAGCGATCCTCCCAGCTGCATTCACTATGCGCTGCAGAGCTTTCCTGTTCTGTTCAGTGCAGCTCCCGTACCACACAGTGATGCAGCTGGTCAGGACGCTCTCAATGGTGCCTCGGTAGAAGGTGGTCATAATGGGTGGGGGGGCTCCAGCTCTCCTCAGTTTGCGGAGGAAATAGAGGCGCTTCTGAGCCCTCTTTGCCAGTGATACAGTATTCACTGTCCAGTTCAATTTGTCAACTGGACAAAGTTTGTTTGGTTGAAAACGTTTCGCCGCTCATCCGAGAGGCTTCGTCAGCTCTATTCTCCTTTTATCATGGATTCTACCTGGACGACTGAGGGACTTTTCACGCACTGTGTAGTTATGTATGTATTTTAGCGTGTGTGTGTGTGTGTGTGTGTGTGTTACTGTTTGGGTTGTTTGTTTGGCTGGCTGGCTGGGTGGGTGGGGTGGGTGGAAGGAAATTTGAGTTGTTTTTAATCACTGTAAAGCACTTTGTGTTACCTTTTTTGTATGAAAAGTGCTTTATAAATAAAGTTTGATTGATTGATTGATAGTGCGGCTTTGCAGACAGGATGCCATTATTTGCGTAGGACAATTTCTATGGATGTGGATGAGATGCTGCGCCTTAAAAGTACCCCTTTATGAGAATTGAGTAATGAAGTCTTCTAGTCTTCTCATTATTTTCGCTATTTCCTGAGTTTGTATCTTGTGCCTCTGTGTCCGTCACTCCGTCTGACGCTTTGTTTTATTGGGTGTTGCCGTAGCATTGCTGATGTTTGGTGGATACATCTGACAGAACAGCTCAGAGTCACACTGACACCACACACACACACACACACACACACACACACACACACACACACACACACACACACACACACACACAGGTAATGAGTTTCATAACTGTGAACTTATAGTTCAGTGGGTAAGTGGGTAAGTTATTAGGTTAGCTTGATTAATCAACTAACTATAGTTTCAACAAAACTTGTCTATAACAAAAGCCTGACCTCCACAGACAGTTAATCCGAACCTCAAGTGGGGAACTCTTTCTGCAGTGGGGCTTTGAAAACCAAGGCGCCGCTATAACCCGCTTTTAGGCAGCACCTGAACACACCATACATCTTTCCCTTGAACAACATCAAGGAGGCATATATTACCCGTAGCTTTCATTGCTCCGGGTCTATTTTTAAAGATAAGCGTTGCCATGGTGATGCAATCTTGCATGTGACGCATTGATTGTTGAAAGTGCAGTTGGAAATGAATAAAATAAGAAAAAAGGAACGAAATACAACAACTTTAAATTCAATCTTTTTTTCTTTTTTTTTTCAGCTGTGGCAGTAGCGTCTGAGATGAACATGAAAGACGAATGTTTGAATTGGAGATGTGTAGGAGACAGGTGGTGAGGGGAACAAACTGTTGTGTGATAGATGCAAGCTGAGAATTGGCTGCTTTTTAGAGAAACTCCAAGCTCAATCTCAATCTGTCTATTTACCTTTAGGCTGTGTTTTGGTAGAACCGCAGCCAAGATGTTCATTACAGCTCGCATAACCCCTGTCTCCTAATGTGTAAGGCGTTTTATATTGACTTGGACATGTGGGGAGAGCCACGCCATAGCATTGTGTTGGCAGCAGAATGGAGAAAATAAAGTTCAATCAGCAGAGCGCAGCTTTGCAGAACAGGCTTGCTTCCTCCTCAGCCTTCAGGATGAATGAAATGATGACTCGGCTGTCAGGGAGCATTTTACCAGCTCCAGCGTGACGTCAGGAAATCGGTCAGGAGAAAAGACAACGGCATTGATTTTATTGACTGCCAACAGCAACTATGACAGCATAAAATGAATAGGTTTGGGGGGAAATCTAATGAAATGCCACTTCATGTCGGATCCATCATGGAGATAGCCCCACGAGTATCCGTCAAAATGAGGATGAGAGCGCTTCACAGAGCAGTGGCACCTCAGAGAGAAGCAGACACTTGTGAAGCCTGTTTATAAACTGCATGCATTTCTGTGAGGCACAGGCAAGTATTCCACTTTTGTATTCCAATTTTATTAAAACTTGTTCCACAGAAAAATGTGCATATGTGCATTCCACTTTTGTATTCCAATTTTATTAAAACTTGTTCCACAGAAAAATGTGCATATGTTTAGCTCATATGTCTTTAATCTATAATGCATGTTTAAGTTGGATGGAGGAAACTTGACTATAAAAAGTGTTTATAGTCTTTTATGTTACCCACCTCTACTCAATCAGGAGTTTAAACAAGTCATCAGATTTATTCAAACAAATCAATGAAATAATATACACTGCTCAAAAAAATTAAAGGAACACTCTAAAAACATCAGATCTCAATGTGAAAAAAACTAAACAACAAAAAGATGCCACCTCTTAATAGAAATGAACAACAGGTGCACTAGAGTGGCAACAATGAGACAACAGGACTGGTTTTGCATGTGGAGGTCATTTCACCTTTCACCCCCTCTTTGTCTTTTTTAGCTGGTTTTCCACTGCTGGCTTTGGCTTGAGTGATTATCACTACTGAAGACTGAATAAGCTGAATAAGCTGGTTAAGAGGGCCAGCTCTGTCCTGGGCTGTCCTCTGGACCGTGTAGAGGAGGTGGCTGAGAGGAGGGTACTGGCCAAATGCATGTCCATTAAGGACGACACCTCTCACCCTCTGCACCGGACTGTAGAGGAGCTGAGCAGCTCCTTTAGCAGCCGACTGAGGCACCCCCAGTGCAAGAAGGAGCGCTACTGCAGATCCTTCATCCCCACCGCCATCAGACTGTATAATTCTAACATATAGGCCAGACGTGCAATATCCTCCTTTTCATGTTGATGCTTGTTGTTACTATTATCATTATTACTATTTTCCATTATTATTATTATTACATATTACTATTTGTATTATTTATTACTTACTTTATCCCCTCCCTGCCTGCATGCACTTTTTCCCTCTTGTCCAAATGTCCTGGAGCTACTGTGGCGAGTAAATTTCTCCTGTGTGAGATAAATAAAGGCTTATCTTATCTTATCTTACTGAGGCCATTCCTTAACCTTACACAAGTTGCACAGATTGTCCAGCTTCTCCAGGGTGGCACATCCGGATGTGCTGTTACAAGGAGATTTAATGTGTTTCCCAGCAGTCTCCAGAGCATGGAGGAGATTTCACAAAATAAGCTGTTACTCTAGGAGAGCTGGACAGGGCTGTAGAAGGCCCTCAACCCATCAGCAGGAAACATATCTGTCATTAGGTATCAGGATGAAATCCTTGAACTCTGGTCCATCTACTGGACCAGCATAGACTCTGACAATGAGTTCAAGGATTTCCAGATTCCTCCAAATGTGCGATAATGCCCGGCCTCATGCCGCAAGAGTTTGCAGGCAGTACCTGGAGGATGAAGGGACTGATACAACTGCCTAACAATCACCTGACTTAACCCGATAGAACACCACTGGGATATCATTTTTGGGGCCATCAGATGCCACCAGGTTGCTCCACCACCTGCCGTCTCATTAGGAGCATGCGTTGTCAAACAGCCCCTACATGGATACAAGCATGTAGGTACCATACAAGATATTGAGAAGCATTTTGAGTTGCAGAAGTAAAATTTTGGCAAAACAGACTGGCCTGCCACATCATTATTTCATTTTAATTTTCAGGGTGTCTATAAAATGTAGCCCTCTGTAGGCTGAAAATTGTATTTCCATTAAAAGAGGTGGCCTAAGACATTGCCCTGCCCATATTTGTATAAATATACAGCATATTTTTTCTCACATTGAGATCTTATATATATCTTTATAATATTATAATATATCAAATTTATTTTCTAAGCACGGGGAGTAGATAGGGTATTAAGGGCCAAGGGCCTCCAAGTATACAGTTCATAATGCTAAATTGAACAAGGCTTCCTATTATAGCAGTGACAAAGTGCACAGTAGATAAAAACGTCTGGCTCCAGGACATTGTGGTACCTTCTCCATCATTTCAAAGGTGACTTTTTTCCAGTAGTTCTGACACGTGGTCATTTTTAACAGAACAAGTCAAAACTGTTTCACCAAGGAGGTCTTGGCATTTGCAAAGAATTTCTGTGTCTATTGAAAATTTGTATTAAATATTTTGTTGGACAACAAGCAAATGATGTAATTGCATTGTTTTATTTTCTCCAATTGGATGAAAAGCGATAGCAAAATACTTAGACTTTTGGATAATTTGGACAATTTGACTTGAAGAATGTCATTATTTGGTGTGACATGGTTCATCTGTGAATATAAACATGTCAAATACACAGACTGACTGCAATAGCCATTTATAGATTATCTATTTTCGGTCTGAACAATAAAAGAAAAAGAGGCTTAACCAAGACTAAAACAGGCTAACTTTAAAAAAAACAAAAAAACATTCAGTCAGATATGTAATTACAATATCTATATTTGCTTGCAATATCAATATTTTAACTGTACATAGTACAGCAGAGGTACCCAAACTATGGCCCGGGGTCCAATTGCAAACTTCAGACTAATTTTGATTGGCCTTAAGGCCTTCTGCCGAATTGGCCCAAATGATTATAAGCAGTACTTTTACTGAAAATCTAAGTATTTCTATCACTACAGACTAGGGATGCAAATTATCGATTAATTCATTAATTGATAGTTGATTGACCTTATCGATCGATTAACGATTAACTGATAAGCGGCGTTTTTCACCTGAATTTTAGTGTTTCAATAGGGTCTTTAAGAATATAAGCTATAGTATTGTCGAATGAGCTCAGAAGCAGAGCAACCAAGAAAACGAATTCCTGCAACCAAGAAAACGAAGCCTCACCTGAGGATGAGGCTTCCTTAAGGATCACTAAAATTAACCCCCCTAAAACCCTTCACACTCTCGAGGTTGGTGGTAACCCTCTACTAAGAGTTTAGGCTAGATGAAGTGGAAAAGACTTACCAGGCAGAAGCGACGATCGTTAAAAGATGTCCTCTTGAAATTCAACTTTTTCAAAAAAGTGGGCTCTCAGAAATGTTTGCTTTTATATGCTTTGTACTTTATTCGTAATCAGTCACTGTCTAGGAACTTTTACAATTGATTATCTACGTGTGTCGTACGCTGCTTACAAAAGACCTGTACATATGACACCGAATGACTGGCTAACCATCAACTTTGTATCTAAAAGCTCTATGTCTGCTTGCAGCCACATACATAGAATACGTGCCTAGCAAGGAAAAAGCAGTTGCACATGCCAAGTCCGCTGACAATCTTACGTCTGGGCTACCACCCTTGGTACTACCGTACCTCGGTGAGACTCACAAGCGGTTCATCAGAGCCCCGTTGCCGTAACTCAGTCATTCACTGGATCATATGCCAAGTCACCTACCTTGGTACAGCGGAAAACACACGGATCTACTATGAGTCAGTGTGTGGAGTACAAGCTTCAGCAAAATCTGAGACAAGACCCGAGAAGCGACCAAAAACCACAGCTTATATCTCTTCAGAGGGGGTTTCCAAAGAGACCTCCCCCATTACCTCACTTTAGGCTATCGTGATTGGCCAAGGAACTGCCCACTACCCGTCCTGAAAAAACGGTTTCGGACGGTTCTGGGGACTTTCCAGGCCAGCTACTCTGAACTATCATAATCTTTCTACTGCCTGTACTATGCCCCAAAGTAACCCCGCCAGTCTGCCTCCAGCTGCCTCGGGGTTACTCCCGAGCAAATTCAAGGTTACTACAGGACAGCCTTGGGCATGTTCTAACATGCCCCGACATGTTCTGACTTGCTCAGTTCTACAGGCCTTACTTGAAGCCTGCCCTAGTAGTTTCATGATCCTCATGTCTTGTCTCATAACAATTTCATATTTATACAAACTTAAAAGTGAAACTTAAACACACACACAAAAAAATGAACAAAATGGATACATGCCTTTATGGCCCATGCTCATAACTTCATAGCATAACAAGAACAAATAATGGTCTTACCACATTTTTCATAATCTCATACAATAAAATGAAAACTCTGTCCCTAAATCTGTTATCTTTTCAACACAACCACTGTCCAAGGCTACTTGCTAGCCTGTCTTCCCCTTATCTTCTTTTGGTTAGCACTCCCTTCTACTGCGCCTTATTATAATACACACACTCTCTTCATATGAGTGAAATAAAATCATATTTAGAATACATGAGTAACTTTAATAAAAATTATACATGATATATGATAAGTATGATTAATAAGTTGATAAATGTTAACATGTGAGATGGTAATATGATCACAATGAAATGATAACAAATGATAATAAATGATAACATATTAAAACATCAAATCATAAAGAAAACATTACTCAAAGTCACAAGCTCAAAACATTAAAGGGTGAAACATGTTTTTATACATTTTTATATTTTGTACCCTTATTGAGTATATAAGCACTTTTATGACTTAACATCAGAAAATGTACCTTTATTATACCTTTAATATTTCTAACATATATGTTAAACAATAAGTCCCTCTTGACTGTACCAGTGTGACAGCACGTTTACGCACCCTGTCGCCCTCTGGTGGTAAGGGCTAACTGTAACAGTGTAGAGGCACGTTTACGCACCCTCTCTTGCCCCCTGGTGGTAGGGGCGAGAATCTTCAACAAGTATACATAACACTGAGGTCGTTTTCACACCAGGAAAGTCCGATAGTCCACTTGCTTTGGTCCGGACCAAACATTTTTTTAATTTTTTTATTTTGGTGCGGTTCGCTTTCACACTGCAGTTTTTCCCCAAGCGAACTAAAGTCTATAAACAAAAGCACATGTGCTGAGGTCGCTCAGCCATTGGACAGAATGAGCCCTGTCGGTGTCCAAACGCGGAAGGAGGAGAATAACGGTGTTACGTGCTGTTTTCAATCTAGCCTTAGCGATATGGTTTACTCAGTTTATACAGTTTGCACAAATGTTTGAGCAGCATCGTGAGGTTTACACTATTTTACAATCAATTTACAAATGACGAAGTCACAGGGCAAGACGACTACGGAGGACAGCGCTCGTGCGCGCATCAAGTTCTGACTCTTGCTCTTCACGCAAAACGTAAGTAAGCCTCGTAAGTTTCGTTTTGTTTCGTTTAGTTTCATAAGCCTCAGTTTCCCATAATGCTCGACATACGACGGGAGCTCGTTAAGTACAAAAAGGCAACTTGTGTCAGATCGAGTCCGGTCTGCATTCTCACCTCAAGCGAACTGCACCAGAGTTCGTATGGAACCGGACCGAGACCGACCTTTTTAGGTGGTCTCGGTCCGCTTGTTTGCTCCGGATCGAGACTTTTGGTTTTTATTCACACCAGCCCAAAAGGTCCGAATCAAAGGAGCAAACGAACTCTGGTTCGTTTTAAACGAACCAAACAAGGCAGGTGTGAAAACAACCTGAGTCAAAAATATATCATAGTATTATTATATTGTATATTCCTCAATTCATTATTCCTTAGTAAAAAGCAGACAAATGTATTGATGCTGAATAACAAAATACAGTAATCCCTCGCTTTATCGCGGTTCGCGGATTTTTTTTATTTTTTTTTATAGTGTAACATTTTTTTATAGTGTAACATTGTGTTCTGCGTCCTGATTGGCTAAGAGACTAGACCAGGACTAAACGTGGACTAAACCAGGTCTAGACCAGAACTAAACCAGGTCTAAACCAGGTCTAAACCTGGACTGGGCCTGGACTAAACCAGGACTGGACCAGGTCTAGACCTGGACTAAACCAGGATTAAACCACCACGTGCCGCTGCTGGTTTCGTGCGGCTGGTTTGTGGCTAGGGCCTGTGGCCGGTTGTGAGTCGAGCTTGGCGCAGCGTGGTGTGCGGTTGCCTTGTTTCGTGACCACGCGGGTGCGCGTGTCAGCGATTAGCGATTAATTACAATTAATGCATTTTGTTCAACCAACGTCTTGATCGACAATTAATCGTGAGTCAATTATTAATTATGACAATTACAACAATTATGACAATTAATCGTAAGTCGATTAATTGTTGACATCCCTACTACAGACACAACAAATTACATTGCATTATGAGACAGGTCTAAAATGATTGGTTCAAGGTTTATTAAAGGTGCAATGGCTCTGTCAAAGCTGTGTTCAATTTATCCATCTAAAACACTCCCTGTATTGACACCAGTCTGTGGCCCTGTGTTTTGAATTTGTTTTAAAATGCGGTGAAAAAAGTTTGTGGACCCCTGCAGTATTCTTTTTCACATGCATGTGGTCATTTGTGCATGCCTTCCTGCTTGGATTCCCATTCTATTTTGTGTATAGGCCTATAAACTATCTGTGGAAATTGTAATGCCTATCCAGCGTTATATTTAGTGGAGCAGCATTATGATTCACACACATTGTTTTGCGGTTCCGGGCCTATTGTGGTGTTAATCTGGGCAGCTGCTAAATCTCAGATTGTCCTACAGCCATGAGTCCGTCCGTTCCCAGGTATAGATTTAAATTTGTTTTCATTGCAATCTTATCTTTGCTAGCTTCTCTTTCTTCCCAGGTTTCCTTTTGCTTGTATCCCCACTCTGCCAGTTTCACAAAGGCACGAGTATTAATCAAAAGAACATTGTCTCTCCATTCAGTCCTAATAAGTAGAGAGTGAATGCATGGCTGCCTCCATCACAAATAGCAATGAGACCTCAGACTCCATTACCACGGGTTGGTTAATTCATGAACTGCGAACTGAGCTCCCCCTGAACCCCTCCTCCTCCAACTGTTTAAAGCAGTGCAATGTGGTATTTGAGTGTTACTAAAATTATTTTAACGATTTGTGAGGAGAGGGACAAAGTGGGACAAAATGAAAGATACTATTTTCTTTTTCTGTGAATAAAAACTTTTGTGTTATTAGTCATCAATCAGTAACTAGGGACAAGGGACTAGGGACAATTCGGGACGGGGGGGGGGGGGGGGGTCTACACACTTTATAGAATGCTTTCATTTCATCGCTTAGGGCTTTGGCAATCCATGGGTACTTCCCCACCCACCCCTCCCGGTACTTGCATTGAAGCTTTGGCTTCTTAGCAGTAGGGGCTCTTGCACACCAGCCATGTCGAATGAACGAAAATTAGCTCATAGTCAGTGCAGATTTGAGCCCAATTGTAGAATGTCAAAAAATAAACAAAATAGATAGACTGTAGCCAGGGCTGCTCGCAGCCACTTAGAAGCCGTCAGGGGCTGCGTGCAACCTGTCAGCAGCCATCAGGGCGCATGCAGTCGACTCAACCTCTCTGCGAACAGTTTTTGATGTTTATCAGAAAATAACTTTCAATATTCTGTTTGAGTGTAATTTTCGGGACGTTTAGGGTAGGATTTGGGACAACAGTGTCTGGTCACCCTATCAGTAATCAATATAGGTGAGACTATATTAGACTAAAGACTGCATTAAAAATAAAAAGACAATTTATTATGCAACCAAAAGAAAATTATGTATTTTCAAAGTTCAAAAATATTCAGTTACAATAATTAATTGGCATTCTACTTGTAAACTAAGAACGGGAAAGTGGAGCTACAAAAAAACAACGAATTACTGAGCAGAACAGCAAGTTCAGTATTTCTAACTGATTAAATTGTGATTCAATGATTTCCAATAAACCCTAAAATATTATGTTTATGAGTTTGTATTTGTTATTTTAACATTAGATAACCTTAGATTCTGTTGTGTAGCATCAGATTTTCACCATAGTATTTCCACATGACCATTCAAGAGCCTTTTGGGGGTGCTCCAAGCCCAAACCATGTCCTTATTTATAATTTATTAGTGAACAAGGTACAAGTTATTTCTGGGTATGCGGCAACTCTCGGCTGACACTCGAGAGCTTCTTACCTGCTAATGTTCTCATCCTGATGGAATGAGGATAGACGGAGGATAGAAACTTTTTGTCAAAAATATTCATATTGTGCTTTTTAAAGATTCACTTGCCTGTGGTTTCCTGCTCTCGTCTCACTATAATCAAAATTCCTGAAAGCAAATGCTGGTGTTGCTTTTGCATCATCAATCAATCATCAACAGAAATGTCAAATCCACACTTGCATGTACAAGGAAAGAATGAAATCCTGGACAGGACAGGACAGCCAACACATCTCTGTAAAGCAGATAAGAGGAAAGCCAAATGGGTTCATATCAAGGAAAAAGGAACAAGATTGGAAAAAAAAATACTGACAGCCAGGACTAATAATCTATAATTTATAACCTTTGACAACTTGTGAATTAGTGACTCTACAAAGTTGAGAGTTTACATGATCTTGTTAGATAAGATACCATCATCAATGGTGTTTAAACCATTCAAAAGCATAAAATAAAAAAATAAAAAGTATAAGCATGCTAAATGTTCTCTCACAATTAAGCTAACCAACAATAACTGGGAAAAGGTAAAATGATGATGAACATAGTGAATACAATAATAAAAGTACGAGTAAAAATAATATATCCTCGGCTATAATTATTAATGCTATGTTAACTAAAATATTTTTTGCTATGCCAGTGGTTCACAGAGACTTGTTTCATTTCTCTGAAATAGTTCAAATGCCTCAGCTGTAGCTCTCTGCAGCTACAGCCTGTGGTCATTGTGCCGCAGCTGACATAGATTGAGGGCCCAGCTAATATTTGCAGAGCTCATTTGCACCCTGTGTGGCACATGAAATTGCCATTGACTGCAATCTTGCAAGCTTTCAATGGCCTCACATCGACAGTGCTTGTTAAGGTTGCACCATGAATAAGTCCAGGGATCGGGACATGCGCCTCGGGGGAGTCCAAGATGGCTAACAAGCACATTAGGTATGGCAACTATGTAGTGCATATTGTTTACAGCCCCTGACCCAAGTGCACATGCTCATATACAGGATGCTGGGCACACAAAGCCCAGTACCTCAGGCTGAATTCACACTGGACAGGACTCTGCGAAATTAGCTTATTAAGCAAAAATACTTAACACCAGCTGCAGCCTCTAAGTTAAGGATCAGACGCAGCACAAGTGCCAACAAAAGATCAGGCAGTGAAGATAATGATTGTAAAGTGCTTTTGAGGTAGCAATTAGCTGTCAGCTGCTGCACTGGGGCTTGTTTGTCTTGTGTGATGGCATGTAACAAAAGAAAGCTCCCTTTTACAGCTCCTGTGTGCACTTGTGTAGGATCTGCGCTCCTCCTCTGCATCCTGGTGCAAAGCCAGAAAATCAGATTTCTCACATGGGCAACTTTTCTCCTACCGAGAGATTATTTCAATATAAAGTAAACAGCCTTCCCCCGCAAGGCATGATCACAGGCCAAACGATCCACTCAGAGGAAGTGGCTTTAAAAATGAATAATGCATATGTTCACTCTTAAACTGTGTCAGGTTTTAGAAGAGCACAAGTATCTGCCATGTGCCAATGCACTGATTGTAAAACACCAACAAATTCAATGTTACTGCGGTTTTAATTAAATTCTCACACAATTGTCATTGTATAAATATATTTAAGTTAAGTAACCTCCGCTATGGTACCTATAACTGGATATAATGCATACATTTTTCCACAGATAGAAAGAACAACAGAACAACACAACTCAAAAAAGCAACCTAAAATATGTTGACAACAAAGGAAATAGACAAGTTTGAGTGTTTTGAAAATGAGTTTTGAAAATGTGCATGTTACTATGTTTGAATAAATGTGTACCAAAATATGCACATTATTACAGCAGACAGCTTATACGAGCAAATCAAGCAAAATACTATGAAGAAGAATTTTTCAAGGTGGGTACTTGCCTCCCAGCAAGGAAACTGGGTTCAGTCCTGTGGCCAAGTGAGACTTGGAGGGAGATTTCTCTTGGTGGACTCTGCATGTCCTCCCTGTCCCACTGAGGCTTCTACCTTCACTCTGAAGGTATAAGAAGGTTTGAAAGTTACTGGGACATAGGATTGTCATGATACTAAAATTTCAAACTCAATTTCGATAGTAAGGAACAGACTTGATATTCAATACAGATACCGATACCACAATGATAATAAGAAACACTCTTTATTTATTATATTATTTATTGAAATATATACATTATTTATTATATTATTTATTTATAATGTTTATATATATTAATTTTATAGATTTATTTATTTTTAACATTACATAATTCTATTTTCTTTTATATTACCATGTGGCCTTATATCTGTGCAAGGTTGCATAGTGGGCCATTGAGCAGACCCTCCAGGAATTCGCGATGTTGCGATTTGCAACTTCAACGCAACTTCAGCCAATCCCCGTGAATTCAGGGCGGTGTTGCAATTTTGACCAATCGCCGCAACTTTCCCGCGATTTTTACCAATTTTGACCAATCATCGGCGACGTATTGAACTCGCGTTGACCAACTTCCTTCTGCCTTACTTCCGTGTGACGAAACGAAACTGCGGCCGTGTCCCCAGTTCGGAGCGTGGTTTGAAGGGGGCTCAGACTGCAGTCAAGGCGGTGCACACTTGCTCAGCCCTGAGTGCAGTCCGCGGACCGCATGGCCGTCTGCGAAATGCGACAGGTCTCGCAACTACGGGAAGCAACCGCCGACTCCGGTGCATGCTGCGCGAAGCGTGCTTTTTCACGCGCTTGGTCCACGCCCGATTTCCTTGGAAACGACTGCGGTCTGCGAACGCGTGTTAACTGCGCATGGGACAAAAAAAGAAATGACGCACATGCCCTTCAAACCACACTCCGAACTGTGCACTCTGGGAATTGGGACACGGCTTCTAATGGCAAAGAAACATGTCTGCGGCGCCATTTGCCCACAAAAATAACAGCAAAAGACCGGGCAAAACAGTTCCCCTCCTAGTAGTAATTTATTTTTCGATGTTGGTAAGGTTGTTTTAAGACCATATCTGATCTCTGTGTCCTTGTATTATTCTTTTTTCAGTAATAACTCAGTATTCAAAATATTACTCAATTTTAATTACAAAAAGGGAAAATCACAACTATTTATCGCAACTTTCACTTCCTCCCGCAACAAAATCGCAACAAAAACCTTAAAAGCACCACAACTTTCATCGCAACTTTTTGGAAAAGTTCACGCAAATTCAGGCATTTTAGCCCGCAACAATCACAAAAAATGCCCGCGAAATCCTGGGGGGTCTGATTCAGAGATAGACTGATGGTCGTGAGTATATCACTTTTAAAATTTGTGGTTTCACACAAAACCCATATTGGCCATACTGCAACCCTACTGGAAGATATATCATGGTAATTTTGTAACATTTGCTGCTGAAAATACAATGCCAACACAAATAGCTTTACCTGGAGCCAGATTATTGCTGTGACAATCCCAAAAAGTGAGAATATTAAATAGTTGTTTGATAAATATTATGTGTAACCAACAGAGCAGCAGCCCTGTGTGATAAAACAACATGTTTGCACAGTTATCACTTCTAAACATTATTCAAAGCATTCACTCATGGACACACTTGAGTTACAAAAGCAATATTCATCTGAAGATTGTGCTTTATGCGTGGCTCCTCTTTCCTGATGTTTTTAATTAGTGCCTGGCTCCAAGATATTTCACTTCCGCTGCGAATGCTCTCTGTAGAAATATTATTCATCAACATCTGCCCTGGCTCTGGCATCAATTAAATCAACATAACCTAAATTATCAACAAGCGAAAGCTAGTCTTAGTAGTATCTTTAAACCAAACCCCAAGTGACAGTTAGTGCGTTTGAACTAAAAACACTTTCGTTCATGCATTAAAGGATTTCTGTTTTAAATGCTCCAAAGAGCCTGGGAGAATCAGCAAACGCACAGTTAAAAACCATCCCCCCCTGCAGTTTGTAAAAATATCGCCTGGGGTTATGGAACTTAAACATGTTGGGTAGCGGCCCGGTGACTCTGCTTGGCACGCTGCATTGCTACCATTAATCCCCATTGAATTTGTGGCAGGTGAGGATAATTTGGCACAGTCGCAGTCGTGATGGGAACAAGGAGGAGAAAAGCAGGAGAGGAAAAGATTGTCACAGACCATCACCAGGATTCAAACAGGATCTTAATACTTGACTGACAGATACTCAACAAAAGAGGAGGGAGGAAATCCACCATGAGTCATAAAGGAGTTCTTTCTTCATTTGACATGTCTAATTCAGCTGGAAACATAGAAGAATAAAACTACTTGAAAAACACTATCTCAGTATGGCAAAGAAAGTGCCATGAGTTGGAGTGATAGACTCTTAAAATGTAATGCTCTACTTATGCCTGGTTTATGCTAACTGCAGGTCAGGTAGGCGGGTTACGTGCATATTTGCTTGCGTATTTACACATCTAATGACCTGAAAACCATTCTAGAACAGAATATAGTGTACAGGAAAAAATAGGCTCCTTACAGATTCTCTCTGGGGGTTGAAAAATATAGAGGAATTCTGCAGAATTGGTGACTGGCACTAAACTCTGATAAAATTGTGTCAAATACATTTGATTTTTTTGTAAAGGATATGTGACTGATATCAGGCTCTATAAAAAAATAGAGAGATATCATTCTGTATTTTCCAGGCAAAGGGCATTGTTGAAACTTTTTTTTTTTTAAATCTTCTCCCCCATTGGTCATCCTCTGTCATGCTCAGGGTGAGTGACAAGTGATTTAACCAGGTGAATTGCTCACTCTTAGTTACAGGCAATAATAAAAAATACTAGCGTACATAAAACTTTAAGAAGAAGCAGAGGTAAAGTATAAAGCTACTTAACAAACATGAATCATGATCAAATCTAAATTGTGATCTAGGCTCTAAGAAAAGTGATATAAACTGGACATATAGCCCACCCCTACTGTCTTGCAAAGCTACATTCAAACACGGCTATCAAGTTTTGAAGTTTGGTAGGAGTGAGATTTATATTGGGGGAGCGTGGTGGTGCGTGTGACTGTGTTTTTTCCGAGGAGCGGAAAATTTCTGCGTGAGAAATACCATGTGTGGCGTGTGAGTGTGTGAACACGTTGAATTGCGTGTGTCACACTCTCAAAGCGTGAGACTTGAGAGCGCTGATTCAAACCAACAAAGTCATCATAAGGTTTATTTTCGTTTCCCTTCTTGACTTAATGGCTCAATGATCTCTTGAGGCACTTTGAAATCTTCTCTCCAAGAACAAAGTTTGGACACCCAGCGTTTCATTGTTAATTGGATTAGCAGATGGTTACATAAGATGCTCATAACAGTCACTGGTTACAGTAGCAGACTTGATTCTCTGGTATAAATCTTCACTGTTTTCAACATTTGTAGTATTTTAGGAAAGTAATTATTTATGATTAATAATTTTCAGACAACCGTTTCCGTATGTCTCATTATATTAAGTTCTTAATAATTGCAGCTAGCCAAACACTCTGCCAAAACAGACTATTAGCACATCACACAATGATCAAACCACATTCTTGTTCTCCGCTTCACTTTTCATGTGCCAAGCCTTTTGAAATGACACTCATATCCTTCATTTTCCAGCCTCTCATCTTTATTCAGCCAATCTGATTGCGGTTTGCATTCTCGATTATGGCTACAAACAACAGAGGAGGAGAAAGCAGTGGATGCAGAGCTAATTTTAGTTTCAAATACTGGCTGATTGCAAATGAAACCAGAAAAACACACAAGATGCAGTGGTCTAAGATGCTTAAGGACCACATCTGGCGCCACTCCAAGTGCCCCAGGGTGGTGTTTAGAGGAACTGCGCTCTCAAATAAGCAGCAAAAGTGAACATTCTAGAAAATAACAAGAAAAGGAGAAAGAAACTGGTCTGTTGGGCTCTGCAGCTGCACAGCTTTTATTACAGCATTGAAATAAAGGGCAATGTAGTTGCACTGTAAAGGAAAAACACACAGTATCGATGTTGGGGGATAGAGTAACCCACTGTCTTTGTGCACCTGTACAGGTATATGACACTTTATCAAACAACACCAAAGTATGCCAATCATACAATAACACAATTAATCCATTATTTTAATTATTGCCTGTCAAAACATATTTATTATCATATATTTCATTATATTAGGCTTGCCAAAACATAAACAATTAAAGTGCTATCAATGAAACAAGAAGTCAAACACATTTATCATTTGATCGCATTTGAGAGGTTTCGATGTGTGGAGAAAATAGCACCACATCCTGCTGGGGCAAAGACGTTCTAAGAGGGTGTTTTTGGTGCCTTGTTTGGTGCAGTTAATTAGAAAGGTTGATTGATTTGATGGCAGTGGTGAGGCGGGGACACCAGAGTGCACCAGGCTGTGAAGGAGTCCACGCTCCTAGTCAATATTTACGCCTTATAGGGAGGCCTTGATAACAACATTAAAAGGTTTGCAGAGAAAAGATGTTTCCTTTTGCTCTATACAGAAGGACACTAGCAGAATAAAGCATTCATATGTTTCAATAGACCTCAGATCACAGCATGACCTCTAATATCTAAACTGTACTTTACAGTATCATATAGGCTAATGAAAAGATGTGCTTTTCAGTTTATGATGAAGGGAAATGAAGCACCTCTGTGACAAACTGCGACAGACATCCCAGATGATTCAGATATTGGGCAGGGATTCAAGGAAAAAAGAACTGAACAATTTTACAAGCATTTACTGTTTTTGACAAACACACATGATAAATAAGACCCGGGATGGGATATTCTGATCTCTACAGATTGTATTCTAGAACAATGTATGGATATTTACAAAAAAAAAAAGATTCTTTGCAATGATATCATGCTGGGGGTGTTACACATGTTACACACCTGTTTGATTTTCAACAAGAAGGTGAAAGTAACTAACTAAAAAACCTTTTTATGCTAACTAGCTTGTGACTATAATTTATGTGTGAGAGACATTTTTAAGCACACAAATCATCTTACCTGTTGTAGTTCCAACCAAGTCAGCCCTTTCTGGTCAAACTTCGTGAAAATAAAGCATGGATTAAGTCGAACTTGAGTTACAGAGCGATAACGTGCTTACAGTATTCATCACACCTACAGGAAATGTTGCTGACATCAGCTGCAAAGTCAATTGTTGTTGCTCAAATAAATAAAATTATAAATACATAAACTGTGTTATAAATGTTTTACTTTGTGTGAAAAAGGTGGAGATATTACAAGTCTATACTTCTTTCTGGTCCTTTTCATTCACATTGATGTATGATGTACCTCATTATTTTGTATTCATCTTTCATGAATGAAACAAATAAAAAATGAATGAATGAATGAATGAAATGAAATGAATAAATGACCATTCAAGATATGCCATATGGGGTTTTGGCACATTTTATGAGCAGTTTACTTGTAGACTGCCTATCCAGCCTATCACACCTACTTCATTTTACTGCTCTGTGTATTTGATCAGCACAGCTCAGGTTCACATGGTTCATGCAATAACACAGAAGTGCTTGTCTAATTACCAAACCACTCCAGACCAGGTGAAATTTCAGTAATATCCAGGAGACCAGAAAGAACATGGGTAGTTTGATCCTTAAAAGCAGAAAATACATTTGAACAAATGATCTGTATAATGGAAACAACAGAATCTAAACAGTGAGAAAGTTCCAAAGGTTGAAAATGCTTCAAAAACAGTTAAAGCCATTTAAAGCTTAGTGTATGTCTCCAAGACAAACGACTGACAGTTACAAGGCAAAAGGGGTACCAGAATAAATTACAGGTGGGGAAGATTAAAAAGAGGATCAAACAGCAGCAAAAACACAAACCAAGGAATACAAAATGAATAATGCACTAGCCAATCTATAAGAAAAAAAACCCTTCTCATTAAGGTTGAATGATTGGGGGAAAAATATCTACTTGTAATTTTTCTGACGTTCATTGCGATTCACATTTTAAAAGCATCTTGGAGGACAGATAAAAAGACAGAAATAGGCCTGTGAACTGCAAATCAGATCTATTTAAGAACATGTACATATATTAATTACATTAAGTACATTATATTAAAAACACATTTTTATGCAAAAAAAAAAAGACTGGAGGAAATCATGATATGGTAAAAAATTGCAGAATTTGCTATTTCAAATTGCAATTCCAATTAGACTGCAATTAATCTTCCAGTCCTACTTTTCATTTTAAGCATAAAGGGAGTGTGACATCACCAACAGCGTTCAGCGGTAGGCACGGTAGCAGAGTGGTTAGCGCTCTTGCTTCACAGCAAGAAGGTTCCGGGTTCGATCCCCGGGTCGCCCAGACCTTTCCGTGTGTGTTCTGTGTGGTGTTTGCATGCATGGTCTGGGTTCGATCCCCGGGTCGCCCGAGCCTTTCTGTGTGGAGTTTGCATGTTCTCCCCGTGTCTGGGTGGGTTTCCTCCGGGCACTCCGGTTTCCCCCACCAACCCAAAACATGCACCATAGGTACTCCAGCTTAGGTCCTGACCAAGCCGAAGCAAGAAGATCATGGAGATGGTCCCCGGGCGCCCTAATGTGTGTGCTGCCCACTGCTCCTAATATATGTATATATATATATTAGGGGTGTAAAGATTAACCGATTTGGATCGGTTATCGGTCTGTGACCTCTGCGATCTGAGTGTACCGATCAGCGGAGCCCGGATCGGTCCAAATTCACTACGAAAGGTCCGATGCACCGGATTTACGGCCAAGAATCGGTTCTCGGCTCCTGAGTGGTCTCTCTCATGGCGCAGAAGCCGCGCTGTGTGTGTCTGCGTTCTTTCGCGAACGGTGGGTGGTTCTCTTACCTGGGGTTGAAGCTTATTGGCTGGTTAACTGCCAATCATGCGAGCGGCGCGGGCTGTATGCGGAAGCGAGCACAAAATGTTTGCGCTGTATAGCCGTGTCCCAATCCGCATTGTGCGGAGGGCGGGTTTCCCGCCGCCTCGTCTCGTCAGGAGATCTACTCTATGGGTAAGCTAAGCTAAGTTTCCTTTTATTGAGCTGTGGTTAAATTAATATTTGGTGCGCTACCGCTATTTATGGACATGGTTCATATGCGTGGTTAACTTTTGTGCCAGTGTTGTGTCGCGTTGATAAAACTTTCACTGTCGGTCTGATGTTTCACTGTAGTCTGCATGGCAGCTATAGACCATAACAATTGTATGATACTAGCGTTTTTATTGTCACGGTTAGTGGATTGGGTGATTTATATAGACAACATTCATGTATTGGCAATGTATATTTGATTTGGGCTAAAATTGACTTGGCTAATTTACTTTTGTGTGGAAAATACAATGTATAATCAGAATTGGTGCATTTCTGTATTAAATACTTATGATTTGTGTGTATAGAAATGTACTTCACACACACACAGATGATTTTTGTCTCAAAGGAGACTGAGGTAATGTTATGAGATGGAGAAGTATTATTCAGTGTTAAGAGCTCTCTCTGATTTTCTTTTTTTTGTTAAGAAAAGTTAATTACAGGCATAAAAAGACATGTTGGATTTAACATGCTAGTGTTTTCTATAACTGCCTAGTAATATCTATCTTCTTGTCAGTGAAATGTTACACTTTTACAGTTACTGAAACTGTGACTGAAGCACTAATTCTGATTCATTCAGATTTTTGCCTTTAATAGGCAACTTGCTTGTTTTATAACTACTTTTTTTATTTTTGATATCTACCTTATCTACCTTTGTACTGAATCGAAATTAACCGAACCGGATCGTATCGAATCGTATCGAATCGAATCGTACCGGATCGTTTACTAATTTTATGAATCGTCCCTGAATCGAATCGTAGCCTGTGAATCGAGATTCGAATCGAACCGTTTTGTGAGTGAAAGATTCACACCCCTAATATATATATATATAGGATGGGTTAAAATGCAGAGAAGAATTTCTCCAGTGTGAGATCAATAAAGTTCACTTCTTCTTCTTCTTCTTCTCCAGGCAAATGAAGCTCATGATGCTTGGAGTTATAGAAGTGAATTTGGAGCCAGGTCCATATTAGGAATAGAATTTATTTATGTACAAAATAGCTAAATACAAACACCAGGATTGCCTAGAGTGGGTTAATACAAACATTAAGATCAAAATCACAAGGCTCACTGCTGTTAAAAAGAGAGAAGTCACAATTTTCCAATGTAACATTAACTGAAAAGTTCATGGAGCTGGAAAAAAAAAACCTTGCTCACTTCCTATTTGGAACGCGGCAGCTAGCGAGTTAGCTATGTCCATTTCAATATGCAGTCCATGATTTTAAGTTTAGATATTCAACCATTCCTGTCTAAAACTGGAGAAATAGTGGCACCTGCAAAAGCACACACAAACCCACTCACACAAACAAGGGAAGTCAATCATTCTACAGTGACACCTAAATTAAAACTAAGCATTCTCCCAGGGATGATATTACCAGAGAGCCTATGACAGCTTCATCACACAGCAATGAAATGCAGAGTCGGCTATAGGGACACTCTTGTTTACCCCATGCCATTAAGAAGCGCTCGGTCTTATAAATCATAGTCTGAATTTGCTTGTGTCTTGCTCTGCTTTGTTTAGATATTTGTATTTATTTATTTATTTGTACTCCTGTGTCTGGAGGTTTATTAATACTTGCACCCTTCAAGCTCGGTTGGACAAATCTCAGACTCCCGCCATTATCCATGCAGTGTGTCATGTGAAATTGATTCTCCACTTCTTTTTGCTTTTGGGTTTCTTCCTGATTGACAATATCCAAAATTGCCCCAAGACACATTTTATGTTTGTACAGTATATCAAAAGATCAAAGATCAAAGATCAAAGTCAGCTTTATTGTCAATTCTGCCATATGTGTTCAACATACAGTGAATCAAAATTTCGTTTCTCTCTGGCCAAGTAGTGCAAAAAGACAGTGTACAAAATACAATATAATACAATATAAAGACAAAACACAACAAAAACTATCTAAGACAGAGATCTAAAGTTAAACTAAAGTCTAAGATCTAAAATCTTAAAGCAGTGCAACATAATAAATAAATACCTATATACAGATGTCCAAAAGTGTGCAGTGTGCATCAAAATGTGCAATGTGCAGTGAAATGGTAATGTGCAATGGAATGTGCATTGAAGTTAAGATACAATAAATGTGCAACAGTAGTAATTGTAGTGCAATAACAGGAGTAAACAGCAGTAGTAAAAAAAAATCCAGTAGTAATGTGCAATAACAGGAGTAAATAACAGTACAACAGTAGTAAAATTCCAGTAGTAAATGTAAATGTGCAACAGTAGTCCTTAGCAGCAGTTTTTTTAAAGTGTCTAGAGTGATATGTCTTTTTATGGAATACAGTTTATGCCAATATGGGGGGTGGGAGACGGGTAAGGTGAGAGTTCAGGTGAGAGTTCAGCCTCCTGACAGCCTGGTGGATGAAGCTGCTTGACAGTCTGGTGGAGTGGGCCCGGAGACTCCGGTACCTTCTCCCCGAGGGCAGGAGGCTGAAGAGGCTATGTGAGGGGTGGCTCGGGTCACCCGCAATGCTGGACGCTCTGCGGGTGAGCCGGGTGTTAAAAATGTCCAGGAGGGAGGGGAGAGAGACACCAGCGATCCTCCCAGCTGCATTCACTATGCGCTGCAGGGCTTTCCTGTTCTGTTCAGTGCAGCTCCCGTACCACACAGTGATGCAGCTGGTCAGGACGCTCTCAATGGTGCCTCGGTAGAAGGTGGTCATAATGGGTGGGGGGGCTCCAGCTCTCCTCAGTTTGTGGAGGAAATAGAGGCGCTTCTGAGCCCTCTTTGCCAGTGATGTAGTATTCACTGTCCAGGAGAGGTCCTCACTGATGTGCACCCCCAGGAATTTGGTGCTGCTCACCCTCTCTACAGCAGCACCATTGATGGACAGTGGGGGGTGCTGGGTGGGGCCTCTCCGGAAGTCAATAACAATCTCCTTGGTCTTTTCAACATTAAGAAGGAGATTGTTATTGCTGCACCACTGGGTCAGAAGGCTCACCTCACTCCTGTAGTTTGTCTCATCGTTATTAGAGATGAGACCCACCACAGTCGTATCGTCCGCAAACTTCACAATGTGATTGGTGCTGAACGCTGGTGAGCAGTCGTGGGTCAGCAGAGTGAAGAGCATCGGACTGAGCACACAGCCCTGGGGGGCTCCTGTGCTCAGTCTAATGCAGCTCGAGGTGTTTCTGCCGACCCGCACTGCCTGTGGCCTCTCACTGAGGACATTGTTTGTATATTGTTTTGCTTTTAAACATGAGCATGTATTCTTATCTTGATCTAAAAATCAATTTTTTTTCATCATTATTGTATAGTGATGGTTGCCAATGAGCTATTCTGGGTATATGCAATTTTAAAGATCCCATGACATGGTACTTCTTGATGCTTTTATATGGTGCCTTAATGGTTCCCTAATACTGTAAATGAATCCTGCTCCAAAATCAAGACTCAGTGCATGAGAAAGACACATGTACACAGTCAGAGTCAGAAAATCTCTCTCTGAACAACTCATTCTGGGCCTTGTTGCTTGAATGCAAATGAGAAGGACAGAGATAGGTTAGAGGAGCGGGTGGGGGGGGGCCAAATGCGCCGCTGGCTCCTTGTTTTAGCGGTGCACTGTGCGCTGTCTCCCACTTCTGCGTTTTAAGCGCGGAGGAAGAAGAAATTTTTCAATGAAAAAAACACATTTTCACAGAAAATAAAATTAAACCACTGCTGTTTCAGATGTCCACAGGCTCAGATAAAGGACTTCCGAGCCTAGAAACACTCGCACGTGCCTCCAGACAAATAAAAAAACGCATTTCGCATTGCGTAGCTCATTCACGGTCCAAACTCTCTGGGCGTGATTTACAGAGACGGTGGGTAGACATCCAGACGGGGGTGGAGCTGCATTTTTTGATGTGATGTCACATAGTTGCCTTGTTCAGAATCGCTCGTTTGAGCTGTGTTTTTTTCAAACGCAGAAAAGGACCGCAAATGCTCAGTTTAGACATTTCGCAACTTATAGCCATGGGGGGAGGTAGCTCACATTAACGTTCAAAAACCTCAGAAAGTGAAAATTTCATGCCATGGGAGCTTTAAGTATAATATATTTTGTCACTTCTTGCAATTCTTTCATTAAAGCTTCATACTTGGCCACTTGACGACGGTCGCATTTTCAATGCACTTTAATAAGCATCATTCTGTGAATTAATTCGCATTATTTTTAAATATTTTATATACAAACAAGATATTTGATGCTTGCATGAGTGTACAAAATCCTTCCTTTGATCAGCCCGACTTCCCTGTCCCAGACTTATTTTAAAAGGCCGTTTTATTTTTTATAGTTGTATTTTAATGACAGCTCTGTGGGAAAGACCCGGTCTATTCATTGAAGGTCTTATAAACTGCATTTCCCACTACACGTGGGCTGGATAGATTACTAATTATAATAATTCTGGCATTTGTCAATGCTAAAGAATTCAGTAGAAATCGAAGTATCTTTCACACATAAAAATGAGGTAATTCGGTGCAGATATAGTGAAGAGCAACCTATGGGAGTTTGTTGGTGTGCGGTCAGTGCTGCAGCATATCTCATAGCTTCATCATTTATTAATGTCTCTATTATGTACCAAAACAGTTTAGAAACTCAGTTTTGACTTCTGTCTTCACCGTGCTGCTCCACAGGCTTCTCAGGACTGAACATGTGGTGACTATGAGACCTGCAGTGTGCAGACACATAGTATACATTTATTACATTAGGAGGAGATTCATGACTTCTTATGTTTCCACTTGGATCATTGTTGAAATGTATTTTGTTAAATAGAGGGACATTACAGCATAGACATTTTTGTAAGATAAGATAAGATAAGATAAGATAAGCCTTTATTGATCTCACACAGGAGAAATTTACTCGCCACAGTAGCTCCAGGACAATTGGACAAGAGGGAAAAAGTGCATGCAGGCAGGGAGGGGATAAAGTAAGTAATAAATAGTGCAAATAGTAATACGTAATAAAAATAATAATGGAAAATAGTAATAATGATAATAGTAACAACAAGCATCAACATGAAAAGGAGGATATTGCACGTCTGGCCTATATGTTAGAATTATACAGTCTGATGGCGGTGGGGATGAAGGATCTGCGGTAGCGCTCCTTCTTGCACTGGGGGTGCCTCAGTCGGCTGCTAAAGGAGCTGCTCAGCTCCTCTACAGTCCGGTGCAGAGGGTGAGAGGTGTCGTCCTTAATGGACATGAATTTGGCCAGTACCCTCCTCTCAGCCACCTCCTCTACACGGTCCAGAGGACAGCCCAGGACAGAGCTGGCCCTCTTAACCAGCTTATTCAGTCTTTTTCTGTCCCGTTCTGTGCTGCTCGGGGCCCAGCAGACGACAGCGTAGAGGAGAGCAGAGGCCACCACAGAGTCATAAAAAGTCTTGAGCAGAGGCCTGCACACTCCAAAGGACCTCAGTCTCCTCAGGAGGTGGAGGCGACTTTGGCCCTTCTTGTACAGGGCGTCAGTGTTGTGGGACCAGTCCAGTTTATTGTTGAGGTGAACACCCAGGTACTTGAAACTGTCCACAGTCTCTATGTCCTGCCCCTGGATGTTCACCGGTGAGTGAGGTAGTGGTCTCCTCCTGAAGTCGATCACCAGCTCCTTTGTCTTACTGGTGTTAAGGCTCAGGTGGTTGCGCCCACACCAGTCCACAAAGTCACTGATGACCGAGCGGTACTCCAGCTCGTTCCCCTCAGACACACAGCCCACAATGGCCGAGTCGTCGGAGAACTTCTGGAGATGGCAGCTGTCCGTGTTGTATGTGAAGTCCGAGGTGTATATGGTGAAGAGGAACGGTGAGAGGACAGTACCCTGGGGGGCCCCCGTGCTGCAGACTACCACCTCTGACTCACAGCCGCGCAGCCGCACGTACTGTGGATGGTCAGTGAGGTAGTCGATGGTCCAGGCAGCAAGATGTCCATCCACTCCCGCGTCCTCCAGCTTCCCCTGCAGCAGCGCCAGCCTGATGGTGTTGAAGGCGCTGGAGAAGTCAAAGAACATGGCTCTCACAGCACTCCCGTACTATAAATATATATACTCTATAAACTATAGATATACTTATTGTCCATAGTAGATGATGTTCAGCAGAGCTCAGGTCGTGCTGTTGCACTGGAGAATGTGTCATCTTAGGCAGGTCACAGGTTATACGTGAACTTTTGGATGGTACCATAGACCAGTGTTTTCCAACCAGGGGTACAAGTACCCCTAGGGGTACGCAAGCACATTGCAGGGGGTACTTGGCAGTGTGGCTGCCAGGCACAGGGGGAGATTTTGGGGATTTTTTTATTCTAATTTGAGTAAATTTAAGTTAAAGAAAATAGAGAAAATGCCTGAGAATTAAATTTTCAAATTAAGGAGATGAAATAAAATGATTTTCATTTAATAATCTGTTGTGTTCCGTTCTACTTTTGGAGAATTATCATCACGTATGAGTGAGGGGGTACTCCAGGTATGACAAAAAGGCTCAGGGGGTACACAAGACAAAAAAGGTTGGGAAGCATTGCCATAGACCATCCACACACTCAGGTCAACATGTTTGTAATGTGATACTGATTCCAAGTGCAGACTCTTATGCCAAATGTATAATGAGAGGGACCCCAGACCTGTAACTTGGCCTGGTAGCATCACTGGTTTCTTTAGTGATATATAGTCATTTTTATGGCATTTTAAGCAAAGTCATGTCCATGGAGACAAGCAAGCAACATATGTTTAAGATTTTTTTTGTTTGTTTTTTTTCACACAAGTGAAAACTGCCATGTATACTCCTGCGTTCAGCCTTCGGCCTGATGAATAGTACTGTATATCAACTTTTTGTATATCAATTTTTTTTTTTTTTTCGTGCAAGCCAAAGAAGGCTGAATTAATAATTTCTATGACTCATTATAGACAAACTAATTACTTATTAAGTGTGTCATTCTGCCATTTATTTTTTGCAGCTCATGTTTTTAACAATATTGTACAATTAGAACATTTTTTTTTATATAATTATGGTTTGGTTTCAATATGAATCAGCTATTGGCTAGTTATTTCAGCCACAACATTTGATAACAAATATATAATTTGGTATATTTGTTTTGATGGCAAAATCAAAATACTACTAGAAAAGGAATTGCTTGTTTATTCTATATATTTTCAATATTATCAGTCTGCCTCAGTAAATATTGGGTCCATTATTGGTTAAGGCTCCATCTTCTACTATATTCCTCAACTCCAACAAAGATGAGTTTGTATTTGTAGATTTATCAGACAACTGCACAGTTAGAAATTCACAGCAGGATTTGTGTTTTGTATTTCAAACAAAAGTTTCTGATTCGCTCTTTCTTTTTTTTTTACACAAGTGAAAACTGCCATGTATACTTCTGCGTTCAGCCTTAGCCCACAGCCACTAGGTTTTGTTCTCATCCTTAACCTTTTGTTTTACCAGGTTACTCAAGCAGATAGAGCCCATAATGTCAGCGTGATGCCCATCTAACTGCGCTGATGAGATATCGGCATTCGGCAGAGGCATGCATGTTGATTGGCTGCTTATTTCTGATGCCGCCTGTGACCTTTGGAGTCAATCGAGGAGAATACAGGGAGACCCAACATGATGCTTTGGGAAGTATTGACTGTTTTCTGCAGATGGTAAGAGCCCTTTCCAATCCCGGAGGAGGCACAGAGGCTGTACACTTTCCACTTTTGTTTTCCAGCCACTCACACACACACACACACACACACTATAGGCCTGAAGAGATAAAATCAATCATGGTGTGACAGAGTTTCCCCCCGTGCAGCAGCCAGAGGGGGCTAAATTTATAGCACTAAATTAGGAGCTGACCCAACACCTTTCCTCAGAGGAGACAGGAAGTGGTGCAATTTAGAAGGCAAACATTGGACACTAATGTCTGCAAATGAAAGCTCCCCATGGGACCATATACTACCAATTGCACTGTCCAGTAAATTCTCAAAAACACTTAAGCAGTAATTTGAACTTCACATTATAGACAAGCTGTTGAGTTCAGACAGATGCTCTGACACAGTTTGGGATGTTGGATATTGAAGGGATGTGCAATACTGAGGCAACCGTGTTGACCATTCTCTAAATAAAAATGAAAAAAAAAAACTGAAAAGTTCTGAAGCTTAGCGGGATACAGTCTGGCAGTCTCTAAAAACCTACTATTTGTTTACTGTTATCAATATGCCTAATGAGGTGGAAAATAACCTGGATTCACATGGAAGCAGTTGGGGTCCAGATTATCCACAGCACTTCACACAATTTAAAACTGAAGTCTATTTTACGAATGCAGGCTGTCAAACCAAACAACCTTCAACAGAACATGTTCAAAACCTTTTAATTTACACAGAAAGTACGGCTTCCTATAGGGTTCCTTTGTAATGGCTCCTCTTGAAACTGCTGTTACATGGCTTTAAAATTCCTGTATATAGGTGGTACACTGAGGATAGACCCATTAAAATGCTATCTCATCAGAATGTTCAAAATTCACGACAACTGTGGCAAAATAAAATTACAGAAGCTTTTTTTATCATTTACACCTTAAACGGCATCTGGGCCTGATGAATAAGTATATCAACTTTCATTACATGACGTTGTTTTTTTTTTTTTGGTGCAAGCCAAAGAAGGCTGAATTAATAATTTCTATGACTCATTATAGACAAACTAATTACTTATTAAGTGTGTCATTCTGCCATTTATTTTTTTGCAGCTCATGTTTTTTAACAATATTGTACAATTTGAATATTTTTTGATAATTATGGTTTGGTTTAAATATGAATCAGCTATTGGCTAGTTATTTCAGCCACAAAATTTGATAACAAATATATAATTTGATATATTTGCTTTGATGGTAAAATCAAAATACTACTAGAAAAGGAATTGATGAATTGATTGTTTATACTATATATTTTAAATATTATCAGTCTGCCTCAGTTAATATTTGGTCCATTATTGGTTAAGGCTCCATCTTCTATATTCCTCAACTCCAACAAAGATGAGTTTGTATTTGTAGATTTATTAGACTGCACAGTTAGAAATTCACAGCAGGATTTGTGTTTTGTATTTCAAACAAAAGTTTCTGATTCGCTCTTTGGCACAGACTTAAGCAATCCTTATTTGTGTACAGTTTGGATTTTTCCTCTAAGATGAAACGTCTTGTCTGTTCCAGGCTCAGGTCCAATACGGGTCAGCATTCAAATGGTCCATTTACTTTTCCCATTAGGAAACAGATGCCCCATTAACTGAACAAAACAATAACAATATAAGAGCATGTTCTGCTGGCAGGTCAAACATCCTGTGAACCTTATGATCTGACAGCGTACTGTACAAATTGAAGTGACCTCTCCACACCTGTGTATAGGCCTGTTAATATCAACATGTCTCAAGGCTCTAATAGAAACTGGTCACTTTCAAATTCCTGTACAATATATAGGTGGTATGCTGAGGACCTTAATATATTTTGTTTGCAAAATAAAGTAATACAAACCTTTAAAAAATTTAATTCAAAGTGTCAGTTTACCTCTTTATTACAGATGATTGAATAATAGTATTTTGTCAGCCTCAAATGTGTATATTTGATTTTCACAAAAAGAAGCCTATAATTTGTGAGAATTGCACTGTCATGTGCCAACAATCTTAATGTTTTGGGAATATTTTGGGACTAGGACTGGGACTGGGACTCAATTTCTCCATTGAAAGCACATTATGCCCCACTTAACTTTTGCCTCCATTCTGTAATTTACAATTTATTTCTTTATAAGGGTCTATAATTTTGTGAGTAAATGACAAAGTATTTCTAGTATTAATCTTGTTTTCCCATGGTCTGCAGTTTCTGAGTTTTCCAACTTTTCAGCTCCTTTGCTTTATGAAGTGGAGTCAAGAGCAGAGAGGGAAGAGGTGCGAAACCCCCAAAGGGCTGGGTAATAGAAGGTTTCACACTCTTGTTATGATACACGTCAGTGGTGCAAAGGAGGAGTAGTTGAGGCGGGCACAAGGCGGGCATAGGGTGGGCACCTGCTCTCTGATCCATGTCGGACCAAGGCACTGAAGGAGAAACAGCTACAGGAGCAGAGAAGCTAAAGCAGGGCTGATCATTGAGTGACTGTTACATGCTGTTGTGAATATGTGTGGAAAACGAAAAGTTGTTCTCAAACCACAAGTCAGTGCTTTTTTTCCTCAGAAGCAAGCTAGTTTAAGTCTGCAAGTTGGCCTGTCATGTTAATCTCAATCAACTTATCATTCAGTAAACTATAGCTGGAGCAATATACAGCTCTGGAAAAAAATAAGAGACCACTGCATTTTTTTTTTTAAATCAGCATCTCATGTGTACCTGTATTACAGCCATTCCTTTCCAGCGTCTGTTGAATTCCAACACAAACACAAAGCTGAGCTCCTTCAGTTCTTGCAGCAGGAGTGGAATAAAGTCTCCCAAGAACAATGTGAAAGACTTGTGGAGAGCATGAAAGCTGTGATTAAAATTAAAGGTTATTGCACCAAATATTGATTTCTGAACTCTTCTTAACTGTAAACATTAGTATTATGTTATTTTAAAATTAATTTGATCTTGTTTCTTTGCATTGTTTGAGGTCTGAAAACATGTATCTTTTTTGTTATTTTGACCATTTGTCATTTTCTGCAAATAAAGGCTCTAAACGATAATATTTTATTTGTAATTTGGGGGAAATGTTGTCAGTAGTTTATAAACAAAAATGTTCCTTTTACCCAAACACATACCTCTAAGTAGTAAAATCAGAAAAACTGATCATTTTGCAGTGGAGCTGTACATTTTATTTTCATTGGTGTAAATAAGTAAGTAAACTTTATTTATCCAGTTCTTTTCACAGACATATAGTCACAAAGTGCTTCACAGTAAAAAGTAATCAAAAATGTGCAGCAAAAATGTGGTGAAAGGTGGGTGATTTTTAATGTAGTATGTAAAAAAGATGATCCTTCTTTGTTGTTAATGTGTCAGTGGCATAAAGCAGTTTCAGTATTATTATTTTTCTGTAGCAATAAATCAAGCTTCAAAATTGTTTATCATGACGGGCCTACAAGTTATCAAGAGCTTGTTACTAACAGTATAAGGATATGCATAATGGTAGTATTTAGCATTCCACTCAGCCAAAAAATTATTAGCAGGCTGTCAACAATTACTCAGTCTGGAGTAAAGTCATGAAGTAAGAAAAGCCGCAACCAATTTAATCAGTGTGGGACTGGTTTATAGAGTCATGAAAAATATTGTCATCAAGATAATGTTTAACACATTAATTAATCTACACTGTGTGAAATGTTATTACTTTGTTAATTAGGACATTTTAAGCAAGTACTTAACATGTTTTAGTCATTTACAAGCACCAACTTTTCAAATGGCATGCACTCTTTAACTCAAGTACTTCTTTCTTTTAAATAGGGAAACATAATTTGGGCGCTGCTATGGAGACAGAGGACAGAATTGCAGTTTCAACTGTCTCACCTTAAATGGCTATACGGTAAAAATAAAGAGTGTTGTCAAAATAAAAGTTAAAAGGAAAAAACAAAAAGATCAACTCCAAATACAAAAATGTCAAAGTCAAACAAAAACATTAGAACAAAAAGTCAAAGAGTGACGCAGTCAAGTCAACCCTATGTACACAAAAACTGCACAATACAAGGACACGCAGCAGCAGTGAGAAAAGAATGAAAGGTACAGCAACAATGCACTGCAAATACAATGGAGTATAAAGGTACATTGGGTGATTTAGGAGTGGATGGCTTTTGAGAGTTTAGAAGATCATTTTTTTCCAAATGGCCAAATGAACAGCTTTTTCATACGTGGAAGTGAAACTGGGGTGGACCATTAAAAACCAGTCAATCTTCTACTTCTGGCTTTTATGTCCAGTTTTATGACATAGAAAGTAGGGATGCAACGAGCCAGCTTTTTCAGTTCCAATACCGATTTTGATAATGACTGTAGCTCTAAGTATCTGTCAATAAGTGATATCAACCAATAGGCCTACCAGTATAGCAACTAAAAAATAATATACACATAAACACATATAAACACACATATAAACATAATATGACAAAACTGAACCAAATGTGTTATGTAGCTGTTTTTAATCCTTCAAGTAATTGTGTGAAAAAAGTTCAAACATTACGGGACTTCTGGGCCAACTATAACCAGTAAATAGTCTTATTACATCAGTTTATATGTCCAAATAGGATATCAGCTGGACCGATATTTGGAAGCCGATATCCAATTCAGCAAATTTTGGAGGATCATTGTTGATACCTGATGCCATTATCGGATCGGTGCATGTCTAAAAGAAAGTCATTTATAATTAGATGCAAACAGTGCTTATGGGGAAAGACAACATTTACTAATTTGCTGCTTTATTATACTATTGAGAGAATCTCTCATTGAAGCACTGGTTATTTAAAAAGATGGACCAGAAGAAATCTCAGCATGCATCTGTCCTTACAGACCTCCTTAGCACTGGGACTGCCCTTGATAGCTGAAAACATTAGGTCAAAATATGTATCAGCACTTATTGGTAAGACAATCAGTCTGCCTCTCCCTGTTTCGATTTCTCCCTTTTCAGGATACATCAACGAAATCCCAGATCGCTTCTCATTGACGTTTCAAGGAGAGCAGAAGTCTGTGGTGAACAGACTTATACTGGGGAGAGTAAAGCTAGTATCCACTGCCAACAGCCTCTGTCAGAGCATCAGACCATGAAATATTTAGAGCAAATTCCAAAAACATCTGTCATGAATACTGGAAAACATGGCCCCCTCTTAAAGAAGCAACACAATGTCTCAAGATAGAAAAGTGTTTAAAGAGAATAATAACTACTGACTTTTCTCAAACTGCATGGGACATTATGTTAAGTGGAAATGGGATGGGTGATCAGTAAGAATACAGCAAAAAAATATTATTAATTCTGTGGCATACTGATATAGATGGCTTTCTAAATGACAGTGAGAGTGCAGTAATATGGTGGAAATAAGTGTAATTATGTGCAAATAAGTGCAATTACATATTAACCATAGAAACAAGGCACATCTGTGATTCTACTATTTCATGGCTGTATAATTAAAGGGATATGTCACCCCCAGGTCAAATTTGGGCATCTCCCCACAGTCCAGAGACTAAAACAAGTGATGAAAAGCGTTTTCCTGGTCACCCAGCCATTGTCCGAGTCTGTTAAGATAAGATAAGATAAGATAAGATATGCCTTTATTAGTCCCACAGTGGGGAAATTCCAGTGTTGCAACGCACAGATCAAGAACAGCACGAAAAAGTAACATGCAACAGAATATAATAAATAAATAAATAATGGCCTAGGATAATTTAAAACTAGACCTAAAAATAGACTCTGGATTATAGTTGAATATTTGTAAGTGCAGATAAGTTGAATGACATGTTAACAGTGTTCGTTGTACAGTCTGACAGCAGCAGGAAGGAAAGACCTGCGAAACCTCTCCCTCACACAGCGAGGGTGAATCAGTCTGTCACTGATGCTGCTCTCCAGAGCAGACAGAGCGTCCTGCAGGGGGTGAGACTCATGGTCCAGCATAGAGGTGACCTTAGCCAGGACCCTCTTGTCCCCCACCTTCTGCACTGAGTCCAGAGGACAGCCCAGGACAGAGCTGGACTTCTTGATGACCTTGTCCAGCCTCTTCTTCTCCCTCTCTGTGATACTGCTGCTCCAGCAGACCACACTGTACAGGATGGCTGATGCCACCACAGAGTCATAGAAGGTCTTCAGGAGTGGCCCTCTCACTCCAAAAGACCTGAGTCTCCTCAGGAGATAGAGCCGACTCTGTCCCTTCCTGTACAGTGCGTCTGTGTTATGAGTCCAGTCCAGCTTATTGTTCAGATGAACACCCAGGTACTTGTAAGAGTCCACTCTCTCAATGTCCCTTCCCTGGATGTTCACTGAGGGGGCAGTAGAGTGGCGTCTGCGGAAGTCCACCACCATCTCCTTGGTCTTCCCTGCATTGATGATGAGGTGGTTCCGCTGACTCCAGTCCACAAAGTCCTGTATTAGTCCTCTGTACTCCCCATCATCGTCATCCTTGATGAGACCAATGATGGCAGAGTCATCAGAGAACTTCTGCAGGACACAGCTGTCCGTGTTGTGTCTGAAGTCTGCAGTGTTAGCACTGACCGCCGCATGCAGCTGCTGCTCCTCCGCGTTAGACTGGAGTCAATGGCGCCAGAGAAAGATTTCGGCCAAAAGGAATTAATTTGCTCGATGCTTTTCCCAATTACTTTCTGTGTAGTGCGCATTCATATCGAGTGCAAATAAACGTGCAAATCAACACGGAGAACTTGCCTTGGTCATTTTGGGTGGGAACTATTTTTCAGTGCGGAAAAAGAAAGCCGAAGCACACACCACGCTGCGTAACGGGGGAACTCCCTTCCTGGTGCGTAAACGGGGATTCCCCTGTCCGTGTGGTGCGTGCTTCGTCTGTCTTCGTCTGGTCTTCCCAAAAACAGTATTTCAGGTTTGCAATTATTACAAAATTCAGCAGCACGTGTCCTGACTAGGACCAGAGGGCGGGACCACATTACACCGGTCTTAAAATCTCTGCATTGGCTCCCTGTGAGTTTCAGGATAGATTTTAAAGTTCTTTTACTGGTTTTTAAATGTCTTAATGGTCTTGGGCCTTCTTATCTTTCAGAACTGCTTTCCCCTTACGAACCTTCACGGGCCCTGCGCTCCTCCGGCAGCAGGCTCCTGGTCATTCCCAAAGTCAGGACACACACTCACGGAGAGGCGTCTTTTCAGTACTACGGCCCTCGTCTATGGGAGTGCCTGCCGGAGGACCTCAGAGCTGCAGAGAACGTTCATGTTTTTAAGAGTGGGCTCAAGACTCACCTGTTTAGCTTGGCCTTTGATTGACTTCTGTCGTCTGTTTGCTTGTCTTTTGTTTGTTCTTTTGTTTGTTTGCTTGTATATCTGTTTGTTGTTTGTTCGTCTGCTTGTTTGTCTGTTTTGTTTTGTTTTTTCCTGGCAGCACGGTGGCTGAGTGGCAAGCACTCATGCTTCACAGCAAGAAGGTTCCGGTTGCCTGGGCCTTTCTGTGTGGAGACTGCATGTTCTCCCTGTGTCTGGGTGGGTTTCCTCCGGGCACTCCGGTTTCCCCCACCAACCCAAACATGCTCCATAGGTAAAATCCTCCAGCTTAGGGCCTGACCAAGCCTAAATAACAAAACAAAATTATGGGGATGGTCCCCGGGTCAAATATAGAAACAACTTCTCCTGTGCGAGATCAATAAAGGTCAATCTTCTAATCCTTGACCACTGTAAGGCGCTTTGTGTTACAATTTTGTATGAAAACCACCTTATAAATATTGTTTGTTTGTGTTTGTTTGTTAGAGATTGACAAATACAGGGCTGAAATCATTCAAGATTCAAGAGATTCAAGATTCAAGATTGTTTAATTGTCATATGCAGGATCAACACAAGGTCAACAATGCAATGAAATGCTTAGGATAGAACCGATGACTTGCTAAGATAGTGAGAAGTACTAATAGCATGCAATAATAGTACATGGTAAAAAGGTGTTGCAAAAAGTGCAGGGGAAAAGGTAAACAATATGCATCACGAAAAGTAGTTTAGTGCAATATTATTGAGAGTTCAGTATTATTTAGAGTATTATCCAGAGTTCAGTTTGCCTGGAAGAATCCATGACTCATCGCTGTACCAGCGAGTGAGTCTGGTAACGTTTGATCCACAGAATGCGCTGCGGTTGCGCGTAGACAGACAGCTAAGTGAACCAATCAGAGATTGCGCCATCTTGATTCAAAACTGAGGCGGAACTTCCGCTGCCTAAGAGTGACTTTGCGGGCAAAGGCGGGTGCACTGACGTCACCATCTTTGAACGAATCAGAATCGCGGAGTCGGTTTGGAACCGGAGGAGCGAGAGTGGATGGAGAGTGTCCAAATGGTATCGCGGTGTATAGGAAATACAGAGAGATATCATTTGGCTGGCCAGGTAAGAGTTCAGTAGTCTGACAGCTTGGGGGTAATAGCTGTTTTTGAGTCTTTTTGTGCGTGCTGACAGGCACCTGTACCGTCTACCAGAGGGTAAAAACACAATGAAGCACTAACTGTATTACCACACAACATCATAAGGTGGAGTGTTTTCAATTTGAGCCTAAAATTGGTTAGCAGGGTTTGTGTGTTAAACATGTATGAATGAAACAAAACACAGCATATGATTTTGATGGGAAAATATAGGCACTGTGTGAAGTGTGAAGAACATAAATTTATGGAAACATGGTATTTTCTTATATTAATTCACAAATGTCTACTATGGGAGTAAAGATATTCTCTAAAATTGTATGTTTGGTAAAATGCAAGCCCAGGTGTGGAATCTCAATTGAAAAAAATATATTATTATTATTATTATTTAGGGCTGCAATTAACGATTATTTTAGTAGTCGATTAATCTATAGATCCAGTGACGATTAGTCACGATTAGTCACGAAAAAAAATATTACTAGGATAATGGACACGACACTAACGTTGGTATTTAGTGAGCGCAGTTACGCGTGCGTGCTTTAAGCATTCCGTTTCAAAGAGGAATATTGTCAGTATCCAGTTTTTAAAAAGTTGAAGTATTCTGTGAAACAGCGTTCTGTTAAGGGAATACTGCCAAAACACGACTAGACTACATTGGGAATGAAAAAGATTGTCCATGACTCGTGAGCAAATTGCGTATGGCCACCATTCCGTTTAGCACTAGTGCTAATATTGGAATATTCCTCACATGCAGATACAGTGACTGGCGCGAGCTAGCTGCTCGTCACAACACTCCCTAACTTTTCCGTAACTTTCCTAACTTTTTGCCTTTAAACCGCCCCACTTTTGCAAATATTTTTGTCAACACTGTTCGTTAAGCTTTGGCTGCACTCGACGCTGCATTTTTTCCGCACTTTTGGTGGATTATTTACCTGTCTCGGCTTAAGATGTGTAAGGGACCCCGTCCTCCGCTCGTCTACATAAAGGATCAGCTGATGGCACTGCGCAGCGCTGTTGTGTTCCCCCGAGACAGGCATGTTATCCCTGACGAGATCCTGCGGACGACACGCCGTGGACGCCGCGCGGGACGTTAACTCTGGGAAAAGAAGAGACGCTGCAGGCCGGTCCTCCCCTCCATCGTCACGGGGAATGTGCGCTCCCTCGCCAACAAGACGGACGAGCTCGCGGCGCTCGATAGATTTCAGCGGGAGTACAGGGACGCTAGCATCATTGTTTTTACGGAGACATGGCTAACACCGCAAATCACAGAAAGTGGGAAGAAGGGAGGAGGACTAGCGCTGTTTCTGAACGAGAAATGGTGTAAACCTGGACACTGTACAGTGAAGGAGCAGATGTGTAACAAAGACATTGAACTGTTCGCTGTCGGCCCTGCGGATTCTTGACACAGACGAGTATTAAGTTCCAAATTAAAATGATACTTAAATAATACGACTAGTCGACAATGAAATTTCATGTCGACAAAATTTTATTGTCGACGTCTTTGACGTTGTCGACTAATCGTTGCAGCCCTATTATTATTATCAATCAATATGTGTTCATGATAAACACATTGGTTCAATATAAAACTTTGTGACAATAAGGCAAGGCTCTCAAATACTTGCACATCAGACATGGTACAGTTACGATGAGCTGCCCATAACCTCTTCCTTAGCGGCCATTAGTGAGAATCAGAGGATTTATCAGTAATGTCAGAGCCACACATAATGAAAATTGGTCTTCAAGCAATATCATCCGCGTGACCCCACTCCTTCTAATACAGCTATGTTTAACAGCTGAAGGTCAAACACCTGGCTACGCCTACGGCATCAAGCTTAGTTAGGTTTTTTATCTGCGTTCATTTGGATTTGTGTTTTTTCTCACAATAATAGAAAATAATGACAGCCCTCCAGCTCCGTAAACTCTGAGGTGGGCTGGGAGTTAATGACATTGTGCCCTGTTGCGGTTGGCTGCATCCTTGCACATAATTATGGCCTGATTGTCACAAAAATCACCAGTATAGCTGCTGTGAGTTATCTTTAGTGCAACAGGGCTCAAACCATAACTGCCCTGAAATGAGTAATTAAAATGTAGCATCATATCGATAGGCACAGGCTGGGAATTAATTGCTATGGCTAAAATGAGGAGGTTTCCAAAGCGTGAAGGGCCACCTCTGGAGTCCAAATGTACAGTAGTTACATTATGTTACATTATTTTATAATATGTAGCTAATAAAGATTAAATGTGATTCTCTCACAAGAATACATCACAATAATGGAATAACTAGGAAATTTCACCAAAAACACTACTAAATAATTAATGAATTCATTACTAATAATAATTACTCTTTCTTAGATAACAGTGCTCTAATAAATTAATATTTCAGTATGATCAGTTGTATTGGACAAAACACAATAATCAATAAATACATCTGTACCAAAGCAATGGGTCTTGCTTGCAACTCTTTTACAGATTTTACAGATAAAAACATTTGATCTGTTTGAGGCAAAATCCTCACTCTTTGAAAATATGCAAGTTTTTGGAATGTTCCCCAGTATGCCATTCGCAACAAGGCCAAGTTACAAGGAATATCTGTGGAGAGGTGACCCAGCTCATAGAAAGAGTCAATACTTTTCCAGGTATTTTTTTTTTTAGCAATACAAAATACCAGAGAAATGTAGTATATGAAGAAATGTAGTGTTTTGCCATGCTGTAGAACATTCCAGGCAAAGTAATAAATACCTATCTTCCTGCCCTTTAAATAAAAAAACGTATCTTAAAAACAGCCACAAAATCAAATGTAAAATTAAACTGACTATTGGTCCTTTCCAGTTGCTACCTCGTGACTAGAGTATACTTGGTTATCATTCAGACCCAAACCAACACCAGCATAAACAGCGTCTTGGACAATTAAAGCAGGGTTCCGATAGATAAAGTGATTTTAATATTCAGATCCTTTCCTAGTACCCTGTAGGAGCCCATGATTTTTTAAATCTCAGACATGAATATCTAATGCACTTATCTTGCTAATTCCCTCTGTCTGCTCTGTCCAGGATCATCATTTTGGACACAGACAGTGCTCTCCTTCCAAGTCCCAGCCTCAGTCCAACATGAGGAGACGTGAGGCATGCCAGCAGGACTCACTTGTCAATCATTCCCAGGAACAGTCTGTCTCTGGGAGCAGATATGAGGGAAGCTTTTTTAAAAGTTCCATCAAAACCACAACTTAAGTAAGTATGAGGGATGTGCTCCTTTTGGCACTACCAAAAGCCCACTCACTGTAACTGCTCTGTTGAAGGGATAGTGCGTTTTTTTTAAAATGTTAATCTGTTTGGGTTTCCTTCTAAAAGTTACGTGTGTTGACACCGGCTTACCTCTGACAGTCTCCGCTCAGCCCGGTTCGGCTCGCGTTCTGGAGCCCACGTAAGTAGGTTCGGTAAGTTCCCCGGAACATGAAATAAAGCTTGTTTTTCTTCTCAAAACAAAACATTTGTCTGAAAGGTGATATATTTGCGTCCCAAACAGTTGTCAACGAAACATCCAGCAGCGTAGTAAGCATTCGTATATTGTCTCTCTTGATTCGTATCACTGCGCCCACGTTAACTCTATCAGCCTGTTCACTTGTAAACTTCGGCTTGCGGCGGATTGCATCCGCCGTACACATCCGCTAAAGGTGGATGAGATAACGTGATAACGTGGGCGCAGTGATACGAATAGAGATAACGTGGGCGCAGTGATACAAATCGAGAGAGACAATGTGCGAATGCTAACTACGCTGCTGGATGTTTCGTTGACAACTGTTTGGGAAGCAAATATATCACCTTTCGGACAAATGTTTTGTTTTGAGAAGAAAAACAAGCTTTATTTCATGTTCCGGGGAACTTACTGGACCTACTTACGTGGGCTCCAGAACACGAGCCGCACCGGGCTGAGCGGAGACTGTCAGAGGTAAGCTGGTGTCAACACACGTAACTTTTAGAAGGAAACCCATACAGATTAACATAAAAAACAGCACTATCCCTTTAAGTATTTTAATGAAGAGGATAACAATAAAAACAGCATGATATGCTTCTATAGATTCCGATGTAGATCCCAAAGGGTTTTTTAAGAGATTCTGTACATTTTGAGTAACAAGCCAGGATTCTAATTTCACTATCTGATTTGAAGTGATTTCCATTGTGAGACAATAGTTAAAACAGAAATACAAATACCATGTTGTCACAGATTTACCTTTGCCTTTACGAGAAAGGCCTCAAGTGGAGGAGTTCAAGTATCTCAAGTATCAAGTGAGGGGAGGATGGAGCGTGAGATTGACAGGTGGATCGGTGCAGCGTCAGCAGTGATGTGGTCACTGTACCAGACCGTTGTGGTGAAGAGGGAGCTGAGCCAAAAGGCAAAGCTCTCGATTTACCGGTCAATCTACGTTCCTACCCTCACCAATGGTCATGAGCTCTGGGTAATGACCAAAAAGACAAGATCGCAGATACAAGCAGCCAAAATGAGTTTCCTCCATAGAGTGGCTGGGCGCACCCTTAGAGATAGGGTGAGGAGCTCAGTCACACAGGAGGAGCTTGGAGTAGAGCCGCTGCTCCTCCACATCGAGAGGAGCCATCTGAGGTGGCTCGGGCTTCTGTTCCAGATGCCTCCTGGATGCCTCCCTCGGGAGGTGTTCCGGGCATGTCCCACTGGGAGGAGGCCCTGGGGAAGACCCAGGACACGCTGGAGGGACTATCTCTCTCGGCTGGCCTGGGAACACCTTGGGATCCCCCCGAGGAGCTAGAGGAAGTGTCTGAGGTGAAAGAAGTCTGGGAGTCCCTGCTTAGACTGTTGACCCTACCACACGGACCCGGATAAGCGGAAGAAAATGGATGGATGGATTACAAGAATGGACCAGTCCTGAACTGATAAATTATGTTTATTATGATTGTTAGAGCACATTTTGCATACAGAGTACCATGAATAAGAATTACACTGCTATTGGTTTGATGTGAATTTGGATTTTGAAAGGATTGTAAAGTCACCATCTGCTGTCATAGACAATGTCTACAAAAATTTTAGTAGCACAAATCTTTAGTTAAAAACATAATGGCAATACTTTATACTACTTACTTAAATGCTACATTTCCCATGGCTCACAGGGCTGGCTCCTCTGTCTCTGCTGTGTGCACTGAGGTTTGCGTTTTCACTCCAACAAAAAAAATATATTTTGAGAATAGGCTTCCTTTGTGGCCATCGGCACTAGCAAACAAATCCAAATGAAAAAACCTTTTCTGGTGAGGGCTTTTTCAGACCGTTTCCTGCGACTCAAACATGACTTTATGAGTTTCTGTTTTAATTCAACTGAAAATTTCCCCGCAAGTAAGTAAGAAATTCAATGACATTTTTGCCTCATACATTTTGCACAGCGCACACTAGCACATTAAGTGAATACATGTCCACATGGGCTGGGGCAAGTTGAATTTAACCATATCAAAGAGAATACATATGAGGAGGGGCATCTAGGAGACATCCCAATAGACAACAAGCACCACAGGTTCTTAATAAATAAACATTGCCCCAATTACAATTCCTAGCAGGTAGATATATTGAATTTTTCATTTAATGGTTTCCAGCTAAAACTGGCATCCCGGCCAGACTGAACCATGCGTGGCTCTACATTGGATGACTTGAGGAGCCGTGCACACACGGAGCAGTTTGGACTGAGCGCTCTGTAAAATCAGGACAGTGCCGTGTGTTGTCCCGCCTCCCGCTGACCCCTCCTGGGACTTACCTCCAATTTCAGGTGGAGCGATGGTCGTCATGGCAACGGGAGGAGAGAAAAGTCTAGGGCTACTTTGCATTGTTTCTGCTTTCATCTCTGGAATAAAAAAAAATAAAAACACTGGCATTATGCATTATATGGCATACAGAGTAGTACTTTATTTGTTTGCAGTTTGTGGCTTTCCTCTTGCTGTTCAGTCTCTATCCGTACAGTTGATAGGTTTAAGATGACACACAAGGTGAAATTGCTTTTGTTAACATAGTAACATAAGTAGTCAAGTCATTAAAACAAATGAGTGAATTAAACTTAATTTTAGTATTATTTAAAATTAAAATGCAATGTAAATTAATTAATAGGGAAAACTCTCTCTTGACACTCATTTAGGAGTATGACATCATCACATTCTAGCCTGCAGTATTTAAAATATGTTGCAGTTGTGGGCTGTACCTCCCCCATAACCTATTAATCATTATAATGCAACCCACACAAAATAGACCCCCATACACCTGATAAGATTCACTAAAATTGCCTGCAGTGTATCATGTGACCAAACATTAATATTGCATGTAAAATGAACCCAGAAAACTGCTTGATTACAATGATGTGATGTTCTTGTACTGAGGAACACCCACATTTTGAGGACCACTACTGTCATCTACTGGTCAGGATGGGAAAAACAGAGTTAGAGGACAACCACTCACAGAAATTAGGGGAAAAAATTAGATACTGAATATAGAAGATATGCCTGGCTTAACTCCTAATTAATGCACTTTGAGAAAAACTTGCCATTTATCTTCATTATAACTGAAAAAGGCAAAGCATATTTATCTACAAACAATAGTAGACTGGAAATAACTAAACTAACACAAACTATCCCTAGCAGCAATAAAAGGAATATATAATGACATTTTTCTTCATTAGTTGCAAAAGAAAAAGCAAAATTATACAATATAAAGTTCTGCATTTGTCAGGTTCAACACCAAAATATCTAGATGCAAAAAACATCATGCATTAGCTTTGGAATGCAATAGGCTACTTTTCTGTTGGTTTGCCAAGTTACAGGTCAGATCTGCAGAGAGGCAACCCCACTCAGGGCAAGAACCCATGTTTTTTAAGGTATTTTGAAAATGTATAAATGCAAGATAGACCAAATCAAAAGTATTTTGTATTTGGTAGGGAAGTATTTCAGGCAAAAGCGATAATATCTCCTTGTAAAAAAATCTACATTGTCCACCTCATAACACCCATTGACCCTAATAAGAGATAAAGTGAAAGAGGTTAAGCCGGAGGTAGTTTGTTTGTTGATCTGTCTATACACATAATATCTTTGAATGAGAGGAAAGTAACTATGCACGAAGGGGTTGCTAAAATGCCCGCTTGGTCTCCTGTGTCTTATGACGTATCTGGATATTTGCCAGCATTTCATGGTCGGCACAGCATCTGCTTTCATAACCAACTGTGTTTTGCCTACATCAATCCCCACCTCTCAACATAACAGTGTGCTTCATTTAAGATGGTTCTATACCTGCCATTGATCATGCAAAAGCAATGCCTATATGTGCTACCGTAAACAGGATGAATATTTGATGGCAGACAGCACAAGCAAGGCAAAGTAAGTGCAGTGTGCCAGTCTATAAACAGACAAAGCTATTTAAGGCTTTATAATATATGATTTATACCATACTCTACCATTACTCACATAGGCCCACAGGATGAGTTAAAAGGAGAACACCTTTTAGCACTTTTAAAAGAGATGTTGCTATAATGTGGTGCTATAATGGGGGAGCTGTGATGTAATTAATGTGTCAAAAGCCCATTGAAAAGTACGTCTGGCTTTTAAAGGCTGCTCACCACTATAAGAGATAGAGGTGGGCATCTTCACACTTATAGGTCAATGCACAAGTCTAAGTAGAAATAAAAGTTGAAAAAAGAAGTCCACATTTTTGTTAATATTTGATAGTTTTATTGTTCATTAGTTGTGTTGCTTATTAAGAGTATGAGAATCCAGTGATGGGAAGAATACTTTGAAAATGTATTCCATTCATCCATCCATTTTCTTCCGCTTATCCAACAGTCTGAGGCCCTGTCTACACGGCAACGTTGTGGAGGGAATCCAATAAAGTTTTTTATCGTTTCGGTCTCGTGTCCACATGGCACCAACGTTCTGGGTACCCCAAAATGATATTTTTTTGGAACAGGTTCCAGAGTGGAAAACTGGCAACGTTACCATTGCAGAGTCGTCTGGACGAGTAGAACGGATTTGTTTACACCTATGTCACAACCACATGGCCAGTACGTCACAACCACATGGCCAGAACAAATAGCAGCCTCGCACGCAACATTCATTCGTAACAAGACAGCGACTACAGCAGACACCAGAGTAGCAATAGTAACAGTGCTGCAGTCACTGCTAAGGCCCTGTCTGCACGACAATGTTCCTGTTTTTTTTTTATGCGGGGTGGAAAAAAGTCGCGTCCACACACGTGTTGGATCAGTAAATATTCGCGTCAAGATGAGCACGGAGCGCTGAGTGAAAATGATGTAGTACATATGTCACACCGATAAGTGGCGCTGTAAACAGGAGCCCCCAGACACGCAAGACTACAAAGAGCACTTCCGCATATAGTCCTTTCTCTTTCGTAAACAAGCAAACGCGTGTGTGTTAGGCAGGGCTCTCAAGTCTCACACATTGAGAGTGTGACACACGCAATTCGACGTATTCACACGCGCACACGCCACACATGGCATTTCTCACGCTGATTAGGGGTTTGTTTTTTTTTGTTGTGCCCAGAAAATCGGTCTGTGTGGCTTAGTTTATGCAGGCTCCGCGCGTTTTCAGTAGGCGGCGCGTCTGCTCGCCGTCCCCCGGGCACGTCCTGAGCCTCAGTCCCGGTGCCACGTCTCCACTGAGACGCACCGACTCCGGTCCCGGTGTCTCCGTCTGTGCGTAACGTGTCCCCCCCAACGGCTTACGCGCGGAATACGCGCGGCCCAGAGCCGAACTGCCCGTGGTGAGACGCGATGAGACGCGGTGAGACGCGGGCCCGGTGCATTGACCAGACTCTTACATGAATCCGTTAAAAATGTCCCGCTCCCTCCTCCCCGCCCCTCTCAGCGCGCACTGACAAAGTGCGGTGATGATAAAACAAACTGAGAACCATCAGGTAATAACTTCATTTCTATAACTCTCATTAGTTGCTTTGTAGTTTAAGTTTGCTCTTTAGACAAACAGGGCTCTCAACACGCAATTCGACGTGTTCACACGCTCACACGCCATTTCTCGCGCAATTCAAGCGCCAAAAATTGTTCACTCGCACCCCCCCCGGTCCTCGGAAATTACAGTCACACGCACGACCTCGCTCAAAACTTGAGAGCCCTGGTGTTAGGGACTGTCAACCAATGCGAAATTATTTTGTCCCCCTCCTCCACCAATGTAGCAGGGACTCACGCCGTTAATGTGAAAATGTTGACGGTCCTTAACATAGACAGACGCCACAGAACGAAGGTTTGAGCTGAGCAGAGTTTTTGCCTATAAATCGATAGTTTGTATTACTTGCTATTGTTTTATTCGATAGACATTAACAAGTAGAACTCTCGTTAACCTTGCTCGTGTTATTTAGGCAAAATGCTTGTTTGGATCTCACTACGGGAATGTTAAACATACTCGGACATTATGTTGGCTTTCCTGCGAGAATATACAACTGGGGACCATCACCAACGGGCAGCTATATAGTTGTGTGAATTTGTGTAAAGAAAACAGAAATGCTTCTATATATTTTTTTGTGTGATACTGCATGTGCCTGTTTGTAAAAGGTAAATTTTCCTTCAATAAAAAAGACAAGAAATGGTTGCTCTCTTTCTTTATTTACAGCACACAACACACTCAAATTGGTATGGGCACCTCATTGTCCACTATCTGCCTTTTCAGCGATGGGATCTTTCCAGTTTTAAAATACGTGTTTAGCTTTGAATTGGCGAACACTCGTGTGTCGTGTGTACTGCCAGGCCACGACGTGTGTAATTGTGCATGCGTCTCCGCTGGAGTTGCACTGCATAGTATAAATAAACTTAGAAATGTCCGCATAACAAACTCAACTCCATTGTCCGCCATGGTTGTTGTTATCCAGGGCTCTCAAGTCTCACGCTTTGATAGTGTGACACACGCAATTCGACGTGTTCACACGCTCACACGCCACACATGGTATTTCTCACGCTGAATTTTTTTAAAGCAATTCAAAACTGTAGCCACTGTTCACAGCGCTTCTGTGCCCAGAAAATCGGTAAGTTAATGCAGGCACCGCGCGTTTTCAGCGAAAAAAAGTCACTCGCACACCAGTACTCGAGTTGAGTGATCAGCTGATCGGCCTGTTCGCCGATCAGCTGTGCGCGATCCGTGTGAATGTTTACGCGGCATTTCCAAGAGAAGAAGAATCCTTAACTTGCTACGTTAATGCTACGTAAGAAGGAACTCTCGTCTCGGGACACGGGATAAGTTCGGGGTATGTCCTTTTCTCCGGAGCTCCGGATTATTAAAGACCATGACACGCGTTCTTATGGGTGATATGGGTGAGTCATATCAGATTATTTCTGCATCTATTTCGGCACTAAAACAGGACTAAACCAGAACTAAACCAGGACTAAACCAGAACTAAACCAGGACTAAACCAGAACTAAACCAGGACTAAACCAGGACTAAACCAGAACTAAACCAGAACTAAACCAGGACTAGACCAGGACTAAACCAGGACCTAGCCAGGACTAAACCAGGACTAAACCAGAACTAAACCAGGACTAAACCAAGACTAAACCAGGTCTAAACCAGGATTCAACTGGGACTAAACCAGGACTAAACCAGAACTAAACCAGGACTAAACCAAGACTAAACCAGGTCTAAACCGGGTCTAAACCAGGATTCAACTGGGACTAAACCAGGATTAAACCAAGACTAAACCAGGTCTAAACCAGGACTAAACCGGAACTAACCCGGCACTAAACCAGGACTAAACCAGGTCTAAACCAGGACTAAACCAGGACTAAGCCAAGACTAAACCAGATCTAAACCGGGTCTAAACCAGGACTAAACCGGGACTAAACCAGGACTAAACCAGGACTTAACCAAAACTAAACCAGGTCTAAACCAAGACTAAGCCAGGACTAAACCAGGTCTAAACCAGGACTAAGCCAAGACTAAACCAGATCTAAACCGGGTCTAAACCAGGACTAAACCAGGACTAAACCAGGACTTAACCAAAACTAAACCAGGTCTAAACCAAGACTAAGCCAGGACTAAACCAGGTCTAAACCAGGACTAAGCCAAGACTAAACCAGATCTAAACCAGCACTAAACCAGGACTAAACCAGGTCTAAACTAAGACTAAACCAGGTCTAAACCAGGACTAAGCCAAGACTAAACCAGATCTAAACCGGGTCTAAACCAGGACTAAACCGGGACTAAACCAAAACTAAACCAGGTCTAAACCAAGACTAAGCCAGGACTAAAACAGTTCTAAAACAGGTCTAAACCAGGACTAAACCAAGACTAAACCAAGACTGTGTGTGATAACATATTATCCTGTGCATTATTGAATGATAATATGGACTTTTAGTTGTAAAAGCATTTCCATATTAACAAAGTACCTTCTAATTCTGCCCTGCCCTTCCACCCCCCGCGTGGACAACAGGCCCAAACGAAGACAAACTTCCCCGTTTTCCACCAAAAAACGTTGTCGTGGGGACAGGGCCTAAGTTTACTTGTGTTATTGAAAGAAAATGTACTGCAGTTATACGAACTAGGCGAGCAGCAGAGACACTTACAGCACACCATGCACCAGATTCTTTTAAACCCGCCACGGCGTGTTACTAGACGTGCCAAAAGAAGGAGATTTTGGGTGAGACCTGGAAGAATAAGTAGCTGGTGGGACAACTCTGTGAATGGCGTTGTCGTATGCGTATGTTGCATGCGCATGCGCCTTACTTCTTCTATTGTTCTGGAGTATCCGGTGGGACGGGCTTACAGCGCACATAGAGGTGTGGCATGTGTATTGCGTCGTTTTCAGCAAGCGTTCCATTGCCATGTGTATGTGATATTTTACTGATCTGTTCCCAGTGTGGACGTGATTTTTTTTACCCGGTACGAAAAAATCCTGCGTTGTGTTGCCGTGTGGATGTAGCCTAAGCAGGGACTCCCACACTTCCTTCACCCCGGACACTTCCTCCAGCTCTTCCAGGAGGACCCCAAGGTGTTCCCAGGCCAGCCGGAAGATATAGTCCCTCGAGCATGCCCTGGGTCTTCCCTGGGGCCTCCGCCCGGTGGGACATACCCGGAACACCTCCCAAGGGAGGCGTCCAGGAGGCATCCAGAACAGATGCCCGAGCCACCTCAGCTGGCTCCTCTCAACGTTGAGGAGCAGCAGCTCTACTCCGAGCCCCTCTCGTGTGATTGAGCTCCTCACCCTGTCTCTAAGGGAGCGCCCAACCACTCTGCGGAGGAAACTCCTTCCGGCCACTTGTATCCACGATCTTGTCCTTTCGGTCATTACCCAGAGCTCATGACCATAGGTGAGGGTAGGAACATAGATTGACCAGTAAATTGAGAGCTTTGCCTTTTGGCTCAGCTCCCTCTTCACCACAACGGTCCCGTAGAGTGACGGCATCACTGCCGATGCTGCACCAATCCGCCTGTCAATCTCACGCTCCATCCTCCCCTCACTCATGAACGAGACCCTGAGATACTTGAACTCCTCCACTTGAGGCAAGGAGGAGTTCAAGTATCTCAGGGTCTGAAAATGTATTTAGTTACAGAATACAGAAAAACCTACATTAAATGTATTTTGTAATGTATTCCGATACATGGTCCAATCAGAGTACTGTATTCTGAATACCTTCAACACTTTTAAGCAGGATTGAATATAAATTACAAGATTAACATTATTGATCTCACACAGGAGAAATTGTCCTCTGCATTTGACCCATCCTGTTATTAGGAGAAATTAGGAGCCATCCTGTTATTGGCGGCTCGGTGGCTGAGTGGCTAGCACTCACGCTTCACAGCAAGGTCCTGACCAAGCCTAGCAATAAGATCATGGAGATGGGTCCCCGGGTGCCTGAAAGATGAGCTGCCCACTGCTCCTGAAGGATGGGTCAAATGCAGAGAAATAATTTCCCTACGGGGATCAATAAAGGATGTCTTCTTCTTCTTCAGTGGGCAGCACATTACTGCACCATCTCCATGATCTTATTGCTTAGGCTTGGTCAGGACCTAAGCTGGAGGATCTTACCTGCATGTGCATGGTTTGGGTTGATGGGAGAAACCGGAGTGCCTGGAGGAAACCCACCCAGACACGGAGAGAACATGCAAACTCCACACAGAAAGGCCCAGGCAACCCGAATCTTACGGCCATACCAACGTGCCACACGGGGAACCTTCTTGCTGTGAAGCCGTGCCGCCAATTACAGTGTAAAGACATAACATAGAATTAGAAACAGCTTTACATTTATTTCACCATTTGTTGTATTCAATTACTTTCCAATGCTGGTCATCTCATGCCAGTTATCTGCCTAGTATGTCTATTGATATATACATTTGCAAAAGGTTATCTGACAGAAAACAGAAAACTATTGGGACCATGCTAGAAAGAGTACAATATCAAGTCAGGATTAAACTTATATAAGTTAAAAACTGGGACACTGAGTGTTATGAGATGCTCTAGGTCTCTGCTGTGGTTGGACTGGTGGGTGGCAAGTGGCATATCGTATCTTAAGTGTTTTTTTAAGTGTTTTTATTTATATTTATTTATCCTCTGATCTGGCATATGTTTCCTTAAGGCGAATGCTGTGCTGTGTCATTGGAGCAGAGATCCTGCAAAAGCTGCTCTTGGGACATGAGTCAGAGGAGAGGCTGCAGACGAGATGCACTGATATGATGTACAGAGATATGTGCTGGCTGCAGGGGCTCGGTCTGTCTTATTCATCGACCCGGACGGAGACAGGATCGATAGCTTTGGATCTAAAATATCTGGAGGAGCTTCTCATCTCCACCTCATAGACAATCATTTCAATGACCTTTCTAATGCTGTTATAATACTAAAATTTGAAACTTGATACTCTATACTGACTTCAATACCACATTTATATTAAAGAACACATATTGTGCTTGAACCTGCTATATAGATATAATATAGTTATAGTTGTAATATGGTATATTGAAAATGAATCATTAAAGATTGCTAAACATGCAGAAAGAAAGAAGAACAACATGTGCAGAAAGCCCTCTCTGTTTGTGCGTATCCTAAATGGGCTTTCAATAAAACTAAGAGAGACAAGGACAAGAAACAAGACAACAGAGAATCGGAACCCAGGAGGAAGGGTGTAACCATTTTTTACCTGGCCGGTGTTTCTGAAAAACTACAGAGGATTTTCAGACAACATGAAATCCCAGTCTATTTCAAACCCACAAACACTTTAAGACAGAAACTGGTCAACCCAAAGGACAAAACTCCGAGCCACAAACAAAGCAATGTGGTCTACTCCATTCAGCGTAGTGAAGACTGCAGTAAGCGCTCCATTGGAGAAACAAAACAGCCACTTCACAAGAGGATGTACCAACATCGACGGGTGTGGCAGTGTGGACTTTTATCTGCCGTACATCTCCACCTAGAAGCCACGGGCAACTCCTTTGAGGACAGTGAGGTACAGATCTTAGTCAGAAAAAATAACTGGTTTGAGAGGGGAATTCATTTTTGATAAAAAAGAGAATCCTTCCTTGAATAGAAATGGAGGTCTCAGACGTTATTTGTCTCCCATCTATAACTGTATCTAATGAGAAATTCAGTTTGTCAAATGAGCAAAGTTTATTTGGTCAAATACGACCAAATAAACTTTGCCCAGTTGACAAACTGAATTTCTCCTTTTGCCATGGATTCAACCTGGACGACTGAGGGATTCTTCACACATCTATGCTCAAAGCCCCAGTGTGTAGGATTCGTGGCGCATAGGTGGATGGTGCTATTGCACTTTCTGTTTTAGCTACGGCAGACCTCGAGGGTCACCCGGGCGCGCGCACGAGCCGCGGTCCCGTTTTTGTTTTGTTTTTTCCTTTTCTCATGAAAACACACATTCCCGATCATGTACCATGACACTCTACACATCAAATGAAACCTTAGAGTCTCCTCTTTTTGACTATGCAATTCATTTCCCTGCACAACAGTCACTCCCTGAGCACATGGGGCTTTTATACAGAATAGCACAAAACGAGGTTAGCTTACCTTAGAATGCTTTTTGCACAGGTCAAACTCTGTATTTCACCATAAACTTGCTCTCAATTTGTCCGTAAGGATCCAGCGAATAAAATCCAGTAAAACAATTTAGATCCATTACGATGTCTGATCCGGCAGCATGCTTGTGTTGTTTACCCAAAACCACGAGCCTTGCCGAAGGCGAAGGCGGAGCCCAAATGTCCTTCTGCGGCTCTCGTATTCAAAATGGCTGCCACTGCATGGGGAAGATCCCCCTTTTATGTGACTATATCTAAGTCCAAAAGAATACTTCGATTTCATGATGGAAGTGAAAAGGCTTGGAAAACAATGTATTTTTGAATGGGTATCTTCAATTTCAGTAATTAACGGGATTTTGCATGATAAGTCTGTTAACAACAAAACTTTGGTCATATACTACTTTTTATTTCTTTGCCAACAGCCTGTTGTATGCAACGCTTGTGTAATAATAATGCTTCATATGCAGTTTGTGCTCAAATGTCAGGTTGGGTGAAATTGGCAAAAAATTTAATCTTAGTATTTTGGCGATTTTCATGATTTTATTTACTATCATTATTTTGTATTGCATTTGTATTTTTTGTTTATTTTGTGGCAATAATAACTGTTAACAATAACCATGTCCATTACAGACCGTCTGTGAAATTCTGTACATTGTAAATCAAAGTTGTGGCGCTGAAAACCATTACTACTTTTAAAAACCATAGCATCTTTTTTTAAATAGGATCTGCTCAATTTTGATAAAAACAAAAACAGGTTGTTATTTTGCGTTTCTTGCTTAATGCCCTGTGCAGTGTTTGCTCATGATGAGTTTAACCTAATGTGACAAAAAACAGCTGGAGTTCGAGGCCGTGTATTTCTTTGATACTGTGCAACCTTTTGTTGTGAACTAAAAAAAAGTCTTCCTTCAGAGACACTAGCCTTCAGAGGCACCGAAAATTTCTATGTGACCAACTGCACTCTGCTGGAGCTGCTCTATAGACACAATCTCTGCTGCAGCCAGTCACTATAATTTACTGTGTGATTTGAGATGTCTGTACTTTAAAGATGCAACACTGTCATCTTCCCTGGCCTATCTATTCAGTTTGGCTTTCTAGCCAGCAAAAAATACTTCTGAAATAGCGGACATTCAAATACACGTATCGGTCTCATGGGAAGTAGATATCTATTATCAAAGAGCACGGAGGGCAAATTAACATACTGAAACAATAAGCATGCATTGGTTGTGTAAGTCAGTCTGAAGCTAACCCCCTCATCCCCACAGTGCAGAGGGAGCTGTCATTCATAACACCCCAATATGCAAATGAGAGGAAGTACTAACAACAAGAGCAAAACTACAACCTACCTGTAATCATGAAGTCAACCCACAAATATAGAAAACTTTTCATTATTGATAAGTGGCAGTCAACAGGGTTTGTGTAGCAATCCAAAAGTGGGGCAAAGGAATTACTTTAAAAATAAAAATAGCTTATGCAGCAGTATGTTTAGGATAATGGTCATTTAAGGTTTATAAATGTATACATGTTGTATATGTAACAAGTTAGTATGGTGGACACTGGACACAGGTAGTCCCCAAACAACCCAAACATGTCAACAAACACACCAAAAGGATAAGATAAGATAAGATATGCCTTTATTAGTCCCTCAGTGGGGAAATTCCAGTGTTGCAACGCACAGATCAAGAACAGCACGAAAAAGTAACGTCGGCCTCTGCGCGTCCTCCGTAGCAGCTCCTCCGCACATAGCAACGCACATAGCAACGGTGAAAAAGTTAAAATCCAGGGAAAATAAAACATCGCGTATCTGAAGCACTTAGCCTTATACACATAATCTTCAAAGTGTGCAAACGAACAAGCAGGTAAGAGCAGAAAAAAAGTTGGAAAATAAGGGAGCGCGTTGCAACCCAGCAGATGTAGAAGAAGAAGAAGAAGAAGTAGAAGAAGAAGAAGTAGAAGAAGAAGAAGAAGAAGAAGAAGAAGAAGAATCTCACACAGGAGAAACTGTCCTCTGCATTTGACCCGTCCTGTTATTAGGAGCAGTGGGCAGCACATTACTGTGCCGGGGGACCATCTCCATGATCTTATTGCTTAGACTTGGTCAGGACCTAAGCTGGAGGATTTTACCTATGGTGCATTTGTAATTCACTTATCAGTTACTTTTAAAACACATATACAACTAATATACAACACATTACTATTAACCTAAAACATGTACAATATGCAAAATCAGCACTGAGCTAAGAAAAACAGAGTAAAATTTTCCCAAGGGGATCAATCAAATATTCTTTAACCTCACTTTGCCCTGACACCAGTCTCTTTTGTGACCAACATGAAGAAGGCTGCGTTGCAGAGTTTATATCAGTCAGCTAAGGAGCACCTGTTCAGTGTCCTCACAGGCCTTCCTAACAACATCATTGACCTTTCCTCTGACACTGACTGTATTTCAGAGCAGGCTGCAGCTCCAGCTCTGTAGACACCGGCTGTGAGCGCTGATTAACGGTCCACTGTCCCAATCTGTGACAAGCACAAGGGCCTCTCCCTCCCTGTGATACACTTCCTCCCAAATTGAATCCTCTCCTCTTTCGTCTTGTTTGTGATGTAATCGCACTTGTTCCTGCCACTTCTCAAAGGACAACCATCCTCCCTTTCATTTCCAGTCATAAAGAATTATCTCCCCTCCAAAATGCGTTTAGCTTGTGTGGTATTTATCAGTGCTGTTGTCCCACAGAGGAGCCAATGATCAAAGTTTGTGCGGACACTGTTTAGCACACCCCTGAGTGCCCTTGCCCATCACTCTGCATGGCACCGCGCCTTATCATCGCTCAAACCAATTATATGACCTGCGCAGAGAATACGATTGTCGTTCTGAACCACTGCACCACCAAATAAATAAGTGCTTAATGACCCTCTCACTCGCCTTTTCAACTTAATTAGGACGGGAACAGATTTGCTGGATGGATGACTCTACAGCAGCAGACTGTGATTCAGGAACAGGGGACCGCCGGGCCTCCATTTGTTTTGGTGTATCGCCTCGTCTGCAGCTGGCCGATTACAGCCCAAGCTGCTTAAATCTATCTGACCACCAGCAAGGCTCAGCTGCATGGACAACCAGAGCGGTACAGAGCAGAGACAACTTATGTCCTTGTCTGAGTCATTCCACTAGTTACTCAAGTGTGTCAGTCATATTACAAATGATCATTTACATGTAAATATTTTCACACTGACAATGAAAGACGTAAATGAGAAGAAGCAACAGAGTGAAAAAGGTTATTGAACACTGAAAACATTGGTACAATTTGAATGTCAAGTATAATTGTATATTTGTTTGCATGCATGGTCTGGGTTCGATCCCTGGGTCACCTGGGCCTTTCTGTGTGGAGTTTGCATGTTCTCCCCGTGTCTGGGTGGGTTTCCTCCGGGCACTCCGGTTTCCCCCACCAACCCAAAACATGCACCATAGGTACCTCCAGCTTAGGTCCTGACCAAGCCGAAGCAAGAAGATCATGGAGATGGTCCCCGGGCGCCCTAATGTGTGCTGCCCACTGCTCCTAATATATGTATATATATATATAGGATGGGTTAAAGTGCAGAGAAGAATTTCTCCAGTGTGAGATCAATAAAGTTCACTTCTATAACAAGGACAGTTTGGAATCCTCTAAAGTGAAGGTAGCTTGGTTTTCTGTGATAGTTCTTAGGTTAATGGTTTTTGAATGCTATCGACTGGAAATATGTCTTTTTATTTAACAATGATTCAGATTTTTCTGGTCTGGACTATTATATTCTTTATCGCTGCTGTTACTACTTCTACCACTACTGCTACTTCTGCTGCTACTACCACTACTACTGCTTCTGTTGCTACTACTACTACTACTACTATCACTACAACTGATGCTGCTACTATTACCACTACTACTGCTAGTAGTACCTGTAATCTTCTAGACACAGACTGAACCCTGTTATGAAAAAGTAGATAATGATTTTTCATACCACTGATCATTATGATTCATAATACTAATATGAATACTACTACTATTACTACTACTACACTAATACTACAACTTTGGAAATGTGTGGGGAAATTAAACGGGGTTTCTCCAGAGTTCACACAGTGTTGAGAAATTTTATAAAATAGTAATAGCAGCAATTGCAGTATTATAAATAGTTAAATAGTAGTAGAAGTAGCAGCAGCAGCAGCAGCAGCAGTAGTAGTAGTAACAGCAGTAATAGTTGTAGCAGTAGTAGTAGTAACAGTAGTAGAAGTAGTAGTAGTAATAATAGTAGTAGTAGTAGTAGTAGTAGTAGCAGCAGCAGTAATAGTAGTAGCATTAGTAGTAGTAACAGCAGTAGTAGTAGCAGTAGTAATAGTAGCAGTAGTAGTAGTATTGTAGCGCTTTGTGCTACAATTTTGTATGAAAAGCGCTTTATAAATATTGTTTGATTGATTGATTGATAGTAACAGTAGTAGTAGTAGCAGCAGTAATAGCAGTATCAGAAGTAGTAGTAGCAGCAGTAATAGTAGTAGCAGTAGTAGTAGTAACAGTAGTAGTAGTAGTAACAGTAGTAGTAGTAGCAGTAGTAACAGTAACAAGTATTTGAATAGCCGTTGGAGTGACACACCTGGTTGAAATAACCTTCACTTGAGTGAGACACATGTCCACACTCCACCTGGATCTATACTCATGACCTTTGACCTCTCACTCTCCTATAACTAATCTACACATTGCATGCTACTACTACTACTACTACTACTATTACTACTACTACTATTACTACTACTACTACTACAAGAAAGTCCAATCTTGACAATAAAGTTATTTAAGGAAACATTCACCTGTTCACGTATAGGCTACTTAAAGGTCCTATATTATACAAAATGGACTCTTGAAGCTATAATGTTATAATGTTGTTACCTCGTCAAAAACAGACCTGGAGTTGTGTTTTGTTTCATTCACACATGTTTGAGTAACTATTAATAATACTAATAACAATAATTATAAAAAATAACACTTATATAGCGCTTTTCAAGATACTCAAAAATGCTTTACATCAGTGTTTCCCAACCTTTTTTGTCTTGTGTACCCCCTGAGCCTTTGGTCATTCCTCAAGTACCCCCCTCACTCATACGTGTTGATAATTCTCCAAAAGTAGAACGTGGCACAACGGATTATTAAATGAAAATCATTTTATTTTAACTCCTTAATTTGAAAATTTAATTCTCAGGCATTTTCTCTCTTTTCTTTAACTCAAATTACTCAAATTAGAATTTAAAAAATTCAAAAAAATCTCCCCCTGCGCCTGGCAGTGACACTGCAGAGTACCCCCTGCAGTGTGCTCGCGTACCCCTAGGGGTACTTGGTACACTGCTTTACATGAAGAGACAAAAGAAATAAAACAATTAATGAAAAGTGGTTTTAAAGAGATGGGTTTTCAGGGCTTTTTTAAACATGGGGAGTGTAGATGAGTCTCTGATGTGTTTGGGCAGGGAGTTCCAGAGGGTGGAGGCAGCAGAAGAGCTGCCCTGTCCTCCCAGGTCTTGTGTTTAGTCCTGGTAGGGGGAGACAGGAGGTTGGCATCAGTTGATCAGGGTGAGAGTGTGGTGGTGGAGGAGCTCAGAGAGGTAGGTGGGGGCCAGGTTCTGGAGGGACTTGTACACAATAGTGAGGAGTTTGAACTGGATGCGCTGGGGGACGGGCAATGGAGGTCTTTGAGGACAGGGGTGATGTGTTCACGGGAGGAGGTGCGAGTGAGGAGGTGGGCAGCAGAGTTCTGAATGTACTGGAGTGTATTGATTAGTTTGGAGGGTGAACCATAGAGCAGGCTGTTGCAGTAGTTGAGGCGGGAGGTGACAAAGGCGTGGATGAGGGTTTCAGCAGACTGGGGGGAGAGGGAAGGGTGGAGGTGATAGAAGGCAGTTTTGGTGATGTGTTTGATGATAGGAGAGGGTCTGATCAAAGAAGATGCCAAGGTTACGGAGGTGGGAAGAAAAGGGGACTGAGGAGCCATCAAAGGAGAGGATGAGGTTATTGTGGGTTATGGTAAGTGTTCTTGGGCCGATGATGATTATTTCAGTTTTGATGCAATTGAGTTGGAAGAAGTTTGACTGTAGCCAGGTCTTTATTGATGCAGTTTGTGAGGATGGAATGTGTGGCCGGGGGTTATGGATTTGATGGACAAGTAGAATTGGATGTCATCTGCAAAGCAGTGGAACTGGAAGCCGTGGCGGCGGATTAGATGACTGAGAGGGAGGATGTAGAGCAGGGGTCGGCAACCTGTGGCTCCGGAGCCTCATGCAGCTCTTTGATCCCTCTGATGCGGCTCAGTACAGTGGTCCCTCGTTTATCGCGGTGGTTACATTCTAAAAATGACACACATTCTACACTTTTCTCAGACTGGCATTAACATTGTCTCACATTTCTTTCTTGTTTAAACACTCAAACTTTTGTAGATTTTCAACAAAAAAAGCACAGTATTATAGAATGAAACCAAAGATCCAAACCTGTTTTCAGGCCCTAAACATATTGCATGTATTTCACAGTTCCTCTGACCGAGCTTCTTCGTCCTGGCGCCGCTCCGCTGTCGCAGGTTTTTTCGGGGAGAAACTTGCAAACATACAGCACTTCAGAGTCACACTGCTCGCGATATATCATTTATATAAATTTGGCAAGGCTGGATGCATTCTGTACTGTACAGGAGACACGGCACGGAGGAGAAATGTATTTTGTTTAAGTTTGTTCATTTTCAAAATGTAATTCTATGGCACAAAGGCAAAAGAAAAAGCGGTTATATGCAGTTTTATTTCATTTTAAATTTCAAAAGGGATTTGTGGCTTCCAATGTTTTCTTTACTGTGTGAAATGGGTCCAAATGGCTCTTTGAGTGGTAAAGGTTGATAAGATAAGATAAGATAAGATAAGACTTTATTGATCTCACACATGAGAAATTCACTTCACATTAGCTCCAGGCAGTTTAGTGCAAAGAAAGTTAGAACAAAAAAGTGCATGCAGACAAAATAAGTAATAATAATAAAATAAGTCTGATAGCGGTGGGGATGAAGGATCTGCAGTAGCGCTCCTTCTTGCACTGGGAGTGCCTCAGTCGACTGCTGAAGGAGCTGCTCAGCTCCTCTACAGCCCGGTGCAGAGGGTGAGAGGTGTCGTCCATGATGGACGTGAATTTGGCCAGCACCCTCCTCTCAGCCACCTCCTCTACAGAGTCCAGAAGACAGCCCAGGACAGAGCTGGCCCTCCTGACCAGCTTATTAAGTCTCTTCCTGTCCCGCTCTGTGCTGCTCAGGGCAGCAGCACGACAGCAGACGACAGCGTAGAGGAGAGCAGAGGCCACCACAGAGTCATAAAAAGTCTTGAGCAGAGGCCTGCACACTCCAAAGGACCTCAGTCTCCTCAGGAGAGTGGAGACTGAGGAGGCAACTTTGGCCCTTCTTGTACAGGGCGTCGGTGTTGTGGGACCAGTTCAGTTTGTTGTTGAGGTGAACACCCAGGTACTTGAAACTGTCCACAGTCTCTATGTCCTGCCCCTGGATGTTCACCGGTGAGTGAGGCCCCTGATGTAGAGTATGAAGCAGAGGGGGCTGAGAACTGAACCTTGGGGAGCTCCTTGAGTAAGTGGGGCAGAGGGGGACTTGCAGTGGTTAATATGGATGAACTGCTGTCGCCCGGTGAGGTAGGAGGTGAACCAGGAGAGGGCGTGTTGGTGATGTTGAAAATGGTCTGCAGGTGGGAGAGGAGGATGGAGTGATTGATGGTGTCAAAAGTGGCAGTGAGGTCAGGAGGATGAGAATGTTGAGGTTGCTGGAGTCGGAGGAGAGCAAGAGGTCATTGGTGATTCTCATTGCTGTGGTTGGAGCAGAAACCGGATTGTAAACATTCAAATAGGTTATTGTTGGTGAGGCGGGATTTCATTTGGTGAGTTTGGACAGAAATGGGAGGTTAGAGATGGGTCTGTAGTTTGGAATGTCTGGGTCAAGTCCAGGTTTTTTGAGGATAGGAGTAATGGCGGCAAGCTTGAGTGGAGATGGGACAGAGAGTTTATGATGGAGGTGATGAGTGGGGACAGAGCAGGCAGGGGGGGTGCGAGCGAACAATTTTTCCTGAGGAGCGGCTGAAAACGTGCGGTGCCTGCATTATCTAACCGATTTTCTGGGCACAGAAGCACTGTGCGTGAGAAATACCATGTGTGGCGTGTGAGCGTGTGAACACGTCGAATTGCGTGTGTCACACTCTCAATGCGTGAGACTTGAGAGCCCTGATAATACACTATAAAGTATATGAAAAGTGTACACTATAGATCCCCCTACCATAGACATTAACGTCAACATGATCAAATTTGTACCAAATTCAGGGATTAAATTCTATGCATGATTACAAGCAAAAAAATGTATTATGGACATGGGGCATTTTTCACAGTTGGCCAGCAGGGGCGCAAAGGTTCCCCCACAAAATCTTTTAAAGGTCCCATGGCATGAAATTTTCACTTTCTGAGGTTTTTGAACGTTAATGTGAGCTCCCCTACCTTGTTTAGCGACCTTTTTTGCAACTGGCGCCCCACTGTGGCACCTGGAATTCCCAGCGGTCTCCCATCCAAGTACTAACCAGGCCCTGCCTTGCTTAGCTTTTGAGATCTGACGGGATCAGGCTTTGACAGGCAGGTATGGCCACAAACAGTTCCATCCAGACAGTTCCACGTCCCGTCTGGATGTCTACCCACCGTCTATGGAACTCATGGCCATAGAGTTTGGACCGCAAACGAGCTACGCAATGCGAGATGCGTTTGTTATTTGCCTGGAGGCACGTGAGAGTGTTTCCAGGCTCGGATGTCCTTTATCCGAGCCTCCGAACCTCTGAAACAGCAGTGGTTTAATTTTATTTTCTGTGGAAATGTGTTTATTTTTCAATGGAAATCGTCTCATATCTTTCTCTGCGCTTAAACGCGGAAGTGGTGACAGCGCACAGCGCACCGCTAAATGAGGAGAGAGAGTTTGTTGATGCCCCTCCCCCCCACCACCTGCTGCACTGGCCTGTCTCTGTCCTCCTCATTTACATTCAAGCAATAACGCCCAGAATAAAGTGTTTGAGAGAGATATTTTTGACTCTGACTGTGTTCATGGGGCTTTCTCATGCACTGAGTCTTGATTTTGAAGAAGGATTCATTTACAGTATTAGGAAACCATTAAGGCGCCATATAAAAGCATCAAGAAGTACCATGTCATGGGATCTTTAAAAATTATTACAGACATATGCTTAGTGCGATTGTGTTGAAATTTAAATCGCTTATACATTGCATGACCCTGATTCTATTGATATGTCAAACACAATTATCAGTACTATAGTGCCACCTATAAGAATGCACAAATTTTACTATGGGGAGAAAAAAAAAATGACTTTGACATTAAAGGGATATGCCACCCCCAGGTCAAATTTGGGCATCTCCCCACAGTCCAGAGACTAAAATAAGTGGTGGAAAGCGTTTTCCTGCTCACCCAGCCATTGTCCGAGTCTGTCGCCACTGACCGCTGCGGTATCTGGTGCTGTTGTGCGTGTTGATTTGCACATTTATTTGCACTCGATATGAATGCGCACTACACACAAAGTAATTGGGAAACGCATCGAGCAAATTAATTCCTTTTGGCCGAAATCTTTCTCTGGCGACGTTAGACTCCAGTCTAAGGCGGAGGAGCACCAGATACCGCGGCGGTCAGTGGCGACAGACTCGGACAATGGCTGGGTGAGCAGGAAAACGCTTTCCACCACTTATTTTAGTCTCTGGACTGTGGGGAGATGCCCAAATTTGACCTGGGGGTGGCATATCCCTTTAATTCATGAAACTTTGCAGAACATTCACTGACATCATCCTGATCATTAAAGTCAATGAGGCCTATGCCCTAGTTTAGTTTGTCACATTATCCAAATTTAAAGGTACACTATGTAATTTTTCGAATGGCAAAGCTGTCGGTTTGGGCAGCTGAGAGGTTGCCCCATATGCATACAATGATATGCATACATAAAATGTAGAGAGCACATTTCCATAAAAACAATAAACTAATCTAACCTCTAACATTTTTTGTTATGTGCAAGTGTATCCTATTCCCCTCAGAATAATTCCTAGTTTCTAAAATGGAGCTACACTGAAAACATTGAAAATTAAACCACTGACCTCATTTGAAGTATAAATGTCCAAACTTCTAAACTCCATTATTTAAAGTGAGAATAATGTTGTGTTTACTGCAGTTTCTGCTTTTTGTCACTATATTTCTCACCAATTTCTTTCAGCCAGTCTATAAACTTGCAATTAGATCTTTAGCCTGACCTCCCGCTCTCCCTCCACACACAGTACTATAATACTGTGTTGTGCAGTGGATGAATGCCATCACAAAACAGGAGTGACACATAACATCAGAGGGCTGGTTGAGTTTCAAGGCTGAAGTGATGATCTTTTAATCACAGTGCCTCCGTCTGGTCATAAATCTGGCCTCCATCACACTCTAGCTCCCACTATTAAAGAGGAAAGGATCAATATCTGCATGGAAGATAGAAATTAATTACACTTTATCTGAATGGATGGTCTTTTAGGTCACATTACTGGGAGTGTGTTGATGTAAAGGGCCACAGAAACATATGGACACGCTCTGCATCCGATATCAACCCATTCATCGTTTTTCCTGGTTGTGGATGGAGACAAATAGGCTTAAGAGAGTGTACACCTAAAGGAATACACTAACAAGGGTGCAGTGATATGACAAAAAATGTATCACGATTTCTTTTTTTCATAGTGAAACAAAATAAAAATGGCTTTCAGTATCACTCTCCTGAAACTAAACAATACAGCCAAAAATAGCCAACACATAACCATATTTCTTCCTCCAAAACCTGAATTCTGCCCCAAACAGCATACTTTTAATTTTACATTGGCTGTGGACCTCTCGATTAGAAAGACTCAAGCTGATCACTGACGATGTGAAATGAAGGAATCTCAATTAAAGTTTGATTAATTGAATATGTACTTAAAGCCGCCACTATTCAACTATGTACATCTTGCATTATTCAACTGCAGTCTGAAATATAGCCACTACTCAAACACCACTCTTGAGTTTGTCCGAAATGCGGTTTTGTGCTTTAATATCTTGTTGGGATCAATAAATTTTGTGTAACAGTTCATATCATATTGAAATAATAGCCTTTCAAACCTTCCGAGCTGTAATTAGCATATTTTGTTGCCACCAGGAGTCCCAGCTGCTTCACTGTCTTTTTACCAGCTGCCCTTCAGAGAGAGAAAAAAAATCCAAAAAAATTTGAAAACAAAAAGATTATTCTGTTGAAGTGTCTGCCATGCAAATTATTTGTAGCCTGCATTAACATCAGATTGATTTTACAGGAGGCAGAGACAAATCTTTTAACTGCAATTAAATCTTCTTATCTGTAGATATTCTGTACCTAAGGCCGTCATTTCACAACCTTCAAATAAATAGACATTAAACATCAAAACTGCCAACCTCTTACTAAATAATTACATCCTCCACCACAACCAAAGTTTTCAATTTCAAATTCTTTTTACAGCTCTAAAGAAAATGTTCTACAATAGAAGTAAGCAAGCTAAAAAATACAGCACCTTGCAGTTGACCTCATCCTCAGATTAGCTGTAAGATCCCCTCCTGTGCCTGTAATACAACATACATTTTTAACCCTAGAAGACTTTCGCTATAAAAAGTAACATCATCACTTTTGCCGGGTAATTTTACCTGATATATGGCACAAAAGGAGAAATTCATTTTGTCAACTGGAAGTTTATTTGGTCGAAGACGTTTCGCAGCTCATCCAAGCCACTTCAGTTTACCCGATAATATACCCAACAAAAAGTACTTGTCATAAAAAATAGATCAAAATATGATTACAGTGGTTTTCTTTTATTTTCAACTGTGGTAAGTGTAACAAAATGGAGTGGAAAAAAACATTTAAAAAAAAACAAAACAGGAAAACATGAAAAATTCCTAAAAAAAAAAAAAATAATAATAAATATAGCCGCAAGCGGCGATGATCGGCCCTCGCTTGCACTCGCAGGGGGGGTGGCGCTAACGCGCCATTTTCCTCCCCTTTTTTCTAGCTGCATGCATGTGTGAGTTTGTGCGTTATCTGGATGCATTTGTGTTGAATGCCTGGGGTTGAGGTGGGGAGGGGTTGTTTTTTTTTGCCTTTTAATTTCAATTATTTTAAGAGGAGGGTCAATCATAAGCCTTTCCTGCACTGTTCTGTTATTTTCTTTTTCTTTTGTGTGTATTTTTGTTCTTTTAAATGCTGGGTGCAAACATTAATAAATCAATTGAATAAATAAAAATATGAGGACAGAAAATGGTGCCTTTGACACCAGGTCACATGGCCTATCCAATATGGCTGGCTGGTTGCCTAGCAACGACGGAATATACTTTTATTCCTATTCCCATGATGCATCTATGTACCAAATTTGGTGTGGCTATACCAAACTTTGTCGAGCATCCTATTGGCGGGGACAGACGTTTTGCCTGTTACCATGGCAACACGATGTGAGATGGCATGGGGGTGTCACTATGTTTTTTGATCAAGACCGTGTCACGAATGTGTGGTCCAAATTTGGTGTGTCTACGGCAAAGTAAAATGTTTCTTTTCCATGCAATTACCCTAGGGGGCGCTATTACGGCCATTTCAGATTTTTTTTATGTCAATCTGTTCAGGGCCAGGGTGTACACCAACGAGTAAAGTTTGAGTGAAATCAGCCAAACTATTAGCACATTATCACTCGTCCAAGTTTGACAGGAAGTAGCGCCGTCACCACCAGGTCACATGGTCTGTCCTATAAGGCTGGTTGGTCGCCTAGCAATGGCGTAATGTACTTTTTTGTTCCTCTTCCCATGATGCATCTGTGTACCAAATTTGGTTTGACTATGACAAAGTTTTTGCCTGGCGTCCCATTGGCGAGGACAGATGTTTGACCTGTTGCCATGGCAACACGATGGGGAGATGGTGTGGGGGCGTCTTTGAGTTTTTTGATTGAGACCCTGTCATGAATGTGTGTACCAAATTTGGTATGTCTACGACAAAGTAAAATCTTTCTGTTCCACACAATCTCCCTAGGTGGCGCTATAGCACCCATTTAAGATTTTCTTATATTAATCTGTTCAGGGCCGGGGTGTCCACCAATGATTAAAGTTTGAGTGAAATCAGCCAAAGTATGTGTGAATTATCACTTGTCGAAGTTTGACAGGAAATTACGCCTTTGCCACCAGGTCACATGGTCTATCCAATATGGCTGGTTGGTTGCCTAGCAATGGTGTAATATACTTTTTTGTTCCTCTTCCCATGATGCATCTGTGTACCAAATTTGGTTTGACTATGACAAAGTTTTTGCAGAGGATCCTAATGGCGAGTACAGATGTTTGGCCTGCTGCCATGGCAACACGATGGGAGATGGCGCGGGGGCGTCATTGAGTTTTTTTTATCGAGACCCTGTCACAAATGTGTGTACCAAATTTGGTACGTCTACGACAAAGTAAAATTTTACACTTCCATCCAATCTCCCTAGGGGCGCTATAGTGTCCATTTCCGATTTTCTTATATCAATCTGGTCAGGGCGGTGGTGTCAACCAATGATTGAAGTTTGAGTGAAATCAGCCAAAGTATGCGTGAATTAACACTTGTCGAAGTTTGACAAGAAATGACGCATTTGCCACCAGGTCACATGGTCTATCCAATATGGCCAGTTGGTCGCCTAGCAACCACTTAATATACTTTTTTGTTCCTGTTCCCATGATGCATCTGTGTACCAAATTTGGTTTGGCTACGACAAAGTTTTTGCCTGGCGTCCCATTGGTGACGACAGATGTTTGGCCTGTTGCCATGGCAACACGATGGGACATGGCATGTTGGCGTCAATGAGTTTTTTGATCAAGACCCCGTCACGAATGTGTGTACCAAATTTGGTATGTCTACGACAAAGTAAAATTTTGCACTTCCATGCAATCTCCCTAGGGGGCGCTATAGTGTCCATTTCCGATTTTCTTATATCAATCTGTTCAGGGCCGGGGTGTCCACCAACGATTAAAGTTTGAGTGAAATCGGCCAAAGTATGCGCGAATTATCGCTCATCGAAATTTGATGGCGAGCCGCAAAAACGAACCCGAAATTTGTGGCGTTGTCACGGAAACACCGTTCACTCTTTTAGAACGCTTTTAACAACTTTTAATGTCCCACTTGTCTAGATGATACAGCACGATTCTGGTGAGTCTGGGTCAAAAACCCTAGGAGGAGTTCGTTAAAATACGAGGACAGGAAAATGCACCCTCGGTGCCAGGTCACGTGCTCGTTCCAATATGGCCGACTTCCTGTTGGTCGCCTAGCAATGGTGTAATATAGTTTTTTGTTCCTATTCCCATGATGCATCTGTGTACCAAATTTGGTTTGGCTACGACAAAGTTTTTCCTGGGTGTCCCATTGGCAAGGAGAGAAGTTTGGCCTGTTGCCATGGCAACACGATGGGACATGGCATGTTGGTGTCATTGAGTTTTTTGATCGAGACCCCGTCATGAATATGTGTACCAAATTTGGTATGTCTACGACAAAGTAAAATTTTGCACTTCCATGCAATCTCCCTAGGTGGCGCTATAGCACCCATTTCAGATTTTCTTATATTAATCTGTTCAGGGCCGGGGTGTCCACCAACGATTAAAGTTTGAGTGAAATCGGCCAAAGTATGCGCGAATTATCGCTCGTCGAAGGTTGATGGCAAATCGCAAAAACGAACCCGAAATTTGTGGCGTTGTCACGGAAACACCGTTCACTCTTTTAGAACGCTTTTAACAACTTTTAATGTCCCACTTGTCTAGATGATACAGCACGATTCTGGTGAGTCTGGGTCAAAAATCCTAGGAGGAGTTCGTTAAAATACGTGGACAGGAAAATGCGCCCTCGGTGCCAGGTCACGTGCGCGGTCCAAAATGGCCGACTTCCTGTTGGTCGCCTAGCAACCGCATAATATACTTTTTTGTTCTTATTCCCATGATGCATCTGTGTACCAAATTTGGTTTGGCTACGACAAAGTTTTTGCCTGGCGTCCCATTGGCAAGGAGAGAAGATTGGCCTGTTGCCATGGCAACACGATGGGATATGGCGTGTTGGCGTCATTGAGTTTTTTGATCAAGACCCTGTCACGAATATGTGTATCAAATTTGGTATGTCTACGACAAAGTAAAATTTTGCACTTCCATGCAATCTCCCTAGGTGGCGCTATAGCACCCATTTCAGATTTTCTTATATTAATCTGTTCAGGGCCGGGGTGTCCACCAACGATTAAAGTTTGAGTGAAATCGGCCAAAGTATGCGCGAATTATCGCTCGTCGAAGGTTGATGGCAAATCGCAAAAACGAACCCGAAATTTGTGGCGTTGTCACGGAAACACCGTTCACTCTTTTAGAACGCTTTTAACAACTTTTAATGTCCCACTTGTCTAGATGATACAGCACGATTCTGGTGAGTCTGGGTCAAAAATCCTAGGAGGAGTTCGTTAAAATACGTGGACAGGAAAATGCGCCCTCGGTGCCAGGTCACGTGCGCGGTCCAAAATGGCCGACTTCCTGTTGGTCGCCTAGCAACCGCATAATATACTTTTTTGTTCTTATTCCCATGATGCATCTGTGTACCAAATTTGGTTTGGCTACGACAAAGTTTTTGCCTGGCGTCCCATTGGCAAGGAGAGAAGATTGGCCTGTTGCCATGGCAACACGATGGGATATGGCGTGTTGGCGTCATTGAGTTTTTTGATCAAGACCCTGTCACGAATATGTGTATCAAATTTGGTATGTCTACGACAAAGTAAAATTTTGCGCTTCCATGCAATCTCCCTAGGTGGCGCTATAGCACCTATTTCAGATTTTCTTATATCAATCTGTTCAGGGCCGGGGTGTCCACCAACGATTAAAATTTGAGGTAAATCGGCCAAAGTATGCGCGAATTATCACTCGTCGAAGTTTGATGGCGAGCCGCAAAAACGAACCCGAAATTTGTGGCGTTGTCACGGAAACACCGTTCACTCTTTTAGAACGCTTTTAACAACTTTTAATGTCCCACTTGTCTAGATGATACAGCACGATTCTGGTGAGTCTGGGTCAAAAACCCCTAGGAGGAGTTCGTTAAAATACGAGGACAGGAAACTCCGCCTTCGGCGCCGGGTCACGATGCTCGTTCCAATATGGCCGACTTCCTGTTGGTCGCCTAGCAACGGCATAATATATTTTTTGGTTTGTAACGACATGACCTATCCACCACCCGAATTTCATTTGTCTACGGCAAAGTTCATTTTCGGGTATAGCCATAGGCGCAATGTATTTTGATTTTCCAGGTGGCGCTGTCGAGCCATTTTTAAAGATTTTTTAATACAGATTATTTGTAAATTCCTTTTTTGGCCTTCTTGAATTTTGTGCAAAATTTCGTGAGTTTTCGTCGGTGGGAAGTACCCGAAACCTGCAAAAAGGGGGGTAGAAAAATAATAAAGAAAAACCAGAACAATATCAATATAGTGCCTATAGTGCACCTATGGTGGCACTATATATATCAATGGAAAGGGCTCGCGTCCAGTAACGCACCCGTGGGGTCCATTGTCAATGACGAGCGCGTTGCGCTCGTCATTGACCTCATCGATTACTCACTTGCCCAATACACATTTTTGGCGTTTACGATGGTTAACGATTACAATTATGCCGCTTTCGCGGCAATGGGCAGTGCCAGTCTGTGCTATTGGATCCTATGAGTGTCACTATAGTGTGGCATTGAGTGTTTGGAAAAGGGAGAGCGCTTCGCGCTCTGGTTTTGTGGGCACACATGACATCGTGCACTGCGTGCACGATGTCATGTGTGCCCACAAACAATTACAATTTTGCCGGTACGGGCGGTGCCACCGTGCCAGGTCAGCGCGCACCAGTCGTTGACATGAGTGCTAGGTGCTTAAAAAGGGGAGAGCGCTTCGCGCTCTGCTGCGTGCGCAAAACAAAGCGCTTCGCGCTTTGTTTGCGCACGCTGGTGGGCCGAGAATGTTTTGGGGTGAACAATTACAATTTGGCCGCTATCGCGGCCACGGGCGATGCCACCATGCCAAGTCAGCGGGCACCAGTCGTTGACATGAGTGCTAGGTGTTTAAAAAGGGGAGAGCGCTTCGCGCTCTGCTGCGTGCGCAAAACAAAGCGCTTCGCGCTTTGTTTTGTGCACGCTGGTTCTGCAGTGCTTCGCACTGCAGAACAGTAACAAAAGGCCCTACGCTTTAGCGCTCGGGCCTAATAATAATGATAATGATACTGGAAACTTGGTCTTTGGTCCACCCATTCCTGGGACATGTGAAACTTCCCTGGTGAAGCTCAGACTCCTTGACACAGGAGCAGTTGCAGGAGGAACAAACAATAGTATTTTTTCAGTGGGTAAAAATGACCAGTTGACTAAAATATTGTTTTCAGCATCATAATTCCCTTTGAAATCACCACTTTGTGATATTTATTCATAATGTGGGATCTCATATTTAATTTACAGGTGTACTTACATATGAAAACTGTGATCTCTGCCTACTACTGGTTCTTCTGTGTTTTAACCCAGTGTTCTGTGAACAGCTAAGTGTAACTCAATACCTACATAGACTATCCTGGGCTGGGTTGACATCACCTGCTCCCTATCCATCAATATTTTGGCTGACTATTGGGAAAACTGGTCTTCTTAGCTAAAGCTGGGAAGTTCTCTACATGGTCTGCATAGCTAAACTATTCTCCTATAGGTTAGTTATTGCTGAGGTCATAAATAGTCAACAGTCTGTACTGTATTTAAAGACAGACCCTTGTGGTCATTTGTGTGTGTGTGGGGGTGTGTGTGATCCGACCCCACTGGGGAGGTCCCTCTTCACGTCTCTCTGCTAAGCTTCCACATGACTGCTGAAGATGCCTGATGACACCATTCTGTTTGTATTTTGCTATTTTGACATTAAAATGCTGAATAACCTCAATTTCGACTATGCCTTCCTTCAGACCTCCTTCTGACCCACATTTTTATGAAACTGACAATAACCACTGCACTAAATAAGGATAGCATACACATTCCAGGACCACTCTTACTTACCTATTTTTTTACATCCTCTTACATTAAATTCATTACATTCTTACATTCCTCTTTCACCATCGCCGGGTGAAAATCACCTGAAAGCCTGTAGGAAAAAATGGGCTTTGGGGTAGGGAAACACCTACACCTTCAAAGATGTCAAAAACAATGGTGAAGCTCCCCAGGGACCCATGACACTCAGAAAAATGCAACATATTGAAAATCATCTAAATACTTTTGCTCTGGTGAAAATCACCCTGCGATAATGCTCTAGGGTTAAAAAATGTAAAAAATCAACACATTTGTGCAGCTCCATTAGCCTCTATGCTAATTTCCCCGTTTTTAATGCCAAATTTAGTTGAACGTGTCTCTCCAACCCTTTGTTTTTATTCCTGCTGTCATTTACTCCATCCATAACTTCACAAGGATGATGATCCATGTCACGCCTGTAAAGTTATTTTTGATTTTATAAACTTAACAAAATAAGACCAATAAAACTTACAAATTGATCATGCTCCCGAAGCATGTTCACTGCAAGCAGCTGCACCTAAACTGAGTGCCAGTCAGAAAATAAGGGAGGCGTGATTTATTTCAAATGAAAATTGAATAAATAAATAAAATAAAAAAATGTTGCTTCTGTCCCCAACCTCAAATCAGCCCAATAAACATCTATCTACAAACTACTACCTTTAGCCTGGCATCTAAAACAGAAACACACAAAAACATAGAGCCAACCAAACCATCCATCACAGCCAGTCGCAGCTACTGCTCAGCTCCAACTGGCTCTGAGAGGAAGCTTTGATGTCACTGTAGGCCAAAAAATCAGCTGGAAATGCATGAAGGAAACAAGTTGGGAGTGGAGCTTTAAGCTACTGTGTTTTGGGGATAATTACTCAGTTGTTAGAAAACAATATCGAAGTCAGGCACCTACTAAAAATCTAAAGCTTTTTTATTTACTGTAGAAGTGTTGTTTATTTATGTTCTATGTTATCCATAGAGGAAGGTAGAACTAGTTGCAGAGAAAGTCATCTGGATGACTTGAGACAGGATTTAAACAGCAGTGAGTTAAATTTAAGTCCTCTACCTTGGACCACGCCTTGACAAATGAGGGATTACACCGTCTTATCCACAAAGGAAGTCTAGCACTGTTGCCATACCAATCCACAACTCCAAATTATATATCTTATCTAAAGTCTTCAAACTATCACCCATAAACAGGAAGTTCAACCCCATGTAAAGGCTATAGATTTAATGTAATAAATTACTTCACATTGCCCAACTTTAATTTTAAACCTTGCTTTTAAGAATTTGGAAATGTTGAAGATGTTTTGAAAAGGGTCAACAAGATTCTTTTATCTTTTATTTCCTCCATCTCGTACCATAGATGCATTAATTTTTAAAGATGGACCCCCTTTATGTTAAAGCGAACCCACTCTGAAATCCTTGTATCCAAATTCCTCAACTGAACCGGAGTTGTCAGACAAAAAGCTGTGGCCTACATATGCACTGGTATGGACACGGTAATTGGAGCCAGTTTCTCTACGGAGGCCCATGTCCCATTTTTACAACACTGATTATTCTTCAGCTGTGGATCAGAATGAATCTGTGATCAAAGACCAACAGGCTTTTCACAGTGGGGCTCCTGAGCGCGATCCCACTCATATGAAAGAGAGCGCGCTGACACCTGTTGATCGAAATACAGAACTGCAGCCACATCTGCCTGGACAAACAACATCAATGGGGTTTTGTTTATACAGATGCAAATATTTCAACAAAAAAAACATGCACTAGATTGGAGATGGACTACATTCCTTATTTGCACTTGAAGGAAGGTCAGGTAAGGTAAGCACTGTTGGGAGTTAAAGAATTTTTTTTTTAATTATACAAGATAAGATAAGATAAGATAAGATAAGATAAGAATTTATTGATCTCACACAGGAGAAATTTACTTGCCACAGTAGCTCCAGGACATTTGGAAAGAAAGTGCATGCAGGCAAGAATGGGATAAAGTAAGTAATAATAAAAATAGTAATAATAATAAGTAATATTAATAATGGAAATAGTAATAATAATAATAATAATAATAATAATAACAATACAAGCATCAACATGGAAAAGAGGATATTGCACATCTGGCCTATATATTAGAATTATACAGTCTGATGGCGGTGGGGATGAAGGATCTGCGGTAGCGCTCCTTCTTGCACTGGGAGTGCCTTAGTCGGCTACTGAAGGAGCTGCTCAGCTCCTCTATAGTCCGGTGCAGAGGGTGAGAGGTGTCATCCATGATGGACATGAATTTGGCCAGCACCCTCCTCTCAGCCACCTCCTCTACAGAGTCCAGAGGACAGCCCAGGACAGAGCTGGCCCTCCTGACCTGCTTATTAAGTCTTTTTCTGTCCCGTTCTGTGCTGCTCGGGGCCCAGCAGACGACAGCGTAGAGGAGAGCAGAGGCCACCACAGAGTCATAAAAAGTCTTGAGCAGAGGCCTGCACACTCCAAAGGACCTCAGTCTCCTCAGGGGGTGGAGGCGACTTTGGCCCTTCTTGTACAGGGCGTCGGTGTTGTGGGACCAGTCCAGTTTATTGTTGAGGTGAACACCCAGGTACTTGAAACTGTCCACAGTCTCTATGTCCTGCCCCTGGATGTTCACCGGTGAGTGAGGTAGTGGTCTCCTCCTGAAGTCGATCACCAGCTCCTTTGTCTTACTGGTGTTAAGGCACAGGTGGTTGCGATCACACCAGTCCACAAAGTCACTGATGACCGAGCGGTACTCCAGCTCGTTCCCCTCAGACACACAGCCCACAATGGCCGAGTCATCAGAGAACTTCTGGAGATGGCAGCTGTCCGTGTTGTATGTGAAGTCCGAGGTGTAGATGGTGAAGAGGAAGGGTGAGAGGACAGTTCCCTGGGGGGTCCCAGTGCTGCAGACTACCACCTCTGACTCACAGCCGCGCAGCCGCACGTACTGTGGACGGTCAGTGAGGTAATCGATGGTCCAGGCAGCGAGATGTCCATCAACTCCCACATCCTCCAGCTTCCCCCGCAGCAGCGCCGGCCTGATGGTGTTGAAGGCGCTGGAGAAGTCAAAGAACATGACTCCCACAGCACTCCCGGCGGTCTCTAGGTGGGTGAGCGCCCGCTGCAGCAAGTAGATGATGGCGTCCTCTACTCCTCTACTCAAACTGCAGCGGGTCCAGGGTGGGGCTCACCACAGAGCAGAGGTGGCTGAGGATCACCCTCTCCATGGTCTTCATGAGGTGGGAGGTCAAGGCGACTGGTCTGTAGTGGGCCGGTTCCCTGGCGTTTGTTGTTTTGGGAACCGGGACCACACAGGAGGTCTTCCACAGGACGGGGACCCTCTCCAGGTTGAGGCTCAGATTGAACATGTAGCAGAGAACCTCACAGAGCTGGTCTGCGCAGGTTCTCAGCAGCCTGGGGCAGATACCGTCAGGTCCTGCGGATTTCCCCTGTCTGAGTCGCCTTAGCTCCCTCCTCACCTCGTCCGGTGTGATGGAGAGGGGGGAGTGAGGGGGGGACTGGGGTGGACTGCAGGGGGTGGTGGAGGTGGGGGGTGGAGGGGGGCTGGTGCTGGGTTGGGTCCGTGTGAAGGGGGAGGGGGATGTGGCCCACTGGCCCGGAGAGGTGTGAAGAGGAGGAGGGAGTTGGCAGAGGGGTGGGGGGCGCATCAAACCTGTTGAAATAACAATTCAATTTGTCCGCCCAGCGCTGATCACCATCAGCTGTTCCTCTGCCACTATGTTCAAAACCAGACATGCTCCTCAGTCCTCTCCACACGCCCCGTGCGTTGTTTTGGGCCAGCTGCTCCTCCATCTTCCTCCCATGGTCTTTCTTGGTCCGTCGGATCCTCCACTGGAGCTCCCGCTGGACCCTTTTCTGCTCCTCTGTATCCCCTGAGTTGAAAGCCCTTTTCTTCTGATTCAGGAGGGCTTTAAGCTCAGGGGTGACCCAGGGGTGGTTGTTGGAGAAGCACAGTACCCTCCTGGTTTGCACAGTGTTCTCCACGCAGAAGTTGATGTAGTCTGTGATGCAATGGGTCAGGCCGTTGATGTTGTTTCCATAAGAGTCAGTGAAAATGTCCCAGTTAGTGTTCTGGAAACAGTCTCTCAGACTCTCACAGGCCTCCTGAGTCCAAAGCTTCACAGACCGCTTCTGCACAGGTCCTCTTCGCACCCTGGGTGTGTATTGCGGGAGCAGGTAAACCAGACAGTGGTCTGAGCGTCCGAGCGGGGTGAGGGGGGAGGAGGTGTAAGCGTCTTTAATATTGGCGTAAAACAAGTCCAGAGTCTTATTGTCTCTCGTGGGGAATGTGACATATTGAGTGAAAGTGGGAAGAGTAGTGGAGAGTGATGTATGTTTAAAGTCCCCAGTGATCAGAAATAAGGCGAACGGATGACATATCATCATGTCATTAACGACGCTATGAAGCTGTTCGCATGCTGCCGCACCATCCGCCGATGGAGGAATGTACACACAGAACACAATAATGTGTGTAAATTCTCTGGGCAGATAGTACGGCTGCATACCGACAGCGAGTAGTTCAATGTCCCGGGAGCACAGCTGCCGTTTCATGTGTACATTCCCGGGATGGCACCAGCGTTCGTTTATGAAGAAGATAAGTCCGCCTCCTCATGTTTTCCCGCTCCCTGTTACGGTCCGGTCCGCACGCCTCATAGTAAATCCGTCCAGCAAGATTACATTGTCCGGTATATTCCCATTCAGCCACGTTTCAGAGAAGCACATAAGACTGCAGTTCTGGAATTGTCTCTGATGCCGGGTCCGCGCAACAAGCTCCTCTGCCTTGTTGTTTAAAGAACGCAGATTCCCCGTTATCACCATGGGTAGTCCGTTCGGTAAATACGGTCTCCGGTTCTTGCGTCCACCCCTGCAGCCTCTTCTCTTTCTCCGTATCTCCACCGGGACCTCCGCTTTCCCCACGTGGAGTAGAGACGGGCCCCATAGCTCCAGAAGCTTGTCACGCGCGTATGTGATCCTGAGATGCGTGGCTGAAGTACACCGGCGTAACTCCTGGCGCAGATTCATTAAATGTCCAAAAACACTACAGCTAACAATACAGCTGTAGTGAGAGTAGGCTTCCCAGGTGCGTGACTGCGCCCTGTTTCACCTACTCTAAAGAAAAAGCAAGAAAAACGACTATTTACAAGTAATCTCTTTTTACTTGTAAATAGTAAATAGTAAAAAAGGAAAAGTTGGGAACGGAGCTACTGCCTCACCGGCGCCATCTTGTAGTATATATATAAATATACTGTATATAAACACAGTCTCATACAGTCTAAGCTTGCTCAGTGTGTTTACTATACAACATCACGCCTGGAAACCTTATTTATGCATTTTGGTTATGTTCACCCAAATCTGCTGAGTGCCTTATTTGGGATTTTTGTTGGGCCACCTTCCCTTTCCAACTTTCAGAGTAATTCCCTTGTTTTTCTGACCTTTCTTGCAATGAGGATCATAAAAGCAAGGGTCCATTTTTTTAAATGGAAGTCACCACGGCCTCCATCATTTACAAAGTGACTATTTTCTTAAACTTAAAGAATGACTCTTTATGACTCCTTTGACAGGTTTATACAAATGTAGCGTCCATTGTTCCACATAATTAGCTTCCCTTTCCTTCCTGATTAAGTCTTTTTCTTTCTCTCCTCCACTTTTTTCTTTTTCATAGATTCACTTCAGTGTTATTTTTTTATCTTATGTGGGCACATTAGGCTTATAAAGATTGACAGGATGGGTATTTTTTGTCATTTAGATGAAGAGTGTTGGTGTGTTACCAGCTCTCTGAAGATGTAATAAAGCATCTTTAACTATGTACATTTTGATGCAAGTTAAGTCTTATTGACTTTAGAAACAAGGCTGTAATTTCCATCAGTTTCTTTCTTTACTTTTGGCAGTCACAAGAGACAGGAGCAGGAGCATATTATCTCTTTTTTTTTTTAGTGCCACGTGGTTTAGTTGTATCTCTGTGGCTAGTCCTGAAAGGGCTATCTGAGTGATGAGTTTTGAATGTCCAAGGCTCTGTGAATTCCTGCCCTGATAAGCTGTCAGAAGCATTGCCCTGTTTCCAAACTGTGTGTCTATGAGTGTGAGTGTGTAACAAAGTGCGAACAGCCTCAAGGTTATATGCCATTAAAAACAACACGGCATAAATTCTGCCTAATAATTCATAATAATGACTCCCCTGTTTGTGGCACGCTTGTTTATTCACATTCATTAAGATGCCAGGCTCAGTGCGCCTGAGTGGGACGAGACAGAATGATTAGAGGGCATATGGAAATGATTTTAACCTGCTCAAGTATCAACAACTCTTACATACAAATCGCTTAAAATTAACTAAGCAAATTGGTTCACTGGATACCTCCATACAGGCTTGTGTGTCACCATTTTGGCTCTCTAGTCGTTCTCCTTGGCTGGGACTTCCTAGCTGGTGATATGAGAGTGTGCCTGTGCCCTTGAATGGAGAAGCCTTGATACGTTGAGTGGTGAAGCCATAAGCAATTCTTGACTTATTTCTTAGAAAGATACTTGGTTTGTATTACACAACTAAAGGCAGATATAAGTGCAGTAAAAATAACCTTGATGATGTGAGAAGTGACCTAATTTATACTCAAGTATATTAAGTCCTCTTAATATATTTCACAAGGCCCTAAATTAACTTATAATGTGATTTAATAACCATTATCAAGTGCTATTATACAAATTCCATCTTAACTTGCCACTTGAGGAAATAGAAATGAAGAGGATGCAAAAAAATGTCTTCCAGATCTGTGTCAAAGTAAATATATTTCCTAACACCACCACCGTGCGTGTGTGTGTGTGTGTGTGTGTGTATATATATATATATATATATATATATGCACATTATACAGGATTATAAACACGCATTTAGGTTAAAATGTGTTAATTTACTGATTTCCAAGTCTAAAATTGTGATCATTTTCAAATTGGTGGCTGGCTGTATTTTTTTTTTTTTGTTTTTTTTTGTTTAAGTTTCATTAGCCTCTCTGTTACATAGTTACAGACTAAAACAAAAGCTGCTCACACACTCTCCATGCTCCTGATGCCAATTACTTCAAATGCCACCATGATGTGTGTTCTACGCTGCACTCACTGGTGAAAATGTCACTTGGTGGAAGGAGGAGGTAAACAGTGTTTGACACCAATTGCTGCCTTCAGTTCGTCGCTGTAACGACTACAGCCGGTTCACTGCCAGAAGTTGATCTGGGATTTGTTTTGGTGTTTTCTGTGCAACTTTTGTTGTTTAAGCTGCATTGTTAACAAAGGCACCAATCAGACAGACACATAACATGACCAAATGCTTTACACACAGAGCAATAAGGATTACTGCGAGATGATTCAAACTTTCTACTCCTAAAGCTGTTTTGCTTCCAGGAACAGCAGCGTATATACTGAAGGCTTGGGGTAAGTGTCATGCCCAAAGACACAGCAGTAACCTGTGCTTAAACTGACAACTTTCATATCAGGGATCCAGGACCAGAAACAGCCCATGAGTGATAGATTCAGTTGTTTCATACTGTATTAAATTTGTTGTGCTTGCTCAACTTGATGCTTGTAGTTTTTCCTGATACTAAATGTTAATTTGCTTCTAACTGCATAATGTATTTATTAAATTGTCTGGACTAAAATGTGTACACAGACTCAATTCGTCTGTTTCCCATGTGGCGATAAAGAGCCAGCTCCTATGACTTAATGACCAATGACTTAATAACTTAACTCAGATATGAGTTAAATGGGTAAAGGTTAGGGTTTAGATTAAGGTCAGGCCAGTAATGATTGGGGTTAAGATAGAATCATTGTCCTGTAAATTCATGCCAGTGCCAGTGTGATCCTCATGTTTAATATCTGACCATTTGGAGAAGTTGTTATAGTTTGCCCTTGTTGCTCTTTTTGATTAGCAGCAGGGCCCCGACAGGTCAAAAGCCTTCCACCTGGAGCCAAGAAGAAAAAGTTCCATAAAAAAAACAGCTCTAATCATTAATGGAAGAAAGAAGTACCTCACACTCTGACCCCACAGAGGTCTGAGTGACACGCTTCACATGCTAAAAATCTGTCTGGCGAAAAATCAGGCTAAAAATGGCCCCTAAGCGCTTAAAATACACCTCATTAAAACTGAGGATGTGATCTCTGCATCTGTGCTCAAAGTACCCTCATTATGAAAGCCATTTTTAAAAAGATCTATCTGCAGACAGAGGGGGCTTAGAAAACAAATCAAAACCATTTATCTTACATGGCAATTGCTTCGTTGTTACATGGCTTGTTACAGCAGAAAAAGTTAGTTTGGTTTTCTTCTTAACCAAATATAAACATACTATGGTTGAATGGAAATAATCCACTTCAAGGTAAACTATATCTTGGGGGGTACATACTACTGTTGTGACTATAGGCAAGACACTATACAGTGGTACCTCACCTTACGAAAGACCCTACAAACGAAGATTCCAAGTTACGAAACGCCTTCACGTTAAATTTTGGTCTCTAGATACGAAAGAAAATTCAAGTTACGAAACGCGAAATCTCAAAAATTCAAATAATGCGCGCTCAGATGCGCGCTCAGCCACACACATTATACGCTTTTCTCAGACTGGATTTAAACTTTTCTCACATTTGTCTCTCGTTTAAACACTCAAACTTTCATAGATTTTCAACAAAATGTATTAATAGTGAAGCGTGGGGGGAAGGGGGAGGGCGGAGAAGTGTGCGCGCGGACACGTGTGTGATAGCGTAGCATGACCCGGCGCGGGGCTGTGAGCACGAGACCAGTGCCTCCTCTAGACCAGGTCTAAACCAGGTCTAAACCAGGATTAAACCACCGCGGCTCTTGCATGCGTTCGTTCATGCACTCAGATTGCGTGCCGTCCCGAGGGGAGGCACATCCCCTCCCCTCCTCGCTGCTCGCCTCAGCCGTGACTCGTGAGGTACACCGGCAGAGCTAGCACGAAACCAGGAAATAGACCCACACGCGGTGGTTTAATCCTGGTTTAGATCTGGTCTAGAGAAGGCACGGTTTGAGCACAGGTTTCGTGCTCGCAGCCCCGCGCCGGGTCATGCTGCTCTATCACACATGTGTCTGCGCGCACACTTCTCCGCCCTCCCCCTTCCCCCCACGCATGCAGTCGCTGCTCGCCTCAGCCGTGACTCATGAGGTACACCGGTGCTGCTGCTAATAGCAGAGCTAGCACGAAACCAGGAAATAGACCCGCACACAGCGTTTTAATCCACCTGGTCTAGTCCTGGTTTAGTCCAGGTCTAGACCTGGTCCAGTCCAGGTTTAGACCTTGGTCTAGACCTGGTATAGTCCACGTTTAGTCCTGGGTCTACAGTCTCTTAGCCAATCAGGACGCAGAACACAATGTTACACTATAAAAAAAATGTTACACTATAAAAAAAAAAACTTGGAACGGGGCCTTGGAACGAATCAGGCTTTTTCCATTGAAATAGCTACTCAACTTACAAAAAATTCACGTTACGAAACCACTTCTGGAACAAATTAAATTCATAAGGTGAGGTACCACTGTATCCAAAAGAGACAACTGCAAAATTATCAGTTTTTCAGATTTTACTACTTATAGGTATGTGTTTGGGCAAAAGGAAGATTTTAGTTTGAGTCTATAAACTACTGACAACATTTCCCCCAAATTCCAAATAAAAATATTATCGTTTAGAGCATTTATTTGCAGAAAATGACAAATGGTCAAAATAACAAAAAAGATACATATTTTCAGACCTCAAACAATGCAAAGAAACAAGATCAAATTCATTTTAAAACAACATAATACTGATGTTTACACTTAAGAAGAGTTCAGAAATCAATATTTGGTGCAATAACCCTTATTTTTAATTACAGCTTTCATGCGTCTTGGCATGCTCTCCACAAGTCTTTCACATTGTTCTTGGGTGACTTTATTCCACTCCTGGTGCAAGAACTGAACTAGCTCAGCTTTGTGTTTGTGTTGGAATTCAACAGACGCTGGAATGGAATGGCTGTAATACATGTAGAGATGCTGATTTCAGAAAAAAATGCAGTGGTCTCTTATCAAATGTCAAATTAGGCGCTTTGTGCTACAATTTTGTATGAAAAGCGCTTTATAAATGATTGATTGATTGATTGATTATTTTTTTTACAGAGCTGTATGAATGCAATGCTAACAATGCTATTTTTTAGATCTTTAGTTGTGTAAATGCTGAATGACTCAGAAGTACATATTACATAATATTTACTATTGAGTTAGAGTCATATCATCAACTGTGTAACATCCCCTGTGAATCAATACATTTTGTCAAAATCTAAAGTTATGTAAGCATTATTATCAGAACAGAAAAACAAACCAACCAGGTAGCAGCAGCAGTGTAATTATGAGAAATCCCTGTTCCCATTACAAGTGTAGGTGATGTAAGCCTAATTGTAAAAAGCTGTATTTCTCTGGCTGTGGCTTCCCGCTGTGTGACCTTCAGGGTGCGATGTGATGCACAGCGTGGAGTGAACATGAAGATAACGGCTGAGTCAGAGGAGACTCAGTGCATAAATTACTGTCAGTGTGCAGCTTGCGTGTTACAGGTGGATCCCAGGTCAACAATATGTGTGTGTTTGGTTGTTCTTTGAGTGGGAACAGACGTGGTGGTTGACATGAGGAACAAACTGGATGTGACAGAAACATACCGGGTCAGGGTCACAGAGGGAAGAGGAGGAGGTGTAAACAAATATGGAGGAGACATGTAACTTCTGCTTCAAAATGTGCGGAATTAGATCGAAGATGGTCAGACAGAAGGGCCAGTTTGTACGGCCATCTCGAACCCATAGTCCGGGCGATAAGCGCAGATTTTCATGCGATTCGATCACTTTACGATAAAAGCGTCATATTTGGTATGATGATTCCCAAATTTAGGACTGTAGACACTCAAGATCTGGCCCCTGGGGGCCATGGCCGCCATGGAAATGGGAAAATGGATTAAAAGCACCCAGAAACATCACATATTTGTATCAAATTAGGTGGGAAGGTTCCCAAAGGGAGTCTGATTAGATATAGAACAATAGGCATTCAATATCGCGGCCATTTTCCAAAATGGCAGCCAAATATGGATTTCGTGGTCAAATGGATTGAAAACAGCCAGAAACACAACATATTTGTATCAACATTGGTAGGAAGGTTCACAAAGGGGGTCTGATTAGATTTAGAACTATAGGCATTCAATATGGTGGCCATTTTCCAAAATGGCCACCACAAATGGAGTTCCTAATGGGAAAACGGATTAAAAACAGTGCAATAATACACAAAGTGGGACTGATCATTTTTAAAGGGGTATGCCACAACTTTGGGTCTAGATATGGTTAAAATTGAGTATGTAGCTAAGCTAACAAGAGTCAATGGATCACACGTAGCAAGATCCCCTACAAATGATTTGGGAAACAGGTTGTCTCTTAGCCAATCAGGATTGGCTAAGAGACAATCAGTAATTGTTGTCAGTAATTGTAAACCTTGCATGATCTCTGAAATGTTCTCTGTGCTCAGCCAAGTCGGGAGCTAGTTTTCATGCAGCAATTCAGCATTCAGTGCAATGCAGCATTCAGCATTGCAGCATTCAGCAAATATTATGCTAATGAGCCATGATGCGGTTTGTCAACAGCCGCCGCAGCCAATTGGAATGTTGGATAGTGTTGCCAAAAAAACATCACAGAAAGTCGCTACTGGCTCTCTGACAAGTCGTTAGGAGTCGATAGATGATGTCATGATGTTATGTATGACATCATAGCGTCACGCACGCCACGCTAATCTCTAGAAAACGTGTCTGCATGGCTATGTCCATAATGCAAAAGGGCAGTCCTAGCGACTTTTTAAAGATCAGAGCTAATCTGCAACACTGCTTCACCGTGAGAAACGCTTCTGATGGCATCACAGAGCTACAGTTATGTTGAAAAACAATGATTTTGTCACTTAAAAGTCACCAAAGTCGCTAGATGAGATTTTTAGTCACCAGAGATGGCCAAAAGTCGGTAAATTAGCAACACTGATGTCGGAATGCTTGCATTCTGCTTTAACAGCTATGTTGACTTTGTTAAAGTGCAAATCTGCACCCCAAGTTCTCTGGCTCACGCCAAAGCTTGTAGTCTTTACAATATTTCAGCGCTCCCTGGGTAGCTTAATCAAACAAGTTAGGGGGTATGGGTAACTGCCCAATCAGTATACGAGCATGACTTTGCTGGCATTTCGGAGGACGTTGAGAGAGGAACAGGAAGTTGAATACTTTTTTTATTTTTTGGTTAAAATTAGTAATTACGTGTGACCCAATTAGTAACATACTGCGACCCAATGCAATGGCGAAAACATTTAAAGTGTACAATTCTGGATACACCGATCCCCCACAAAGAACTGACTGGGAATTATGTTTAATTTGTCAACGGAAAACTAAAGAGCCACTCAGATGCCCAGTAAATGTCATTTTCCATGATTTGGATCACATAAATAATTTAAAGATATATCAATAGCCATTTTTGTGAAGTGTGTTCATATTGACATGTATTTCTGGTGTATTATTGCACTGTTTTTAATCCGTTTTCCCATTAGGAACTCCATTTGTGGTGGCCATTTTGGAAAATAGCCGCCATATTGAATGCCTATAGTTCTAAATCTAATCAGAGCCCCTTTGTGAACCTTTCTACCAATTTTGATACAAATATGTTGTGTTTCTGGCTGTTTTCAATCCATTTGACCATGAAATCCATATTTGACTGCCATTTTGGAAAATGGCCACCATATTGAATGCCTATTGTTCTATATCTAATCAGACTCCCTTTGGGAACCTTCTCACCAAATTTGATACAAATATGTGATGTTTCTGCATGCTTTTAATCCATTTTCCCATTTCCATGGCAGCCATTTTGGAAAATGGCCACCATGGCCCCCAGGGGCCAGATCTTAAGCGCCTACAGTCCTAAATTTGATCAGACCCCCTTTGGGAATCATCATACCAAATTTGACGCTTTTATCGCAAAGTGATCGATTTTCGCAGCTATCTGCCGGACTACCAGTGGAAATCATTGGTAGCCTAATGACTGAAAGTGTCAACTCCGTCAATCCTAACGAAATACAGTGGTACCTCACCTTACGAAATTAATTCGTTCCAGAAGTGGTTTCGTAACGTGAAAAATTCGTAAGTTGAGTAGCTATTTCAATGGAAAAAGCCTGATTCGTTCCAAGGCCCCGATCCAAGTTTTTTTTTAAAAAGTGTAACTTTTTTTATAGTGTAACAATGTGTTCTGCATCCTGATTGGTTTCTCAGACTGGATTTAAACTTTTCTCACATTTGTCTCTCGTTTAAACATTCAAACTTTCATAGATTTTCAACAAAACGTATCAATATTGAAGTGTGGGGGGAAGCGGGAGGGGGGAGAAAACTGCGCGGACACGTGTGCGCAGCATGACCCGGCGCGGGGCTGACAGCAGGACTAGACCAAGGTCTAAACCTGAACTGGACCTGGACTAAACCAGGACTAAACCTGGACTAAACCTGGACTAAACCAGGTGGATTAAAGTGCCGCGTGCGGGTCTATTTCCTGGTTTCTCACGAGTCACAGCTGAGGCGAGCAGCGAGGAGGGGACGCAGGGAGGAGGGGACCGCACGCAGTGTGAGCGCATGTGAGCGCGGCTCCTCCTGGTTTAGTCCAGTGTTAACCTTTCCTGTTCTCGTCCCCTAACCGTGGTTGGGGAGCACAGGGGAGATCGTCTTCTCTAGGGCCGGAGACAGCGTTCCCTCCGGGGTTAACTCCCTTGTGGACCTTGTGCGCTTGCGGTGGATGAGAATGCAAATAAAAGGGAGTGGTTTTGCTGCAGAGTGGGGCTTTATTAGCTCACTACACTGTAGGAGTAGCACCTTTTTACCCTCTACTTGCCCGATCGCCGTCTCTGTCTCTCCCCTGAGAGGACACACACCCAGACCGACCCGGTTCCACTGCTCCACGGAGCCATACATACAGCGCCCCCGACACTCACTCACTCTCTCACTCTCTCTCTTTCTTCTGCACTGAGCTATAGACACAATATAGACACATCTCACAACACCAGGTTTAGTCCTGGTTTAGTCCAGACCACCGCGGCTCCTCTAGACCACCGGCTCTTGCATGGCTCTCGCTCACATGCGCTCACACTGCGTGCGGTCCCCTCCTCCCTGCGGTCTCCTCCTCGCTGCTCGCCTCAGCTGTGACTCGTGAGAAACCAGGAAATAGACCTGCACGCGGCACTTTAATCCACCTGGTCTAGTCCTGGTTTAGTCCTGGTTTAGTCCTGGTTTAGTCCAGGTTTAGTTCTGATCCAGTCCAGGTTTAGACCTTGGTCTAGACCCGCGCCGGGTCATGCTGCGCACACGTGTCCGCGCAGTCTTCTCCCCCATCCCGCTTCCCCCCACACTTCACTATTAATACGTTTTGTTGAAAATCTATGAAAGTTTGAGTGTTTAAACAGAGACAAATGTGAGAAAAGTTTAAATCCAGTCTGAGAGAAGCATATAATGTGTGTGGCTGAGCGCGCATTATTTGAATTTTTGAGATTTCGCATTTCGTAACTTGAATTTTCTTTCGTATCTAGAGACAAAGATTTACCGTGAAGGCGTTTCGTAACTTGAAATTTTCATTTGTTGGGTCATTCGTAAGGTGAGGTACCACTGTAGTATCAAGTTTTCCCGTTCAATGTAGTCAAAGCCACAATACTCGTGGTTTGTGTTGTGTGTGGTAAGTATAATCTTTTGTTACTTCAAAAGGGTTACATGCAGCTAACATCTTATAATAAAGGATATATATATATAAAAAAAAAAAAGTATCAAAATATTTTATGTTTATTCTGTTATTATATATTATGTGTTTGGACAGTTAATTTTGAAACTTGCTGGTATTTTAATTGATGACACTCTAAATTTTAAAGGACATGTTGAGCAGCTACTTAAGAAACTGAGGCTGAAAATTGGCTTTTACTTTCGGAACAGGTTATGTTTTTCTTTTAATGCCAAAAAGAAATTAGTAGCAGCAACATTTTTGCCCATTTTGGATTATGGTGACCTGATTTACATGAATGCCCCAATTAAAATATTGAAGCTGTTAGATTGTGTGTATCATGCCTCTCTGAGGTTCATCACAAACTGTAACCCTCGCACACACCACTGTGAACTTTACACACGTGTGGGCTGGCCAGCATTGGAGACTCGTAGGCTCACTCACTGGTATATGTTCATTTATAAGGGTATTCAGCGCCTGCTCCCCTCATATCTGTGTGAATATCTTCAACCAAGAGCAACTGGACATTATTCTTTATGTTCTCAGGAAGCACTGCTGCTGACTGTGCCAAGTGTTCGCACAGAAGCTGGTAAAGGGGCATTCCAGTATTCTGCTCCCACAACTTGGAACAATCTACAAAAAGACTGGAAACTAAAGGAACTGGTCTCTATAGGACAGTTTAAAATCTTGCTCAAAGGATTGGAATTGAAATCTATGGTTTGTAAATGTTTTTAATTCTGAAACATTTTATTGTTTGTAATTGCTTAAATTGTTTTTGAAATAGTTTTGTAATTGTATTGATCTGTGCCGCTGTCTTGGCCAGGACTCCCTTGAAAAAGAGATTATTAATCTCAATGGGACTTTCCTGGTTAAATAAAGGTTAAATTAAAATAAATAAATAAATAAAACTACAGATAGACACTAGATGACTCTTTTGCTTAGATGATCTAAAGAATTGCTTCTATAACAAATCATACACCACAATAAATTAGATCATACAGAAATGTTGCCCATATATTGTTTTTAATGGGTAGCCTCCATCTATTTGAAGGGGCTTTGCTCTTGTACATTAACAGCCGTATCATTGGTTTATAATACTACTAACTCTAATACTTAACTCACTTAGGCTACATAACTGAGTAGGAATATTTACATTCTCATTAACATTCAAGAGAATAAGCAAAAGACAGTAAATGAATACAATAAATGCCCTTTATATGTGTACAGTTACTGTAATAGGAAGACAAGTCTTTAAAAAACAAGTTCAGATCATTTTAGTATGTAATGTGGGTTTTCTTTATCACTGTACTCAGACTTTATGAATTCATTTTGCTTTCAAGATGTTGAGTTAAGGAGTGACTATATGAGAAGCAATTAACTACAAACGGACCCTAATCTAAACCTCAGTGAAATAATGGTGTAGGGACCAAACCAATTCAATTCCAAACCCAAGATGTAGATTAAAGGCAAAAATCGTGACCGAAATATCCAAAATTGACCATAACGATGTCTTAAAAAGTACCAAGAAGATGGTGAGTGTTTGTTGCCTGGTGCCTCTCCTCCCTCCTCACGTGTCTCTCCTGGACAAATGTCACAGAAAACTCTCGAGTCTTTACTTTGCGCACTTCTCTGACAGCGACGATTAGGACTGTCCCTGACGTGTCCCTGAAGGCACTAGTGGCAGACTCAAGAAAAGAAACGGCGACCTGCGTCATTAAGTGTTCTGACACCACAAACTTTGTTGACAAAAGTCAATTAACTTTGGAAACGTTTAAGTTTTATTTTGGCTAGTTCCAGGGAGATTGCCTGGTGTCTGTCATCATGTGTCCCGGAGCAGTGTGGCTCTCAGTGGCGCTGTCCAATGTCCTTCTCGCGCTTCCCTGCGGTGCGTCCATCGCCTATCCCTGTCCCGACATCTGCAGCTGCAACGCGCGGACTTTCCAGTGCAATCGGGACACTCAGCTCGCCTCCCGGGCGACCCTCAAACCTGGGAAGCTGTAAGTACCCGGATCTCACTGAATTGTGAGTCATAGTGAGTCCAGCTCATCCTGCAGCGGTGGGACTGCGGAGGACTTGATGCGTCCTGGAGCTAATCCCGTCCTACAGGATCTTGTTAGGTCTCTGCAGCAAATAGTAACAAAATAAGACTGCCATATTAGTGTTGCCTTAAGGAACATTGCTTATGTATTTCAAGACGTTATGTCAGGATTAATTTGAAAACTGCTCAATTAAATACAATTTTGATTTGTGCAGGACCTTAAACCACCTGCCTCTGAAGCTGGTCCCCACGTATGCCTTCAGAGACCTGGTCAACATTACCATGATGTGAGTAGCCTTTGCCTTTCTAATCCAAGGTTTACAAATTAAAATTAGTTTGGCTGCCAGATAAATTATTATTAGATAACTAACTGTTTATTAGAGGCTGCAATAGGCTCAAGTAGGCGACTAAAGATGAGTGAGAGTAGGTTATTCTGCTCAGAATTGTTGCTTTCTTTTTTTTTACTTCATTCTGCTATAAATCGTTATCGCGTGACAAAGGGCTATAACATAAAAGCTTTTTCTTTTTCTATGTCAATTAGGCATACCACCAACAATACAGACATTTTGTGGTTAGGTATAGTTATAGCCTAGTTATAGTTATAGTTATAGTTATAGTTATAGTTATAGTTATAGCAGTATTTATTAAGAGCAGATAGTATCAAAGCACAGTTCAGATTGGGAGGCTGAGATTTAGCATAATTTGTTATAGCCAACAAACATGACAGTGTTTTCAAACACATTTCAAATACCTGTCCCACTTTAGGACTGCTCAGTCTAGTCACTTTGGCATTCAGTGTGTATTTTATCCCTGTAATTAATTTAGCCTATATGTGCAATGTCCAAGGTTTTCAGAATGGTTTGATCTGTGTATTTTATGTATTGGCCTCACATCACAATTTGTTTGAAAAGTCCCACATAATTGTTATTGATAATTAAAAATGCATCTTCTTGAGCTCAGAGGAACACTGTATTTTAGCATTGGCTATGTGGCTCAACAATAAAGACCAAACCTGATCTCTCTCTAAATCTGGTCTAAAACAAGAGCTGAACCAAGAATTGATCAGGTCAAAACAGGACTTTATTTTGAATGCATCCAAAATTTTGAGGGAATTAAAAACTGCTTGTTTGTACACATGAGGTTGGCTGTGTGTTATGCTTTACTTTTCTTTTTGCCTATTACTGTACAGTAAGTGCTTATATGGTAAATTCTGTGCATTCATTTAAAACTATTGTGTCTAAAATCCAAATTATAAACATTTAAAAACAAAATTTACACAGGAAGTTAATTAATAATATCACATTTTCAAAAGTATTGTCAAAATTTCAAGGGTTTTGTTCCTTCAAAGTCACATCTTTTCAAAACATTTTGGGTTTAAATTATCTTAATTTGATGTCCTTATTGCAGTAGACAGCTGTGAGCTGTTGAGTAAATCGGACTTGGTTTTACAAGGCCACCTCTTATCAGCTCTAGATACTTACAGTACTTACATGTCCGATACGCGCAAATCTTTCGTGGTCCAGCCATAAATTTTTCTCTTTTTTTTAAATTTTTTTTTTATTTTACAATCCTAATCTTAAACCTTCTCTCCCACCGACACATGTCAAGGCAGAGTGCACCCTTTGCTGACGTAGTTTGTGAGTATTTCATGAGCATTTAGTGGTAATTACAATGCGTTTGGCAATCAAGAAAGATAAGTACACTCCACAGAGGGGGATCTTTAATTGTTTGTTTTTGAATGAAGGCACGGTGACTTTAACTAAAGAAAAAGTGTTGGCTGATTACTTAGGAGAGTGAGGCTGAAGAGAAAGAAACGATGAGAAAAGAGTTTAGAGAAGGGTGCTATCTACCGTTGTCAAGGACGCATGCGAGCACCCGTGACTTTGGGCTGTTGTTTAGTCCTGCTTCTTTACTCGTTCTTGTTGGCCTAGATGCATGTTTGATGTAAGCTGGAATAGGTCCAAACATGGGGTGAAATGTAGGTGTCCGGCGATTGTGATTAATACGATGGTAGCGCTTGTTTTTATTGTGTCCCAGGTGGATTTAGTCTCGTATTAATAAACACTGTCCTAGTTCTAAATGAATGAATAGTAAAGAGGTAAAAGGAAAAACTTTTTATCCAAATGTGTTACTTGGTTTTTTAATGCTGAGATAAATCTTTTGGTTACAGGTAAACAATCTCAGCTAGAGCTGGGCGATATGGTGATACAAATCAAATTGCAATTTCACCTATATGACAATTGATACTTTGCAGCTGATGACACCATAGTAACTACTGAACATTTCACCAATACAGACAGATGTAGAACACCCCCAGCATGATGTCACTGCAAAGCATCAATAGGCAATATTTGTCATATTGTGTGATTGTGATTCTTCTTAATTCAGCTCTATGATCACTCATCCTATAAATCCGCCCCCTGCTCTGAGTGAGTGACAGAAGAAATTAACCAGTCATAATGGCATAATATACAGCTCTGGGAAAAAAAATAAGAGACCACTGCATTTTTTTCTGAAATCAGCATCTCTACATGTATTACAGCCATTCCATTCCAGCGTCTGTTGAATTCCAACACAAACACAAAGCTGAGCTACTTCAGTTCTTGCACCAGGAGTGGAATAAAGTCACCCAAGAACAATGTGAAAGACTTGTGGAGAGCATGCCAAGACGCATGAAAGCTGTGATTAAATATAAGGGTTATTGCACCAAATATTGATTTCTGAACTCTTCTTAAGTGTAAACATTAGTATTATGTTGTTTTAAAATAAATGTGATCTTGTTTCTTTGCATTGTTTGAGGTCTGAAATGTATCTATGTACATGTATCTTTTTGTTATTTTGACCATTTGTCATTTTCTGCAAATAAATGCTCTAAATGATAATATTTTATTTGGAATTTGGGGGAAATGCTGTCAGTAGTATATAGACTCAAACAAAAATGTTCCTTTTGCCCAAACACATACCTATAAGTACCTACCTATTTCCAGAGCTGTAACTACACAAAGAGTGCTGGAATTGTGATCGAAATTGTGGTCTGGCCCCAGGAAAATTGTGATATTTTTGGCATATCACCCAGCCCTATCTCAATAACAATTTGAGATATAACACTTCAAACGTCCCTTTCTCTTTTATACTATATCTAATCATGGGTTACCAAACTCAACCATATACTTTCACAGTTTCTCACGAAATAGCCAGCATCTACTGTTACATTTGGGTTTTGATGTATTTGAAAAGGGACAGTGTCAGTTAAAGGATGTTGTTTGAACTACATTTTGAGCTATTTTCTGTATAAACAGGTGATTCAAAGTATGTCTTGTTTTATGCCTTTTTTGGTACTATCATTTATATATGTTTTAGTACTACCTCTTTCACAGAACTCTTAAGGAGGCAGCTTGACTAAATATAATGTTTTGGTGGAGGTCACTGCTGGACATAACTTGGGAGTCTTGTATTCATTGGTATTAAAATATGTGCCTTTTCACCACTGTTAGGCACTGTGACCAGCCAGTGGGATGTTCTTTTATAAAATTCAAGTATTATCATTCAAAAAGAAATACAAATATATTTAGGGATGGACATTGTGCCAGTGCTAATATCAAAATGGTAAATTCTTAGCATTTTTTTTTTTGAAAAATTCCTTAAAATGTTGGCCCAATATTTTGTATAAGGATTCTATTTTTTACCAAAGTGAAAACTTTATTTGACTTAACAAACAGTTTATCAACATAATTATTGATTACTGGGTCTGGCAGGAAATTGTATTGTATTGTATTAACTGAAAAGAAAAAAAATACATTACAAAATGATGATACATTCACTTTAATCTGTAATTCACTTTAAACACATTTATTCACATACTTATTTTTCCTCTTTTGTCCCACAGTGCGATTTCCCAGAGCGACTCCATCACTCGGATCCAGAGACAGGCCTTCCTCTCCCTCCACACTGTGTCTCAGATGTAAGCCACTTTGCACAACCCTGTGTTATTTGAACAGCTGAAGCTGTATGTTTTGCATTATCCTGGAGATTTAAGAATTACTGCCTCGATTACAAACACACCATGTTCATTCAGCACGGATGATCAATGAACATAGGACTTTTACTGTTTGTTTGTTTGTTGACAGAAATATTATAATTGCTGATAAATTTCTAATTTTTATTTATGCAGCTTTGTGAGCAATATCAATAGTCTGCAGTTCATTGAAGAAGGGGCGTTCACTGACTTGCCAAGACTGGATTATTTGTAAGTATGGTTTAAAATAGCTTTAAATAATCATGTGTTTAAATATATGAACTGAATATTTTAGCTTGTTTTTGCAAGTCTCTGAAATGACATTGGTTATCTGACATAGTTCTCATAGATATGATTTTGTAGGCTGTGAACAAGAGATTTTGAGAGTTGATGTCAATACAATGCTTAGATGGCCAGTAAACAAACAAATAATGTGTTCTTTACCCTTGTGAGAAAGTACGTTGAGGCTGGATGTGCACTAACCCCATAAACTGTCGAGCTGTTTGGGAACCATTACATGATATGACTGCAGCAATATAATGTGGTATGTTATTTACTGAAATTATAGCGATGAAATTGAGCATTTTAATCGAAATTAAGATTCAGTCATTTCTAATTGTCAGTAATCAGCTTGGCTTGTTTTAATGGAAAGGTTTATAGTCAATCCTCTGACCAGGGGCCAGAGCTGACGAAGCCTCTCGGATGAGCGACGAAACGCTTTCAACCAAACAAACTTTGTCCAGTTGACAAATTGAACTTCTCCTTTTATCATGGATTCTACCTGGACGACTGAGGGACTTTTCACGCAATCCTCTGACCGTAAAATCATGTGTTTTGAATCCTTTGGAGGAAGAAATATGACTATTTTTGTGTTAAAAACAAATTAAGTCTGTACTGTATATGATCAGAAAATGTATATTAAATCCCATTTGTATATGCCTTAAATTAGACAAAATAAGATTGAATAAAAAATCAGGATCTTTCAATAAAGAAAAAGCTTTACTTAATTTTTGTTTTGTCTTATCACCCTGTCCTAACTGAAATTATACGTTGTTCTCATTCAGGAGCATCTCCAACACTGGGCTCACCTACTTCCCAGACTTCACCACTGTCTCCTCTCTGGCTCCTAGATTTATCTTGTAAGTAACACTGTTTTTATTATGTGTACTTGGTTTTCATTTTATCTATCAATGTCGGCCTGCCTCTCCCACTGGGTGACAGTTGAAACTACTCATTTCTTGCCTGTAATGTGTATAATTTAGTCTAAGTGATACAGCCTGGTTAATGTTACGTTATCTTGTGTGTTTAGGGACATGGCAGACAACATCTGGATCCACACCATTCCTGCCAATTCTTTCCAGGGAATTTCAAAGGAGTCTGTTGACATGTAAGGCTACAACTGTATAATGTTATCAATGGTATAAGCAGAGGTTGATAAAGCATCCACAATTTGAGCTCATATAAAATGTTACATCAACAGTTAGATTACTATAATGTACACTATATACATCAAAGTGTAGGAATCTGTACTCAGTTGAACATATACTACTAAAACTACCAAGTGATCATAAAATTTACAGTTGTAGATGTAAATTTTAGGTTAATAGAAGTTGCGGGGGTAATTTGTCATCATTTCCTACAAGTGAAATACTATAATTACCATCAGAACTGCTTTTTCATCACTACTGAAACTTATACTTTAATATAATTTAATATAATAATATATGCAATTGCAGTAGTTTACCCACTTGGTGACTTTTCTAATTGCCAATACCTTGTCTAAAATGTGTTGATGTACAGACATTTATCCAGTAGTTCCTCTCAAAATTTTATCTTCATGTAACTATTTTCCATTTACATTCCATATTCTTGGGTCACAGTTTCTTTCTTATGTAATTCGGTTCTCTGACCTTTTGTGGCAGGTCTTCTTGATAATGAACTGAAATGCAAAACATTTTATCCTTGACAGGAACCTGGTTAAAAATGGCTTCAAGGAGATACAAGCTTACGCGTTCAATGGCACCAACCTCAACTCACTGTAAGTCCATTATGTAAACAACCAATACATTAGGCTGTATTATACTCTTTACATGTGCAGATTTAAGCTGTTTTTCTTTCATCTTAAAAACTGACTGTACTGTACTGTCATATCAACATTATGAAAGACTAAACATAGATTTGGTGCCATATTGTTGACTTTCTGGAGAAACTCTGATATGCATGGGCTGTTTACAATATTTAAATATGGCTTATCTATCACAGTGTCAAGCTAAGGGGAAATAAAAGTTTGGGGTCATTTAAGAAATTTTAAATGTGGGTAACAAGTCATAAGTACGATCTGAAAATAGAGGAAGTTTTTATCTGTTTTGCAGGATTTTGAGAGACAATAAGTTTCTAACTAAAATAGACGATGATGCTTTTGGAGGAGCCTCTGGACCAACTACACTGTAAGTTAAATTGTATTACTTGAAATCATCTTTTCTCATTTGGTTCACTGCAATTATGAGTCTTAGGATCCTAAGAAGTTTCATACAAAGACATTCAATAGACATTCATTCTCATACTAGTAATCCTGTAAAAAGAAGTTTGGTTCATTATAATACAACAATTACCATTAGTGAATATGTGTTTGGACCATTTAATGTTATATTTCTATTCTTAAAAGGAGGAATAAAATCTCCTTTATCCTTCCTTTATCAAACAATCTTAAAAATTTGAAACTATTTATGAGAAAACACATTGTAAATCTATACTTGTTCAGACCAAAGTTAAGGTCGCCATGAATTGGGTCATTGCAGTAAGATTAATATTCATAACAGTGTTTATCATTCTATTGTATAAACACTGGGAGGTGACAGGCTGTCTGTGTAAACAACCAACAAGCCACACGGGACGCTGAATACTGATTAGTGAGCAAATAGCCCCATGTTACCGCCTCTTGCAAGGTCTTTGATTGGAACAGAGTCGACGTATTCTTTTAGGTTTGAAATTGTAACCTCACATGACTGACATTTACAATAACAATGGAAAAATGTGTCCTCTTTTGGTGGAGCTATTTATTAACACCTGTCCCTGTTGTCCCAAAAATGCAAACATTTGGAAATACTTTCAAGCAGAATTAAATGTAGCTACATAATAAAAAAAAATATTGTGGAGTCTAGTTGATGTAAAAATACCGGCTTTTTACCATTTGGATGATAAATATTAGACCTTAGCTAAACTTGTTGATGTCAGTAATTACACTAACTGTGGCGTTCATTTGGATGTGTTAAATATGAAAAAAACAGTAAATAAAGTCTTGGCTCAGGCTCCAGAGTGTCACAAACTAGAAGCAAAGTTCATCTGAAACAGCATTTCTAACCAGTAGCAATTAAAACAGCTAATGACCATTCCTTCAGTGGTGGGAACGCTAAATCACAATCTAGTGCGCAACGTTGTAGTTTTAGAGGCTCACAGCATTCCAATCCTCCAGTTCAAAACAACATTTTTAACCTGTAAGTTTCTGTAAAGTGTCTATTGGCAGAGTGGCCTTTTTCTCTCCCTAAAGTAGAAATGTGCAGTATAAAAGGTCCTATATTACACAAAATTTTACTCTTTTGAGCTTTTATCCATGTTACCATGTTGTTTTCTACTCAAAAACATACATGGAATTGTGTTTTATTTCATTCACCCATGTTTGAATAACCCTTTATTATTAGTTTGTTTACATTTCCAAAGTTCAAAATGCTCACTTACACCTTATGATGTCATGAAGTGGTATTTTTTTTTTTCACTTTTAGTTCATTTGAGACCAGCAAATCCAGAGCTGGAATGATCCAGGGTTTGTGTGCTAAAAATGTGTGAATGAAACAAAACACAACTTCAGGAAAATGGTGTAATATAAGACCTTTAAATAAACTGATCAAATTGAGCCATGATAATGTTTTTTGTTGTTGTGTGTGTTTGTATCACTGTTATCAAAGGTGTGCCCACTTAAGGCCCATAGTTGTAGGGAATGGCAGAGCTTTTGTGTACGGTACCCAAAAAGTGCTGCTTGGCGTCTCATCCATCTTTTTGTAGTCTCTAGTCTGGTCACTAGAGGGAGACAAATCACAAAAACAGAGAGTAATTTCCCATTTTAGGCATTTACAATTTTTCACTTCTCTTCTATTTCAGTGATGTATCTTCCACCTCTTTGAACGCCCTCCCACACAGAGGCCTTAAGCAGATGAAGGAGCTCAGAGCTACTTCAGCCTACGCCCTGAAAACTCTCCCACCTTTAAAGGGTCTGTCCGAGCTCCTGCAGACCGCCGAGCTCACCTACCCCTCCCACTGCTGTGCCTTCCACACCTGGCGTCACAAACACAGGTACGACACTCCACAGATTTGACTGATTCATGCCCATCTCTATGAATCTGCAGCATTAGTGAACTGTAATGTGTTTTTTTTATTTTTCTATTCAAAGAGAAAGCCTCTTCAGAAACCTGACCACGCTCTGTGATCTCATTGAAATGAACATGTAAGTTATTTGATCTTCCATTATATGTAGATATGGTCCAGTGAGTCACTTTTTATGTCACTTTTTATGAATTGTGATTACAAATCCAAACAATTATTTAAAAAAAAAACAGTTGTAAAAAAAATTGGACACTTTCCACGTAACCAGGAGCAAACATAATGGTTCAGCGTTGCATTATTCAGCTCTTCTGGGGGAGGTCTGCCACCTGCTTTTTTCCTGGAAAGTTCCATTTGATGTTTTGTTTTGTTGTTTTTTTGTTTTTTTTTAGCTAGAATAATAAACAATGCTAAATAGATGATAATAGTATAATGCCACATTATAGAATGTTCCAGCCAAGACAATAACATCAACATGGAAACATGGTGGCAGACCGCTCTCCAGAATCACAAAATGCTGCTGATGTCCTCTACAGATTAACTTTTGAAGGGTATAAATGCACAAGATTAAGTTCTTCCACATAACAGTGCTGAAGTAACAGCAATGTGACATCTTTTTTTCAGAGAACCCACTGTTGATGGAGTCAGCAGTATAAACTACATAAACTTTCAGTATACAGACTTGGAGCTTGGCTGCTCGGACAGCCCTTACATCAAGTGCACACCCAAACCTGATGCTTTTAACCCCTGTGAGGACCTGCTGAAGTTCTCGATCCTCCGTTGCCTCTCCTGGATCATCACCATATTCGCCATCACTGGAAACCTGGCTGTTCTGTTCATCCTGCTAGTTAGTCACCACAAACTAACTATTTCTAGATTCCTGATGTGCAATCTTGCGTTTGCAGATCTATGCATGGGGCTGTACTTGATGCTTATAGCCTTTATGGATATCTACTCCCGTCATGAATACTATAACCATGCAAATGATTGGCAGACCGGGCCGGGATGTAGCGTTGCAGGCTTTTTGACAGTATTTGCCAGTGAACTGTCGGTATACACGCTAACTGTAATTAGCCTGGAGCGCTGGCACACCATCACCAACGCAATGCATGTGAATAAACAACTCAAGATGCATCATGTGGCAGCCATGATGGGTGCAGGTTGGGTGTTCTCCCTCTTAGTGGCGTTACTCCCCCTAGTGGGGGTCAGTAGCTATAGCAAAGTAAGCATCTGCCTGCCTATGGACATTGACACACTTGGATCTCAGGTTTATGTTGTAGCAGTTCTTATTGTGAATGTCCTAGCCTTTGTTATAGTGTGTTATTGTTATGTATGCATCTATATAAGTGTTCACAACCCAGAGCACTCCACGCGCAATGGTGACACAAAAATTGCAAAACGAATGGCCGTCTTGATCTTCACAGATTTTCTCTGTATGGCGCCAATTTCATTTTTTGCCATTTCTGCAGCTTTAAAAATGCCCCTCATCACAGTGTCCCATTCAAAGATACTACTCATCCTATTCTATCCCATAAACTCCCTTTGCAATCCTTTCCTCTACACCATTTTCACTCGGGCCTTCAGGAAAGACGTGTGCATGCTTTTGGGGCGCTGTGGGTGCTGTCCGGCCAAAGCAGACTACTACAGGTCCCAAACCATCCCCTCACACATCTCCAACACACAGAAAACAGCCAACAGCAAACCACATTCACTCAGTTTCTACGCATACCACCTGAAAATGAAGAATTGCTTTTTAAACAAAGGCGCCACATGACTGTCAGTAGAAATACTATGAACTCAGATGAGAGAAGTTGTTCATGCTGCATTTAATGTAATGTTAAACTTCAAGTGACATTTTATGAAAATCATGTATCTATGAGACTGGGGAAAGTCATGATCAAACAACATTAAAGAGAAAGTCTACAGGTGCTGAAGATAATGTGGGGCAGCCAGAACTGATTTATTGAATGTAATATAATTTTTATTTTGTATATTATTCATATTTGTGCTGCTATAGGCTATAGGTTACAATTGTATGAGCCAAAATATATGGGGATAACTGATTTAAATAAGTTTATTTCTTGGAAATAATTTGAGTTTTTTAGTCAGCCAGCTGAATAAAAAGGGATTTACAAGCAGTAATAAAGCTGAAACAACCCGCTACAATGTGGAATGTTCTGTATCATCTGGTATTAAAATAGTACTTTTGAGGCTTTGCATTTTTTCTGCAGTTGTATACTGTATATGCAAGTTGAAGTTCTATTCCAGCAATGTGTTGGCATCCATGTTGTATATTCAAATGTATGCTTAAAGTGATCATATATGCTGCTTTAATAATTTCTATGATTTTGGTGAATCTGTCATTTTAATGTATGAATGTGATACACATCAAACGTTGCATTAAAGATTTATACTACTGAATGATTTGTTTCTGGACAAGGTTAGTTAAGGTTCACTTAACCATTTAGAACAAATGTTTTCAAGGCAAAACAAAAGATACATACATTTTGTTTTAGTTATGAGAAGACAAAACTTTACAAATGAAAACACATCATCAGCTGTGATGCAAACTTAAGATACATTTTACCATAACATCAGTAAAATTTAACGTTATTACTGACAAAATTAAACTTTCAGCAGATAAATCACCAGCATTTAAGGATTGTTTCACCCTTTAAATCAGTGTCTTCACTAAATGGACACTTCCATCTGATTTGGTCAATCGACTAAAGACCAGAGCCATTACCACTCGGCCTCTCCCACTGCCTTTGAAAACACATAGTCCCTGCCTCCATAAGTCATCACGCCATCTTTCAAATGAAATTTCCATCGATTCTTACTGCGGTGGATCTGAAAAGAGCAGATGAGAAATTTTTAAATTGTGCATTCAAACCAGGGTTAGTTTAAGAGGAAACAGATTCATATTCTTACTTTGTCATACTGGCAAACGATCACATTATCGGTGTCAAAGAGGTCTGGGATATCCTGTTCAATCACATCATCACCTGAATTTAAGGGATCCTAAAAGTACAGAGAGTATACACTTCATAGTAATGAATAAAGTCATTTATTTAGGATATAATCAGATTTATTTTTCTTGTTTAAACGTGCACTGTACAACTACTCTTGTGGAGGGTCTGTCACCTACTTGTTCCCATGCAGAGGTACAGTATTTTCTTTGCCGAGAGTATTCCAGTACAGAATTAAACTTATCCTCTTAGAGAAAAGCAAAGTACACAACCAAGCGAAGTTACAAATATGGAAAGGGGACCTCACTGACAGGAAGACGGCATGTTTTTCCAGGATTTTGGGGCAATAAAAACCCTCCACCCAAAACCTTACACAGTGCCCCTTTCATTTAACCAGTTATTTGATTCTTTTAATGCACATAGACAAACGTTTCTTTTTTAGCACAGTTAGGCATAACATCATCATTAAGGTCACCTTGCTTACCTATTTTTAGAAGAAGAAGAAGAAGAAGTGACTTTATTGATCTCACACAGGAGAAATTCATCTCTGCATTTAACCCATCCTGTTATTAGGAGCAGTGGGCAGCACATTACTGCACCCGGGGACCATCTCCATGATCTTCTTGCTTCAGTTTGGTCAGGACTTAAACTGGAGGATTTTACCTATGGTGCATGTTTTTTGGGTTGATGGGGAAAACCGGAGTGCCCGGAGGAAACCCACCCAGACATGGGAAGAACATGCAAACTCCACACAGAAAGGCTCAGGCGACCCGTTTTGTTTGGTGAACAAAACATTGATTTGACAAACTTTCAATGGATACCAGGTACATTAAAGGCAAAGTAACGTTATTTTACAATCTGAGCCTTCTTTCGGTAATAAAACAAGTAGTTTTACTCACCCATAGCATTTTTCTGTCAATTGGAGCAGTATCGCAGAACTTATGTTGAGCCGTTCTGTTCTAGTAATGATCCCGTATCTGTTAACATGGTGCTGTATCATTTGCTCGGGGCATTACTTTGCGGTGTCCAAATAACACAAACTTTAGCACTTTTCAAATCATAGAAGCCCGATGTCTTAATGAAAAATTTCGTTTGAAGCAAAAGTGGCCTGTAATCCGAGATTTAGCCATAGTTTCGAGTAGATGAGGACGCCAGTGCGCATGCGCGGACTGCTCCCGGGACCCAAATAGGAAACGCAAAGCTGAAAACTATGGATAAACCTCGGATTACAGGCCACTTTTGCTTCAAACGGAATTTTTCATTAAGACATCGGGCTTCTATGATTTGAAAAGTGCTAAAGTTTGTGTTATTTGGACACCGCAAAGTAATGCCCCGAATACAAATGCTAACAAATGCTAACAGAAACGCCACAACATAACTTTCTTCAAACAGCTCCAAATGACACGAACGTGATATGGGTGAGTCAAACGACTTGTTTTATTACCGAAAGAAGGCTCAGATTGTAAAATAACGTTACTTTTCCTTTAACGCTTAATTTTTGTAATTGGCTTTAATGTCTAACTTAACGTAATTTTTGTGTTTCTATCATCTAATAATTGAAGAGATACTCAATACTTAATTGCAACATATTCTTCTTCTCATCAAACTACAAAAAAAACAATAGATTTTTCCATGACAAACATGCACTTGAAGTTGTGCTTATTCTTTGAAACTTTTTAAAATTCCTCAGCCTTACCTCATCCTCAACATGAGCCAGTCCGTCTTCTACCTCGCTGTCGCTGGAGGAGAGGCTGTTGCCATCACTGCTGGCATCTCCCTCCTGCAGGGCCTTTATAGCTTCTGCATTGATTATTCCCAAAAAGTCATTCTCCTCCAGAGCCACCTCTTCATCCTCAGAGTTGTCAGCAGCGCCGTCAAGCTGCACGATGTCTGAAAGTGCGCTATAGTCCAGGTCCAGCTAAACACAAAGCAAAATTATCAGTTTTTCTGAGTTTACTACATACAGGTATGTGTTTGGGCAAAAGGAACATTTTCGTTTGAGTCTATAAACTACTGATAACATTTCCCCCAAATTCCAAATAAAAATATTATCGTTTAGAGCATTTATTTGCAGAAAATGACAAATGATCAAAATAACAAAAAAGATACATGTTTTCAGACCTCAAACAATGCAAAGAAATTCATTTTAAAACAACATAATACTACTGTTTACACTTAAGAAGAGTTCAGAAATCAATATTTGGTAACCCTTATTTTTAATCACATCTTTCATGCGTCTTGGCATGCTCTCCACAAGTCTTTCACATTGTTCTTGGGTGACTTTATTCCACTCCTGGTGCAAGAACTGAAGTAGCTCAGCTTTGTGTTTGTGTTGGAATTCAACAGACGCTGGAATGGAATGGATGTAATACATGTAGAGATGCTGATTTCAGGAAAAAAATGCAGTGGTCTCTTTTTTTTTCCCCAGAGCTGTACATTTGGTTTGTATACCAAATTATAACAAAATGCCAATGTAACTGTCAAACTTTAGTCTTCTTATTTAGATTGAATTAAAGACATTTTAAAAAGGAATTAAAGTTTCTCAGGAGATGCGTGAACTTCTCCTGTTATCATTTCTCAGGAGAGTTTTGGGAAAATTACATCAGCCAGACATCTCACGGCAGTTTTTTTTTTTAGATTAAAGGTGCACTACGCAACTTTTCTAGTGAAGGGTATGCCACATGTTTGTCTCCATGGATTTGCTACTGCTTTCCCAAGAATGTTCCACAATAACAACTCTGAATATGATCAGAAACGTTGCATAGTAGATTTTTAAGTCAAAGCGATATAGACCATTCTTTTGAGGAGAAATAGACAAAAACGTTAATTTACGTGTATAGATTTTGGAAGAGATTTTATTGCAATGTATGACTGATCTTAAAGGAAAACTTAAAAAATAAATACTGCAACTTACCCCCAAGACATCAGCTTTGGTTGGATCCAAGTTCCTGACCTTCTCCCTCTCCTTCTCGATTACTTCTTTGAGGAGGTCATCGATGTCAGTGGTGTTCGCACTCATCTGGAAGTCTAATAAGTCACCGGGCGATGCGTTCATACTCAGATTCACAGGCTGGTCACTATCTTCACCGTCGATCTTTGGCTCTGGAAAAGGGGATTCTGGGATATCTGGAGCCTCAACATTTAGAATTTCTGGTGCTTCTTGTTGTTGAGGTGGGATAGCCTCTTGAATCGGAGCTGGGTTGGTTTGGGGTGGAACGGGGACTGGTGTGGGATTCGATGTAGTAGTTTTTGATACGGTGGATGGCACAACCTCATGGACAGGAGTGGTATTAACTCTGACTTGGACAGGTTGGGGTTTAGGGACAGGAGCAGGGACTTTCGGTGCAGGACAGGGAAGAGGCTGCTGTCCTGCCGGAGCCTGTGTAACCACCACTGGAACATTGACTTTATAAAGCTGACCTAAATATGCATAGAAAATGTTATTAGTATTTGGGACTATAAGACGAAAATAAACATGAATGAACAAATGAATGTCCAATTATTATTATTTTTTTAACCAGAAGCAGTTTGCAGTGTGACTCCAGCAGGAATTTGGACAGGATAGGTCAGACCAGCAGGAAGAGAGAAGGTAGCCACCGTCTCTGAAGTGGTCTGTCATTCAAATATATTGCATTTTAGCCAAAGGGGAACGTGTGTTGTGAAGATTAGGCAAAATAGCAATTACCTTCATTGGATAGGTTTGGACTTTTTGACTTGAGGGTATAACAACTGAAGCTACAAAAGACAAAATTGAATTGGGTATAAATAAACAAAGGCCTACTGTTGTTGTCCTAGGGCAAAATGTAAATCATTTCCTCTCAGTCAATATGCTGAGTGAGAGTTTCAATGTCAAATTTTGTGACTGTTGGCACACATTTCCATAAGCCGAAAGAAAGCTGCTTTTCAGTGTGGAGAGACTACTGTAGCTCTTCCACCAGATTGTCAAATTGGTAAAGTGCAACATGAAGTAATTATTATTTTTACATTGAAAAATTGCGTTTCTCAATTCTGTCTGATAGTGGAGCAATAATTTATATACTTTAGTTCATCCATCTTTGTCTCATCTCTTATTTTACCTGTAATCTCTTGTTCATTCTGGGTGTAGCTGGCCGGGAGCTGCAGGACAAAGTTAGAGGAGTTGATGTTTTTCCTGAAGTCCTCCATTGCTTTAGACTGCATCATTTTCGACTCCCAGAGCTGCACAAACAGAGACATCAGACCCTCTGCTGTGTACGGAGCGTTGTCATAACAGTCAGTGAAAAACTTACATGCCTTAAATCATCCAAAACACGGTCTTCAATGCCCTCGTCCTGAAAGAGCTCCCTCATGTTCTCTATCACATCGTCAATGATGGACAGGTACAACTTTGCCTGCAGGTGACACAGCAGCACTCAGTAAGACCCTTGTATTTGTTTGGAAACATACAAGCACAAATACTGTCATATTACATTTAACATTAACATTTCATTGGCATTCAAATACATAACGAGTTACTTTGCAAACTTTATTTAATCTTTTCAGGGGTGGTCTCTGGTCACCCTAATTAGTTAGCGTTAAAAATGTAAATTCCACATAAACATTAGCGTTAAGTGAGATAATATAATCTACAGTGGCTGGTTATTAGAATGATAAATGTTGATAAACACTTCTCACCACTGGCCCCGTGTTTGTTAACATGATTCACAGTCGCAGCTGTTGAAGCTCCATCTGCACCCTGCGCACGTGAGGGGGATTAGCCCAACAGCGCCGCCTGCAGGAACTAAGACAACCAACAACCAGGAACAGCCCACCCTAATCATTAACTAAATACATGACTTCATTAGTTACAATGAAATAACTACCATAACTAAGCATATTGCTAGTGTTCTGTTTACACTGACGCTTTTGCTGCTTGGTGACTGGGGTCAAATGAGGACAAGAGCCATAGGCCGAGCAGTTAGGTACATTTTAGGGGAGTAAAATTATAATAAGTATAACATTAACAAAGAGTACATATAGACAACATTTGTTAGACACTTGGTCACTGTCGCTGTGAACAATTGTTTGAAATAAACTATTGGGTCATTCCAGAATTGGAGGACATTTTGGCTTTAAATTTCTTGAAAAATAAAATCTTCACTTTTCTGATTTTCTGCTACATATTCATCAATAATAGGTAATAAGCTATCAAATGCTTGATTAGCTCAGCTTACTGTCAATGGTAACATTTTTATTACATGATTTATTTGGTTTATTTATTTATTTACTCTAATCACAGTAACAGGGTTGCAGGTAACAGGGTTGCAAAGCCGCACTAAAGTTAGCTTTATCTCAGGAGTAGAAGCTGTTTAGCTGTTACTGCTAATCAAGAGGGAAAACTTATTTATGCAAATAAGTAAAGGGGAAAAAATTTTCTTATTCTGATTTAAAAAAAAATCTTCTTATTCTGATAATATACATAACAGGGTTGCATGAGGTAGAGTGAGACATTCAATCAAGGCTAACGATGTTATAAAAATATGAAAAATAGAAGAGAAGACAAACCTTTGCTCTACCTATTCTTTTGGAAAACTGTTTGATGATGTCAAGTCCAGGGGATCATGTGGTTCTGTTTTCTTCTTCTACCAGGCTAAAAATGTTATGGTAACAGGGTTGTGTGCATGTTGTGGGACACATGTTCCATGAATAATAATAATTATTTGAAATATTATGTCTATTAAAACAAATGTTCCCACAGTTACAAGAGATGGCAATAAAACAATCAAAAAAAAAAAAAAAAGAAATTTAAATTTAATTTTAAGTGTTTTATTTGAGATTCAGTTTGGTCATTAGATGGGTGGGACAAGAGGAAAATGGCATTTTGGAGGGTACTCCAGACTTATTTGGTATTTTAAAAACTATTTTCAAGCATTCTTTTCTTAGTTTTTAAGATTTGGTCTCAAGTAAATTCACTCATAAACTGTACGTTTTAGTATTTTGTATGTGGATTATTTAATATTTGATGGGTGGGATGTTAAATGGAATGATCCTATTATGCTCTAGGTTACTTCCATACTGAGGTAACTGCCGCCACTTTGCCTCTACCCAGGGACTACAGATCGATTACAGGTCGACTACAGGTCGACTATAGATCGACTATAGATCGACTACAGACTACACCTGTCACTGTAATAAGGAGCCAAAGTTTGTGAGGTAAGATGTGACCCTTCTCTGAAAGGAGAAAGTTGAAGATGGGAAAATATTTACAAAAGTATGTGAAGTTTGTGTTTTTCCAGACAATAGCAAAAATGTTCAGCTCAGATGAATGACCAGGACACAAAGTTTGGATTGAAGTTGTTTTACTCTATAACATACATAATATCCGGCTTAGCAGCTACTGCATACATCAAGGTCTTCACTTGAGTTCATCTTTTTCACCATAAAGCTTTACCATTTTTTTATTTTTTATTTATTGCATCGTGTACAACAGGCAAAACAGAGATAGAGATTTTATTTATTTAAATAAAGTTTACAGTCCTCCAGAGTAAAAACAATGTTCTAAAGCCACAGCTCCAGATAAGCAGCAAAAGTAATGAGTTTTTTTGAGCGTGAGAAGTGGTTTGAAATGCACATCATATCACCGCCACTGACCATACAGATAAATAAAATCAGTGAGCAAGATTAAATTCACTGAAGTTGGTTGTGTGAAAAATTAACTATTGACTAGGCATATTAAGGCCAAACCATTCAATCAGTTTTACATTGTGTTAAGCATTTCAGTGTATTAGTACTAACACAGTTCAACAATAAATTAAGCTTAAAAATCAACATAAAGTGGAACTAATGTGTGTGTGAGCAGCCTTTAACAGTCAATACAAAGTACCTTTAAGCTAACAACAAATCTCATTACTTCAGCTGTTTATCTCAAAGAGCGAGTTCTGCCCACGTCTCTTAAGGCTGCCAGTCAATGTGCAGTGCAGACAAAGGCAAGCTTATACACAGTACCCATATACTGGACTTACAGTCATTACACTATAAATGTAAAGTGCTAGGCAAAAGGAACATGTTAAGCTGCTCATTAGGTCTAGACTAATTCAGTCTTGGTTTAGTTAAGACATAAAACTATCACATCTCCAACTCTTGCAGGCTATGAATAGTTACAATGAATTATCAGATGCAAGCAGCAAGTCCCTCATCACCTCCCTTTTGTTCTTCCTTTTTGTTGAGTAGAAAATCCAACTGGAACAGACTTTCTTTAATCATCACTGTGTCATACAGCCAGACTGCCTCTCCGACTCAGTCTCAATCCACTTTCGCTCCACCTCCACCTTAACAACAAAGAAAAGTTTATTTTGTTCCAACATTGCTGATATTTCAGTCAAAGATCTTACTGATTAGATCCTAGTTGTGATTTTTCTGAGAAGCACTGTATTAGATTAGAATTTATGTTTTTATGAAGGAGCATTAACATTTGGGAGAAGACTGTTAATACAAAAATCCCACATATTTAACAAGATTTTAACTACAGTGGCTTGCGAAACTATTTGGCTCCCTTGAACTTTGTGACCTTTTGCCACATTTCAGGCTTCAAACATAAAGATATAAAACTGTAATTTCTTGTGAAGAATCAACAACAAGTGGGACACAATCATGAAGTGGAACACACTTTATAGGATATTTTAAACTTTTTTAACAAATAAAAAACGAAAAATTGGGCGTGCAAAATCATTCAGCCCCTTTACTTTCAGTGCAGCAAACTCTGTCCAGAAGTTCAGTGAGGATCTCTGAATGATTCAATGTTGACCTAAATGACTAACGATGATAAATGGAATCCACCTGTGTGTAATCAAGTCTCTGTATAAATGCACCTGCACTGTGATAGTCTCAGAGGTCTGTTTAAAGCGCAGAGAGCATCATGAAGAACAAGGAACACACCAGGCAGGTCCGAGATACTGTTGTGGAGAAGTTTAAAGCTGGATTTGGATACAAAAAGATTTCCCAAGCTTTAAACATCCCAAGGAGCACTGTGCAAGCAATAGTATTGAAATGGAAGGAGTATCAGACCACTGCAAATCTACCAAGATCTGGCCGTCCCCCTAAACTTTCAGCTCATACAAGGAGAAGACTGATCAGAGATGCAGCCAAGAGGCCCATGATCACTCTGGATGAACTGCAGAGGTCTACAGCTGAGGTGGGAGAATCTGTCCATAGGACAACAATCAGTCGTATACTGCACAAATCTGGCCTTTATGGAAGAGTGGCAAGAAGGAAGCCATTTTTTAAAGATATCCATAAAAAGTGTCGTTTAAAGTTTGCCACAAGCCACCTGGGAGACACACCAAACATGTGGAAGAAGGTGCTCTGGTCAGATGAGACCAAAATTGAACTTTTTGGCAACAATGCAAGACGTTATGTTTGGCGTAAAAGCAGCACAGCTCATCACCCTCAACACACCATCCCCACTGTCAAACATGGTGGTGGCAGCATCATGGTTTGGGCCTGCTTTTCTTCAGCAGGGACAGGGAAGATGGTTAAAATTGATGGGAAGATGGATGGAGCCAAATACAGGACCATTCTGGAAGAAAACCTGATGGAGTCCGCAAAAGACCTGAGACTGGGACGGAGATTTGTCTTCCAACAAGACAATGATCCAAAACATAAAGCAAAAGCTACAATGGAATGGTTCACCAAAAAACATATCAAGGTGTTAGAATGGCCAAGTCAAAGTCCAGACCTCAATCCAATTGAGAATCTGTGGAAAGAACTGAAAACTGCTGTTCACAAACGCTCTCCATCCAACCTCACTGAGCTCGAGCTGTTTTGCAAGGAGGAATGGGCAAAAATATCAGTTTCTCGATGTGCAAAACTGATAGAGACATACCCCAAGCGACTTGCAGCTGTAATCGCAGCAAAAGGTGGCGCTACAAAGTATTAACTCAATGGGGCTGAATGATTTTGCACACCCAATTTTTCATTTTTTATTTGTTAAAAAAGTTAAAAATATCCAATAAAGTGTGTTCCACTTCATGATTGTGTCCCACTTGTTGTTGATTCTTCACAAGAAATTACAGTTTTATATCTTTATGTTTGAAACCTGAAATGTGGCAAAAGGTCACAAAGTTCAAGGGAGCCAAATAGTTTCGCAAGCCACTGTAGATGTATTTATTTTTGCAGTGGAATGTATGCTACTTAAATAACTGCAGTCTTTGCAATTTACTAATTGCAACCATTTACATTCCTATTTTATATATCTTGCATCTTACTTGAACATGGTAGCGAGTCCAGCTGGTGATGTGTTTCTGCGGTTGGATGTCATTGGTAGTGCCCAGAGACTTGACCCTGGTCTGTGACACTACGGCCCCCATAATTTCACATTCCATCGAGACAAAAGGGTACCAGTCATTAGGAATCTCCTGATCAGACCCCAGCTCCAACTTACAGGAGAATGAATGGGGTTGGTCCACTGCTGCAAAGAAAGAAGAAAGGACAATTGTGGTAGAGTGAGATCATGCATAGACTACAGTACAGCCCTCAGATATGAAATAATAACTGCATTCTAAAAAATAACATATATACACGTGGGGAATCCTTTTTCTATCATGTATTAGTCAATTACTAATACCAGCAAACTAGCGTTGAATGAGTATGATTTTGTAAATGTAAACAAATTCTAGGACTGCAAAAGATGTCACATGTCAAAATAAAATTATACAAGCTACTGCACATAAGAGTACAGAGCTGTTGTGCATTTCATAGAAAAAGCCAAAACATGATATTAAATAAATATATTAATATGCAATTTTTTAATACCTGTATTTTTAGCAGGTAGTCTGTCGATCCTCCAGACGACTGCAGAGTACACATTCTCATATTTGATGGTTCCTATGGACACCTGCATGACGGGCTGAGAATTCACTGTACCTGCTGCTCCTAAACAGGTGTTTCTGTTCATGCGAGCCTTCAGGGACCTCTGCCGCAGTAAAGCCACAGTCTGAGTGACTTTGACCCAGTCCCCGGGCACTGGCACCCGGATCAGCACATTCTCACACAGGGGGAAGGAGTCACATAGACCCATGCCTGAGCTGAGGAAGGCTGGGGACATGTTTAAAAAGGCCTGCAGCTCCACATAGGCCCCCTGCACCGTCACCACAGCTTTCACTGAGAAGGGCGCTTCAGTGCAGCCCAGACTCATGGTCTTAAAGCGCATCAGCTCCACTCGGCATGCGTCAGGGGGGGTGAACTTAACCAGCCGGGACATATGAAATTCTGTTTCATTCACACATTTGTGAAAATGACTGTCAGCTATCTCCATCCAGAGCTCACTGCCCTCCTCTGATTCATAGCTGGGGTTATGCTGCTGTAGCAGCAGGTCGTTCAGAGCCAGAAAACATTCAGATAATCCATTCAGGAAGGCAAGGCAGTGGATCTGGGTGAAAGCAGCCCTTTCCATCACGTCTCCAGACTTGTCCAGTTGTATCCAGATGTGGTCCGTGATCTGTAGGGACAGCTCCTGTTCCTCATAGTGCCGCCTGGGCTGGTGGGGGGTACTGAGCTGAAAGATTTCCTCCTCCATGGAGACTACCAGGTCCTCCATGTCGTCGTGAGATGTGGAGCCCAGTTTGAGCAGCTGCTCCACCTCTGCCTCATGGCTGACCTCCTGTTTGGGATGGAAGCGCTTCTTCTCTGTGTAGGAGAAGTGCTCCACCTTCACAGTCAGGACTTTACGTGGTTCTCCGTAGCTTTCCAACTTCAGCTCTGACAGCCGGCACTGTGGGAGGAGTTGGAACTCTTTATAGGGTTTCTCTAGTCCTTTCTCGTAGTACATCTGCAGCACTCCCCCTGGCAGCAGCCGCAAATAGATGGGCCCCCACTGCCGCGAGGACATGCGATTCTTCTTCTCTGGGATCCTGAGCATTACAGACCAACCATCTCTCCTCTGGCTCCGAAACAAGCCTCGAGGGACAAACTGACACGAACCATCACTTACAACTTCATCTCTGCAGCTCAGCCGCCTCTCTCCTCCGCCTCTCTCCTCATCTTGGTCTGCCTTTGCCTTCAGGCCTTCCAGTTTGTGGCACACATAGGAGAGAGAGTTTTGGAGGTGGTCCCGTGGGGGTTCGCTGCCATCTTTGGTCCGGATAAAAAAGCGTGGTAGAGTGTTAGAGTCTGTGTCTGAGTCTGAGGAGGAGCTGTCTACGTCCGCACTGTGCCTGGATGCATGCCAAAAGGGGTTATAGTGCCCTGAGTTTCCCTGGAAAGAGGGGAAGGGGTTTGGTCCATCTGAACTTTGAGCCTCAGACCCGGGAGAGGAAACCGAGGCTGCACAGGGGCTAGAGGAGAATAAGTCCTTACTTTCCCATGAGCTTGAGTGAAAGGGGGATGTGCTGCTTGGGAGCCCGCTCACCGGAGTGCAAAGGGGAGTGATACACGGTGCAAAAGAGCTGCTGCTAAGGCTGGACTGAGGAGAGTCCAGCGAGCTGTGAAAGCTCCAGGAAGTGTCTCTAATGGGAGGAAGTCTTAGTTTGAGCCCGTTGGGACGAGGCACTGAAGCTTTGAGGAGGCTTTGTGTCTGCAGGGGTTTCTGAGGTGAGGAGAAAGATGCACTGTCATCTTCAAACGTCACCCAGTTTGAGTGGTTTGTGGAGCACATGCTGTCAAGTCCAAGCCAGGTCGAATAGCCCCTTTACGCTTTGTCCTTGTGTCCTTCAGTCTAATCTGCAAAAAATAAAAATAGATATTAAGAAATGTTACCATAGAATCTTAATGAAGCATTGGCCTCAAAAACACTGCAGAGGATTTCTCGTCTTAACATTATTCACCAAGGCCAATTTAATGTGATAACTGCAGCAAGACGTACATTCACTATCACTAAAGCAGAGGGCTGGAGTTACAGATAAGAAGCTGGCTTAGGTCTTTATAATTTAATAAAATGCTTTAATTAAGAGTAAACTTGTGTTTTATTATGGCTAGACAGCCTCCTATCATTAAGTATAACACCTCTCAAAATGATTTGATGAAGTAGCTTGGTGAGTAATTGGAGAATAAAACTGCTTAATGCAATTTAAAGACTAACTTGTCTTATGTGGTCATGTTAATAATTTTGTACATTCAGTGAGGTTACTTTACTTTATTGTAAAATATGTGCTCTGCATTTGACCTACTGCCACTGATGGGGCAAGTGTAGGGCAGCACCGGGGCACATCAGCCGATTTTAAGCTGGACTTGATCAGGACTAACCCTCGGAGGTTTTTCCCTGTGTGCATGTTTTAGGCTCTAATTTAGTGAAATGGGCTTTGTCTGTCAGCAGGATCTGTCAATACAATAAATCAATCCTGGGCATTACCCTGTTTGATTAGATATCGATTGGCGTTAGGGGGAAAGGACGGTATTAGAAATGAGTGTGTGCTTGTGTCCTTATTCAATATTGATTTATTTTTAGACTCTCTTTGCTAAAAATATGTATACAACACATGTTATGCAATCATTAATAACTGAGATGGTAACTGAATGTTTCACAAAATATACTGCACTAAAACAGCATCCATTGCTCAACCTATGAAAAGGTGATATATTTCATCGTCTACAAAACTAGGCAAACAGAAAAAGTCACTCATTAACAAGTAGAACTCTGAATGCAGTACACTATGATAAGAGTGGCTTTTATAGTTCGCATAAAGCGGGCACAGAGTTAAAAATCTTCTGAATAAAACTTTTTTGTATGGTATAGATTTACAATGGTGGAAAAAATGAAAAGTATTTAAATAAGACCACTAGTATCTGTAGCATGTAGTTTAAGAAGTGGCTTTGAGATTTACACAATCTTGCCGTTAATTTCCCAGAGCGAGTCAATCACAGACTGTCTTTGAAGTGTTGGCTGCAAACTATAGGTCTCTACGCCACATAGAAGACACTTTAGAGCTTTATCCCACTATTAAAAAAAAAAAAAAAACTTGGGGGAAATATATGAAAGACGCAAGCTGCAATTATATCCATCCCTCCTTCCACACTTCAAAATCACAGCCAAAGATCCAGCGGCAGCTCTCCCTGCTATAAATAAACATAAGTATTGAGGGTGCTATGCTGGATTGACATGTCCTCAGAAACATAGGAGGACATCTTTCTAATGAGTGTTTGCATTGCCATGTAGAAATAACTATCTAGTAATTCCTTTCTGCTCAGTGGAAATCCTGAGGAAATTTTGTGAAGACAGGAGACAGGGAAGGTTGAGATCTTAATGGGGCATCCAGGCTAGACCCACTAGAAGCATTGTAGTCCACCTCTTCCAGGGTTTCTCAGTAAAAAAAAAAGGACTTAGTCAAATCTGCAGAGGACAAAAGCATACATTCCAGAAATTCCTCTGGGACAAGGGGCACAGGAAATTCCAGCTGGCTCGATTTTTGATAAACTGTCAATGTCAACAAATATTTAGGTAATCAGTGCATATTATGATTTATCCATAATTGCGCTAGTAAAAGAAATTAAAGTGACGTAAAGTGTGTGAGTGATTGGTGGTGGCCAGAGGGGGTATTGGCACAGATTGGCAGCCTCGCATCTGTCAGTCTACCCCAAGGCAGCTGTGGCTACATTAATGGGTGTAATATTCATTATTATTATTATAGAACAATACATTCTACCTTAACACTAGCTGCAAATAAACAAAATAAGAATGTAAATCGTATGACCATATTTGGTTTTGCTACCCCCTGAAAAGAATGTGGCTTTAGTTCCCAGAGTAAATGATACTTGTACTCTATCTATATATCTATATCTATACCTCATTTCATTACATGTATTTATACATGTGTAATGACAATAAAGTTGAATCTAATCTAATCTAATCTAATATGTCTATACAGTATGTTAGTGAAGACCTAGCCAACTGTTCTGTTGTTGAGAGTATACTGTCTAGAGCTTGTAGTTGCTGAAATAGCTCAAAAAATCTCTGCAGAAGAGCAAGAAATTAACAAATGAGTGGATTAATGAGTTATATATATTTTTTTTTAAGTCACAAATATAATGGCATTGCAATGTTAATAGATTTGTACATGTGCTTGTCTTTGTGGTTGGGTGAAAATGTTGTTACAGAATAAAACCACAAATGAGAAACAGTCCTGAGTCAATATGGACAATAAGATAATAAATTCCAGTCAGTTTATGAGTAACATTTAAGTCATGTTTTATTTTAAAACACTAATTAAAATAATATCACCATCACATGCTTCTAGCCTAAAATCCTGGTGTTAGAGAACCAAAAGCAGCATTAAGCCACATGTTGATCACTGAGGGGAACATTTGCGGTGATAAAAATGCTGAAAAAGAGAAAATAAACTGAACTTTAACATCACGTGCAGCTGCTTCCTGATAAAAGTTCCTGTTTTTCCCTAAATGTTTCCTGAACAAGAAAATGGTGAGGATCATTTTATCATCCTAATACAAGCCTATCCTAAAACAGGAAAGTAGTGAGTTTCAAGTTTATTTGTGTCAATTGCTCTACATTACAATAATATGTGATGATGACTAACCCGTTTTTCTAGTAACAATGCAACTATCCAATGACATGGGATTTTGTATGGGCTCATTATTTCACATTATAATACAATACAGATAAAAATATCACAACAAAGAAAGTAGGTTAAATGGCTCAAATGAAAGCACCACCCAATGTTAATGTCTGCACAAAATTGCACAATGGCCAGATTATTTGGATGTATTGTGGTTCACTTTAATAATAAATAGGCTATAGGAAGAGTGTTATAGCAACTAAGACATTATGGATAACACCGGTATACACATTTTTGGACTCGATAAAAGTGGATAAATCTCATTTATACTGAGAAGATGAACTGAAAATCAATTGATAACTGTGCTGGTTAGCTAATGGATTCAAGATATTTAATGTTATTGTTTTACATCAAAATTGCATCTGTTTATACAACAGATTTAGGCGTTTTTGCTTAAAAATAATATTTATATTTTGAAAGTATTTTAATTGCACTTCTTTATCCATCAAGAAATAAACAAGAAATATCTTAAGACATCAGGTGCACACAATTTCGAGGCATCTCTCTTATGTGAAATCAAAAAATATTTGATGTTAAAACTCTAGACATATTATAAACAATGTATTGGAATGTGCAGACAGGCTTTCAGATAGAACTGGTTGCTTGTAGACACACTGTACCTTCTGATAAACTACTGTTTTTGCTTTATTTTGCATAAATTTCCTATTTTGACCCAATACTATATCTTGGAAACTATAGCCAATCTGATTTACTTTTTCTTTATTAGTGACCAAGAAAAATGTCACTACTTTTGTTCAGGAAGCATTTTGCTTGTAGACCAGTGTAATCCACCAGTGCACTGCTAAAGAGCTTTTCTTAACCCAGTGATATTCTCTGGAGATCACTGATAAGGTTTGTGTCAAAAGGGAGACAAAGAGACCAATGTAACCTAAACATGTTTCCCAGAAAATAAAAACAGCCTATAAATCTTCCAGTAGGCTACTTCCCATAAATCCCATAAAGTTACCATTTAGCCAGATTGCCTTCGGTGGTTTGCGCTTGTTTATCAGTTAATTACCATCTTAATTAGGACAACAGTTTAAGTGAACACTGATTCATTGCGGATTGCGTGCGCCTCGGGGTCACTTCGCCGGTCAAATTTAGAAGAAGCCGGTGTCGGTAAACAACTGCAGTTTTCATTCCCACGGGAACCAATTGAGCAGAAAGAAAACATCCACACACGCGGCCATCGTTCACATAAACAAATCCCGACCCGTGTCCAGAATAGAGAGGCCCATATTGGTCCGGTGGAAGAGTTATTGTTTTGATTTGTGAAGTCTGCACAAAGTTGTGCCGTGCGTAACTTTCCCAGAGCTAGTTTTTGTACTAGCCTTTTACGCACGGGCCACGACGATCACCGACCGGGAATACAAACATTTAGGAAGCGAAAACATACTTTAGTGGTTTGCGCAGCTTCCAACAAGGAGTCTATAGTTATGCCAAAGCAACACTGGCTACGTGGAAAGAGGGAGAAGTACTTACAGGGGCCTGTTGTTGGTTTAGGTCATGACTCTCTGCTCTGCGCGCTTGGAGTCGCGGTGTCGACCCGGTTTTCCTCAAAATGGCAGAGTGTAAATCCTGGGAGTTGAAGAGCGGCGCAGTGGTCGCTTCCCCTCCCGAGTTCAGAGTGTCCTCCTGCGGGACGGACACGGGGGATGAACCGGCCCAGAGCCGCGCTGCGTTCAGGGGCGTAGGACAAATGATTACCACAGCGCACTACCACAGTCAACCTCTTTCTCCAGGCTAGAATCATAAGTAGATGTTATGTTATTAAGTTAGACATTATTAGTAAAAGTACAGCATAAACAGTTGACCTAACAGCGGAAAAAGTGATTGTGTCTAGTGATTGTGTTAACTGACTTTCGCAATAAAAAGTAACCCCATCACTTTAATTTTTACCCTATATAATATACCCAACAAAAAGTACTTGTCATGAAAAATAGATCAAAATATGACAACACATGATAAATTAGAGTGTTTTTTTTTTAATTTTCAACTGTGGTATGTGTAACAAAATGGGGAAAACCCATAGGAAGGCCCTAAAAACATGCTCCAAAATTACTGAAAAAATAGGAATTTTATTCAAAAAAAAAAAAAAAGATACTGGAAACTTGGTCTTTGGTCCACCAATTCCAGGGACATGTGAGACTTCCCTGGTGAAGGCATAGACTCATAGACTCCTTGACACACAAACAGTTGCAGGAGAGAGGAACAAACAATTGTATTTTTTCAGTGGGTAAAAATGACCAGTTGACTAAAATATTGTTTTCACCATAAGAATTCCCTTTGAAATCACCACTTTGTGATATTTATTCATAACCACTGCACTAAATAAGGATAGCATACACATTCCAGGACCACTCTTACTTACCTGTTTTTTACATCCTCCTACATTAAATTCATTACATTCTTACATTCCTCTTTCACTATTGCCGGGTGAAAATCACCCAAAAGCCTGTAGGAAAAAGTGGGCTTTGGGGTAGGGAAACACCTTCAAAGATGTCAAAAACAATGGTGAAGCTCCCCAGGGACCCATGACACTTAGAAAAATGCAACATATTGAAAATTATGTAAATAATTTTACTCGGGTGAAAATCACACAGGGATAGTGCTCTAGGGTTAGTTACTCTGAATACCTTTAGAAAACCTTTAGAAACCAAATATTTTGTAGTCTACTTTTTGGTCTAGATCTCCCCAACCCTTAACTGAAGTTTCAAATTTCAGTCAGCCTTGCATTTCTTAAAGCAAATTTTGAATCTTGTATACAAGGTAGCCTGAAGTATTGAAACCTTTTTTAGTTTTTTAACTGAACATTGCAGCCATCATAAACAAAAGCAAACATATCTTTCCTATAAAATAATAATGACCACACCAAATAGTAATTCCATTACTTCTCAAATGTCCAGTTACATGGCTTGTCTAATTTCCCAGTGGTTTGGGTGTGTTACCAGACTGCCCTTTTAAATTATAGTTTTAAAAACCCCAAGTTTGATGAACACTGCAAAAAAGAGGAACAATAATGGAGACAAACACTAATGATCACCAGTCTGAAATAATATAAGATCTGCTTTTACATTGAGTAAGCATTTTATTGTTACTGTACACACGAGTTTATATGTGCTTTCCCAGTGGTTACATTGTAAAAAATACAAATATTCTTTTATGATTTGAGAATAGTGGCAAATCTTTTGTGACAAAAGATTTGCTGGCAGGTGTAATGGGCTAAGATCTGGTTACAATCTTTACTGGACTTTGCCCTCGGGTCTATACAAGCCAGAGACTTCCTGGTGCTGTGTTGTGACTCATAGACAAGTTACAGCAAGACCGAATGAAAAATCAATGGAAAAATACACAGATCAAAATGTAAAATTTGAATGTTATTACAGGTTTAATTTAACAGAGAGAAAATAAAAAAATATAGCAAACTCAGATGAGATGTCATAGATTTTCTGAAACTTTAGTGTATTTACACAATATTGACCCTTTTGTTCCATTTATTATACATGATTAATTATTAGAAGCTACAGTGGGCTTTAGAGTGCACACATCTATATATGAACTTTGGTGATAAAAACATCTAAACTTTGTGTTCACAGAAAAGACGAGGCTTCACGCGCTACGACTTGTCCGTCTGACACATCAGTAAACTCGGTGCTTCGAGGCAGAAATCGTCCTCAACTTCAGTTGTATTTTAAAAGGAATGTGCACTTCATTTGTGCACTATAAGAAGCCCTTCTGAGAAGCAGCTTGACATACAGTTAAGCCAGTACTATTTATAACCTGGTATAGAATTCTCAATAAGTCTCAGTTTTTTGCATATGTTTTGCAGGAAATCCTATACAATCTGTTTGTCACCACTCAGTGTCACAGTTGAAAAGAAATAAACAAAAATTAAATATTCTACATTGTTTTTCAATTGGTATGAATAATTTAGACTTAAGTGTTACAAGGGGCTATTTCTCTTAAAAACATAGCTTTTTACATTATTACATTATTATTTCTCCAGTTGATCCATGACCATTGTATGACAAAATGTCTGGTGCTACAGTCAGCACACACCACCACTGACTCAACACACTCCTCCCAATCATAAGAATGTCTCACACAAACAAAAAGCAGTAAAACACACACCAGTAAATTAGGTTTGGTCTTCAAGTTTCCAGTTCACCCATCTTGGTGTGTACACTCTCAGATCATACAGTTTGTAAAGTTGTAACTGTTGGTTTGTCCACTGTCCAAGGGAATGGATAAAACATATTCAGTAAAAGAAAGCAAAAGTCCACACAGTTATTGCTGCTTGACAGGTGTAGAGATCGGTGCTTGTTTTCTTTATCTTTAGTCCTGTATCATAATCAAGATGGCAGGATATCCAGTTCCACAATAGTCCATGAAATGCCCAGAGAATAAATGGCAGTCCTAGCGACCTTTGTTCTTCTTGGCATTTGCCTACAAAACAAAAGCACATTTTAAAGTTCAAAATATTCATTAGGCTATAGAAGGAGTGAAACTTAACTTTATTCAAAAACAAAAATAGGAAGAAAAATTCTAAGACATATCGTAAATACATACAGCTTAGCAAATCTTTCTTTACATTTTGCTTTCATATTTCAGTTTTGATTTGAATCCTTAAATATGAATACTGTGCCAGAGTAAGATGGTTAAAAAAGTCCATACCTAAAATAGGATGCTAGCTAACGTTTTACAGAGATTTGTAAAACAAAATCGTACAGACACACATTTCCATAATTACTCGTAGGATACAGCAATGACCTGATGTGAATGGACATTTGTACTGTATTTGAAATACACATTGTTAACATGACAAGGCTTGAAACTGATTCTTAAGAGAAAATAACCACGTTCACCAGGCGTGCCCCGTCCTGCAGAGTCTGAGAAGCCCTCATCAGAGCAGGCACATGCAGGGACACGCGCTCCAGACGACCCCTCCTCTTCTCCCAACCAACATAATGGCTTTTTCAGACGCTCGGCAGGTGCTTTAACCATCAGAGCTCACTACCTACTACCTATCATCACAATATCACTATGACAGTATTCCTCTCAACAATGTTACATTTCACAAATGAACATGGGTTTTTAAAAACACTTTCACTTTGACTGATTTAATAGGATCTGACAGGTGGTGACTGAACAATTACAGAAATGAGGTTGAGAAGCCAAAATAAGATCAATCTCTTTTAAACATTCAAATATATTTCCTTCTTTTTATTATAGTAAGAGAGGTCATGACTCATTAATGGACTATGGCAACTACAGGTACACCTTGGATCGCAGTACACATTCACTTATTTTCTTACTAATAAGGAAGCAGTCAGTGGGTTCTAGCTTTTTTAGAATGATTCCATATTTACCTTACTTCTTCACTTCACCCTTAAAGCCAGCATTAGGGCTTGGTGCAGAAGCAGAGTCCTCTGCTGTTGTTTCATATACACATTTTTATGACAACCAAGAACAGGAGGTAATGTCTACTACTGTTTTAGTCCTGATGTAGTCCATGTCTTGACCCTGCTTATGCCAGTTTTGTAGCACAAGTGAGTCCTATGCATTGATTAGTCAGCTATAGTAAAAGGGGACAAGGCTTTGTACTGGGAAAAAAACACCTAAATATGCAGTAGTATTTACAGTATATGGGAGTTCATGCATTAACTATGCTTTTTGAAAAGCACAAGTAAAAATCGTATTTGTATTTTAAAAAGAAGTGACTATTGATCTCACAGGAGAAATTCTTCTCTGCATTTAACCCATCCTGTTATTAGGAGCAGTGGGCTGCACATTACTGCGCCTGGGGACCATCTCCATGATCTTCTTGCTTCAGTTTGGTCAGGACCTAAGCTGGAGGATTTTACCTATAGAGCATGTTTTGGGTTGATGGGGGAAACCGGAGTGCCCCGAGGAAACCCACCCAGACACGGGGAGAACATGCAAACTCCACACAGAAAGGCTTGGGCAACCCAAGTCCATACCATATTCATACCATATTCAAACGTGCCACACGGGGATCGAACCCAGCGTGAGCGCTAGCCACTCAGCCACCGTGCCGCAGACAAAATTCACCTGCTTCCATTTTAAATCCTTATAATCCCAGACTTACAACCCTACAGGAAATACAAGGCTCTAATGTTTTAAAAGGCCCCAAAAATGCGTAATACCGAATCTTTAAACAGCAGCTGAGGTTAACGGGCAGTGAAATACCTTGCTCCCCAGTTTGAGTGTGTCAATCTCCTCCCTCTGTTTGCTCAGAGTCTCATTCATGCTGCACAGGTGGTCGCTCATCATGCTCAGTTGGTCTTCATAGCTCCTCTTGGTGGTCGTCAGCTCGTCCTGCAGTAAAATAGTGAAAATATGTACATTATGTAATTATATATAGATATAGGGTTAAGGCAGATGTTTCACAAGAAAAACATGTAAGGACAACTGCACCTGCAGCCGCGTGATGTTCTGGTTAGATATTTTCACTTCTTCAGTCAGTGTTTCTCGAGACTTTTCTGCAAAGGCTAATCTCTTAGCTAGAGCACGGCACTAAAATGAGAAAAACAGATGTAAAATAAAAGCTACAAAGACAGGTGCACTAAGGTTATCTTGAAAGGTGCACTATGTAACTTTTCTGGAGGACGGTTCGCCACCTGTTTCTCTCCATGAAGATGTTGTTCCTTTAGCAGGAATTTTCCACAGTATAACATTAACTGTATTTCCATGGCAATGACACCTAGCTAAATTGAAGGAGATAGATATTTTTTTTCCTAGGTATAATCAGCACATTGAGCTATAGTTTTATGTTGTGGTATAAAACAGGAGACATTAATAAACTTGGTTCATCACCTCTGAGTGGAAGTGCACAGCTTTACTGTCAGAGATCTGGAGCTGTGTGGTGAGCTCCCCGACTCTGGTCATATAATGACTCTTTATGAGCTGCTCCCTGGACTCCTCATCCCCCACCTGCACCCAAACATACAAACAGATACACACAGACACAGACACAAACATGCAAACAGAACAAACACATTTGTTGTTTCAGTGCTGTGCTTTTAAAATAACTGTAATCCATTCATAAAACAGGGCACCACTACTCACATGTTCTACTGAAGGTGTTGTGCACAGCATGCCAACCTGACAACACAAAAGAAAATGTGTTACAACATGATTTATTTTATGACGACAAATGATCCGTCAAACATACTTAGGGTCATACAATAAAGAGTTTGCAGGAAAATATTCAACACCGTTTAATGGTCCTAGATTAAGCAAAATCAACTCTTGTGAGCTTTAAGCCATATTATAATGCTGTTACCTAATCAAAAACATACCTGGAGACGTGTTTTGTTTCATTTAAAGATGCGTAATAGTGCATTATCTGTCAGGTCTCTAAAGGTCAAAGTGCTCTGATACACCTTGTGATGTCATGAAGAGCAAGTTTTCAATTTAATAGCTACCTTTTACCTTTCGTTTAATAAAAATAGAAAATTCCAGGGCTAAGTTCTGAATTCTAGTTGTGCATGGAGTTTAAAAACACAGTGGAGCTCTTGCTGTATTACTGCATACCGTCACAAGGTGGAACAGAGTGTTTTCAGTTTGAAAGGAAGAACTCAACCTTAATACACAGGGTTTGTGTTAAACAAGTGTGAATGAAACAACACAACTTTTAACATACATTTTTGTTTGTTTGCAATCAGTACATTCCAAATGACTTCAAGAATTAATCAGAACCAAAAAAACAATCAAGAAAATATTAGTTTACAGTTGATTGATTTTGGCTGTAGATCTTGTTTTAGCGGATAACACCTACTAGATAAGTCTGTAATATATCACCAACTAAACCACTTGAAAACACAACATACTGACGCTGCAGACTCAGTGCTGTGTTAACTCTGTCCTGACTTGCCCTTTCATTCAGTTCTGCCTCCTCAGCACATTCATGAACATCCAAGTTCCATTAATCAAAACCCTGCTCAGCGTGGGCGCTCAAGAATGCCAACACCCCCTGTGTAGCAGTGACAGACATATCACTCATCACAAAAAAAGAAACAACTACTCCTAAACGTATATAATTACTATCAACTACCCTAATTGTATATGTAGTTTGTTTTATTTAAATTATCCGATTGTAAATATTAAAAAATATGTTTACTTTGTAATTCATTTACAGCTACACAGTCTATTATTAGATAATTAGGTACTATATCTAATTAAAATTTGATGAATTTGTGTATTTCAGGACCAGGTATTTTCCGGTAGTACTTGGGATCATCGCTTTTTCTAGTCTTTACCAATCAATCAATCAATCAATCAATCAATCAATAATAATGATAATTAATTATTTGCACCCACTATCCACCCACTAAGTCTTGATTTAGTCCCTGTGTGTATTTCTACTTCATATATAAAAGACAAAATACAAATGTTCTTGAGACCACGTAAATTGCCCTGTAAATCACTAAATAATATCCAGTTTAATTATAGATGACATATAGTACAGTTAAGCAGGACTACACTTGAGTAAATCATGTTACCATACCAGGCTGGTGCATAGTGTTGCTTCTTTTGCAGCCATCTTCTGCCTCGTCTCCTCTTCTTGATGGTTTGGAGTTGTTTGTGAGTTTAGACTTCCACCGAGCGCCGCTGTCAGTTGAGCCTCTAGTTCTGCGATGCGTTGATTTTCTTTTTCTAATCTCACTTTGCCGAGTTGAGCCTCTAGAAGCCAGTGCTCCTTCTCTTGCTCAAGACGTGCAATTTTCTCCAGACTCTGCTGCACCTGTCCAATGAGGTAAGATACCAGAGTAATTGGACGTTCTGATGAATGTTAAAACAAAAGTATACCAAAAATACAACATTTCTTAAAACAATGAAAACATGATTGAACAATCACAATCAAATTTTTAATTTGAAAGATGCAATTAGGAAATCACAAACGGTTCCGTTTTTTTCCCCAGAAATATGCTGTCTTATTCTGCATAAAAAACTGCTCATGTTGTAGTTTATATATGTATCATGTTCTGAAATGTGATTATTGCATTAGTTTGTCACTTCATATTTCAGTCTTTTGTCAATTCTCTCGGACATGTTAAAAATCTGAACTTTGAACAGAATTCTGTTTAAAACATAAATCGTGAATCACATCGTGAAACACAATCGCAATGTTTCTCAGAAAAATTGCACATAACATATGACAGAACACAGAAATATTAACTCTTGTAGGTCTAAACCTTCAGAATTATAAGGTGTCATACATAAGAAATATTGCATGGAGACATGTTTTGTTGGGTTTTTTTTGTGTGTGTTCATTACACAGCCAACATAACTGTGATTCAAATTTTACTCATGATTGTGATACATGTAGCAGCCCTATTGTAAACACTTTCCAGTTTCCCCAACTGGATCGAGTCTTAGCCATTCTGCATTTGGGTATTTGAATATAAAAAAAACAGCACAGACACTTTCCCTGAAGCTACAACATGAATGTCTTTGAGAAGAAAGCATCTTGCCTGTTGTGCCAGTCCCTCTCTGCTCTCTGTAGAGCTGGTGAGGATCCGGCGGTTTGACAGAGCTTCTTTATAAGGAACAGACTGCGGCCGCGGCTGTAAAAACAAACCGGAGTTTACTATAAAGAATAGACCTCTCATTATTTTATACAGGGAATGGCAAGTTTGAACCTTTCTGATGGCCTCCATGTATGCCGCTGCCTTCTTCTTGTGAGTCAGCATCGCCTCTGCCAGCAGCGGGTTGAGTGTGACAGCATTTCCTTTAGGACCATATCCTGAAGATGTGAAGAAGTCCAGGTTGTTGCTAAAGAACGTGGCAATCTGAAAAATCAACAATTTCATTTCAATTAAATCTCCTCTCTGTTGCCCCTGTCACTTTAAATATCAGCATTTTGTTTAGACACAAATTAAACATCTGTTTACAGCACGCAGATATCTTCAGCTCTAAATTCTGTCTAATTACTTTTCACCAACAGAAACAAACTGCCTTAAAATATAACTCTGAAGTGGGTCCCACTGATTCAACACTGCAATCACAGCACACACATCAAATTTTTATTTAATACAAAATAGAATGGTTTATCTATGTTGTGAGCAGGGAGCAGCTGTACAAATGGTGATTTGGAAAGTGTCTTTTCATATTTTAATGCTGCCCACCTGAGTCCTGCCTCTCACTTTAGCCTGAAATAACCATTTTTGTTTCTCAGTGGCATCTGCTATTTATAATTAAACAAAAACAGTATATAAAAAGCAGTGACAAAAATCCTAGTCTAAAAGCTGATCGCCCCCTGCTGGTCATACCTTTCCAGTGACGATGGTGAGCGAGCCCAAAGAGCCCACCAGGCACTCAGTCGTGGTGCAGAGCTTCTGTGTGACTGTGGGAAGTTCCTGCTCTAAGGCCGCCTTCTGGTTGTAGTGCTTTGACATCTCTGAATAAATAAAATAGGAAACTTGGAGCACAATGCAACCCATATCATAAGATTTAACTTAATCCCATTGAACCTAGAATCATATACACTGGCTAAATAGTCAACATTCATCAGAATAAATGTCTAGAAAAAAAAAAAGGTTTTGATTCACTCACCTTTAACAGCATCATGGACGCAATGGAGGAAGGCAGCCAGCTGAGTGAAAACAGCTGAGGTACTGCTCTGTGGCAGGGCATCCTGCTCAACACCTGAAATCAGGGCAACAACTGGTGTTACAATGGCTATTTTCTTATCATATATTCAATACATTATAAACCTAAAATACTGAACACAATATGACATACTTGGTAAGGCCAGAAGGTTAATATAGTTCTGTATTTTTTCAAATATAGATGTAAATTTCTTCATGTCTTGCTGCAGCTCCTGGTTTTTCACTGTAAGGGCAGCGGTACAAAGAGGAGCATCACACTCTTCTTCAAGGCTAAAATCAGAAAAGAAGAAATCAATCTAAGTCGTCTCCTCACTGTGAGGGCTATTAGCACCAGTGCACATAATACTGACCTTTTCAGCTGGTAGGGGAGGATCTTTTGTAAAAAACATGTGTAGGAGGAGAAATGGTCTGCAAAGGGCTTCAGCTGAACCACAGTTTCCTTCAATGACAAAAACACAACTGCTCAGCATTTATAGAAGGTGCCTGAAACTATGAAAAACATTCATCTGATATACAGATTTATCTCTTGTCTCACCAGAACTGTGACAGTGTCCTCTGTTATGCTTTGATGCAACTGCAGAAAACTCTCCTCCAGGGGGCGCACATAGGCTGCATTTTCATGGAGGTACTGAGAAAACTGAACAAATCATGCAGGGGTTGGTAGAAGGTAAAATGTATGTCTTATATCTTTTAAGTAATGACCGGTTCTTACTTTCTGATTAAGAGGTGAAATGGGCTCAATAGAGGAGTCTAAAGGATAGATGTGCACCCGCTGTTCTGTGTATGTGTGAAAGTTTAACAGAGCTGCCACCAGATCTTGAATGAAGCTTAGGGCTTGTCCCACTACATCCCGTGCCTTAAGCTAAAAAAAAACAACAGAAAAACATAATAACATAAGCACAAACAATTAGGGTACATATGAGTAAGTGTATTCATTTGTATTATAGTTTGTAATGACCAACCTGGTGCCGTCGATTGTGTGGAGGCACGTTTAGGCTGTTGTAGTCATTATATTCTAAATGATTAAACAGAAAGGTTACTACCAGTATCAAAAAGGTCTTTGGTATATATTGTAAGTGTATTTTGTCTGATACTTACTGGTGTCATTAAAGGGCACTTTCTCCTGGATAACACTACTACTTTGCTTCACTTGTCGGTTAAGTTCAGTCTGACATCTCCTCAACTGCTGCTGACTGTAAAAGGTTAAAAAGTTAAAATATGCTCTGGTAAATACTAAGCACAACAATGCTATTGAAATATTAATAAATGTAAGGCAATGCATTAAATGTGACTATAGCACATATATACACAATAAAATTAGATCATAGGGTTGGTATTGTAATGAGATCACATTAAAGCTGTATTACCATTCTTCTGTCCTCAACCTGCACTCTTTTGTTTCACGTTCCAATGTTTGTACTTTTAGCTGTTACCACAAAGAACACATACTTATTAGAACAGAACCATAGGTCCACCCCGCTCATATCTGGCAGCGTTGTGGTTACCTCTAATCGTGCCTTGTCACTCTGCAATTTCTCTGTGTTTTCCATATATTTGGTGGTGAGTCCCTCCACAACAGCCTGGTGCTCCTGTGAGGCTCTCTCCAGCTCAGATAGTCGCGCCCTCAGCTCAGCCTCCTGCCTTCTGTGTTTCTCATCGGCTTCATAAAACTAAAAGAAAGGATAATATTGTGGGATATACAAACAATAGCAGAAGTGGTGTGTTATAAAGTGTATGTACTTGTATATGGAGTCTCTCATTCTCCTGGATCTTCTTCTGCAGGTCCTCGTCAAACACATTCTGTGTCTGCAAACCGTGCTGAGATGGAGAGTCTCCTTTGTTCTATAGAAAACAAGAAAATAACCAAATCATATCAAAACTATAAGAAAATTATGTGAACCTTTTGGCAAGGCTGCATCTCATTACAACATGATGAAACAATAGTAAAACAGTTTCTGGGTCACTTTTTTTGAGCACTTCATCAGATAAAAAATTTAAATCAATGTATGTACTTGTGTGCCCTTTCACATTTTGTCAGACACTTAAAGGGATATGCCACCCCCAGGTCAAATTTGGGCATCTCCCCACAGTCCAGAGACTAAAATAAGTGGTGGAAAGCGTTTTCCTGCTCACCCAGCCATTGTCCGAGTCTGTCGCCACTGACCGCCGCGGTAACTGGTGCTCCTCCGCCTTAGACTGGAGTCTAACGTAGCCAGAGAAAGATTTCGGCCAAAAGGAATTAATTTGCTCGATGCGTTTCCCAATTACTTTGTGTGTAGTGCGCATTCATATCGAGTGCAAATAAATGTGCAAATCAACACGGAGAGCTTGCCTTGGTCATTTTGGGTGGGAACTATTTTCCAGTGCGTAAGAATACAGTCGTATCACGCACCACGTTGTGCAACAGGGGAACTCCCTTCCCGGTGCGTAACTGGGATTCCCCTGGTAGCGTACTGCGTGATACGGCTGTATTCTTACGCACTGGAAAATAGTTCCCACCCAAAATGACCAAGGCAAGCTCTCCGTGTTGATTTGCACATTTATTTGCACTCGATATGAATGCGCACTACACATAAAGTAATTGGGAAACGCATCGAGCAAATTAATTCCTTTTGGCCGAAATCTTTCTCTGGCGACGTTAGACTCCAGTCTAAGGCGGAGGAGCACCAGATACCGCGGCGGTCAGTGGCGACAGACTCGGACAATGGCTAGGTGAGCAGGAAAACGCTTTCCACCACTTATTTTAGTCTCTGGACTGTGGGGAGATGCCCAAATTTGACCTGGGGGTGGCATATCCCTTTAAGCCACAGCTAATACATTTACACTAGGGATGTCAACAATTAATCGACTTACGGTTAATTGTCGATCAAGACGTTGGTCGGACAAAATGCATTAATTGTAATTAATGGCTAATCGCGGACATGCGCACCTGCGTGGTCACGAAACAAGGCAACCGCGCACCGTGCTGCGCCAAGCTCAACTCACAGCCAGCCGCAGGCGCCAACGGCACTGCCCGGTGTACGCGCGGGCCTCGCGCGTACACCAGGGCTGCTGAGCACGAGATCGAACCGCGCCGCCCGGAATGCGTAGTCTCAGCCCTAGCCACAAACCAGCCGCACGAAACCAGCAGCGGCACGTGGTGGTTTAATCCTGGTTTAGTCCAGGTCTAGACCTGGTCCAGTCCTGGTTTAGTCCAGGCCCAGTCCAGGTGTAGACCTGGTTTAGACCTGGTCTAGACCTGGTTTAGTCCACGTTTAGTCCACGTTTAGTCCTGGTCTAGTCTGTTAGCCAATCAGGACGGAGAACAGAATGTTACACTATAAAAAAATGTTACACTATTAAAAAAAAAAAAAAAAAAAATTTTAAATCTGCGAACCACGATAGAGCGAGGGATTACTGTATTTTGTTATTCAGCATCAATACATTTGTCTGCTTTTTACTAAGGAATAATTAATTGAGGGAGATACAATATAATAATACTATGATATATTTATGACTCACTGTTATGTATACTATAGTTTATATTCTTAAAGACCCTATTGAAACACTAAAATTCAGGTGAAAAACGCCGCTTATCAGTTAATTGTTAATCGATCGATAAGGTCAATCAAATATCAATTAATGAATTAATCGATAATTTGCATCCCTAATTTACACGTTTTAACATTGTGCTGTTCAGTTGCCTAAATATCTTCTTACCTTCTTCTTGCCTTTAGCTTCACTGGCAGCAAGTTCCTCCTGAAGTAGCTCCACTCTTTTTGCCAACTGTTGATTCCTGAAGCTCAGGCTGTCCATCTCCTGCTCCTGCTTTCGTAAACTTTGGTCTCTTTGCTTCAGTTGCTCCTAAACAGACAACCATAAGGATCCATATAAACCTTTAACAATGCATTTTGCATGGTCTATAGAATAAAAAAAACAACTGGAAAATAGGAAGGTACTTTACCTTTAATGAAGCCGAGTTTGCCTGTTCATCCACAACTGCCTTTTTGAGCACTTGATTCTGGGCACGAAGCTAAAAAAGTAAGCCACAGCAGCAAGAATTAATAAATTATTATTCAAAAACAACTAAGGACAAGTCTAAACTATTAATATAGTTCACCATAGTAATTATAATTTGACCCACTAGGGCTCTGCACAAGAATCCCTATGTGTATGGACTTGTGTGTGCACAAACGGCAAATACATTTCTTTATTACTTTTAAATATAAGCCTGCCCATAGTGCTGTCTGCCATGTGATCTTATTCTCAACCTGCTTTAAAATGCTTCTGTCAAAGACCAGAGAGCAGCTTTGTGTTAATTTGTTAATATAGAATAGTATGGAACTAATAATTAATGTATTAAGTCTTGCAAATGGATTGGATGGTTTGATTGACACATTTAAACAGTCTTAAATGTATTATTATAATTTAAAATAAATGAAATAATAAAACTTCAGTACATGATGTTTTTGGGTTGAATTTTTACAGAGTCAGCACTTCCTGTCAGTCCTGGAGCTCAGCTAAAGAACAGGAAGCAGCTCTGAACAACATCAGCTGACACATGCAGCCTCACCACAAAGTGAACCCAGATTTATGATGTTTTAATGTAAATCATTCATGAATTCACCACTTTGAGTCTTTGAGAAAGATGATTCAGATGGCTCATAAAATACAGCAACGGCAACTGGATAAAGTTAGGGCAGAACCACCAGAGGGACACTCTGTGATGTCATTGTGTGCATATTCAGTATTTTATGTAAAATAGCAAACTACATACCTTGGAATACTCCTGAGCCAGTTTGCTGTATTTTGTTTGGAGGTCTGTGACGTTGGCCATTGTTTCTTGAAAAAGTATCCCAGATTATAGATGAGTTTGTCGCAATGAAATGACAAGGAAATAGTTCCCCCGTGAACCACGTTGCCCAGTGTTCTTCACAGCATTGGGCCGGGTCTTCTTGGCTTTATCCGGGCTGCTTTACTGTCAATAACTCGCCAATTCAAGACTTCTCAGAGCGTTTACGACTACAATTTTCTGTTGAAACGTCATAATAAACGCGCTGGTAAAGCATTTAAAGAAAGAAAACAAAGGCTGTCATCTGATTTAAACAAAACCGGATGTTTTTCTCAGATGACAGCGATTTAATTAGCGTTATTAGCCGTGACTGAGCATACGAGCTAACAGCGAACCGCTACCTGTCAAAACATACCCCTGCGAGAGTCAAATAAAGCATCAGGTCTGCAGAAGTGCTAAACGATTACTTAATGCACCGCCAAATTAACAAATCAGCAGCGATATTTCACTGACAAACGGGTATATATTCATTATTTAGCCGCAAAAGAGCTCAGAGCTGCAGAGACAGAAGCGACAGGGTGAAAGGTCATCAGAGGAAAGTGATGTTGTAGATGCGGAGAGCGCCCTCTGCTGTGTGGAGATCTGGCTACGCTAAGGATGAAATAGTGAACTATTTTTATGTTGTTAATTCAACTCTCACGCATTGGGAGTGTGACACACGCAATTCGAAGTGTTCACACGCTCACACGCCACGCATGGCATTTCTCGCGCTTTTTATTTTTTTATTTATTTATTTTTTGTGCCCAGAAAATCGGTCTGTGTGGCTCAGTTTATGCAGGCACCGCGCGTTTTCAGCGCCCCCCCCCAACAAAAATTGTTCACTCAAAAGTTGAGAGCCCTGTTGTTATATTTACTATGACTATGATCAGTCTAGTGTATAATTGTTTATTATTGCTTTCTGTCAATGTATGTTAAAAAGCAAAACATAGTTGACACCAGCTCTACTTGCTTTTGCATAGCTTCACAATAGTCCATGTCTTGGTTTGGTAGAATTCCCCACTGATGACACTGTATTTTTATATGAAATATCCAGAGAATATATTCACAAATGTTGAAGCTGATAATTTCTATTAGTGACTAGAGTAAACCCTATATCTCTGTAGCCCTCCATTTTAAAATGTGTCAATAATGTCAAAATAAACCTGTATACAGATATTGTCAGCTGTTTGCCTCTGGCTGTTGAAAATATATCATTAACTAAATTAAAATTGTGGCCAGTTTCATACAATATGTGACTTCCCCCTCCTACAGCTTATGTGACCTGTTTAGCCAGGAAGTGAAATGACATGTTAATGCACCCATTACAGTTACAATCCATAGATTAATGCATCTTAATCCACTATGATCCACACTGGGCAGCAGTTATCAGAATAATATCTAGTAGTTAAGGATGGTGTAGAGACATGCATCATATAGGCTTGAGTGAATGATGTAGAACAAAGACATATGGACGCCTGGCTCACTTTTACTCATCTTAAATGCACACAGGCGAACACAAACTCACTGCAACCACAGCTCCAGCATTGTCTGGTTGCCTGGTAACTGCCGGCGTGGCGTGGGGCCGTGGGAGGGGGAGGAGATGGGGGGAGGTGATGCTGCTCTGATTTCAGCTGAATCGAGGCAGTGAGGGGAGAGCCCCCCTCTGTCCACACAGGACTCTATTGAACAATAGAGCAGTGCCAATGGGCCCGAGGCAGTCAGACGAGCCCTTGTTCAGGGTCACACAGTGTTCAGCCCAGTCCTCCATGACTAATTAACTTACAGCCAACATGTCGTTAGGACATCTGATGCTGCATCCATCACTGGCACATCTCAGGAATCTACGTTTAAGTGAGGTGTGCTCTGGCAGCCGGCCATGTCCCTGCATTCAAACCACATGCAAAAGAGGAAGGGCTGTGAGCTACCACACGTGCTGGGCCCAGCTTGTGCTGAGAAAACACAAGTGAACTACTGCACTTGCTGAGAAACATCGACCAGCTGCAACACGACAATGTGAAAGCTGAGAATCCAGGCACATGGGGCCAGATCCTCCAATCTCTGACACAGTTAATCCGGTGGCCTTCACAGTGGGAGGAGACAGTGATCAAAAATGTAACTCGTCAACTGTGACACAAATCCTATATTATGTGGAAAATCATGGTGCTATTTGTGAACAAAAGAGTGCATATGCGCTAACATTTCAAATACACAGGTTCTAGAAAAGAAAACCAACCAAATAACAAGAACAGGTTTTTATTAATATTTTGTAATACCATATATAATGCAATTGCATATCTTTGGCGAAAATAAATCTTATAAACATTTTATCAACAGAGGTTAGAATACAAAAACCAAAAGGTTGTGTCATTCAACAGACATGGCAGACAACAGACACAGACTGATACTGGGTTGGCAGCTTTGTCAAATGCAACAAAATGTACATTATCATCATACCCATGGTGACTGCAGAACTAGATAATAAAATAATGAATGCTCTTGAGTAACAAAGTGGGTGTTTGCATTTTGTTTGATAAATTTGCTGATTAAGAGTCACCAATAATTGACAACATTTTTTACAAGTGCTACTGTCAAAAATGGGCACAGCTTATCATACTAAATTATATTAATAGTAACAAATAGCAGCAGCCTTCTTTTTAACGAGTTTCAGGTTATTAGCTTCAATATTTCTACACCTGATAGGATGCATTAGTGGCAGTTTTCTTGGATAAAAGGTAGGGCTAATCTTTAGACTATAATACCTAACACAAATCTTACAAAAACAAGTGTAAAAATGATTAAATTATATTTTAACAAAGGTCTACAGTACGCAGGGAAAGCATCCATCTAAAATTTGATACCCCAGCTGTATATCCATTTGGCAACAAAAGGATTCAGGATAATGTGTTAATCAACTGTTTTCTATCAAGTTCAAGAAAAAGCAAAACAAACAACATAAAAACCTGGCAGTCAAGGTTAAATTAAAAACAATTAACATTGGCAAAATACTCAATCACTACCATCATAGTGAAGGAAAAGGCATATTGTTGGAAAATAAAAACAGGGAGAGAAATATTGTATGTGCCGCATTGTAAGCCTTAACGATACGTGTTTGCGTTTAATAATCCCATAAATTAATGTCATAAATAAGATGATGATTAACGAACAATCAATTTGTTCTTTTCACAGCTAAACAAAACCAGTGTATGCCCGAGTTAACGACAGCTGCAGCATACAGCTACAAATCTATAGCAAAAGAAAGAAACCAACAAAACATTGGTTAGGTCACAGCTCTGAACAGCTCCCATTTCCTGTTTAAATAATTGAAATAATGAAAAAAAAAAACCTTGGCCATCGTTTGCCTGAATCACAAGAACACACAGTGATGGCGGGAAATACAGTGACGATGACCCTTGAACCTTGAACTTTAACATCAGTGGCACAAGAAGAAAAAAATGGCACCATTCATGCTTATAACATTGTTGTGGTTTGTGTCTATTTTGAGCCAAGGGGAAGAAGCAGTGTGTGCATTTCAGTTTGGTAGTTGTGCGTGTCCATGGCATATTTCTACACTGTGGCAGCAACTCAAAATGAGGATTGTGGCATTTACTAAAGTGGCTCGCAACTTCCCCTCAGTGAACTGCATGCAATCAGCTGACAATAAACACTCCATTTCACAGTGTGTAGAGAGCACTGGCTTCCTTATTTTGTTCAAGGAGGAAGAGTCCAAACTCCGTTGGTTTGTCCAAGCTGTGCAACACTAGACTGGTTTAAACTCACAACAGCTTTGTGGCTCAGAGTTATTGTTTTGTTTTGTTTTTTAATCTCCAGTCAGGTCACTATTTCTTCACGATTCTGACATAGGACAAGCACCTTGGCAGAGATCTAGGCTTTCCAAGGACTTCCATGTTTTGGGTTACTCTTTTCTATTGACTTTTGTTGACTTTTAGAGTTTGATGAATCATTGTTTTCACATATTTTGGAATACCTTTGTAGGATATGTGCTCAGTAATTTAAAGGTTAGTTAGTTTTAGACTAGCCTTTGTGGCCACTTACTTGTATTTTTTATATTAAATGGTTTAGTCCAATGAAACTGCTGTGAAAAGGAGAAATAATGCCAGATTACTTGACAAGCATTTCAGATTTAAACCTGGGTTAACATGCAACACGCTGACACAGAAACCCACGGAGAATAGATCACCTATGTCTAAACATCTGGCACGGTGCACAGATGTTGCAAAGGCTAAACATGTGTATATGCTTTGAGCTTGCACAGTAAATGTCAACAACACACTGATTAATGGCAGACTGTAAGTGGGTGAGCAAAAATAAATGAAATGACGTTCATTTAAAGAGTACTGGGATGGTCACATAAGACTGAGTGGAGTAGAAGAGCCGACTTTGCAAATCAATTTGGCAGTGGCAAAGTAATACCAGTTCTAATTCTGAATAAAATGTGCTAACAATAATTAATACTACTCCATTCATTCATTCAAGTTAAATTAAACAAAAATTCTCAACTCAATATGCCACCAGAGTATTTTGAAAAAGATAATGATGTGGATAGTAATTATTGCATCTCTCCTATGAGGATTCCAAGGTCAAAACGTTCAAAAAACAGTGGCATCTTCAGCACAAAAAGGAGAAATTGCTCACCCCAGGAGGTTAGGTTTTGTCTGTTACAAACATGCACTCATTCGCTTCTTAAATAGATTCACTTGGAAGAGGATACAGGTTTTGAGGAGGAAGCATGCAACGCTTTAGAAAAAGTCCCATTTTCTTTTCAATCATCATAGTCTAGTAGTAGTCCATCAGAAGCAGGCAGGTCATTTTGGATAGGTATCTCCAGTGCTCTAATACTCACCCCACCCATTGTAGTTCGCCCCAAGTTACAAAAGTCTCTATATGGCTTTGCTCTCCTGTGTGAACTGTGAAACTATTGCCATTTGTGGGTGTTGGACAGGGTTATCCCAAACAAAACAGAGGCTGAAAATGTCAGGTGAGTGATCGGATTAGGAGAAGGAGGCACACCGGGACAGAGGCAGAGGTCAGGGGTCACACAGGAGGTGGAGTCTGATGGAGGTTACAAATATCTTCATTTTCGATGGTGTTTTGTGCTCTTGCGTTTGGAGCCCTCTGTGCAGCTGCGGATCCCAGCCAAGTGTAGCAACGATCCAGCGGCCTCCTTCAGCTCCTCGTCCAGCTCCACCTTGATCTCGTGGCGTGCTCGTTTGCTGATGGGCCATTTGATGGGGGCGGGGCGGCGCAGGGGGGGCAGCTGTATCCCCTTCTCATCCCACAGGTCCATGTCCTCCTCGCTGTGGAAACCCTCACTGCCAGCACGGACAGACTGGGCACGCTCACAACCCTCTTCATCTAGAGAGGAGAGTGAGGAAGAGGAGGAACGGGATGAGCAGCGTTGTAGGGCCATGCTGCTGTAGTTATGGTCCTGCTTTGGGTCACTGCTCACCAGCACTGAGTCTGGGCGGGACAGGTCCAGAGGGACATCAGAGTTACCTATGACAGAGGTAAGATTAATACAGCTACAAGGATATCTCTCTTACAGATTTACTATACATGGGTTTAAAGCTATGGCAAAGGTCCTCCATCGCAATCTAAATCAAGATCAAATCAAAATACTATATTTTCTGAGTGTGAAACGTCATGGCACAATTATTCAGGAAGGAATCATTTACCTGAAACCCACAAATAGTTTTCTAAAAAAAACAACTCGTGTACATACAAGTCTACTAAACCTTTAAAAGCATGTGATTTTAGTAATATTAGTTGGTTAGGCCGATTTGGCTAGATGAACTATCCAGGAACAGGAAGCAATCACTGTAATATTATTTGTTAAGAAAAAGAAAAGTTAAATAGACAGAGGCTAGTAATACTCAGAGATGCAGTTCAACACCTCATTCTTCCTCAAAACTTTAAGATGTTTAAAAATAGGAATAAGATTATTCGTACAGCAATTAAAAAAAATGAAAATTTCTTAAAAATGGATTCAGTAAGATTTGTTACATTTATATCTAGCCCATATTAGTACAGCAGTAATAAGTCAAAAGCAATGCTCTTGAAAGCTATTGATTCAAGAGCCATCCTCCTTTGGGAAACATAAAACACCATAAATCAGAGCACAGACAGAAAAAGCAGATTTAAGCAATGGGACAGTGAACACAAAGTACAGGTGAGCGTATGGCTGCTGGGGTGTTCCTTACATGGGTCAACGTGGTGCCCTGGGGCAGAGTTTAAGAGCATCATGGCAGTGGCAGCATCAATGTCAGACTCTGGAAGAGGAGAGAACATGCACCATGGTCAGTCAATGAGGGGCCGGGATAACTAATCTGAAAACGTATTGTTCTCTAAAAGTTTTAGATCTAGTTCAATAGAAGGTGTACAAGCATGTTTGGTATATTTTGTAAATAAGTTTGATACTACTTTCTTGGATCATTAAAATATATAAAATATTACTGAATGTGAGTGAATCATTTAAATAATTAATTTTAATCAATCAGTTGCTAAAATATGTACTTGTTATAATTATTTGTATAAGTACTTGTATAATTATAAGCCACTAAACTTATAAATAAATTACAAAATTATTACTATTAATAATAATAATAATAATAATAATAATGTTCACATAAGTGATTTTTTTTATGATATTGTGTCTATATTTTGCGCCTATATTTTCGAAAACGCTAATGCTAAGGCTGCATACACTGCCTTTGAAGCAAAGTGTCTAGGAGCCTGCGATAGCTTCACTTCTGGGTCTCTAAATTATTAATGATTACAGTGAGACTGAGTGCTCCGGCAAAAACCTCTGCCTGTCGTCAAGGTTACAAATCCGAGAGGCAGAGGCTGAGGAGGCTGCTCTCTCTCCCTCAGTCATGGTCTACTACATGAGGCATCAATGACTTGAAATAAAGCAACGTACCAATCCAAACCAAAGCCACAACGATGCTGAATGTACTGAATTATGACCAGGCAACACAATCAAATACTCACAAAAACACAAAGCAAAAATATAAAACAGCCAGTTTGTAGAGAAGCAAAAAGTAATGGTCCATTCTCACCTTTAAATGAGCAGCTTTGTAGAAGGAGATGACGAGGTGGTGAGGAGGCACTGAGAGAGACAAGAGAAAAACGATTTAGAGTTAAATTGAGGTCTGCTGTTGCTGCGCTTAGACGCTTCCTTTCATGGGTTGCCACGGTGAATCATCTGTTTTGATTTGTCCTCATCCTCTGCATCTTTCTCTCACACCAACTAACTTCATGTCCTCTTCCTTCTGCCTCTTGGCTTGTTACCTGGAAACCATCATCAGCATCTTTCCATCTACACATATATTCACCAGCTCTCCTTTCAATAAAACAAAACTCAGTCTGACTTTTTACTATATTTCTAAAGTAACAAGTAACATCCTTGTTAATAATTATATGTAGTTTTTATGCATTTATTATGTAATTTATTGCAGCCCAATAACTTGTTGTCAATGAAAAAAAAATACAAAGTTGGTCAGTATGCACATTCTAAAAAATATTGTATCAACCAACCTTTTCCATGAGCTCCACTAGAACTGTCCAAGAAAGCTTAAGATTAAATATAGGCCATATATATCAACATTTGTAATGCGTGAAAAGTCCCTCAGTCGTCCAGGTAGAATCCATGATAAAAGGAGAGGCTTCGTCAGCTCTGACAGCTCAGAGCTGACGAAGCCTCTCGGATGAGCGGCGAAACGTTCTCAACCAAACAAACTTTGTCCAGTTGACAAATTGAACTTCTCCTTTTATCAACATTTGTAATCTACAAATTATATGAAATAACAGGATTCAAATGGAAAATTATTTGTGCCAACATAACCTCCCCAGAATCTGTATCAACTAAGTCATCACATTTTTTTACTTAACATACATTTTTTACTTTCACATAACATCAGAGATTACACATTAGAAAAAAAAAAAACCAACAGAATACAAAATATATAAGGGAACAGAAAATATGTAAATGTAAAAATGATAAAACTATAAATAAAAAAATAAAAAAAAACAGCACAAATAGGCAAGCACTGATTCTTTTAAAATGTTCACATACGTCTTGAATTGAAAAGCATACAATATATTAGTTTTGACAAGTGCCTCCCTCACAGCCTCTCTAAGAATCTTGACACTAATTCAGAGTAGCACATGACTCTTTTCCTCATAAAAAGGTCAATGTCTAACTAAGCTTTTATTAGATGGACACTACTAGACAAGGCTTTCATCCAACAGTGAGCTCATATGGTCACTAAAAAGCAGATAACAATAATTAGATCTGATTTTTGGAGTTTGTTTAGATGCACACAAAATTTGATAACAGTCACATTTGGAATAACTTTTTCTCTTTGAATTTTATATTTTGCGTAATTTTCCTTGTCAAAAGAAACAATCAGAAATAAACCAGATTAATCATGTTACATAACACGTGACATTTCAACTCCAGAAATCAGATGTTGATCAGATTTTTGGTGTGCATCTGAACATAGTCAGTGCCACTTAAGCTACTTTACTGTTCATTAGCTTACTATATTAAATGTACAGTTACTTCGCCATAGCAGTTACTAGAGCACTTTATCTGGATGTTTACCTGGGTGGGGAGGCAGGAGGTGTGCAGAAGGCATGTGCGGCTGGGAAGTGCTGCTTCTTCAGGGCTTGGATCAGGTTCGGGCGGTACTCTGGATCAACGCACCACAAAGAGCCTTTCCCATTGGCCTTCAGGGAAAACGGTCACAAGTGTTTTCAGATCATTAAAATCAAAACCTTATAGTAATGAGCACAGTTTTAAAAAATCTCATGCTTGAGCTTTATGATTGAACAACTGCAACCTCTTCAAACATGTTCTGAAACACATTATTCAGGTAATTTCTAAATTCAAAACTTAAATCACCAATTGTTCAGCCCTAATAGGCCAATTTTAATATCTGTAGTGTTTGCAGTGAATTCCAACATAAGATCTATCTATAAATTCTTTATGTAGCCTTAAAGGTGCTATGTTTTTCTAGTGGAGGGTCCAACAAGTCCATGGAGATATTATTGTTTTGCCTGAAATGTTCCACAGCAAGGCCTAAAAATGTATATCTCTATAGAGACAAACGAGTGACACCATTTAGCCAAGTTACAGGTCAGATCTGTGAAGAGGCAACTCCGCTCACATGTATGTTTTCACAATTTCTTTCTACAGATTTAAATTAAGACCATACTGTGGAATATTCCAGGAAAAGCAAGAATGTCTTCATGTGGCAAGCAGGTGAGGGACCCTCCACCAGAAAAGTTACACAGTGCACCATAAAGTTTATAAAAGCAGAGAATTCTAAGAGACCCATACCAACCGCAAATATGCTGTGGCATACACTCTGCCCCTTAAAGGAGAATTAACGTTTTTTACAATCTGAGCCTTATTTCGGTAATAAAACAAGTTGTTTTACTCACCCATAGCACTTTGGTGTCATATGGAGCACTTCCAGAGATGTTTTAGATTAGTGATAGCCGTAGCGCGAGTTCGCATACATTATATGCCCCGAGCATGTAATATATGCCCCAAGCGGTCTCCAAATAACACAAACTTTAGCACTTTTCAAATCATAGAAGCTCGATGTCTTAGTCTACGCTTTCGTTTGAGTCAAAAGTGGCCTGTAATCTGAGATTTATCCATAGTTTCGAGTAGATGAGGAGGCCAGTGCGCATGTGCAGAGTCACAGTTTATTTCACTCTCAGCTCCCGGGACCCAAACATGAAACGCAAGGCTGTAAATTATGGATAAATCTCGGATTACAGGCCACTTTTGACTCAAACGAAAGTGTAGACTAAGACATCGAGCTTCTATGATTTGAAAAGTGCTAAAGTTTGTGTTATTTGGAGACCGCTCGGGGCATATAATATATGCAAACTCGCGCTACGGCTATCGCTAATCTAAAACATCTCTGGAAGTGCTCCATATGACACCAAAGTGCTATGGGTGAGTAAAACAACTTGTTTTATTACCGAAATAAGGCTCAAATTGTAAAAAACGTTAATTCTCCTTTAATACATTCTAATACACCTAAAAAGCTGAATTTAACTTTAATTTTCATTCTTTGTGACAACTGACATTGTCAAGTACAACTTCTTAAATTTGAATAACATTTAATTTGAGTAACATTTCATTGTGCCAAATGAGGCTCTAAATATATCTAGACTGGACAGAGAAGTGACGGAAAATAAAATTGTGATTGTCGAATTGCTCGGCAAAGGAACAAAAGGAGGAAACTGTGACGTCTCAGCCCTCACAGCGAGCACTCATTTGTTGGTGTAATGTGCGGGAGTGTGTTAACTGTCACTTTATCTGATGGCAGAAGTGTACTCTGCCCAGTGAGGGTGGAGAGAATGAGGAGGGAGGAGAGAAGTAACCTTGACTCAGATTACCCACAAGCCCCCGATGCAGGAAAGAGGAAACGTCTCCATGGTAACGCAAACCACCAGCAGCCAGTGTCATGTGAAAATGTTTTCTCGGCTCATGTCAGGCTCATGCTGTGCACCTGCATGTTGCCGTGGGGGCTGGCTCAGCGCTAACTGCCATCCGCCCAAACAGAGGCAGAGCACCAAGTCCGAGGGGGCACAGGTCCAAACTCACTACAGCGCCAATATGGAAGCCATCGGGGCAATGTAGGGACATGGGTGAGTCATGCAGGACTCACATGTGGAGAGAAGGCAAGTTTTATTTAGAAAAATAATGGAATATTAATAAAAGGTAAATGGCAAAGCACACCTTGCCCAAGTTTATATACAAACAAGAAAATTGGCACCATTTGCATCTAAACTAAAATTGTGCCAGTTAAAGTGAAACCCATACTCTAGTGTCAATATAAGATGTTAATACATATGGAAACAAAAATAGTGGCATAATAATCTAGTTGTTGGTTTCTCATATGGAGAGCTCTGTTCCGACATCAACATGAGGTGACGTCATTACCAGCTCAGACAATTTGCTTAATGTCTTTCCCTGTTCTTCACCCCCCACTATACTGCCTAATAAAGCAAACAGGTAAACAAAACAAAAAATAAAAAGTCTATATAAAAAGGTATATAAAAAAGGGTATATGTGTTTTGTCATTATAAACTCAAATTACCAGTAACTAAAAAGAATTCTGGAATTAGTTAATAATAACATCTGTTTAAATCCCCCTACACGGTTTAACAACAAAGTACTCCCACATGTTCATACTGCCCTATTTATTTGTACATAATTCACTGCAATCATACTGTCTATATTGTATATTGTATATAATGTATATTACTGTATACTGTGTACTGTATATACTGTATATATTGTACTGTATATAATGCACTTGCTGCTCCTTGCAGCAAGTTACCTGTATTTATACATGTGTAATGACAATAAAGTTTAATCTAATCTAATGTAATTTATAAATAATATATTAAGTAATGTATGTAAAAATTTGACTTGACAATGACAGTTTTGGTGAGAAGATCCTGAATTATGTAACTAAAATTTTATATTAAAAAATTTAAAACTGAAATACCAATAGTAACCTTCTTATTTTAGGACAGTGTCATACAGTCAGCCAACACTTATTTCTTGTTGTTGTGTCTAACAGGAGTTATGTGCTGCCTCTAGAGTTACAGAAGCTGGTGAAGATAAAGTCCTATCAGAGTGCTGCGTGTGCACTTCCTCTGAAGAAGAGGGTGACCTTGCCTGGATGCCAGTGTTATCGGTGCACAGTCAGAGGGTTAGACACTGTCACATGAGCCCCACTGCAGAGCTACAATGCGGATCTCTGTTTCTCTGCTTCACTCACAAAGCAGATATATTTTGGACCACTGACACTTTTACAACTCAGAGGACAGTGTAATCCTGATGTCTATTTGTAGAATAGGCCTATTTGTGATATGGTAATAATGATGGTTTGCATGTGCCTAGCAGTTGTAATTTGCCATAATTTATCTATGGGCTTAGTCTGGTGGATCCTGGTTTAGAAGCTGTACTTGATTTTTACTGTGTCATAAATGAAAAACAGAACTGGTTTAAACTGTTTGCAATGGTCCATACCTATTCCTCACTCCCAGCATTCCTAGCATCCTTATCAGTCACTGAGATGAGTTTATGAGCATGTGACAATTTTCAGAGGCCAGAGCAGAGTGTCGTTTTCACAGTAATGCTAAAAACAACTAGCAAGCTAACAGAGCACGCGCCTTCCTTGTTTGCTGACAATAAAAATGCTTTATGATTAGATGCAGACATGGTCTCATTTTTTACCATAAATTTTTCTTTTGATATATATTGGGGAAAACGGCTTTGTAACATAAAAAATGTGGGTGATTCAGTCCTAGGTTAGTTCTGCTTCAGTCTTGGTTATTTCAGGTTTTGTTTTGGTTTAAACCCGGATTAGTCCTGGGCTTTGAAGATGGTACTTGAAGAGACAAACATTTGCTCAGATGTTACTTAGTGTGAAAACTCTGACAAAGTATTATAAAACTCACACAGTTTGTACCTACCTTTCCTAAACTCCGGTCGACCTTGCGGAAGCATTTGTTCAGGGACAGGTTGTGGCGCACAGAGTTCTTCCAGCCAGTCGGGGCATTGGAGAAGTAAGGGAAGTGCTCCAGAATCCAGCCGTAGATGTCTTTCACAGGGAGGGACTTGCGGGGGGACTGCTCGATGGCCATGTAGATGAGAAGCGAAAAAGAAAATGGCGGCTTTGACTTGACCGCGTGTCCTACTCTGTCATGAGGAGGGGTACTGGAGGGACCCTGGTCTGGCCCGTAGTCCCCCTCTATGTCGAGCAGTGGGCTGGCGCTGGGCTGAGCTTCAGGTCCTCCCAGTGTAAAGTTCTGCAGTAGGTTTTCATGGAGCCAGTTCAAGTTTGTGAGTTCCTCATCGCCTTCGGTTCGGTCCACGCTGGTCGCTAACGGACTTGCCGCACACTCGGCTTCGGGCAGGGTCCCCATCCCGCACACGCCTCTCAGTCCTGTCCGCTCCTCTGGCATAGCCGGGATCTCGGATTTTTTATCTGGTGACATCCCAATGATTGGACCCATTAAACCAAAGACGTCTGAAACAAAATGAATACAAGGTCTAAAGTCAGAAGGATACAAAAAAAAAAAAAAAAACTATACAAAATATGCCAAAAATTCTGCAAATAGTTTATTAGTAAATACTTAATTAATGACCTAACTCCTTAATTAATTTGGTGTTACTTTAACCACTTAAGTCATAAACTAGGACTAACTTTAATTTCAATTACAAGAAAAGAAATTCATCTAGACACATATGTGATTATTTGTAAGAATGGAAATTAGCTAAATTATAATCAATTTACATAGTTGTTTTATTGCAATAATGAGCCCTTTATAATGATTATGTAGGAGAAGCACTAAAGCTTTTTTCTGCATAAAACTGACTGGATGCAACATATTAGAATGATACTCTCTTCTAAGTGTTGACCTTGTTTTTTAGGTTTCCCCCTGGGCCTGCCCCTGCAGCACTCTGTCTGCTTCCATCGCACTGGCCCTCTTCCTGCTCTGCGCTCATGAAGGCAAGAGGCTCTCACTCATAGCTCTTAACTCCAGCTGAGGACGTCTCAAGCTACTGCCCCGACTTAAGGCTGCACTCCTTGACGCCCACCTCATTTGAGTCTGGACTCAGCTGCTCTTGTTAAACGAGCATGAAACTGTTACCAGCGTCTAAGTGGATGGCTCTTATAGGCTGATCTGCATTCAGCCAGGATCAGGTCTCAATTTGTCTCACGCCAGATTAAGTAGTAGTGAAGTATAGAGCAAGTGTGTCAGTCATTTCGAAGCACTGCAAATCTGTCAGGTGTCAGTTACTAATCTTATCCAAGGAGTTCTTAATCTGAGGTAAAAAGTCATATGTGACAACTGCCTATTACTAATTTCAAGCATGTACCCATTCTGATATTTGCTGTCAAGGGGATCATTTGGTCAAGACATTACACTTTTTAAACATCAAGGTGCATGTAAGATGTTATTTCTTTGCCATGAATGTTCCTCACACCGTGTGACATTAAACTTATCCATATCAATTGTCTTTAATCAAAGGTGTTTTTATTTCACAATATCTGACCTTAATGCTATACTGTGGCACATTCTAGTCAAAGCAAGAAGACCTCCTTGGAGACAATCAAGTGGTGAACTCTCTGTTATGTTGTGTATTGTTAACAAAAATTAACCTGCATAATTCAATTTTAAAAAGCATACTTGAAAATGAATTGCCCCCAAGGGAACAATTCAACCACAGTCAGTCAGGAAGTGCTTCTGGCATGGAACCATGTAAAAATGAAAAGCACTGGATGAAGGCTGGAAGGCATGTTTTCTGCAGCAACACAAGCAATTATAGCAACTCACTAAACAAAAAAAAAATGTAGTAATCATCCGATCAAGACCAACACAAAGTTTATAAAAATAATGAATGAAAGCAATGCCATGGTTTTGGTTTGAAAGGCCCGGAACTACAAAAGCATCCCTTCTTCAGCTCGCCTCACAACAAGCTTTAAGTCCTGGGTGTCACCATGACAACCACGCTGTCACTTCAATTAGGAGCAAAAATCCCATAAACACAAGTCAATAAACGAATAAGTAATCCACACGGGCTCCCTCTGCCTCTGCCCACTGCTCTGTGAGGGCATGCCCCCCACTACAGAGCACTCAGCCCTGGTCTGAGGTGGTCTAAGATGTCTTAAGTCCTTGCTTCAGGGCTACAACTAAAATACCAGCACCAACTGAATAGGCATACATTTTCATTGGGTGATAAGATAAGAAGTGGGTCATACTGCGGGGTGTTTGCACAATGGGTGAGGACAGGAGAGGAAGGGCACTCAAATCTGTTTGTCAAAGCCAGTCACAGCGGATGAAAGAAAAAGGCAGCCTTTATGTTGACCTATGTGATTATAAGTCTCCCAAGAAAAGTAAAATGGGTTGTCAATATTGTGTAGGCTAGACTTGTTACTATAGACTTTACAAAATACCATTCATTCTGCTGTGTGAATATTAACAAATAGGCCTGATAGAGGAACATGTCAAAAGGAAAAAGAGTGAAAAAATGCGAAAGAGACACAGAGGAAGAGGAAGAGTGTTAGGTAAGTGAGGCAAGTTACATCTTCAGCTGCGAATGAATCACAGCTCTGAGCAATGTAGAGCAATTGGACATGTCAGACTGCGACAGAAGTGCCCATTTGTGTTGCAGGGACAAACTGACCCAAAAACTAAAAGATTTTTAGAATTTTAAGACAATGAAATGTGAGGAAAATTTTAGCACAATGATACCTAAATATGCATTATTTCAATTTCTGTAAAGTAGTTATACTATGATGCTATATGGTTTGATTTTGAAGTGACTTTAAAATTGAAGGGAAGTTTGAGGTTTACTTAAGCTACCATACATGTAAACTACTAATTCCTTCAAATTGCCAACCTGTGACAGAATTTCTGAATTGAACAGTTTTCATGAAAAAACAGTTGAGGCACAGTGACCTAGGACAATGCTGTAGTCTAAGCATTATGAGGTCCTCGTGTGAATGCCGGGGGCTTATTTGATTTGAAGGTGTGTCTAACTGAAGCCAGAGGCAGCTATAAACACAGGACTAGCCTTTCTTATTCTGAATGGAACCTTGTAAACTGTGGCTGTTTTGGGATCCCTACATGATTCTTTGGCCTGAGCAGCAGACGTGTGGGCCCACTGATTAACCCCTAGCTTTGGGACCGCCACCTCAGTCTGTCTCCACAGCAATGACCCCTCAGTTGAGCCCTCGGGTGCTGGAGGGTGTTTCTCCTCTTCTGAGTTGCTCCTTTCGTGCTCTGCCATTTGAATACCAACGAGGACTAGGCACAAGAAAAGTGGTGTCGCATCCAGTCAAAAGCAGTAGTCTACCATGACACAGCTGCTCAGTTAGCACAGATGTTGTGAAGATCAAAGATTGTTGAAGTGAAGAGAGAGGGACTGTATATTAGTGCAGTGTATGGGGAGAGTAAAGGGGAGATGGTGAGTTAAATGAGACAGGCTGGCCTGTTGACTTCAGCTCGGCCTTGAAACACACCAAAGCTGCAGCAGCACTGACCTGCAATGGCTCATCTGCAAGTTAAAATAGCCTCATCATATTCATGTGCTAACAGCAGGTGCCAAAGCACATTTATTCCCCTTTTCAAAGTGCTCTTTTTATCCTGTTAAGCACTTATCCTATTGATAAATCACACAAAGACATATGGAGATAGCTGCAAGAGGCGAATCAAGCTGTTGATGTATGGAATATGTTCAGGAGATGTAAAGGAGACAAGAGCACCACCTAATTCAAGAGCTTCCGTGATGTGTTTTTTCTGTATCTCTCTCCTGATCGGGACTCAGTTGCCACGGCAGCCAGTGTTGTAAGGGAAGCAATTGTGCTCATGTCTGTGCATGAAGAGAGGGCTAATGTGGAGAGATCAATACAGACAGAAAGTGCTGAGGCCAGCAGTCTACCACTGCTGTTCTCCACAAACCTGTCTGACAAAGGCCACAGCCAACCTGGACGTCATACGGTGTTACCAGCCACAAAAGAAACCCACAGAATAAACTCACCAAACCTGTTGTGTGGTGGTTTTCAAGCCCTGACAACTTTGAGCATCATTCAGGAAATGAAACTTTACACTGTAACAAAGATTTATACATATTACCACATAGCCTGTTTACAAGGAATATTATGGCTGACACAAACCAGTTACACCTCTGTAATAGATACACAAAGGAGTGTTGTAAACCTCAACACAAGACTGCAATTTGAAACCATAACTGATATTTAGACACTCTTCTGTTAGCTTTAAACATGTGAATGGGCCGAAGGGGAGGGCCAAGCGTGTAGAGAGATAGTATTGTAATGTAATTGGTCAATTTGGGTCAAAATATAAAACTGCAATTATCTTAAAGGCAAGTACAAAAGCATTCAAATGAACTGCTCTGTGAGGTAGGGATAAAAGCTTTCTAGTGGCTCCAGACTCCGCTTGTACAAAGAAGTGGTTGTTTTTTCCTTTAGTCGTCTCTATAGCGCTCAGTATTCACCTCACAGTTGCTAACTGTGGATCAGGAGGGAAGGAAACACCTCCTGCCTGTTGAGGAAGTTCATTTTCAGAAAACAAATTCATAGTTCACAGAGACAGTTTGGGCCCACACGGCTCTCAACATTGCACTCCACTGGGGGCAGGCCAAAGGGTAGCAGTTACAGGGACAGCCATATTTACTTTAGCTTCCATGAATCCGGTAAACAATGTCAACAAACAACAACCTAATTGAATGTACTCCATGGTGGTTTGGCAAATCGGACACTGGGAAAACAAGCACATAGGACAATAGTTACTGATTTAAACGCTTGTCAAATACAGACTTAGGCCTGTCTGTTTGTGAGGGAGAGGCCTTCCAAAGTACAGCACCACAGCAAACAGAAACCTTATCTCTCAGGTCATGTGCCTGTATGCTGCGTACTAATGCTTCGCGCCAATCAGCTCACGCCACAACACTACATTCTTGTAAACATAGCATCACTTCATCTAAGCTGACAATTCATGAACTTATTCTGAAGACTTGAGGACAGAGTTTTAAAATTTGATACAATGGAATTTGCAGGAATGTCCTCTGTGAGAGTGTTTGAGAGTGTGTTGCATTTTGCTGCCAGATAAATGACTTACCTTACATATGATTAAGTGTTCAAATCTACTATCCATCTTTGATCCATGCGGTTTGAATGTTTACATTTTACATCTCATTGCTCAATTAATTCAATACAGAAAGATGTTTATCACTTTTCACACAAGCTGCTTAGTCCGTGGCTGTTGTCATAGCACCATCAATTAAGTAAATCTTGTTAATTCAACCAGGAGTGACAAGACAAAAGGCCACTGTGGCGCGGACAAGGCCTTGTGAGTTCCTCCTCACTTTACTCTCACTCAAGACAACATCCAAATGATGCTTCAGGAGGCGGAGCCAGAGCCAACTGTGACGAATAAAAAATTAGGTTAGTCAAAGTTAGGGAAGTGAGGGAGAGGCAGAAAATGCCAAAATGTCCGATTAATGTACAAGGGAATTATGTGTTAATTACTTCAATTAAAAAGAGAAATAAAAACATTTATAGTAGAAATGTAGAACCAGTAATTTCTCTACAAAAAGTCACAAGTCAGGTCCTGTCCTGGTGCAAAGCCCACAGAAATGGACACGGCCGCATCAGGAAGAGCTTATAAAATGCATGTAAGCATGTAAAATACGAAACACAAAAGTGTACAAAAAATGGAAAGGAAATACCGTAAGCATATGTTCATCCCAAATTTCAATCAATAATGTCTTGAAGCCCTGTAGATGACCACACTACTGAGTAAATCACTGATGGAGTGGAGATGAAGCCATGATATAATACTACTATTTATTTTTAGTTTTACAACATAACCATAACATTTTTATTGCAACCATCAGTGACTTTTGGTCAACTGTGATCACTCATCTGTGAATAGTAGCAATGGTGTTGATTTAATTAAACTCATCTAATGTCAACCACGATACAATACACCCACTGATCCAAAAATTGAGTTAGTCAAATCAGTATTTCACATGACCTGGTAATTACAAGGCTCTTAGGAAATGGTTATAGAGCTTAGAGCAGGAGCTGCAGAGACCTGTGCAGGTTTAGACGGGTTAAGCAAACCCAGAGTTTGTGCCACATGGGTCAGGCTTTGTAAGGGGTTTAAAAGTGCTATACCAAAGAACATGGTGGAATTCAGGGACAACCTTTCGTTTACTTTGGGTCAGAGTACACAGTTCAGTGATAAGACTGATTGCATGGCAGCACCACCATTTTGAATTGGCTTGCAGAAGTACTTTAACTTCAGCTTCAGTTAAAATGAAGTCCTGCCAATTTAGTATTGCAATCACCATAACAATTCAATTTGATGCTCTACACTTGTGTTTATAAGGTAAAAGTGTGACTTTTATTGGAGCACTTTTTAGTTCATACTATCATACCAAGATGCCAAGTTGCAGAAAATATCCTTCTTTTACATACTGTGTTAATATAGTAACCAGACAAAATTATGAAAGATGGTGGGTTTCTGTCCAAGAAAGAATTAAAATGGATGTAAATTACCCCATGGCTACAGTCCAGTGTGTTTACAGCATATATCTCACTAACAAGCACTGTCCCAAATAAATGATAATGTTTTGTATGGTAATGGACATACATGCTGATTTCCTATAGTTCTACAGCCATTTCACGACAGCAATAACACCATCAGTGTGTTACGGCAAGTCTTATTTATAGAAATGAATGTCTGCAAAGTTAGCGCTGGTCTATTCCTAGTAAGGGCCAATGAGTAGGTTGGCTCATACAAATGTGTACAGTGATGCAGGCGCAGATACCAAAGCCAACAGATGGACCTAAGCATAACCGTGCGATTGTGACAAAGACATAATGGCTGAATGATAACATCTGTTTTTGTTTTTTTTCTGGACATCACTCTTAATCTGTTTCCTTTGTCCAACTGCAACTGTCAAGCAAAAAGATGTGTTGTGTTTGTTTACATTAAAGTCATGTGAACAAAATACTTTCTTTTTAAAATACATTACAATACACTTGATTTGATATGGATTGATATGATAAAAAAGGGAGGGGTATATTATATTACCCCACCTATATGATATAATCTAATGGATCTATATGAAATATTTTTTTTCTAACATGGTGACATTGTTTGTGGAGCGGTCTCTATCTGGGACAATCTTGTGATAATCCATTACATCATGTGCTTAGCTTATCCAGTAGCCTCTCAACCTCTGGTACATCATGTCATAAAACATTCATACATTTAGCATTTACAGATGCAAAGGAGTAGGTGCTCTGGGAAGAGGGGGGCACCAAGAAATTGTGATCAAATAGAGGACTTAACAGAAAAAAATGGTATATTTTGCAGTATTCCTTAGTTTTAGATTATATCGTATTCTGCTCATCACTGGTCCAGTCAATCACATCCATCACAGCAGTAGCACAATGTGAAAGACAAGTTCCACATAATGACGTGGACCATTGCACAACACTTCCCGTCACACGGGAATCCACACGAAGCCACTTATTTCTTCTCACCAACTATAGATTTGTCTTTTATAATGAGGAAGTTCATTAGTGGTTTCCCGAGACAGAGGCAGAGAAGTAAAAGTAGCCGACGCTCAGAACAGTGAAGGTATATCAGCCGCTAACGCTCGCTAGCTTCGTGGCTCGAGAAACTCCCTCTGATAGTTTGGCTCCATTAGTTTAAATACCACGCGACAACAGCCTTCTGTATCACTTAAAACATACAGGCTCTTTCTGACTTCCAGGTTTTACTCAGAGACCACAAAGTGAAGTTATGTGAGCACAAGCTAGCCTGCCACATGCTGTCGCTCTGCCATGCTGCTGCTCTAAGCAAAGTCACTTGACCACATTTACTTTTAGCGTGTTCGGCTCTACGATAAAAATAGATCTACTTAAAAAATCAAACGAGGTCGAATACTCACATTCATTCACTGCGTGCCTCGGTGCGAAGTGTTTAAATAAAGGTCCGTCCGCAGTTTATTCAGATGTCTGTCTCACACAATGTCAGAGATCAGATCAGCAGCTGCTTCCTCCATACACGCAGCGCGCAGATCACACAGCGCACGGCAACGCTACCAAACCCCTAGCGGTCGTCATGGCAACAGGCCCACTTCAGCCAATCACAGCCCCTCCCCTCCTATCTCCCCTGGCAACTGCCGCAGCGCAGCTCAGTGACCGCGCACGCCATCCTGTTTTGCATCAACTAATGTGCTTTCACTTTTATCACCAGCTGATTTAAATGGGGCCGAGGCACAATGAAACTGTGTGGGAATGTTTTCTATTATTTTGTATTTATTTATGTATTTATTTTTTGTTCCTCTGACATCAGCATATGGTTTAAACAAGCGTGTTTAAACTGTCTTAGGTGGTTGTAACTAGTGACACGTTGGGCTCCTTGCAAACAGCTTGGGGCGGAGATACGTGTCACCACACCCAGTCACATGACGATAGTGGACCTTCAAGTTGCCCCCTACCGCAGGAAACCCCCATCTCTGGAGTTGAATCAGTAACCTACTTAAAGAGTTAGGAGGAATATTCATTTTTTTAAAAACATAAGCCATCAAAATACAGAGATTTCAGATGAGAAGTTCTATTTTCCCTATTTGCCTGTGTTCCAATCTGTATCTATGGACCAGCCAACCATGACTTTACACCAAACTGTAACTTTCACATCATAGTGGTACCTTACTCATCCCTGCCACTCCATTTCATAAGTATACACAAGTATCTCTCTGTGAACTGCTCTAATAGCTCTTCTGTTGGCTTTTACTGTGTTTAAACTTAAAATACCTGCTCGCCATGTCGTTTATTTTTTAAACTACTGTAGCCTGGCTGAATACTTCTACACTGGTGTTGATGCACGCCCTTGTTTTCCCACAGCATTTAACTGGTCAAACAGGCTTAGCAGGGTTGTAATGGCAGTTAAGCGTCAGGGTGGATGAGGCCTATGATGAAGATCATGACACTGACATAGCCCTATACTATACTTGCTAGTTTTTCCTGTGTAGTAAGACTTTCTCCCAAATGAAGGTAGGTTTATTTCCGAAACACACATTGTTTTCATTTGCTTTTATTTTGTAGTTTCTGAGGAAAACATAATGATCCATGTCCCCTGGGGTCAGTAAACTGTATTTATCTTTACCAAATGTCCTGTTAAAATGGTGACGTATGATGGGTGGCTGACCATTAATTTGTGCTGTTGAGCTTTGCCTGTGTTGCTGCAGCATCATGGCCTTGCACACAGAGCTATTCTTAGGGCCAGTGAGTATATACGGGTGGCCCATTTCTCCGTCTACCTATCGGCCATGCCATGATGAAGTTGCAAAGCTAACAAATGGGACAGAAGTGTACAAGATGCATTAATCACCAAGGAAACAACTGCTTGAGGAGTCCATGAAATGACAGAGCCATTAGTCTAATTTGATTGTAAAACTGTTAAGCTAAAACATGCCCCACTGACCAACACAATCTCCAGTAATGGGCCAGGAGTTTCCAGCAAAGAAAAGAAAAGCATTTTATTTTATTACAATTGAGGTCCACATTTATTTTTTACACACAAAAAATAAAATTGTTCTGTTGTCCTTGCAATCCTTTCAGTGTCTTTGAGGGGGGAAAGCAGGTTTCTGTTGGCTCGCAATGAACAAAAAATAAAACAAATTGATTATTGTTTTGTTTTTGTTTTTTTGTTTTTTAAGCTTTCTGACCCTTTCCTAACCTTCACATGATTTAGCTTTCCAAATGTTGCTTCTTGCTATAGACTACCATGTTAATTTTATTCCTGTATCTCATAAGTGATTGCTTTTACAAAATCATCCACCTATTTGGTATTGTTGTTTTGCAAACTATAATGGAATCACAGACAATGAATGGAGTCTATGAAAGCTAGTTAAATAGGTATATAGTCAAACAAAGAGTCAGTGAGCCAGTCAGTGATGGAGAGGAGAGGGTGCACTGTGTCTTATGGGTGGCACTGTGGTCAGGGGGGCCCGCTGCTTTAATGGTCCATAAATCTGTGTGGACGGCCTGCTCTCCTGCCGCTCCAGTCAGACCCTCTCATGTGGAAAATGAATCAGAGGGTTTTTTCCCCGAGTGTCCGAGCTCACGCCCTCCTCTGCTGCCAGTGAGCCGATAAGAAGTGCCGTCACACGCACGCCAGTCTATTTCAGCAGGTCCACAGCACATAAAACTCTCTATTAGTGACAATCTCTTGTTTATACTCTGCATCTTGTTCAATAGCCCTTTGTGTAACTCAGTCTTTTTTGGCATTACGCTTGGTTTTAGAAACAGGGCAGGGGACACAAATATTGACGCACCATTGACTGGCGAAAATAGATAAGCCTCGACTCTTGGACATATTTAGTTTGCATTTGTTTGTCTTCTGTGCTGTCATATTACTGTCAGGGTTTGTAGGTAGAGGTACCTTGGGCCTATACAACCTTGAGCCACTTTGGGTGAGATGCAAAACTGACCAGTTAATGACAGAAAACACATATGAACAACATTTCACTCTCACCATTCATTCACCAATGTCATATAAGTTTCACCTAAAAGTAATTGTCAAAATAAAATGATCAAACTAAACACAGAGTTTCCCTGCATTACTGTACCTCTTCAGCTTCTTCTTAAAAGTGCTCTAGGCAACTTTCTGTAAGGACTCACCTGCTTGTGGTTATGGAAATGGATATATGTTGTATTTATTCAATTACAAGTGTTTTATAGCTTAAAATACCTTGCAGTTTTATTGTAACTGATCTGATCTGTAACTTGGCTTAACCTCTTCTGGTTGTCTCCATGGAGAAAGAAGTGGCAGACCCTCCATCAGAAAACATATTAGATTAGTATGTCAGTGAATGGTTATGTCACCTTCTAATGTTTGCCATGTTAATATTTTTATTTATATTATAACTGTCTTCTTCCCATCTCGTTCAGTATGCATGCACATAATGTTATTCTCATGCATGACAATAATTATTCTTTCCAAAAATGATTACTTGCAGTTCTTTTGGGAGCAAGGCCAACAGACTACCGGGACCTTGAGCTAATTAGTTCGAACCTCTTTTCTCATGCAGAGTGAAAGTCAAAGAGTCACATTGATAAAAAAAAAAACAAAAAAAAAAAACTCCTCAAACGCGCACACTATTAGGGCTGTGCTTACAAGTCAAACAGGTAGTATTTGCATGCTCTAACTGCAACTGTCTGTGAAGCTGTCAGAGGCCACCTGCTGTGCGCAAATAAACACAAGGACACACCAAAAGCAATTACAGGGAACAAAATGGCAACCTTATTTTATCTTGTCCAAAAAAGCTCTAAAATAAAAATAGCTTTCCTTGTACATGCCCTCTAACTGTCAGTTGAGCAACCAAGCATGGTCAACCTATTTCAAATGCAACACTTTTCTTTGTTACCCAGGTTGTTTTCCCTGGAGGCCCTTGCGCTCTTGCCTGCAGTTATTCTCTTCTGAAGAGCCATGTTTGCAGACAGAAGCCTTTGTTTGACGATCTATTCTGCTAACTGGGCCTTATGAATTGTGTCAGCAGTTACGATTGTGTGTTATCTGGTACCATGATAAGTGCTTCCCTTAATGCTGTGGCAATAAAATACTCAACATGTAGTAGGTGGGATATACGCAGGAATGATCCACACAGCAGTCAAACAAATGTCTTGTAAATCTATATTGATTCAGTCTATTTGAGCAGGTTATAGTGGGTTAATGCTTGTTTAAAGAGGGATATGGATGAGTATGCATAAGTTATATAGGCACTAAATGCAGTTATGGCATAGATAAACATCCTAATGATATGGATCAATGTACAAGTGGTAGCATTTTGAAACACAAGCCAAACTGACATAAATAGCAAATAACGGAACCTAACTCACAAAAATCCAAAGGAAAAATAAAGTATTATGAGATTAAACTTTATTTAGACTGACATACTGACATACAAAACCATTTTCTCTATATAATTCCCTTGATTCAAATAGTTACAGTTACAAACACAGCTGAACCAAAAGTCCACCTTACTACTTTAGACGATGATTTACTAATGCATTATGTTTGATTGAGTCATAGCGTCATTGTAAACTTACTTTATAAAGAGTGACTGAATAACGAAAACAAACTCTTTTTTTTTTTTTTTTAATACAGCCTCCTCAAGGTAGAGGGAAAATGGAAAGTAACAAAGATGGGTTAACTTCATAACCCTGACTTACATTGAAGAGGAGATGAAGATAAAGCATTTCTGTAAAACTGGAGCATGTTTGCCATGGTCTCCATACTCTGCATTCTGTAGCTTGAGTTAGGTTTCTGTTTATCAGTAGCATCTGTGTCTGTCTGGTGCTGTTAATGCTATTATTTTGAAATAAAAACAAATTTATTAACATAATAATACACATTGTAATTTGAGCTATAATACCAGAATCAGTGGTGTGAAATTACTGGTTTCAGGCTGCTATTGGAAAAGTCTGAAATGCTGATTACATGTTAGCTTGCTATCAATAACCTGATTGATTTGACACTTTCAGACACTTGCAAACAAAAAAAGACTGTCTTTCTCAATTAAGCTTATTTACCTGCCACTGTTGCCATGCACACGTCACTGAACTTTAGTCTATTTTTACTTTATTGCCTCCAGAGCTGTCCTTTTCTCTATTTTGCTTTTATTGACCAATATGCTTGTTATGCTTTTACACATTGAGTCCACTTACACGGTGTAACACCCTTTAAAAGCCGCCAAATGGCCTTGCTATACAATACGCCACATGTAGGGCCAATTGAATTAACCCATTGATCCTTGGCTGCTCTATTGCAAGGCTAAATTTTATTATTCACTCTTAATGACTGCCCCTTGCAGGCAAATGAGCACTTGTAGTCAATTAACTGAGAAGCAGGTAGAGAAAAAGGAAAAGATGACCCACTTTGAAGAGCAGTCATTCTTAAAATTTAATGCCAGCAGGTGTCATCCCAGACTAAAACCGAGGAATGAAAGAAGAAAACTAAAGAATGGGAATTACCTGGACTAGAAAAACAAGGAATACAGGGCACCAGGAACCAGAAGTCAAACAAAACCTATACTTGCTCTGAATCTCACAGAACCAGAAATAAATAATAATGCATCAGTTCAGTTTTATATACAGCAATCCCTCGTTTATCGCGGGGGTTAGGTTCCAGAAATAACCCGCAATAAGAGAAATCCGCGAAGTAGGACAACTTTATATTTTACAATTATTCTACATGTTTTAAGACTGTAAATGCCTCACCACACACATTATACACTTTTCTCAGACTGGAATTAACATTTTCTCACATTTGTCTCTAGTTTAAACACTCAAACTTTCATAGATTTTCAACAAAATGTATTAATAGTGACGCGTGGGGGGAGACACGGCTCTGGGAGCCCTGCCAGACGCGCGAGGAGCACTGCCACGTCCCGGGACGAGACGCGCACCAACCCCTTGGAGAAGTGCGCGACACGTGCTGCTCTGTCACGGATTTGTCCACGATGAGGGGTTTACTGTATCTCCCCCCACGCGTCACTATTAATACATTTTGTTGAAAATCTATGAAAGTTTGAGTGTTTAAACTAGAGACAAATATGAGAAAATGCAGCGCGAGGCCGCGCATACACCGGGGCTGCGAGCACGAGATAGAACTGCGGCGCCCGGACCGCGTGCTCTCAACCCAACCCACAAACCAAACACGCACAAATGAACACAAAAGCCGCACGGAGTGATTTAATCCTGGTTCAGACCTGGTCTAGTCCCGGTTTAGTACAGGTCTAGACCTGGTCCAGTCCTGGTTTAGTCCAGGGCCAGTCCAGGTTTAGACCTAGTTTAGACCTGGTCTAGACCTGGTTTAGTTCTGGTTTAGTCCAGGGCCAGTCCTGATTTAGACCTGGTTTAGACCTGGTCTAGACCTGGTTTAGTTCTGGTCTAGACCTGGTTTAGTCCACGTTTAGTCCTGGTCTAGTCTCTTAGCCAATCAGGACGCAGAACACATTGCTACACTATTTAAAAAAAAAAAAAGTTACACTATAAAAAAAAATAAAAAAAATAAAAATTGAAAAAAAAAAAATCAGCGAAACAGCAAGGCCGCAAACAGTGAACCGCGATAGAGCGAGGGTTCACTATAGCGCTTTTCTGTCTTAAAGACACTTTACAGGACATTATTCATTCACTCCACTCTTGGTGGTGGTAAACTGCTATTGTAGCCATAGCTGCCCGGCCTTGTATAGCTTCTGAGATCTGACGGGATCAGACTTTGGCCAATCACCTAGTATGTATATAAGCTGTTGCATGAAAGTTAAGAAAAAATAGGAGCTCCAAAGATGAACCTAAGCTTGAGACCCACTGACATAGTTTTGAAATGCTTTGTCAGGACTGTAATGCTGTGACGATTATAAAAACATTTGACTGATGATTTCACTGTAAACAAATGACACAAGTGCTTTGTTCCACGACACTCCCCTATCTCGTCAGGACTTCCCCACAATGCCTTGCTCACAAATGGACTTTATCTTTAGGCACAATATCAGCTTTGTGCCCCGTGGAGTTGTCTGGCACTACCAGTGTTGAAGTGACGTATGCAGGGAATGCTAATCTCCTCCAACAGTATTAATAACAAGGGGACTTCAGGGTTTGTCCATTATTTAAAAAGTGATTCTCTCAAATAATCTGGTTATATGGAACTGTCAATTGGTTTGTGAACTAATTGAAAGGCTGGTAACTGAATTTCAGCTATCAGTACCAGTATTTGTGTATTGGGTATATAAAAGATAGATGAATGTATCTTTTATTTGGTATAGGCCTACAAGATACTGTAATGTATTGATAGACTTTCTTTTTAATTGTCAAGAAAAATAGCTAGTTGTGTAAAGATCGTTTTATATTATTATTATTAGGCCCGAGCGCTGAAGAGCGCATAGGGCCTTTTGTAACTGTTCTGCGGTGCGAAGCACTGCAGAACCAGCGTGGAACGTGTGAAACGCGCTGGTAGGTGTCAATGGACCCCACGGGTGGGTTACTGGACGTGCGCCCTTTCCATTGATATATTTTGTGTTACCATTCGTGGCACTATATTGTTACTGTTCTGGTTTTTCTTCTTATTAGGCCCGAGCGCTGAAGAGCGCATAGGGCCTTTTGTAACTGTTCTGCGGTGCGAAGCACTGCAGAACCAGCGTGGAACGTGTGAAACGCGCTGGTAGGTGTCAATGGACCCCACGGGTGGGTTACTGGACGTGCGCCCTTTCCATTGATATATTTTGTGTTACCATTCGTGGCACTATATTGTTACTGTTCTGGTTTTTCTTATTAGGCCCGAGCGCTGAAGAGCGCATAGGGCCTATTGTAACTGTTCTGCGGTGCGAAGCACTGCAGAACCAGCGTGGAACGTGTGCAACGCGCTAGTAGTTGTCAATGGACCCCACGGGTGCGTTACTGGACGCGCGCCCTTTCCATTGATATATATAGTGCCACCACTCGTGGCACTATATTGTTACTGTTCTGGTTTTTCTTATTATTCTTATTATTTTCCCGACCACTTTTTCAGGTTTCGGGTACTTCCCACTGACGAAAACTCACGAAATTTTGCGCAAAATTCAAGAACGCCAAAAAAGGAATTTACAAATAATCTGTATTAAAAAATCTTTAAAAATGGCTCCACAGCGCCACCTCAAAAATCAAAATACATTGCGCCTATGGCTATACCCGATAAATGAACTTTGTCGTAGATAAACAAAATTCGGGTGGTGGATAGGCCATGTCGTTACAAACCAAAAAATATATTACGGCGTTGCTAGGCGACCAACAGGAAGTCAGCTATATTGGGCCGAGCACGCGACCCGGCACCGAGGGTGCATTTTCCTGTCTTCGTATTTTAACGAACTCCTCCTAGGGTTTTTGACCCAGACTCACCAGAATCGTGCTGTATCATCTAGACAAGTGGGACATTAAAAGTTGTTAAAAGCGTTCTAAAAGAGTGAACGGTGTTTCCGTGACAACGCCATAAATTTCGGGTTCGTTTTTGCGGCTCGCCATCAAATTTCAACGAGCGATAATTCGCGCATACTTTGGCCGATATCACTCAAACTTTAATCGTTCGTTGACACCCCGGCCCTGAACAGATTGATATAAGAAAATCTGAAATAGGTGCTATAGCGCCACCTAGGGAGATTGCATGGAAGCGCAAAATTTTACTTTGTCGTAGACATGCCAAATTTGGTATACATATTCGTGACGGGGTATCGATCAAAAAACTTAATGAGGTCAACACGCCATGTCCCATCGTGTTGCCATGGCAACAGGCCAAACATCTGTCGTCGCCAATAGGACTCCAGGCATAAACTTTGTCGTAGCCATACCAAATTTGGTACACAGATGCATCACGGGATAAGGAACAAAAAAGTATATTATGCGGTTGCTAAGCGACCAACAGGAAGTCGGCCATTTTGGATCGAGCACGTGACCTGGCACCGACAGCGCATTTTCCTGTCCTCGTATTTTAACGAACTCCTCCTAGGGTTTTTGACCCAGACTCACCAGAATCGTGCTGTATCATCTAGACAAGTGTCACATTAAAAGTTGTTAAAAGCGTTCTAAAAGAGTGAACGGTGTTTCCGTGACAACGCCACAAATTTCAGGTTTGTTTTTGTGCCTCGCCATCAAATTCGACGAGTGATAATTCGCACATACTTTGGCCGATTTCACTCAAACTTCAATCGTTGGTGGACACCTCGGCCCTGAACAGATTTCTATAAGAAAATCTGAAATGGACACTATAGCGCCCCCTAGGGAAGTGCAAAATTTTATTTTGTCGTAGACATACCAAATTTGGTACACAGATGCATCATGGGAAGATAAACAAAAAGTATATTATACCGTTGCTAGGCAACCAAACAGCCATTTTGGATAGACCATGTGACCTGGTGGCGAAGCCGCCATTTCCTGTCAAACTTCGACGAGTGATAATTCGCACATACTTTGGCCGATTTTACTCAAACTTTAATCGTTGGTGAACACCCCGGCCCTACACAGATTGATATAAGAAAGTCTGAATTGGCCGTAATAGCGCCCCCTAGGGAGATTGCATGGAATAGAAAAATTTTACTTTGCTGTAGACACACCAAATTTGGACCACACATTCGTGACATGGTCTCGATCAAAAAACACAGTGACACCCCCACTCCATCTCACATCATGTTGCCATGGTAACAGGTCAAACATCTGTCCCTGCCATTAGGATGCCCGGCAAAAACTTTGGTGTAGCCACACCTAATTTGGTACATAGATGGTTCATGGGAATCGGAAAATGGCGCGTTAGCAGGGGGCTGCGAGTGCAAGCGAGGGCCGATCATCGCCGCTTGCGGCTATATTTAGGCCCGAGCGCTGAAGAGCGCATAGGGCCTATTGTAACTGTTCTGCGGTGCGAAGCACTGCAGAACCAGCGTGGAACGTGTGCAACGCGCTGGTAGGTGTCAATGGACCCCACGGGTGGGTTACTGGACGCGCGCCCTTTCCATTGATATATTTAGTGTTACCATTCGTGGCACTATATTGTTACTGTTCTGGTTTTTCTTATTATTATTATTATTATTTTCCCGACCACTTTTTCAGGTTTCGGGTACTTCCCACGGACGAAAACTCACGAAATTTTGCGCAAAATTCAAGAACGCCAAAAAAGGAATTTACAAATAATCTGTATTAAAAAATCTTTAAAAATGGCTCCACAGCGCCACCTCAAAAATCAAAATACATTGCGCCTATGGCTATACCCGATAAATGAACTTTGTCGTAGATAAACGAAATTCGGGTGGTGGATAGGTCATGTCGTTACGAACCAAAAAATATATTATGGCGTTGCTAGGCGACCAACAGGAAGTCAGCTATATTGGGCCGAGCACGCGACCCGGCACCGAGGGTGCATTTTCCTGTCTTCGTATTTTAACGAACTCCTCCTAGGGTTTTTGACCCAGACTCACCAGAATCGTGCTGTATCATCTAGACAAGTGGGACATTAAAAGTTGTTAAAAGCGTTCTAAAAGAGTGAACGGTGTTTCCGTGACAACGCCACAAATTTCGGGTTCGTTTTTGCGGCTCGCCATCAAATTTCAACGAGCGATAATTCGCGCATACTTTGGCCGATATCACTCAAACTTTAATCGTTCGTTGACACCCCGGCCCTGAACAGATTGATATAAGAAAATCTGAAATAGGTGCTATAGCGCCACCTAGGGAGATTGCATGGAAGCGCAAAATTTTACTTTGTCGTAGACATACCAAATTTGGTACACATATTCGTGACGGGGTATCGATCAAAAAACTTAATGAGGTCAACACGCCATGTCCCATCGTGTTGCCATGGCAACAGGCCAAACATCTGTCGTCGCCAATAGGACTCCAGGCATAAACTTTGTCGTAGCCATACCAAATTTGGTACACAGATGCATCACGGGATAAGGAACAAAAAAGTATATTATGCGGTTGCTAAGCGACCAACAGGAAGTCGGCCATTTTGGACCGAGCACGTGACCCGGCACCGAGGGTGCATTTTCCTGTCCTCGTATTTTAACGAACTCCTCCTAGGGTTTTTGACCCAGACTCACCAGAATCGTGCTGTATCATCTAGACAAGTGGGACATTAAAAGTTGTTAAAAGCGTTCTAAAAGAGTGAACGGTGTTTCCGTGACAACGCCACAAATTTCAGGTTTGTTTTTGTGCCTCGCCATCAAATTCGACGAGTGATAATTCGCACATACTTTGGCCGATTTCACTCAAACTTCAATCGTTTGTGGACACCTCGGCCCTGAACAGATTTCTATAAGAAAATCTGAAATGGACGCTATAGCGCCCCCTAGGGAAGTGCAAAATTTTATTTTGTCGTAGACATACCAAATTTGGTACACAGATGCATCATGGGAAGATAAACAAAAAGTATATTATACCGTTGCTAGGCAACCAAACAGCCATTTTGGATAGACCATGTGACCTGGTGGCGAAGGCGCCATTTCCTGTCAAACTTCGACGAGTGATAATTCGCACATACTTTGGCCGATTTTACTCAAACTTTAATCGTTGGTGAACACCCCGGCCCTACACAGATTGATATAAGAAAGTCTTAATTGGCCGTAATAGCGCCCCCTAGGGAGATTGCATGGAACAGAAAAATTTTACTTTGCTGTAGACACACCAAATTTGGACCACACATTCGTGACATGGTCTCGATCAAAAAACACAGTGACACCCCCACTCCATCTCACATCATGTTGCCATGGTAACAGGTCAAACATCGGTCCCTGCCATTAGGATGCCCGGCAAAAACTTTGGTGTAGCCACACCTAATTTGGTACATAGATGGTTCATGGGAATATGAAAATGGCGCGTTAGCAGGGGGCTGCGAGTGCAAGCGAGGGCCGATCATCGCCGCTTGCGGCTATATTTATTATTATTATTATTATTTTCCCGACCACTTTTTTCAGGTTTCGGGTACTTCCCACTGACGAAAACTCACGAAATTTTGCGCAAAATTCAAGAACGCCAAAAAAGGAATTTACAAATAATCTGTATTAAAAAATCTTAAAAAATGGCTCCACAGCGCCACCTCAAAAATCAAAATACATTGCGCCTATGGCTATACCCGATAAATGAACTTTGTCGTAGATAAACGAAATTCGGGTGGTGGATAGGTCATGTCGTTACGAACCAAAAAATATATTATGGCGTTGCTAGGCGACCAACAGGAAGTCAGCTATATTGGGCCGAGCACGCGACCCGGCACCGAGGGTGCATTTTCCTGTCTTCGTATTTTAACGAACTCCTCCTAGGGTTTTTGACCCAGACTCACCAGAATCGTGCTGTATCATCTAGACAAGTGGGACATTAAAAGTTGTTAAAAGCGTTCTAAAAGAGTGAACGGTGTTTCCGTGACAACGCCACAAATTTCGGGTTCGTTTTTGCGGCTCGCCATCAAATTTCAACGAGCGATAATTTGCGCATACTTTGGCCGATATCACTCAAACTTTAATCGTTCGTTGACACCTCGGCCCTGAACAGATTGATATAAGAAAATCTGAAATAGGTGCTATAGCGCCACCTAGGGAGATTGCATGGAAGCGCAAAATTTTACTTTGTCGTAGACATACCAGATTTGGTACACATATTCGTGACGGGGTATCGATCAAAAAACTTAATGACGTCAACACGCCATGTCCCATCGTGTTGCCATGGCAACAGGCCAAACATCTGTCGTCGCCAATGGGACGCCCGGCATAAACTTTGTCGTAGCCATACCAAATTTGGTACACAGATGCATCACGGGATAAGGAACAAAAAAGTATATTATGCGGTTGCTAAGCGACCAACAGGAAGTCGGCCATTTTGGACCGAGCACGTGACCTGGCACCGAGGGTGCATTTTCCTGTCCTCGTATTTTAACGAACTCCTCCTAGGGTTTTTGACCCAGACTCACCAGAATCGTGCTGTATCATCTAGACAAGTGGGACATTAAAAGTTGTTAAAAGCGTTCTAAAAGAGTGAACGGTGTTTCCGTGACAACGCCACAAATTTCAGGTTTGTTTTTGTGGCTCGCCATCAAATTCGACGAGTGATAATTCGCACATACTTTGGCCGATTTCACTCAAACTTCAATCGTTGGTGGACACCCCGGCCCTGAACAGATTTCTATAAGAAAATCTGAAATGGACGATATAGCGCCACCTAGGGAAGTGCAAAATTTTATTTTGTCGTAGACATACCAAATTTGGTACACATATTCGTGACAGGGTCTCGATCAAAAATCTCAATGATGACCCCGGGCATCTCCCATCGTGTTGCCATGGCAACAGGCCAAACATCTGTCCTTGTCATTAGGATTCTCTGGAAAAACTTTAGTGTAGTCAAACAAAATTTGGTACACAGATGCATCATGGGAAGATAAACAAAAAGTATATTATACCATTGCTAGGCAACCAACCAGCCATTTTGGATAGACCATGTGACCTGGTGGCGAAGGCGCCATTTCATGTCAAACTTCGACGAGTGATAATTCGCACATACTTTGGCCGATTTTACTCAAACTTTAATCGTTGGTGAACACCCCGGCCCTGAACAGATTGATATAAGAAAATCTGAAATAGGTGCTATAGCGCCACCTAGGGAGATTGCATGGAAGAGCAAAATTTTACTTTGTCGTAAACATACCAAATTTGGACCACACATTCGTGACATGGTCTCGATCAAAAAACACAGTGACACCCCCACTCCATCTCACATCATGTTGCCATGGTAACAGGTCAAACATCTGTCCCTGCCATTAGGATGCCCGGCAAAAACTTTGGTGTAGCCACACCTAATTTCGTACATAGATGGTTCATGAGAATAGGAAAATGGCGCGTTAGCAGGGGGCTGCGAGTGCAAGCGAGGGCCGATCATCGCCGCTTGCGGCTATATTTATTATTATTATTATTTTCCCGACCACTTTTTTCAGGTTTCGGGTACTTCCCACTGACGAAAACTCACGAAATTTTGCGCAAAATTCAAGAACGCCAAAAAAGGAATTTACAAATAATCTGTATTAAAAAATCTTTAAAAATGGCTCCACAGCGCCACCTCAAAAATCAAAATACATTGCGCCTATGGCTATACCCGATAAATGAACTTTGTTGTAGATAAACGAAATTCGGGTGGTGGATAGGTCATGTCGTTACGAACCAAAAAATATATTATGGCGTTGCTAGGCGACCAACAGGAAGTCAGCTATATTGGGCCGAGCACGCGACCCGGCACCGAGGGTGCATTTTCCTGTCCTCGTATTTTAACGAACTCCTCCTAGGGTTTTTGACCCAGACTCACCAGAATCGTGCTGTATCATCTAGACAAGTGGGACATTAAAAGTTGTTAAAAGCGTTCTAAAAGAGTGAACGGTGTTTCCGTGACAACGCCACAAATTTCTGGTTCGTTTTGCGGCTCGCCATCAAATTTCAACGAGCGATAATTTGCGCATACTTTGGCCGATATCACTCAAACTTTAATCGTTCGTTGACACTTCGGCCCTGAACAGATTGATATAAGAAAATCTGAAATAGGTGCTATAGCGCCACCTAGGGAGATTGCATGGAAGCGCAAAATTTTACTTTGTCGTAGACATACCAAATTTGGTACACATATTCGTGACGGGGTATCGATCAAAAAACTTAATGACGTCAACACGCCATGTCCCATCGTGTTGCCATGGCAACAGGCCAAACATCTGTCGTCTCCAATGGGACGTCCGGCATAAACTTTGTCGTAGCCATACCAAATTTGGTACACAGATGCATCATGGGATAAGGAACAAAAAAGTATATTATGCGGTTGCTAAGCGACCAACAGGAAGTCGGCCATTTTGGACCGAGCACGTGACCTGGCACCGAGAGCGCATTTTCCTGTCCTTATATTTTAACGAACTCCTCCTAGGGTTTTTGACCCAGACTCACCAGAATCGTGCTGTATCATCTAGACAAGTGGGACATTAAAAGTTGTTAAAAGCGTTCTAAAAGAGTGAACGGTGTTTCCGTGACAACGCCACAAATTTCAGGTTCATTTTTGCGGCTCGCCATCAAATTTCAACGAGCGATAATTCGCGCATACTTTGGCCGATATCACTCAAACTTTAATCGTTGGTGGACACCCCGGCCCTGAACAGATTGATATGAGAAAATCTGAAATAGGTGCTATAGCGCCACCTAGGGAGATTGCATGGAAGCGCAAAATTTTACTTTGTCCTAGACATACCAAATTTGGTACACATATTCGTGACGGGGTATCGATCAAAAAACTTAATGACGTCAACGCCATGTCCCATCGTGTTGCCATGGCAACAGGCCAAACATCTGTCGTCGCCAATGGGACGCCCTGCATAAACTTTGTCGTAGCCATACCAAATTTGGTACACAGATGCATCATGGGATAAGGAACAAAAAAGTATATTATACCATTGCTAGGCAACCAACCAGCCATTTTGGATAGACCATGTGACCTGGTGGCGAAGGCGCCATTTCCTGTCAAACTTCGACGAGTGATAATTCGCACATACTTTGGCCGATTTTACTCAAACTTTAATCGTTGGTGAACACCCCGGCCCTACACAGATTGATATAAGAAAATCTCAATTGGCCGTAATAGCGCCCCCTAGGGAGATTGCATGGAACAGAAAAATTTTACTTTGCCGTAGACACACCAAATTTGGACCACACATTCGTGACATGGTCTCGATCAAAAAACACAATGATGACCCCACGGGATCTCCCATCATGTTGCCATGGTAACAGGTCAAACAGCTGTCCCTGCCATTAGGACGCCCGGCAAAAACTTTGGTGTAGCCACACCTAATTTAGTACATAGATGGTTCATGGGAATAGGAAAATGGCGCGTTAGCAGGGGGCTGCGAGTGCAAGCGAGGGCCGATCATCGCCGCTTGCGGCTATATTTATTATTATTAGGCCCGAGCGCTGAAGAGCGCATAGGGCCTTTTGTAACTGTTCTGCGGTGCGAAGCACTGCAGAACCAGCGTGGAACGTGTGAAACGCGCTGGTAGGTGTCAATGGACCCCACGGGTGGGTTACTGGACGTGCGCCCTTTCCATTGATATATTTTGTGCCACCATTCGTGGCACTATATTGTTACTGTTCTGGTTTTTCTTATTAGGCCCGAGCGCTGAAGAGCGCATAGGGCCTATTGTAACTGTTCTGCGGTGCGAAGCACTGCAGAACCAGCGTGGAACGTGTGCAACGCGCTGGTAGGTGTCAATGGACCCCACGGGTGGGTTACTGGACGTGCGCCCTTTCCATTGATATATTTCGCGCCACCATTCGTGGCACTATATTGTTACTGTTCTGGTTTTTCTTATTAGGCCCGAGCGCTGAAGAGCGCATAGGGCCTTTTGTAACTGTTCTGCGGTGCGAAGCACTGCAGAACCAGCGTGGAACGTGTGAAACGCGCTGGTAGGTGTCAATGGACCCCACGGGTGGGTTACTGGACGTGCGCCCTTTCCATTGATATATTTTGTGTTACCATTCGTGGCACTATATTGTTACTGTTCTGGTTTTTCTTCTTATTAGGCCCGAGCGCTGAAGAGCGCATAGGGCCTATTGTAACCGTTCTGCGGTGCGAAGCACTGCAGAACCAGCGTGGAACGTGTGTAACGCGCTGGTAGGTGTCAATGGACCCCACGGGTGGGTTACTGGACATGCGCCCTTTCCATTGATATATTTAGTGCCACCATTCGTGGCACTATATTGTTACTGTTCTGGTTTTTCTTATTATTATTATTTTCCCGACCACTTTTTCAGGTTTCGGGTACTTCCCACGGACGAAAACTCACGAAATTTTGCACAAAATTCAAGAACGCCAAAAAAGGAATTTACAAATAATCTGTATTAAAAAATCTTAAAAAATGGCTCGACAGCGCCACCTCAAAAATCAAAATACATTGCGTCTATGGCTATACCCGATAAATGAACTTTGTCGTAGATAAACGAAATTCGAGTGGTGGATAGGTCATGTCGTTACGAACCAAAAAATATATTATGGCGTTGCTAGGCGACCAACAGGAAGTCAGCAATATTGGACCGAGCACGCGACCCGGAGTTGAAGGCGCATTTTCCTGTCCTCGTATTTTAACGAACTCCTCCTAGGGTTTTTGACCCAGACTCACCAGAATCGTGCTGTATCATCTAGACAAGTGGGACATTAAAAGTTGTTAAAAGCGTTCTAAAAGAGTGAACGGTGTTTCCGTGACAACGCCACAAATTTTGGGTTCGTTTTTGCGGCTCGCCATCAAATTTCAATGAGCGATAATTTGCGCATACTTTGGCCGATTTCACTCAAACTTTAATCGTTGGTGGACATCCTGGCCCTGAACAGATTGATATAAGAAAATCTGAAATAGGTGCTATAGCGCCACCTAGGGAGATTGCATGGAAGCGCAAAATTTTACTTTGTCGTAGACATACCAAATTTGGTACACATATTCGTGACGGGGTATCGATCAAAAAACTTAATGACGTCAACACGCCATGTCCCATCGTGTTGCCATGGCAACAGGCCAAACCTGTCGTCGCCAATGGGACGCCCAGCATAAACTTTGTCGTAGCCATACCAAATTTGGTACACAGATGCATCATGGGATAAGGAACAAAAAAGTATATTATGCGGTTGCTAAGCGACCAACAGGAAGTCGGCCATTTTGGACCGAGCACGTGACCTGGCACCGAGAGCGCATTTTCCTGTCCTCGTATTTTAACGAACTCCTCCTAGGGTTTTTGACCCAGACTCACCAGAATCGTGCTGTATCATCTAGACAAGTGGGACATTAAAAGTTGTTAAAAGCGTTCTAAAAGAGTGAACGGTGTTTCCGTGACAACGCCACAAATTTCAGGTTTGTTTTTGTGGCTCGCCATCAAATTCGACGAGTGATAATTCGCACATACTTTGGCCGATTTCACTCAAACTTCAATCGTTGGTGGACACCCCGGCCCTGAACAGATTTCTATAAGAAAATCTGAAATGGACGCTATAGCGCCACCTAGGGAGATTGCATGGAAGTGCAAAATTTTATTTTGTCGTAGACATACCAAATTTGGTACACACATTCGTGACAGGGTCTCGATCAAAAATCTCAATGATGACCCCGGGCATCTCCCATCGTGTTGCCATGGCAACAGGCCAAACATCTGTCCTTGTCATTAGGATTCTCTGGAAAAACTTTGGTGTAGTCAAACTAAATTTGGTACACAGATGCATCATGGGAAGATAAACAAAAAGTATACTATACCGTTGCTAGGCAACCAACCAGCCATTTTGGATAGACCATGTGACCTGGTGGCGAAGGCGCCATTTCCTGTCAAACTTCGACAAGTGATCATTCGCACATACTTTGGCCGAATTTACTCAAACTTTAATCGTTGGTGAACACCCCGGCCCTACACAAATTGATATAAGAAAATCTCAATTGGCCATAATAGCGCCCCCTAGGGAGATTGCATGGAACAGAAAAATTTTACTTTGCCGTAGACACACCAAATTTGGACCACACATTCGTGACATGGTCTCGATCAAAAAACACAGTGACACCCCCACTCCATCTCACATCATGTTGCCATGGTAACAGGTCAAACATCTGTGCCTGCCATTAGGATGCCCGGCAAAAACTTTGGTGTAGCCACACCTAATTTGGTACATAGATGGTTCATGGGAATAGGAAATTGGCGCATTAGCAGGGGGCTGCGAGTGCAAGCGAGGGCCGATCATCGCCGCTTGCGGCTATATTTATTATTATTATTATTTTCCCGACCACTTTTTCAGGTTTCGGGTACTTCCCACGGACGAAAACTCACGAAATTTTGCGCAAAATTCAAGAACGCCAAAAAAGGAATTTACAAATAATCTGTATTAAAAAATCTTAAAAAATGGCTCCACAGCGCCACCTCAAAAATCAAAATACATTGCGCCTATGGCTATACCCGATAAATGAACTTTGTTGTAGATAAACGAAATTCGGATGGTGCATAGGTCATGTCGTTACAAACCAAAAAATATATTACGGCGTTGCTAGGCGACCAACAGGAAGTCAGCTATATTGGGCCGTGCACGCGACCCGGCACCGGGGATGCATTTTCCTGTCTTCGTATTTTAACGAACTCCTCCTAGGGTTTTTGACCCAGACTCACCAGAATTGTGCTGTATCATCTAGACAAGTGGGACATTAAAAGTTGTTAAAAGCGTTCTAAAAGAGTGAACGGTGTTTCCGTGACAACGCCTCAAATTTCGGGTTCGTTTTTGCGGCTCGGCATCAAATTTCAATGAGCGATAATTCGCGCATACTTTGGCCGATATCACTCAAACTTTAATCGTTTGTTGACACCCCGGCCCTGAACAGATTGATATAAGAAAATCTGAAATAGGTGCTATAGCGCCACCTAGGGAGATTGCATGGAAGCGCAAAATTTTACTTTGTCCTAGACACACCAAATTTGGTACACATATTCGAGACGGGGTATCGATCAAAAAACTTAATGAGGTCAACACGCCATGTCCCATCGTGTTGCCATGGCAACAGGCCAAACATCTGTCGTCGCCAAAGGGACGCCAGCATAAACTTTGTCGTAGCCAAACCAAATTTGGCACACAGATGCATCATGGGATAAGGAACAAAAAAGTATATTATGCAGTTGCTAAGCGACCAACAGGAAGTCGGCCATTTTGGACCGAGCACGTGACCTGGCACCGAGGGCGCATTTTCCTGTCCTCGTATTTTAACGAACTCCTCCTAGGGTTTTTGACCCAGACTCACCAGAATCGTGCTGTATCATCTAGACAAGTGGGACATTCAAAGTTGTTAAAAGCGTTCTAAAAGAGTGAACGGTGTTTCCGTGACAACGCCACAAATTTCAGGTTTGTTTTTGTGGCTCGCCATCAAATTCGACGAGTGATAATTCGCACATACTTTGGCCGATTTCACTCAAACTTCAATCGTTGGTGGACACCCCGGCCCTGAACAGATTTCTATAAGAAATGGGTGCTATAGCGCCACCTAGGGAGATTGCATGGTAGTGCAAAATTTTATTTTGTCGTAAACATACCAAATTTGGTACACACATTCGTGACAGGGTCTCGATCAAAAATCTCAATGATGACCCCGGGCATCTCCCATCGTGTTGCCATGGCAACACGCCAAACATCTGTCCTTGTCATTAGGATTCTCTGGAAAAACTAAACAAACAAAATTTGGTACACAGATGCATCATGGGAAGATAAACAAAAAAGTATATTATACCCTTGCTAGGCAACCAACCAGCCATTTTGGATAGATCATGTGACCTGGTGGCGAAGGCGCCATTTCCTGTCAAACTTCGACGAGTGATAATTTGCACATACTTTGGCCGATTTTACTCAAACTTGAATCGTTGGTGGACACCCCGGCCCTACACAGATTGATATAAGAAAATCTCAATTGGCCGTAATAGCGCCCCCTAGGGAGATTGCATGGAACAGAAAAATTTTACTTTGCCGTAGACACACCAAATTTGGACCACACATTCGTGACATGGTCTCGATCAAAAAACACAGTGACACCCCCACTCCATCTCACATCATGTTGCCATGGTAACAGGTCAAACATCTGTCCCTGCCATTAGGATGCCCGGCAAAAACTTTGGTGTAGCCACACCTAATTTCGTACATAGATGGTTCATGAGAATAGGAAAATGGCGCGTTAGCAGGGGACTGCGAGTGCAAGCGAGGGCCGATCATCGCCGCTTGCGGCTATATTTTTCTTATTAGGCCCGAGCGCTGAAGAGCGCATAGGGCCTTTTGTAACTGTTCTGCGGTGCGAAGCACTGCAGAACCAGCGTGGAACGTGTGAAACGCGCTGGTAGGTGTCAATGGACCCCACGGGTGGGTTACTGGACGTGCGCCCTTTCCATTGATATATTTTGTGTTACCATTCGTGGCACTATATTGTTACTGTTCTGGTTTTTCTTATTATTCTTATTATTATTTTCCCGACCACTTTTTCAGGTTTCGGGTACTTCCCATGGACGAAAACTCACGAAATTTTGCGCAAAATTCAAGAACGCCAAAAAAGGAATTTACAAATAATCTGTATTAAAAAATCTTTAAAAATGGCTCCACAGCGCCACCTCAAAAATCAAAATACATTGCGCCTATGGCTATACCCGATAAATGAACTTTGTCGTAGATAAACGAAATTCGGGTGGTGGATAGGTCATGTCGTTACGAACCAAAAAATATATTATGGCGTTGCTAGGCGACCAACAGGAAGTCAGCTATATTGGGCCGAGCACGCGACCCGGCACCGAGGGTGCATTTTCCTGTCTTCGTATTTTAACGAACTCCTCCTAGGGTTTTTGACCCAGACTCACCAGAATCGTGCTGTATCATCTAGACAAGTGGGACATTAAAAGTTGTTAAAAGCGTTCTAAAAGAGTGAACGGTGTTTCCGTGACAACGCCACAAATTTCGGGTTCGTTTTTGCGGCTCGCCATCAAATTTCAATGAGCGATAATTCGCGCATACTTTGGCCGATATCACTCAAACTTTAATCGTTGGTTGACACCCCGGCCCTGAACAGATTGATATAAGAAAATCTGAAATAGGTGCTATAGCGCCACCTAGGGAGATTGCATGGAAGCGCAAAATTTTACTTTGTCGTAGACATACCAAATTTTGTACACATATTCGTGACGGGGTATCGATCAAAAAACTTAATGACGTCAACACGCCATGTCCCATCGTGTTGCCATGGCAACAGGCCAAACATCTGTCGTCGCCAATGGGACGCCCGGCATAAACTTTGTCGTAGCCATACCAAATTTGGTACACAGATGCATCATGGGATAAGGAACAAAAAAGTATATTATGCGGTTGCTAAGCGACCAACAGGAAGTCGGCCATTTTGGACCGAGCACGTGACCTGGCACCGAGAGCGCATTTTCCTGTCTTCGTATTTTAACGAACTCCTCCTAGGGTTTTTGACCCAGACTCACCAGAATCGTGCTGTATCATCTAGACAAGTGGGACATTAAAAGTTGTTAAAAGCGTTCTAAAAGAGTGAACGGTGTTTCCGTGACAACGCCACAAATTTCAGGTTCGTTTTTGTGGCTCGCCATCAAATTCGACGAGTGATAATTCACACATACTTTGGCCGATTTCACTCAAACTTCAATCGTTGGTGGACACCCCGGCCCTGAACAGATCAATGTAAGAAAATTTTAAATGGACGCTATAGCGCCACCTAGGGAGATTGCATGGAAGTGCAAAATTTTATTTTATCGTAGACATACCAAATTTGGTACACACATTCGTGACAGGGTCTCGATCAAAAATCTCAATGATGACCCCGGGCATCTCCCATCGTGTTGCCATGGCAACAGGCCAAACATCTGTCCTTGTCATTAGGATTCTCTGGAAAAACTTTGACGTAGTCAAACAAAATTTGGTACACAGATGCATCATGGGAAGATAAACAAAAAGTATATTATACCGTTGCTAGGCAACCAACCAGCCATTTTGGATAGACCATGTGACCTGGTGGCGAAGGCGCCATTTCCTGTCAAACTTCGACGAGTGATAATTCGCACATACTTTGGCCGATTTTACGCAAACTTTAATCGTTGGTGAACACCCCGGCCCTACACAGATTGATATAAGAAAATCTGAAATAGGTGCATTAGCGCCACCTAGAGAGATTGCATGGAAGCGCAAAATTTTACTTTGTCGTAAACATACCAAATTTGGTACACCCATTCATGACATGGTCTTGATCAAAAAACACATTAACACCCCCACTCCATCTCACATCATGTTGCCATGGTAACAGGTCAAACATCTGTCCCTGCCATTAGGATGCCCGGCAAAAACTTTGGTGTAGCCACACCTAATTTGGTACATAGATGGTTCATGGGAATCGGAAAATGGCGCGTTAGTAGGGGGCTGCGAGTGCAAGCGAGGGCCGATCATCGCCGCTTGCGGCTATATTTATTATTATTATTATTTTCCCGACCACTTTTTCAGGTTTCGGGTACTTCCCACTGACGAAAACTCACGAAATTTTGCGCAAAATTCAAGAACGCCAAAAAAGGAATTTACAAATAATCTGTATTAAAAAATCTTTAAAAATGGCTCCACAGCGCCACCTCAAAAATCAAAATACATTGCGCCTATGGCTATACCCGATAAATGAACTTTGTCGTAGATAAACGAAATTCGGGTGGTGGATAGGTCATGTCGTTACAAACCAAAAAATATATTATGGCGTTGCTAGGCGACCAACAGGAAGTCAGCTATGATGGGCCGAGCACGCGACCCGGCACCGAGGGTGCATTTTCCTGTCTTCGTATTTTAACGAACTCCTCCTAGGGTTTTTGACCCAGACTCACCAGAATCGTGCTGTATCATCTAGACAAGTGGGACATTAAAAGTTGTTAAAAGCGTTCTAAAAGAGTGAACGGTGTTTCCGTGACAACGCCACAAATTTCGGGTTCGTTTTTGCGGCTCGCCATCAAATTTCAACGAGCGATAATTCGCGCATACTTTGGCCGATATCACTCAAACTTTAATCGTTCGTTGACACCCCGGCCCTGAACAGATTGATATAAGAAAATCTGAAATAGGTGCTATAGCGCCACCTAGGGAGATTGCATGGAAGCGCAAAATTTTACTTTGTCGTAGACATACCAAATTTGGTACACATATTCGTGACGGAGTATCGATCAAAAAACCTAATGACGTCAACACGCCATGTCTTATCGTGTTGCCATGACAACAGGTCAAACATCTGTCGTCGCCAATGGGACGCCCGGCATAAACTTTGTCGTAGCCATACCAAATTTGGTACACAGATGCATCACGGGATAAGGAACAAAAAAGTATATTATGCGGTTGCTAAGCGACCAACAGGAAGTCGGCCATTTTGGACCGAGCACGTGACCTGGCACCGAGGGCGCATTTTCCTGTCCTCGTATTTTAACGAACTCCTCCTAGGGTTTTTGACCCAGACTCACCAGAATCGTGCTGTATCATCTAGACAAGTGGGACATTAAAAGTTGTTAAAAGCGTTCTAAAAGAGTGAACGGTGTTTCCGTGACAACGCCACAAATTTCAGGTTCGTTTTTGTGGCTCGCCATCAAATTCGACGAGTGATAATTCGCACATACTTTGGCCGATATCACTCAAACTTCAATCGTTGGTGGACACCCCGGCCCTGAACAGATTTCTATAAGAAAATCTGAAATGGACACTATAGCGCCACCTAGGGAAGTGCAAAATTTTATTTTGTCGTAGACATACCAAATTTGGTACACACATTCGTGACAGGGTCTCGATCAAAAATCTCAATGATGACCCCGGGCATCTCCCATCGTGTTGCCATGGCAACAGGCCAAACATCTGTCATTGTCATTAGGATTCTCTGGAAAAACTTTGGTGTAGTCAAACAAAATTTGGTACACAGATGCATCATGGGAAGATAAACAAAAAAGTATATTATACCCTTGCTAGGCAACCAACCAGCCATTTTGGATAGACCATGTGACCTGGTGGCGAAGGCGCCATTTCCTGTCAAACTTCGACAAGTGATAATTCGCACATACTTTGGCCGAATTTACTCAAACTTTAATCGTTGGTGAACACCCCGGCCCTACACAGATTGATATAAGAAAATCTCAATTGTCGGTAATAGCGCCCCCTAGGGAGATTGCATGGAACAGAAAACTTTTACTTTGCCGTAGACACACCAAATTTGGACCACACATTCGTGACATGGTCCTGATCAAAAAACACAGTGACACCCCCACTCCATCTCACATCATGTTGCCATGGTAACAGGTCAAACATCTGTCCCTGCCATTAGGGTGCCCGGCAAAAACTTTGGTGTAGCCACACCTAATTTGGTACATAGATGGTTCATGGGAATCGGAAAATGGCGCGTTAGCAGGGGGCAGCGAGTGCAAGCGAGGGCCGATCATCGCCGCTTGCGGCTATATTTAGGCCCGAGCGCTAAAGCGTAGGGCCTTTTGTTACTGTTCTGCAGTGCGAAGCACTGCAGAACCAGCGTGCGCAAAACAAAGCGCGAAGCGCTTTGTTTTGTGCACGCAGCAGAGCGCGAAGCGCTCTCCCCTTTTTAAGCACCTAGCACTCATGTCAACGACTGGTGCCCGCTGACCTGGCACGGTGGCATCGCCCGTGGCCGCGATAGCGGCCAAATTGTAATTGTTCACCCCAAAACATTCTCGGCCCACCAGCGTGCGCAAAACAAAGCGCGAAGCGCTTTGTTTTGCGCACGCAGCAGAGCGCGAAGCGCTCTCCCCTTTTTAAGCACCTAGCACTCATGTCAACGACTGATGCCCGCTGACCTGGCACGGTGGCACCGCCCGTGGCGGCAAAATTGTAATCGTTTTGTGGGCACACATGACATCGTGCACGCAGTGCACGATGTCATGTGTGCCCACAAAACCAGAGCGCGAAGCGCTCTCCCTTTTCCAAACACTCAATGCCACACTATAGTGACACTCATAGGATCCAATAGCACAGACTGGCACTGCCCATTGCCACGAAAGCGGCATAATTGTAATCGTTAACCATCGTAAACCTCAAAAATATGTATTGGGCAAGTGAGTAATCGATGAGGTCAATGACGAGCGCAACGCGCTCGTCATTGACAATGGACCCCACGGGTGCGTTACTGGACACGAGCCCTTTCCATTGATATATATATTGCCACCATAGGTGGCACCATATTGTTATTGTTCTGGTTTTTCTTCTTCTTATTATTATTATTTTTCTAACCCCTTTTTTCAGGTTTCGGGTACTTCCCACGGACGAAAACTCACGAAATTTTGCACAAAATTCAAGAACGCCAAAAAAGGAATTTACAAATAATCTGTATTAAAAAATCTTAAAAAATGGCTCGACAGCGCCCCCTGGAAAATCAAAATACATTACGCCTATGGCTATACCCGAAAAATGAACTTTGTCGTAGACAAATGAAATTCGGGTGGTGGATAGGTCATGTCGTTACAAACCAAAAAATATATTATGCCGTTGCTAGGCGACCAACAGGAAGTCGGCCATATTGGAACGAGCACGTGACCCGGCGCCGAAGGCGGAGTTTCCTGTCTTCGTATTTTAACGAACTCCTCCTAGGGTTTTTCACCCAGACTCACCAGAATCGTGCTGTATCATCTAGACAAGTGGGGCATTAAAAGTTGTTAAAAGCGTTCTAAAAGAGTGAACGGTGTTTCCGTGACAACGCCACAAATTTCGTGTTCGTTTTTGCGGCTCGCCATCAAACTTCGACGAGCGATAATTCGCGCATACTTTGGCCGATTTCACTCAAACTTTAAGCGTTGGTGGACACCCCGGCCCTGAATAGATTGATATGAGAAAATCTGAAATGGGTGCTATAGCGCCACCTAGGGAGATTGCATGGAAGCGCAAAATTTTACTTTGTCGTAGACATACCAAATTTGGTACACATATTCGTGATGGGGTGTCGATCAAAAAACTCAATGACGTCAACACGCCATGTCCCATCGTGTTGCCATGGCAACAGGCCAAATTTCTCTCCTTGCCAATGGGATGTCAGGCAAAAACTTTGTCGTAGCCAAACCAAATTTGGTACACAGATGCATCATGGGAAGAGGAACAAAAAAGTATATTAAGCGGTTGCTAGGCGACCAACAGGAAGTCGGCCATTTTGGACCGAGCACGTGACCCGGCACCGAGAGCGCATTTTCCTGTCCTCGTATTTTAACGAACTCCTCCTAGGGTTTTTGACCCAGACTCACCAGAATCGTGCTGTATCATCTAGACAAGTGGGACATTAAAAGTTGTTAAAAGCGTTCTAAAAGAGTGAACGGTGTTTCCGTGACAACGCCACAAATTTCAGGTTTGTTTTTGTGGCTTGCCATCAAATTCGACGAGTGATAATTCGCACATACTTTGGCCGATTTCACTCAAACTTTAATCGTTGGTGGACACCCCGGCCCTGAATAGATTGATATAAGAAAATCTGAAATGGGTGCTATAGCGCCACCTAGGGAGACTGCATAGAAGCGCAAAATTTTACTTTGTCGTAGACATACCAAATTTGGTACACACATTCGTGACAGGGTCTCGGTCAAAAAACTCAATGACGCCAATACGCCATGTCCCATCGTGTTGCCATGGCAACAGGCCAAACATCTGTCATCACCAATGAGACACCAGGCAAAAACTTTGTCGTAGCCAAACCAAATTTGGTACACAGATGCATCATGGGAATAGGAACAAAAAAGTATATTAAACGGTTGCTAGGCGACCAACAGGAAGTTAGCCATATTGGCCTGAGCACGCGACCCGGAGTTGAAGGCGCATTTTCCTGTCCTCGTATTTTAACGAACTCCTCCTAGGGTTTTTGACCCAGACTCACCAGAATCGTGCTGTATCATCTAGACAAGTGTCACATTAAAAGTTGTTAAAAGCGTTCTAAAAGAGTGAACGGTGTTTCCGTGACAACGCCACAAATTACAGGTGTGTTTTTGCGGCTCGCCATCAAATTCGGCGAGTGATAATTGGCACATACTTTGGCCGATTTCACTCAAACTTCAATTGTTTATGGACACCCCGGCCCTGAACAGATTGATATGAGAAAATCTAAAATGGACACTATAGCGCCCCCTAGGGAGATTGCATGGAAGTGTAAAATTTTACTTTGTCGTAGGCATACCAGATTTGGTACACACATTTGTGACAGGGTCTCGATCAAAAAACTCAATGACGCCCCCGCGCCATCTCCCATTGTGTTGCCATGGTAACTGGCTAAACATCTGTCCTTGCCAATGGGACGCCTGGCAAAAACTTTGGTGTAGTCAAATCAAATTTGGTACACAGATGCATTATGGGAATAGAAACAAAAAAGTATATTATACCGTTGCTAGGCAACCAACCAGCCATTTTGGATAGACCATGCGACCTGGTGGCGAAGGCGCCACTTCCGATCAAACTTCAACGAGTGATAATGCACTCATAGTTTGGCCGATTTAACTCAAACTTTAATCATTGTTAGACACCCTGGCCCTAAACAGATTGATATAAAAAAATCTAAAATGGCCGTTATAACGCCCCCTAGAGTAATTGCATGGAACAGAAAAATTTTACTTTGTCATAGACATACCAAATTTGGTACACACATTCATGACAGGGTCTCGATCAAAAAACTCAATGACGCCAACACGCCATGTCCCATCGTGTTGCCATGGCAACAGGCCAAACATCTGTCCTCGCCAATGGAACGCCAGGCAAAAACTTTGTCATAGTCAAACCAAATTTGGTACACAGATGCATCATGGGAAGAGGAACAAAAAAGTACATTACGCCATTGCTTGGCAACCAACCAGCCATATAGGATAAACCATGTGACCTGGTGGTGACGGCGCTACTTCCTGTCAAACTTGGACGAGTGATAATGTGCTAATAGTTTGGCTGATTTCACTCAAACTTTACTCATTGGTGTACACCCTGGCCCTGAACAGATTGACATAAAAAAAATCTGAAATGGCCATAATAGCGCCCCCTAGGGTAATTGCATGGAAAAGAAGAATTTTACTTTGCCGTAGACACACCAAATTTGGACCACACATTCGTGACATGGTCTTGATCAAAAAACATACTGACACCCCCATGCCATCTCACATCGTGTTGCCATGGTAACAGGCCAAACCTCTGTCCCCGCCAATAGGATGCTCGACAAAGTTTGGTATAGCCACACCAAATTCTGTACATAGATGCATCATGGGAATAGGAATAAAAAAAGAATATTACGTCGTTGCTAGGCAACCAGCCAGCCATATTGGATAGGCCATGTGACCTGGTGTCAAAGGCACCATTTTCTGTCCTCATATTTTTATTTATTCAATTGATTTTTTAATGTTTGCACCCAGCATTTAAAAGAACAAAAATACACACAAAAGAAAAAGAAAATAACAGAACAGTGCAGGAAAGGCTTATGATTGACCCTCCTCTTAAAATAATTTAAATTAAAAGGCAAAACAAACAACCCCTCTCCACCTCAACCCCAGGCATTCAACACAAATGCATCCAGATAACGCACAAACTCACACATGCATCCAGCTAGAAAAAAGGGGAGGAAAATGGCGCGTTAGCGCCACCCCCCCAGCGAGTGCAAGCGAGGGCCGATCATCGCCGCTTGCGGCTATATTTAGGCCCGAGCGCTGAAGAGCGCATAGGGCCTTTTGTAACTGTTCTGCGGTGCGAAGCACTGCAGAACCAGCGTGGAACGTGTGAAACTCGCTGGTAGGTGTCAATGGACCCCACGGGTGGGTTACTGGACGTGCGCCCTTTCCATTGATATATTTCGCGCCACCATTCGTGGCACTATATTGTTACTGTTCTGGTTTTTCTTATTATTATTATTATTATTATTATTATTATTATTTTCCCGACCACTTTTTCAGGTTTCGGGTACTTCCCACGGACGAAAACTCACGAAATTTTGCGCAAAATTCAAGAACGCCAAAAAAGGAATTTACAAATAATCTGTATTAAAAAATCTTAAAAAATGGCTCCACAGCGCCACCTCAAAAATCAAAATATGGCTATACCCGATAAATGAACTTTGTCGTAGATAAACGAAATTCGGGTGGTGGATAGGTCATGTCGTTACGAACCAAAAAATATATTATGGCGTTGCTAGGCGACCAACAGGAAGTCAGCTATATTGGGCCGAGCACGCGACCCGGCACCGAGGGTGCATTTTCCTGTCCTCGTATTTTAACGAACTCCTCCTAGGGTTTTTGACCCAGACTCACCAGAATCGTGCTGTATCATCTAGACAAGTGGGACATTAAAAGTTGTTAAAAGCGTTCTAAAAGAGTGAACGGTGTTTCCGTGACAACGCCACAAATTTGGGGTTAGTTTTTGTGGCTCGCCATCAAATTTCAATGAGCGATAATTCGCGCATACTTTGGCCGATATCACTCAAACTTTAATCGTTCGTTGACACCCCGGCCCTGAACAGATTGATATGAGAAAATCTGAAATAGGTGCTATAGCGCCACCTAGGGAGATTGCATGGAAGCGCAAAATTTTACTTTGTCGTAGACATACCAAATTTGGTACACATATTCGTGACGGGGTATCGATCAAAAAACATAATGACGTCAACACGCCATGTCCCATCGTGTTGCCATGGCAACAGGCCAAACATCTGTCGTCACCAATGGGACGCCCGGCATAAACTTTGTCGTAGCCATACCAAATTTGGTACACAGATGCATCATGGGATAAGGAACAAAAAAGTATATTATGCGGTTGCTAAGCGACCAACAGGAAGTCGGCCATTTTGGACCGAGCACGTGACCTGGCACCGAGGGCGCATTTTCCTGTCCTCGTATTTTAACGAACTCCTTCCAGGGTTTTTGACCCAGACTCACCAGAATCGTGCTCTATCATCTAGACAAGTGGGACATTAAAAGTTGTTAAAAGCGTTCTAAAAGAGTGAACGGTGTTTCTGTGACAACGCGACAAATTTCAGGTTCGTTTTTGTGGCTCGCCATCAAATTCGATGAGTGATAATTCGCACACACTTTGGCCGATTTCACTCAAACTTCAATCGTTGGTGGACACCCCGGCCCTTTAACAGATTTCTATAAGAAAATCTGAAATGGACACTATAGCGCCCCCTAGGGAGATTGCATGGAAGTGCAACATTTTATTTTGTCGTAAACATACCAAATTTGGTACACACATTCGTGACAGGGTCTAATTTGGTACATAGATGGTTCATGGGAATAGGAAAATGGCGCGTTAGCAGGGGGCTGCGAGTGCAAGCGAGGGCCGATCATCGCCGCTTGCGGCTATATTTCTTATTATTATTATTATTATTTTCCCGACCACTTTTTCAGGTTTCGGGTACTTCCCACTGACGAAAACTCACGAAATTTTGCGCAAAATTCAAGAACGCCAAAAAAGGAATTTACAAATAATCTGTATTAAAAAATCTTAAAAAATGGCTCCACAGCGCCACCTCAAAAATCAAAATACATTGCGCCTATGGCTATACCCGATAAATGAACTTTGTCGTAGATAAACGAAATTCGGGTGGTGGATAGGTCATGTCGTTACGAACCAAAAAATATATTATGGCGTTGCTAGGCGACCAACAGGAAGTCAGCTATATTGGGCCGAGCACGCGACCCGGCACCGAGGGTGCATTTTCCTGTCCTCGTATTTTAACGAACTCCTCCTAGGGTTTTTGACCCAGACTCACCAGAATCGTGCTGTATCATCTAGACAAGTGGGACATTAAAAGTTGTTAAAAGCGTTCTAAAAGAGTGAACGGTGTTTCCGTGACAACGCCACAAATTTCTGGTTCGTTTTTGCGGCTCGCCATCAAATTTCAACGAGCGATAATTTGCGCATACTTTGGCCGATATCACTCAAACTTTAATCGTTCGTTGACACCTCGGCCCTGAACAGATTGATATAAGAAAATCTGAAATAGGTGCTATAGCGCCACCTAGGGAGATTGCATGGAAGCGCAAAATTTTACTTTGTCGTAGACATACCAAATTTGGTACACATATTCGTGACGGGGTATCGATCAGAAAACTTAATGACGTCAACACGCCATGTCCCATCGTGTTGCCATGGCAACAGGCCAAACATCTGTCGTCGCCAATGGGACGCCCGGCATAAACTTTGTCGTAGCCATACCAAATTTGGTACACAGATGCATCATGGGATAAGGAACAAAAAAGTATATTATGCGGTTGCTAAGCGACCAACAGGAAGTCGGCCATTTTGGACCGAGCACGTGACCTGGCACCGAGAGCGCATTTTCCTGTCCTCGTATTTTAACGAACTCCTCCTAGGGTTTTTGACCCAGACTCACCAGAATCGTGCTGTATCATCTAGACAAGTGGGACATTAAAAGTTGTTAAAAGCGTTCTAAAAGAGTGAACGGTGTTTCCGTGACAACGCCACAAATTTCAGGTTTGTTTTTGTGGCTCGCCATCAAATTCGACGAGTGATAATTCGCACATACTTTGGCCGATTTCACTCAAACTTCAATCGTTGGTGGACACCCCGGCCCTGAACAGATTTCTATAAGAAAATCTGAAATGGACGATATAGCGCCCCCTAGGGAAGTGCAAAATTTTATTTTGTCGTAGACATACCAAATTTGGTACACAGATGCATCATGGGAAGATAAACAAAAAGTATATTATACCGTTGCTAGGCAACCAACCAGCCATTTTGGATAGACCATGTGACCTGGTGGCGAAGGCGCCATTTCCTGTCAAACTTCGACGAGTGATAATTCTCACATACTTTGGCCGATTTTACTCAAACTTGAATCGTTGGTGAACACCCCGGCCCTACACAGATTGATATAAGAAAATCTCAATTGGCCATAATAGCGCCCCCTAGGGAGATTGCATGGAACAGAAAAATTTTACTTTGCCGTAGACACACCAAATTTGGACCACACATTCGTGACATGGTCTCGATCAAAAAACACAGTGACATCCCCACTCCATCTCACATCATGTTGCCATGGTAACAGGTCAAACATCTGTCCCTGCCATTAGGATGCCCGGCAAAAAACTTTGGTGTAGCCACACCTAATTTGGCACATAGATGGTTCATGGGAATAGGAAAATGGCGCGTTAGCAGGGGGCTGCGAGTGCAAGCGAGGGCCGATCATCGCCGCTTGCGGCTATATTTATTAGGCCCGAGCGCTGAAGAGCGCATAGGGCCTTTTGTAACCGTTCTGCGGTGCGAAGCACTGCAGAACCAGCGTGGAACGTGTGCAACGCGCTGGTAGGTGTCAATGGACCCCACGGGTGCGTTACTGGACGTGCGCCCTTTCCATTGATATATTTTGTGTTACCATTCGTGGCACTATATTGTTACTGTTCTGGTTTTTCTTCTTATTATTATTATTATTATTATTATTTTCCCGACCACTTTTTCAGGTTTCGGGTACTTCCCACTGACGAAAACTCACGAAATTTTGCGCAAAATTCAAGAACGCCAAAAAAGGAATTTACAAATAATCTGTATTAAAAAATCTTTAAAAATGGCTCCACAGCGCCACCTCAAAAATCAAAAAATGGCTATACCCGATAAATGAACTTTGTCGTAGATAAACGAAATTCGGGTGGTGGATAGGTCATGTCGTTACAAACCAAAAAATATATTACGCCGTTGCTAGGCGACCAACAGGAAGTCAGCTATATTGGGCCGAGCACGCGACCTGGCACCGAGGGAGCATTTTCCTGTCCTCGTATTTTAACGAACTCCTCCTAGGGTTTTTGACCCAGACTCACCAGAATCGTGCTGTATCATCTAGACAAGTGGAACATTAAAAGTTGTTAAAAGCGTTCTAAAAGAGTGAACGGTGTTTCCGTGACAACGCCACAAATTTCGGGTTCGTTTTTGCAGCTCGCCATCAAATTTCAATGAGCGATAATTCGCGCATACTTTGGCCGATATCACTTAAACTTTAATCGTTCGTTGACACCCCGGCCCTGAACAGATTGATATAAGAAAATCTGAAATAGGTGCTATAGCGCCACCTAGGGAGATTGCATAAAAGCGCAAAATTTTACTTTGTCCTAAACATACCAAATTTGGTACACATATTCGTGACGGGGTATCGATCAAAAAACTTAATGACGTCAACACGCCATGTCCCATCGTGTTGCCATGGCAACAGGCCAAACATTTGTCATCGCCAAATGGACGCCCAGCATAAACTTTGTCGTAGCCATACCAAATTTGGTACACAGATGCATCATGGGATAAGGAACAAAAAAGTATATTATGCGGTTGCTAAGCGACCAACAGGAAGTCGGCTATTTTGGACCGAGCACGTGACCTGGCACCGAGGGAGCATTTTCCTGTCCTCGTATTTTAACGAACTCCTCCTAGGGTTTTTGACCCAGACTCACCAGAATCGTGCTGTATCATCTAGACAAGTGGGACATTAAAAGTTGTTAAAAGCGTTCTAAAAGAGTGAACGGTGTTTCCGTGACAACGCCACAAATTTCGGGTTCGTTTTTGCGGCTCGCCATCAAACTTCGACGAGCGATAATTCGCACATACTTTGGCCGATTTCACTCAAACTTTAATCGTTGGTGGACACCCGGGCCCTGAACAGATTGATATAAGAAAATCTGAAATGGGTGCTATAGCGCCACCTAGGGAGATTGCATGGAAGCGCAAAATTTTACTTTGTCGTAGACATACCAAATTTGGTACACATATTCATGACGGGGTATCGATCAAAAAACTCAATGACGCCAATACGCCATGTCCCATCGTGTTGCCATGGCAACAGGCCAAACATCTGTCCTCGCCAATGGGACGCCAGGCAAAAACTTTGTCATAGCCAAACCAAATTTGGTACACAGATGCATCATGGGAATAGGAACAAAAAAGTATATTATGCGGTTGCTAGGCGACCAACAGGAAGTCGGCCATTTTGGACCGAGCACGTGACCTGGCACCGAGGGCGCATTTTCCTGTCCTCGTATTTTAACGAACTCCTCCTAGGGTTTTTGACCCAGACTCACCAGAATCGTGCTGTATCATCTAGACAAGTGGGACATTAAAAGTTGTTAAAAGCGTTCTAAAAGAGTGAACGGTGTTTCCGTGACAACGCCACAAATTTCAGGTTCGTTTTTGTGGCTCGCCATCAAATTCGACGAGTGATAATTTGCATATAGTTTGGCCGATTTCACTCAAACTTTAATCGTTGGTGGACACCCCGGCCCTGAACAGATTTCTATAAGAAAATCTGAAATGGACACTATAGCGCCCCCTAGGGAGATTGCATGGGAGCGCAAAATTTTACTTTGTCGTAGACATTCCAAATTTGGTACATATATTCCTGACGGGGTCTTGATCAAAACACTCAATGACACCAACACGCCATGTCCCATCGTGTTGCCATGGCAACAGGCCAAACATCTGTCGTCACCAATGGGATGTCAAGCAAAAACTTTGTCGTAGCCAAACCAAATTTGGTACACAGATGCATCATGGGAATAGGACCAAAAAAGTATATTTCGCCATTGCTAGGCGACCAACAGGAAGTCAGCCATATTGGACCGAGCACGCGACCCGGAGTTGAAGGCGCATTTTCCTGTCCTCGTATTTTAACGAACTCCTCCTAGGGTTTTTGACCCAGACTCACCAGAATCGTGCTGTATCATCTAGACAAGTGGGACATTAAAAGTTGTTAAAAGCGTTCTAAAAGAGTGAACGGTGTTTCCGTGACAACGCCACAAATTACAGGTGTGTTTTTGCGGCTCGCCATTAAATTCGGCGAGTGATAATTGGCACATACTTTGGCCGATTTCACTCAAACTTCAATTGTTCATGGACACCCCGGCCCTGAACAGATTGATATGAGAAAATCTAAAATGGACACTATAGCGCCCCCTAGGGAGATTGCATGGAAGTGTAAAATTTTACTTTGTCGTAGACATACCAAATTTGGTACACACATTTGTGACAGGGTCTCGATCAAAAAACTCAATGACGCCCCCGCGCCTTCTCCCATTGTGTTGCCATGGTAACTGGCTAAACATCTGTCCTTGCCAATGGGACGCCTGGCAAAAACTTTGGTGTAGTCAAATCAAATTTGGTACACAGATGCATTATGGGAATAGAAACAAAAGTATATTATACCATTGCTCGGCAACCATCCAGCCATATTGCATAGACCATGCGACCTGGTGGCGAAGGCGCCACTTCCGATCAAACTTCGACGAGTGATAATGCACTCATAGTTTGGCCGATTTAACTCAAACTTTAATCGTTGTTAGACACCCTGGCCCTAAACAGATTGATATAAAAAATCTAAAATGGCCGTTATAGCACCCCCTAGAGTAATTGCATGGAACAGAAAAATTTTACTTTGTCATAGACATACCAAATTTGGTACACACATTCATGACAAGGTCTTGATCAAAAACTCAATGACGCCAACACGCCATGTCCCATCGTGTTGCCATGGCAACAGGCCAAACATCTGTCCTCGCCAATGGAACGCCAGGCAAAAACTTTGTCATAGTCAAACCAAATTTGGTACACAGATGCATCATGGGAAGAGGAACAAAAAAGTACATTACGCCATTGCTAGGCAACCAACCACCCATATAGGATAAACCATGTGACCTGGTGGTGACGGCGCTACTTCCTGTCAAACTTGGACGAGTGATAATGTGCTAATAGTTTGGCTGATTTCACTCAAACTTTACTCATTGGTGTACACCCTGGCCCTAAACAGATTGACATAAAAAAAATCTGAAATGGCTATAATAGCGCCCCCTAGGGTAATTGCATGGAAAAGAAGAATTTTACTTTGCCGTAGACACCAAATTTGGACCACACATTCGTGACATGGTCTTGATCAAAAAACATAGTGACACCCCCATGCCATCTCACATCGTGTTGCCATGGTAACAGGCCAAACCTCTGTCCCCGCCAATAGGATGCTCGACAAAGTTTGGTATAGCCACACCAAATTCTGTACATAGATGCATCATGAGAATAGGAATAAAAAAGTATATTACGTCGTTGCTAGGCAACCAGCCAGCCATATTGGATAGGCCATGTGACTTGGTGTCAAAGGCACCATTTTCTGTCCTCATATTTTTATTTATTCAATTGATTTTTTTAATGTTTGCACCCAGCATTTAAAAGAACAAAAATACACACAAAAGAAAAAGAAAATAACAGAACAGTGCAGGAAAGGCTTATGATTGACCCTCCTCTTAAAATAATTTAAATTAAAAGGCAAAACAAACAACCCCTCCCCACCTCAACCCCAGGCATTCAACACAAATGCATCCAGATAACGCACAAACTCACACATGCATCGAGCTAGAAAAAAGGGGAGGAAAATGGCGCGTTAGCGCCACCCCCCAGTGAGTGCAAGCGAGGGCCGATCATCGCCGCTTGCGGCTATATTTATTATTATTATTATTAGGCCCGAGCGCTGAAGAGCGCATAGGGCCTATTGTAACTGTTCTGCGGTGCGAAGCACTGCAGAACCAGCGTGGAACGTGTGCAACGCGCTGGTAGGTGTCAATGGACCCCACGGGTGGGTTACTGGACGCGCGCCCTTTCCATTGATATATTTAGTGCCACCATTCGTGGCACTATATTGTTACTGTTCTGGTTTTTCTTATTCTTATTATTATTTTCCCGACCACTTTTTCAGGTTTCGGGTACTTCCCACTGACGAAAACTCACGAAATTTTGCGCAAAATTCAAGAACGCCAAAAAAGGAATTTACAAATAATCTGTATTAAAAAATCTTAAAAAATGGCTCCACAGCGCCACCTCAAAAATCAAAATACATTGCGCCTATGGCTATACCCGATAAATGAACTTTGTCGTAGATAAACAAAATTCGGGTGGTGGATAGGTCATGTCGTTACGAACCAAAAAATATATTATGGCGTTGCTAGGCGACCAACAGGAAGTCAGCTATATTGGGCCGAGCACGCGACCCGGCACCGAGGGTGCATTTTCCTGTCCTCGTATTTTAACGAACTCCTCCTAGGGTTTTTGACCTAGACTCACCAGAATCGTGCTGTATCATCTAGACAAGTGGGACATTAAAAGTTGTTAAAAGCGTTCTAAAAGAGTGAACGGTGTTTCCGTGACAACGCCACAAATTTCTGGTTCGTTTTTGCAGCTCGCCATCAAACTTCAACGAGCGATAATTTGCGCATACTTTGGCCGATTTCACTCAAACTTTAATCGTTCATTGACACCTCGGCCCTGAACAGATTGATATAAGAAAATCTGAAATAGGTGCTATAGCGCCACCTAGGGAGATTGCATGGAAGCGCAAAATGTTACTTTGTCGTAGACATACCAAATTTGGTACACATATTCGTGACGGGGTATCGATCAAAAAACTTAATGACGTCAACACGCCATGTCCCATCGTGTTGCCATGGCAACAGGCCAAACATCTGTCGTCGCCAATGGGACTCCCAGCATAAACTTTGTCGTAGCCAAACCAAATTTGGTACACAGATGCATCACGGGATAAGGAACAAAAAAGTATATTATGCGGTTGCTAAGCGACCAACAGGAAGTCGGCCATTTTGGACCGAGCACGTGACCTGGCACCGAGGGCGCATTTTCCTGTCCTCGTATTTTAACGAACTCCTCCTAGGGTTTTTGACCCAGACTCACCAGAATCGTGCTGTATCATCTAGACAAGTGGGACATTAAAAGTTGTTAAAAGCGTTCTAAAAGAGTGAACGGTGTTTCCGTGACAACGCCACAAATTTCAGGTTCGTTTTTGTGGCTCGCCATCAAATTCGACGAGTGATAATTGGCACATACTTTGGCCGATGTCACTCAAACTTTAATCGTTGGTGGACACCCCGGCCCTGAACAGATTTCTATAAGAAAATCTGAAATGGACGATATAGCGCCCCCTAGGGAGATTGCATGGAAGTGCAAAATTTTATTTTATCGTAGACATACCAAATTTGGTACACACATTCGTGACAGGGTCTCGATCAAAAAACTTAATGATGACCCCAGGCATCTCCCATCGTGTTGCCATGGCAACAGGCCAAACATCTGTCCTTGTCATTAGGATTCTCTGGAAAAACTTTGACGTAGTCAAACAAAATTTGGTACACAGATGCATCATGGGAAGATAAACAAAAAGTATATTATACCGTTGCTAGGCAACCAACCAGCCATTTTGGATAGACCATGTGACCTGGTGGCGAAGGCGCCATTTCCTGTCAAACTTCGACGAGTGATAATTTGCACATACTTTGGCCGATTTTACTCAAACTTTAATCTTTGGTGAACACCCCGGCCCTGAACAGATTTCTATAAGAAAATCTGAAATGGACGATATAGCGCCCCCTAGGGAAGTGCAAAATTTTATTTTGTCGTAGACATACCAAATTTGGTACACACATTCGTGACAGGGTCTCGATCAAAAATCTCAATGATGACCCCGGGCATCTCCCATCGTGTTGCCATGGCAACAGGCCAAACATCTGTCATTGTCATGAGGATTCTCTGGAAAAACTTTGGTGTAGTCAAACAAAATTTGGTACACAGATGCATCATGGGAAGATAAACAAAAAGTATATTATACCGTTGCTAGGCAACCAAACAGCCATTTTGGATAGACCATGTGACCTGGTGGCGAAGGCGCCATTTCCTGTCAAACTTCGACGAGTGATAATTCGCACATACTTTGGCCGATTTTACTCAAACTTTAATCGTTGGTGAACACCCCGGCCCTACACATATTGATATAAGAAAATCTGAAATAGGTGCTATAGCGCCACCTAGGGAGATTGCATGGAAGCGCAAAATTTTACTTTGTCGTAGACATACCAAATTTGGTACACACATTCGTGACATGGTCTTGATCAAAAAACACATTAACACCCCCACTCCATCTCACATCATGTTGCCATGGTAACAGGTCAAACATCTGTCCCTGCCATTAGGATGCCCAGCAAAAACTTTGGTGTAGCCACATCTAATTTGGTACATAGATGGTTCATGGGAATAGGAAAATGGCGCGTTAGCAGGGGGCTGCGAGTGCAAGCGAGGGCCGATCATCGCCGCTTGCGGCTATATTTATTATTATTATTATTATTATTATTATTATTATTATTATTATTATTATTATATTAAGACATTTAAAAAACATTGCAAATAGAGAGATTGAATAATGAACAGTAATAATTTATGAATTGAAAGGTTTGCTTCAGGAAGGGCATCTGGCCTATCCTGGGAAATCCCAGGCTGCTTTCGTTCGTTCTGATCTGAAAGACAGCCTGGAAAATATGGCAAGCGAGCTCTCCCAATTCTGGGAGCCAATCAGAGAGCGGGGAGAGGTAGCAAGACGGTGATGCCTACTATGTGACAAACGAAAGCTTGTAGTTTGAACTGACAACTGACATGATTAGCTATGGGCTACGTATACACTAAATGATAGACATTCGTAACGCCCAATAAACGGCCTTTGGCGATCGTAAACCACACCTCCACTACAAGATATTTTGAAGGTGGCTCCCAGACCATATATCACTTGTGATATGGTTAGGTGTAAACCAGGCAACATCTGGCCTAAAATCTGAACCATAACAATATGCAAATCAGAGGAGACAGAAATTACTCAAATTCACCAAGTTACTTCAACTGAAAGCAAAATAGGGAAGTAACCATGCAATATTTCAGACAAACCAGCAGTTAATGGGGTATAGCTTGTTTCTCTGTCTATGCAGTCCTGTCAAAAGAGAGTGACCTGATGCCTGAGGGGCCAGAGATGCTGGGTCAACACCAGATCAGGACTGTTTAGTTGTGGATAAGCACAGAGCAGTGGTGCAGTGGCTCTCTGTGCCTGGCTGAGCACTGGCTAATGAAGCGTGGCAGAGGAGAGAGGAGTGTGTCTGCGGGGTAGGCCTGGCCCGTCCGCCCCGTGTTCCTATGCAACCAGGACGGATGGCTAGGTGATACAGCAACGCCTCTTTTCTGCTTACTTAACATGCTCCTGACATACTCCTTTCACTCACACCCATTTAACCCAGATTTCTTTTGTCCAGTAATCTGGACAAAATGGGAGAGCAAGGATAAGACGCCCTGAGTTCCATCCACAAAGAGGAACAAATTAATGCATCCTTGTCCCAAGTACCAAGCTCCTTACTGTGGCAATAGCTTTTTCAATCACACTATAACATTTGCACTGCCTGTCTTGCTCAAGGACACAACCAGAGCATGGTTACATGGTTACATGGTTACATGGTTACCACCTTTCATCTTCATCAACTCCCTGCCATTCATAGTGAGATAATGCATTACAATTATTAATTATTAATTTGTCAACTGGACAGAGTTTGTTTGGTCGAAAACGTTTCGCCGCTCATCCGAGAGGCTTCGTCAGCTCTGGTTCAAGTGCTGGATAGACCCTGTTTATATCTAGCTGCAGGGAGGAGCACCTAGAAGCCACGGGCCATTCTTTTGAGGACAGTGAGGTTCAGATCTTAGCCAGGGAAAAGAACTGGTTTGAGAGGGGAGTTTTTTGCCAAAAAAGAGAATCCGTCGTTAAACAGAAATGGGGGAGTTAGACATAACTTGTCTCCCATTTATAATTCGATTCTCAAACCAAGTCAGACAAAGAAACATTAGGGCAGACAAGCCAGGGCAGAGGGGTGGAGAGGGTCGTTAGGCTTGAATAGGGAGGCTAAACTAGACGCCAGAGAAATTTGAAAAACAAAGAGACAGATTAGTTGAGATAGTTTCAGAGCTATTTCAGTATAGTGAGCGCCTCCTAGGGCTGAATGGATATGCTAATACTAGACGCCAGAGGAATTCGTAAAACAAAAGAGACAGATTAGTTGAGATAGTTTCAGAGCTATTTCAGTGTAGGGAGTTCCTCCCTGCAGCTAGATATAAACAGTGTCTAACCAGCACTAGAACCAGAGCTGACGAAGCCTCTCGGATGAGCGGCAAAACGTTTTCGACCAAACAAACTCTGTCCAGTTGACAAATTGAATTTCTCCTTTTATCATGGATTCTACCTGGACGACTGAGGGACTCTTCACGCATTACAATTATTGGTTGTTAATTTCAAATAATACAAATAGTCACACTTACAAGCACCATAATTGAGGACCTAAATGAGAGGGTGCTTTCTAAATTGACTTATCTTGTGTCTTGTCCATGTGACAGTTGGCCGCACTTGCCCTCTCACCCATAGGTCCAGTGTGAGCAGATGTGCTATTGTTATTGAGGTGCGTTTAGTTTAGTTTCTCAAGTCCCCTGACACCACTTTCCTTTTAGATACATGATAGAGAAAGCACAACACAGCACTATAAAATCTTGTATTTTGCCAGTGAATAATATATTATCAGAATCTGTATCTGTATCTTTATCTAGTCATTCATATTGTTTTTGTCTGTCTGAGTGGGTCCATGGTTCATTTAAAAAGTGTATAAATCAGAGCACCTAACTGAATACAGGAAATAACAACCTTAGAAGTGTATGGTTACATAACATCAGCCATATAACCATATTGTACTGCCACTTTCCCTGTGGGCAACAAGTGGGGTTCTATTATTAGTGAATTGTCATCGTTCATGAGCTCTTGCCTCACATACTAAAAAGGCTAAAATGTGAGTTTTGCCCTGCCAGGTCCAACAGTTTGCGTAGAGCCCTGTCCAGCTGCTGAGACTAGGGAGTCCGCTGACCATCTGTCCTGGGACAGCCAGTGAGATCCAGGCATGGACGTTCCCCAGCCCGCATAGTAGGTGGGACTATGCTGAGGCTGTGTGGGGGAAATCAGCTTTGTGTTGCTATAAAGCTGTCTATCTTTACCCCCATAGCAACGGCCTCCTTCTTCCTTAGTTTTGGGCCGCGTGGTCCTGTTACTCACTGTGCACGGCCTCCTATCTCACTTTCTCCCTCTCTCTCTTTCTGTGTCCTATTTATGGTAATGAGCCATCTGCCCTCTTGCTAACAGCCGCCCAAATAAAGGGGAGGCAGGGAGGGGAGCTCTGACAGACAGGAGTCCAAGACAAAGACACTTATCCTGTTGTGTCTGCCTCTGCTGCTGCTGCCACACTACATGCCTTCAGACGTCACAGAGCATAATGATGTCTAGAAGAACATGCATTTTATTGTGGACTAAAAGCTCCAAGTAATGCATTAGTATTTCAGTGAGCATCTTCTCTAGAAAGTGTTGCTTGAGTGCGACCACCTGCAGGTCAGTACATTAAGTCTTTCCGCACAAAGGCCGCTTATACACCGTAGCTTGGATGACCCACCTCCCCAATGTCACACATTACAAATATTGACTGCTGCATTGGATATGGCACAACCCTAGCATTATTCAGAACTGCTATATGGATAGTGTGTGACTTTATGACACCATGAGAGAGTGGCGGTGTGTGTTGGTGGGCACACAGCAGCAGCCAATACAGAGCCACACAGCATTCAATAGACCTCTGTTGCCACTGGATACTAGATTGGTTACCAAGCCAACACATGTGCCTCACTGTCATATCTCCGACAGATTAGTGTAAAACACAACAGACCTCTTCACAGTTAAGCTCCCCATGCAGTCCCATGGCTGGAGTTAAAGAGTGCATTTGAATATAGCAGAAATGACAGTATGAAAACTATGATTCTTATAAATGTACAAAGTGAGCAATTTTTTCTAGGCCTATTTAATTGCATTTTAGTTCATGACAATTTCCTGTTTTGCTTCTATGTTTTTATTTGTGCAAATGGTCAAATCATATTCCACTGTGGATCCATAGATCCATAAATCTTTGGGTTGAAAAAATACATATTAAGCTGTATATATTTTTCTGCCCAAACAATTCACTGAAAAACATAAATCATGTAACAACAAAGCCATTTTTTTTAGATTTCAGAGTAACAACATACAGAGGTGTTGTTACATTACAGTATTACATCACAAGACCCTCACTTGATTCCTCCCTTCATGAGGTCATGCCATCATTAACCTCATCAGAGAGACAAACTCCCACATGGGTCAGTGAGCACATGCACAGGCCACAGATGGTCATGCTGATGAGCACTGGTTTAGGTGCAGACCCGAATACAATAAATGTAACACATGGAGGAAACTATAATATTTAAACAACTGTGACAGTGCCACCCACTGGAGATGTGAGTAATGACTCAATGTTAATAATAATAATAACAATAATAATAACAACAACAACAACAACAACAACAACAACAACAATAATAATAATAATAATAATAATAATAATAATAATAATAATAATAATAATAATAATAATAATAATAATAATTTGTCATCCCACTATTAAAAAAAACTATAAAAACATTTTTTTTGTTTGCTAAGCTGTGAAACTAATAATTATTTTCTGTAAGTATTATTTTTTTATAGGCATAGATACTGTGTCGTCAAACATTTCTATTGCATAGAATGCAAGTGAATGCAGTATGACACTCATAAGACACTCATACGCGCGTAAATCTGTGAGCTACAGTAGTGATGTGAGTCCATCTAGTGGACACACTGTGTAAGTTATACTGCTCTTATTCCCACAAAATGTCAATGTACAATAATAATACATTTTTGAGCGTTCATTTTAAGTGTATTGGATTTAGTTCTAGTGTGAGCTTATTTTTTATTGTTACATTTAATGTCTTTTCATATTTATCTCTATCTGCCAAGAAACTCATATTGATTATTGTTAGATTATGTGAGGAAAATATTTGGCTATGCAGCACCACCATCTGGTCAAACTGACACTAAACTTGACCATCAGACCTAAATTTAAAGTTTTTGAGTTTATGTTCTGGTACATCAGTCCTCATTTAAACTATAGCCTATACCTCTAGTTATTTAAGCCTTTTTGGAAACAAATAGGCCTAGGCCTATATTTATCTGATGTCTCCAAAGGTGTACAATTGTTGAACATTATCATTGTTTGTTATGGATGGGCTCCTTATGGTTTAAAGTCCTTTCAACTCGCAATCAATCCAACTCACAATCAATCATCATTTTGGGGTATTGAACAATGGCATCACTTTCAGAGGTGGAAAAAATAAATAAAATTATTGCATTGCAGAAAATAGTGTACTTTTTGTTTCATTCAATTCATTCCACCATACAATTCTGCCATGTCCTCCAGCTCAAATTTAAACCAGCTTACACCTTATTTAATCCTACCCTTCACCTTTGTACATTGTACTTGTATTTTTATTACATTTTATTACATATTTTTTACTATATTGTTTACTTCTTCCCCTGCACTTTTTGCAACACTTTTTTACCATGTACTATTATTGCATGCTATTAGTACTTCTTGACTATCTTATCGAGTCAACAGTTCCTCTGATCCTAAGCATTTCATTGCATTGTTGATTCTGCATATGACAAATAAACAATCTTGAATCTTGACTAGACTGGATTGATACAGTCACTATTATGTCACCAAATAAGAGCTTTTAAAAGTCTAAAGCCCATGTGATTCAACTTATAGCTTTTGTGCCTCTGACATTTTGGAAGGATTCTTTTGACAATACATAGCCTACAAGTAAAAGCTATTTTGTGCATGGCAAGGAGAAATTGTAAATTTTCAATAATTCTTTGCTAGACTATATGCCCTATGGCCTATTATGGTCCTGCTGTATTTTTTCAACATAAAGAGTTGGCAAATGTGAACATCTTTTGATGTTCAAAATTGAATAAAGACCCAAAGACAACCTGCTTGTACTGTACTGTCTACTTAGCACAATAAATATACCGCTCTGGGAAAAAAAAGAGACCACTGCAAAATTATCAGTTTTTTTCTGATTTTACTACTTATGCGTATGGTAAAAGGAGAAATTCAATTTGTCAACTGGACAAAGTTTATTTGGTCGAAAACTTTTCGCAGCTCATCCGAGTTGCTTCTAGTCTGGTTAACACCTGACCATATCACAAGTGAGATATGGGTCTGGAAACTCGCTTCGAAAAATCCCGTAGCGGAGGTGTGGTTAGCGATTGCCAACGGCCGTTTATTGGGCGTTATGAATGTCTATCATTGAGCGTATACGTAAGTCCATAGCCAATCATGTCAGTTGTCAGTTCAAACTACAAGCTTCCGTTTGTCATGTAGTATGCGTCACCGTCTTGCCACACCTCCCCCGCTCTCTGATTGGGGCCCTAAATCTGGGACTCTCGCTTGGACGAGTTTCCAGGCCGCCTTCCAGTTCGAAACGAACGGAAGCGGCCTGGGAATTCCCAGGCTAAGTTGCTTCGTCAGTTCTGCTGTTCTACTTATACATATGTGTTTGGGCAAAAGGAACATTTTTGTTTGAGTCTATAAACTACTGACAACATTTCCCCCAAATTCCAAATAAAAATATTATCATTTAGAGCATTTATTTGCAGAAAATGACAAATGGTCAAAATAACAAAAAAGATACATGTTTTCAGACCTTAAACAATGCAAAGAAACAAGATCAAATTTATTTTAAAACAACATAATACTAATGTTTACACTTAAGAAGAGTTCAGAAATCAATATTTGGTGCAATAACCCTTATTTTTAATCACAGCTTTCATGCGTCTTGGCATGCTCTCCACAAGTCTTTTACATTGTTCTTGGGTGACTTTATTCCACTCCTGGTGCAAGAACTGAAGTAGCTCAGCTTTGTGTTTGTGTTGGAATTCAACAGACGCTGGAATGGAATGGCTGTAATACATGTAGAGATGTCAGAAAAAATGCAGGGGTCTCTTATTTTTTTCCAGAGCTGTAGGTTAGGTCGTTTATAGTTTTGCATGAAAACGCCCCATGTGATGATTTACAGCGCTGGAGTCACAGTTGAATAGACCGCCGTGGTGCGTCAGTGCGCCATGACGCACAGGTCCTGTGTGTGATGTGAGGCCGGACTGTGCCGCTGCTGTTATGGCTCCTCCTGCTCCACAGAAACGGGGCTAGACGAAAGACCACTGCGAGGCAACGGGAATAACACACCGCGATACGTTTTTCGGGAGTCGCGGTGTAAAATGGCAAATTATACAATGCTGAAGAAAAAGACATAAACGATGAACCCTGCGTCGCCTCTTCTGCTGTGAAGGCTTCGACTTTTCCTCCAGATTACCGACACCCAAATGAACTCCGTCAGAGCGAGCAGCGTTAGCAGAAGACCCAGGCGAGTGTCGAGGCCGCGCCCGGTGCAGGAGAGGAACCCCCAGGACAGAGGTGACGTTACTACCACTTCTATTAGCAGTGATCGGGAAAGCATTTTCAATGTTTTAACATATGCCTTTGGGCCGATTCATTCGTGAATATTTGCCCTGATAAAACGGAGTGTGCGTAACGTGTCAGCCATTGCCGCCATGTAAAACAGTGTGTGGCTCATAAACGTCTCCGAGCAGCGGCTGTGCCCTTAGGAAACTCCGAGGCTTTTGTGTTTGGACCTAACATGGAGGCCGCGCTTTGTTTTGCTTAATTTTTGCCTAGACATCGTTTTTTCTGTATCTGGTTTATTTGTTTATCGGCAGGAATATTGTTTTCTGACAATGTATGGTGCGTTTAAACGACCACGAAATCAGCTCCGCTTCGGCGTAGCTGTTAAAACGCCGAGGAGGATACACAAAGTGGTTTGTCGTAGTATGGCTCTTAGCTTAGCCACTGTTAGCTGTTATTATTAGCATTTTGATAGCCGTATGTTTCCTGACGTCTGAAAAGCCACAACGTTTATTGCTTTTATTTTAGTGCCACGTTTAATTTGCTCACTTTCATCTGTGGTATAGCAAATTAGTGTTTTGTTCTTATTCAACGCGGGGTTTTACGGTTAAGTTGGTGAGTGACAATAGACGATGTTATTGTATTGTTAGGGTATACAGTTCTAGCGTTTTAGATACCAGCCACATCTCTGGTTCTGGTGCCTGCATGGGAGACTAGTATTTCTGTAATTAATACAGAATCATGAAGAAGATTGAATGAGTAGATTATTGTTAAACGTTTGTAAACCAGGTGTTTTATTCAGACCTCCTTCATCCCGGGCATTTAAACGTGATGTCACTTGGCATGGATCAATAGTCTGCTCCAGCTGAAGAGTGCCCTTATAGCAGTGTATTTTTAATAACTTGTTCAAGTTACAACTAGTAATTACAGTCTGATGTAAGACATTTGTATTTTGAGTGTTTATCAGATCAAATAAGGTCACAGAATCATTTACATTTACACTGAGTGTTCAAGCACTAACAATCCATAGCTGGAAAAAGAGACACTTTGCCTTTTACCTATTGGGGCTATGATTTATTGCCCAACACAAGACAACATTGTAAAGCAAGCCTCAGCAACATACTGCATTACAACACAGACTGAAAGTAGGAGCAGTTGATTTTGTCTGAAAAGCATTCTTGTTTAGTTTGGACCATTCTATTGAAATTGAGTCTCTTCTACCTGTAGCAGATGAGGACGAGCCTGCAGATATGGTTGCAGAAGAATCCGGTCCAGGAGCTCAAAACAGTCCATACCAGCTTAGAAGGAAGTCTCTACCCAAGAGAACAGTGTGTCCAGCGAAGACAAACATGGAGGTGTGTAGTCAAACGCTCTAATAAATCTGCATAGTTTTGACAGAGCAGCGGTGATGTTGACTTTTTTCTTGTTCAGGGTGCTTCAACGTCTACAACGGAAAATTTTGGACACCGACCTAAGCGCCCTCGAGTGTCAGGAAAGTGTCAAGACCTACCAGGTATTATTAGTAAAAAACAAATATGATTGCACTAGGCTTCATTGGGTAGTTTCTATACTGATCTTATCCCCTTCCTTTCTCCAGCAGCTCCAGCAGAGCAATATTTACAAGAGAAGCTTCCAGACGAGGTGGTACTAAAGATCTTCTCCTACCTTTTGGAGCAAGACTTGTGTCGTGCAGCATGTGTGTGCAAAAGATTCAGTGAACTTGCCAACGATCCTATCCTCTGGTAAGCTTTCTGCATTACAAAATGTATTGGCATGTGTATGAAGAAATGTATATATTCTTAAGATGTACTGCTGAATTTCAATAGGAAAAGGCTATACATGGAAGTTTTCGAATACACACGACCCATGATGCATCCGGAGGCAGGGAAATTTTACCAGATTAACCCCGAAGAGTATGAGCAGCCAAACCCATGGAAGGAGAGCTTTCAACAGCTGGTGAGTAACTGTAATTGGCTTTTTAAAAAAAAAATCTATTTGGTGCATGGGCAAGATAGTGTCATAAGCAGTTGTTGTGATCTGGCTCCCATCTACTCCTCTTTTTGATCAGCCTCTTTATATGCCCTACGTGTGTGACATTTTACCAGTAACTGTAAACTCTGTGAACTCTCAAAATTAGTTGCTGCTTAAGGGTTAAAAGTAAACTGTGTTGGCATTGGCTTTGCTAAAGGGCACCCTGTAACACTTGTCAAGATGACCCTAGTGAATGTTTCCGTCTTAATAAAATTTAAATTTAATGTTACTTATTTTTAATGTGGACTGTGTCTTGTCTACTTATAGTATAAAGGAGCTCATGTAAAGCCAGGCTTTGCAGAGCATTTCTACAGTAATCCCGCCAGATACAAAGGCAGAGAGAACATGTTTGTAAGTGAACAGCTTGTAGATTTAAATTGAATTTGTCTGGTTAAATTTAGGTTAAATTAAATCTGAACTTGCTCTGCTTTTACAGTACTACGACACCATCGAGGATGCTCTGGGAGGGGGTCAGGAGCCTCACTTTGACGGCTTGATATTCGTCCACTCTGGCATTTACACAGACGAATGGATTTATATTGAGTCCCCAATCACAATGATAGGAGCTGGTGGGTTTATTAAAACTATTCTTTACTGACTTGAAGAGTATTTATACTGTGTATCTAACATATGCATAATTACAGCTCCAGGAAAAGTGGCAGAAAAAGTCATAATTGAGAACACCAGAGATTCTACTTTTGTTTTTATGGAAGGCTCTGAGGATGCTTATGTCGGATACATGACTATAAGGGTTAGACTCTTTCCAATCAACTGGATTTGGGTTAAATTATGTGTCAGTTCACTGGTGGTAATTGTCTGGTGTCTATTGCAGTTCAATCCTGATGATAAATCTGCCCAGCACCACAATGCACACCACTGCTTAGAGATTACAGTCAACTGCAGTCCTATTATTGATCACTGCATCATACGCAGCACATGTACAGGTAATACTTTGCTTACTTTACTCCTGTTTTGGAGATGGTTGAATAGAAGTAAATAATGCTGATGCTGCTCCTTTCAGTGGGCTCTGCGGTCTGTGTGAGTGGCCAAGGTGCTTGCCCCACGATCAAACACTGCAACATCAGTGACTGTGAAAATGTGGGCCTCTATATCACTGACCATGCACAGGTAACTTTATGCTATGTTTTATTTTTAGAAATACACTTTTACTGGCCTCTTTTACACATTGAATATCAGGTGTCAGTACTGAAAAACGCACAACATAAAAATGTGACATTGATTTTTTTTTTTCTTTTTCTTTTAGGGAATATACGAAGACAACGAGATCTCAAATAACGCCCTGGCTGGAATCTGGGTGAAAAACCATGGCAATCCAATAATCCGACGTAATCACATTCACCATGGCCGGGACGTGGGTGTTTTTACATTTGACCACGGCATGGTAAGAGCCTCCATTTGTCATTGCTTTCTGTCAGATGATATAATGTTGCTCATCCATATGCTCAGTAATTACATAATAAAATTATTATTTGTTGTCTCTGCAACACATTCGAGCATTTCGTCACTTCCAAAAGTTGATAAATTGGTTGATAAATCTATTTGTCTTTTTCAGGGATACTTTGAAAGCTGTAACATCCATAGGAATCGTATAGCAGGGTTCGAGGTGAAGGCATATGCCAACCCAACAGTGGTCCGCTGTGAGATACATCATGGTCAAACAGGAGGCATCTATGTACATGAAAAAGGCCGCGGCCAGTTCATCGAAAACAAGATCTATGCAAATAACTTTGCTGGAGTCTGGATCACCTCCAACAGTGACCCCACAATAAGGTTAGTGTTTCAACATCATGTTGAAGAAGTTACTTCCTCTTTGTCAATAGTCATAAACTGTATTGTTTTCAACCCATTACAGGGGTAATGCCATTTTTAATGGTAACCAAGGTGGAGTTTACATTTTTGGAGATGGTCGTGGCCTCATAGAAGGAAATGATATCTATGGTAATGCCTTGGCGGGAATTCAGATCAGGACCAACAGCTGTCCAATTGTTAGACACAACAAGATCCACGATGGGCAGCATGGAGGCATCTATGTGGTAAATAACTTCATCTCTGTTTTGATATAAGGTTTTAGATATCACAATGCACCTTACTGAAGTGTTAATACATTTGCTGCAGCATGAAAAAGGACAAGGTGTCATCGAGGAGAACGAAGTGTACAGTAACACGCTGGCGGGAGTGTGGGTGACAACGGGCAGTACGCCAGTGCTGAGGAGGAACAGGATACACAGTGGGAAGCAGGTGAGAGCACAACAAGTGTCTAGTGACAACTTAAGGACCATTTGATCTTTCTCTTCAAATTTATAATACTTGTAATACTTAATACTATGTATTATGTTTTAGGTTGGGGTCTACTTCTATGACAATGGCCATGGTGTACTAGAAGACAATGACATCTACAATCACATGTACTCTGGTGTTCAAATTAGGTTTGTTGAAAATCAATCAACTAAGGACATCTCCCCCTAACCCCTAATTGACTGCCACAATGTCATCTACACACGTCCTTGTACACTGAGGAAAAATGAGTCATCAACCAAGCTGTTGACATTCTGCATCTTTTATTTCAGAACCGGTAGCAATCCTAAAATCCGGCGAAACAAGATCTGGGGAGGTCAAAACGGTGGAATTTTGGTTTATAACTCTGGTTAGCAACAACTATATTCCTTTGGATTGTGGATTTGGAGTTCTGGCTCTTTCAGCAGTTAAATATTACAATGTTTTTAGGCTTGGGTTTTATTGAGGACAATGAGATCTTTGACAACGCTATGGCCGGAGTTTGGATCAAGACTGACAGCAACCCAACTCTGAGGAGGAATAAGATTCATGATGGCAGAGATGGAGGGATTTGCATTTTCAATGGTGGAAGGGGTAAGCTGGTTTAAAAAAAAACAAAAAACAAAAAACACCCTTTTATGTAGAGGTGCTGAGAGCTTCTGTTTGCAAGTGACAGTACTGGAATTAAATGTGTCTGTTTCCCATTGTGTTCAGGTTTGTTAGAAGAAAATGACATCTTCCGAAATGCTCAAGCAGGAGTCCTTATTAGTACCAACAGCCACCCAGTTCTACGGAAAAACAGGATATTTGATGGCTTTGCAGCAGGTTTGTTCTACTCTATAGCATCTTGTATCACTGTAATATGTGCATTGTAAATGATTATACTTATTACCTTTTAGGCATTGAGATCACCAATCATGCCACGGCCACTCTAGAAGGCAATCAGATCTTTAACAATCGATTTGGAGGGTTGTTTCTTGCATCTGGTGTCAACGTTACAATGAAAGGTACATACAATTATTAATCACTTTTAAAATCAGGTTTATTTAGTTATTTTACATTTTAATTACTGTAATTTTTTGTTCCCCCAAGATAACAAAATATTGAACAATCAAGATGCCATTGAGAAGGCTGTTAGCAGAGGTCAGTGCCTCTACAAAATTTCAAGCTACACCAGCTACCCAATGCACGATTTTTACAGGTACAGCGCCAGATAAACTCCAGAATCTTGAGCACAAATCGTTTGTGTCCAGTGTTTAATGTTGTTGTCTGACCTCTCCAAAGGTGTCACACCTGTAACACAACAGACCGCAATGCCATCTGCGTGAACTGCATTAAGAAGTGTCATCAAGGACACGACGTGGAGTTCATCAGACATGATAGGTCAGTCAATACACCAGTATATTTGCACATTTACTTGTAGTTGAGTCATATTTATCAAACCCATCAAAATTAATATTGAACCAAAACTATAATGCTGCCAAATTGAGTTAAAGGTGGAGTACCTAAAAATTTAGTTTTTCATTGTACATTCTAAAACACTTGGTGCTCCTTGCTGTTTGATTAACCTCAAACCCAGAAGAAATGGCATTAGCATCACTAGGATTCACTCAGCATAGATTACATTTTAACAACCTACTACCTCCTTTCACAGTTTGAAAATCGTGAACTGGCACTTTCATAAAAGTTTCATGAAGGCTACATATGCTTGGAAAATCTTGACAATCAGGGCCGGCCCAAGGCCCGGTCCTCGGAAAAAAAATACCACCCCCATCCCCAAATCAAATTCTGCTTAGGGCCCCATAAAGGCTTGGGCCGGCCCTGTTGACAATCAATGCATTTCTAATCGCTAAACAACTAGAATACTTTGGCTCTTCATTTTGTTGTATACTATCTCTCATATGGCTCTCATTGTGTGTGCTACAGATTCTTCTGTGACTGTGGGGCCGGGACACTGTCAAATCCTTGTACGTTAGCCGGGGAGCCCACTCATGACACGGACACTCTGTATGACTCAGCTCCTCCTATAGAGTCCAATACACTGCAGCACAACTGAGCTCCAGACCCATGGGCATGTGCTTCAGACACTTTACCTTCTGCAGTGGCACCAGGAAACTTTAAATGCATTCACTTTGACAAAGAATACTCGACTTTCAAATGACATGCTTAAAGGAAAAAAAACTAAATATGGATGCCTCGTTTTTTTTTTTTTTTTCAACTATTCGATTAAAAAAAAAAGATGACAGGAGCAGCTGACTCAGGCGCTGTGGGTGTGTTCAAATGGTCAAGTGAAAAAACGCCAAGAGTCATCCGTCTTGAAGAGGTGGATGAACACTGCAGTGATGTACAGGCCCAGAGCAAACAGGAACTCTCTCACGGAGCAGCGGCCCCAGTTTAGCGATGCTTCCAACGTGAGCGGCGACGTGCTCCTAATCCATGAACGGGAAAATGACCTAGCACTTCAGCTTTTTTCCTCAAGACAATTGTTGAGATTTGATTTTATTGCTTTGTGTAGTTTTGTATTTTCATGCAAAAATCTTACTGTACTTGAATGTCTTTATTTTATTAAATGTGTTTAATTTTTTGATTATTATACCCTAGAATTGCTGTAATTATACTCATGTCACAGTATCTAACTTCTTTCTGTGAAAGAGACCAGAAAAGAGAGGAAAACACTAAACATTTTCTCCAGCCATGTTGACTCTACATTTGCAATACAGTAACGTGCTGATGAAGTGTGCTTTCACCAGACTTGCCCACAAATGCATTGGTTACATTTGTTCTTACAAATATGGGTTTGAACTTATTCTATGCATAATTATGTTTAAAGGGCCTATATTTATTTTGTATTATTTTAGGATGTAGCTCGTGTTGTAGCCGCTTGCCAAGTATAAGACATTTTCAAGTGTCAAGCTGCTCATCACCAAATAAAGTTTTTATCTTTTGCCTTTTATAACTTTTTTTTGGTATTACAAGTTGTCCTTGATTCCTTATCAAGATAATTATACACATCTTTTTATAGCCGAGTTATTTATCAATGGAAAGTTTTGTTTTGTAATGAGGACAAGTCTTGTGAAAGCATAATTTTGTGTGTGTTCTCAATGGTCAACATGTCTGGAGAAGTGAGAGGCTTTGACTCTACTGAAGCTGAGACAAGTGTCTATATACAGCCCTATATGGTTTCATTATCCCCCATCCATGTGTACTGGTGATTGTGGGTTCTCATACAGACTGAAATGTATGCATGTATCATAACATCTAGACTTAATATATTGTGAAGTATTCAATAACCGTTATGTAGGCGCTAGTGTGAATTAAAAGGGTTTAATTTCCTAGATGAAACATTGTCCTTTTTTAAAAATAAACTTTATTAGCTCAATACAGTAGTGTTTTTTTCCCCTAGTACCAAACAGACATTTTGAACAGTTGATGATTATTTTTCTTATAATTAAAGTGTGTTAATCATTTGAACAATAGATGCAAAGTGTGTCCCCTCCAGTGTGGGATCTTCAGCAAACTGACAGATTTTCCTGTAAAACGAGAACAAATGTGAAGATTGCCCATATTAATGCATCAATCAAAATGTGCATTTTTATGTTTTAGGTGTAATTATGGACTTGTCTAATACCCTTCCCCCAAAACAAATTCAACTTCAATGTGCGTATGACAGGTAAGGTAACTAATTTCACTAAAACCCTTAACATAATTATATAACAAAAAAGTCATGATAAATGTTGAAACTAGATTTTGAATGGAATTTCTGATGTTGATGACACTTAACTGATGTAAAACTCTGATAAATATATCTTGCACTTATAAGTTTCCCGATGTGCAAGTTTTGTAGTTTTTGTACGTACTTGAAGAGTCTGAGGCTGATGGTGCTCCTCTCAAACTCTCTGGCTTTCTTGTGCCCGGTTTGAATCACCTCTTCTGGCAGGTTGGCGAGGCGAGCAGCGTTAAAACCATAGCTCTTTGGACAGGCCCCTGTGATGAACTTGTACAGGAATGTTATGGTCTCTTGACTTGGATCTTCACATTCATTCTCCACCATACAGGCCTGAAAGTATAAGGGCATTGAAATGAAACGTTTCCTTGGAGATGGACAAGTTTAATGCTATATTGTGGAATATTTCTGGCAGAGCAGTAATAGCTCCAGAAATGCGTATAATGCAACGTTTAAGCCTGCTTAAATGGACCATACATTATTTCATAAACAGTTTGATATTCATACTACAGTAACTTTGGTCTTCATCCTGCTACTATCATTCTCTTTAATTACTTTTTAATACAAACACAAGATTTCACCCCTCCTTAAGACGCCACCTTAACGTGGTGGAGGGGTCTGAGTGCCCGAATGATCCCGGGAGCTATGTTGTCGGGGGCTTTATGCCACTGGTAGGGTCACCCAAGGCAAACAGGTCCTGGGGGACAGGTCAGACTAAGAGTGGTTCAGAAGCCCTTATGTTGAGTTTTAAAACAAGGTCAGATACGTCGCCCGGACTGGCGTCACCGGGGCCCCACCCTGGAGCCAGACCTGGGGTGGGTGCTCGCCAGTGAGCGTCTGGTGGCCAGGCCTTTCCCCACGGGGAACGGCGGCAGGCTGGTGTGGGCCTGCTCATTGCCCCACAGCTCAGCCGCCAAGTGTTGGAGTTCACCCCGGTGAACGAGAGGGAAGCGTCCCTGCGCTTTTGGGTCGGGGACAGGTCTCTCACTGTTGTGTCGGCCTATGGGCCGAACAGCAGTGCAGAGTACCCGGCCTTCTTGGAGTGCCTGGGAGGGGTACTGGATAGTGCACCGCCCGGGGACTCCGTCGTTCTACTGGGGGACTTCAATGCCCATGTGGGCAATGACAGTGACACCTGGAGAGGGGTGATTGGGAGGAACGGCCTCCCTGATCTGAACCCGAGTGGTGTTCTGTTATTGGACTTCTGTGCTAGCCACAGTTTGTCCATAACGAACACCATGTTCGAGCAAGGGTGTCCCATCAGTGCACGTGGCACCAGGACACCCTAGGACGGAGGTCGATGATCGACTTTGTCGTGTCATCTGACCTCCGGCCGCGTGTCTTGGACACTCGGGTGAAGAGAGGGGGCAGAGCTGTCAACCGATCACCACCTGGTTGTGAGTTGGGTCTGCTGGCAGGGGAGGAAGCCGGAGAGACCTAGCAGGCCCAAGCGTATAGTGAAGGTCTGTTGGGAACGTCTGGCAGAGCCCTCTGTCAGGGGCACATTCAACTCACACCTCCGGGAGAGCTTCTCCCGGATTCCGGGGGAGGCTGGGGACATAGAGTCCGAATGGGCTCTGTTCTCGGCCTCTATTGTCGATGCGGCCGGCCGTAGCTGTGGTCGTAAGGTCTGTGGTGCCTGTCGCGGCGGCAATCCCCGAACCCGGTGGTGGACACCGGAAGTAAGGGATGCCGTCAGGCTAAAGAAGAAGTCCTATCAGGCCTTGTTGGCTCATGGGACTCCTGAGGCAGCTGACTGGTACCGGCGGGCCAAGCGTGCTGCAGCCCGGGTGGTCGCTGAGGCAAAAACTCAGCGGTTTGGGAGGAGTTCGGAGAGGCCATGGAGGAGGACTATCGGACAGCCTCGAAGAAATTCTGGCAAACTGTTCGGCGCCTCAGGAGGGGGAAGCAGTGCTTCACCAACACTGTTAACAGTGCGGGTGGGGAGCTGTTGACCTCGACTGGGGATGTTATCGGACGGTGGAAGGAATACTTTGAGGATCTCCTCAATCCCGCCGTCACGTCTTCTGAGGAGGAAGCAGAGGCTGGAGACTTGGAGGCAGACTCGTTCATCACCCTGGCCGAAGTCACTGAGGTGGTTGGAAAGCTCCTCGGCAGCAAGGCCCCGGGGGTGGATGAGATCCGTCCTGAGTATCTCAAGTCGCTGGATGTTGTAGGGCTGTCTTGGCTGACACGTCTCTGCAACATCGCGTGGTGGTCGGGGACAGTACCTCTGGACGGGCAGACCGGGATGGTGGTCCCTCTGTTTAAGAAGGGGGACTGGAGGGTGTGTTCCAATTATCGGGGAATCACACTCCTCAGCCTTCCCGGTAAGGTCTATTCCAGGGTGCTGGAGAGGAGAATTCGACCGATAGTCGAACCTCGGATTCAGGAGGAGCAGTGTGGTTTTCGTCCCGGCCAGGGAACACTGGACCAGCTCTATACTCTCCATCGGGTTCTTGAGGGTGCATGGGAGTTTGCCCAACCAGTCCACATGTGCTTTGTGGATCTGGAGAAGGCATTCGACCGTGTCCCTCGTGGGGTCCTGTGGAGAGTGCTCTGGGAGTTTGGGGCCCTTTGCTAAGGGCTGTTCGGTCCCTGTATGACCGGAGCAGGAGCTGTGTTCGCATTGCCGATAGTAAGTCGGACCCGTTTCTGGTGCATGTTGGACTCCGCCAGGGCTGCCCTTTGTCACCGGTTCTGTTCATTATATTTATGGACAGAATTTCTAGGCGCAGTCAGGGGCCGGAGGGGATCCGGTTTGGGAACCATAGGATCTCATCTCTGCCGTTTGCAGATGATGTCCTGATGGCTTCATCGAACCGGGACCTCCAATGTGCACTGGGGCAGTTCGCAGCCGAGTGTGAAGCGGCTGGGATGGGGATCAGCTCCTCCAAATCCGAGGCCATGGTTCTCGACCGGAAAAAGATGGCTTGCCCTCTCTGGGTGGGTGGGGAGTCCTTGCCTCAAGTGGAGGAGTTCAAGTATCTCGGGGTCTTGTTCACGAGTGAGGGGAGGATGGAGCGTGACATTGACAGGCGGATCGGTGCAGCGTCGGCAGTGATGCTGGTCGCTGTACCGGACCGTTGTGGTGGAGGGAGCTGAGCCGAAAGGCGAAGCTCTCAATTTACCGGTCTACGTTCCTACTCTCACCTATGGTCATGAGCTCTGGGTAATGACCAAAAGGACAAGATCGTGGATACAAGCGGCCGAAATGAGTTTCCTCCGCAGAGTGGCTGGGCGCTCCCTTAGAGATAGGGTGAGGAGCTCAGTCACACGGGAGGAGCTTGGAGTAGAGCCGCTGCTTCTCCACGTCGAGAGGAGCCAGCTGAGGTGGCTCGGGCATCTGTTTCGGATGCCTCCTGGACGCCTCCCTCAGGAGGTGTTCCGGGCATGTCCCACCAGGAGGCGGCTCCGGGGAAGACCCAGGACGCGCTGGAGGGACTATGTGTCCCGGCTGGCCTGGGAACGCCTTGGGGTCCCCCCGGAGGAGCTGGAAGTGTCCGGGGTGAAGGAGGTCTGGGCGTCCCTGCTTAGACTGTTGCCCCCGCAACCCGGCCCCGGGTAAGCGGAAGAAAATGGATGGATAGATGGACAAGATTTCACACAAGATCATTTTACTCGCCTACGTCAGTTTACTGAAAAGGCCAATTAACTTCTGTCACGCAGTCAATCCCCAAATTATTCACAAATCAATTCAAAAAGAATCTTAATAAGATATGAAAATTTTTGGAGTAGACTGTATTACTTTTGGGTTCACGTTCTTACATAAGAGTAATTGCCTGGGTGTGATAAAGAGTTACCCACCATGTGCCCCAGGCGAACTGCAGGGTTATTGGCGTAGTCCTCCACCAGAGAGTGATAATGAGTAGAGAACAGGGTCCGACAACAGATCTTCTCTGCCAGCTCCTTCACCACAGCACTGGCAATGGCTGTCCCATCGTATGTCGCTGTGCCTCTTCCTACAGTGACCAGATGGGAAAATTGTATAATACAGAATCCATTTGAAGAATGATGAAATGAGGACTGTGGCCATATCAATTAAGAATTCAAAACAAACTATTACATCTTTTGAACTGTCAACTGTCCTCAAAATGACACCATATAACAGGAAGCTGAAACCTATGAATGCTAAACAAAGCATCCAGGAATCAAGCAACCAAATCTTACCAAGTTCATCCAGAAGCACAAGCGAGTGTTTAGTGGCATGGTGCAGGATACTGGCTGTCTCACTGAGCTCCACAAAGAAAGTGCTCTCACCTGGAAAGCATAAGGACGTTATAAGGATTACTAATGAAACATCAGTGCGTTATGTTTAGTTTTCAGTGATTTATGGTGTTACCGGCCATAATCCGATCTGAAGCTCCGAGACGAGTGAAGACTCTGTCGACTGGAGTAAAGCGAAGGCTCTCGGCGGGAACATAGCAGCCCAACTGAGCCAGGATAATCACAAGTCCACACTAAACAAAATAGTTTTACAAGTTTACTCATGTGAATATAGGTCTTAGCACCAGTTACACAAATCAGGCATTATATGGTGACCACTAAATGTTCAATTGTTGTAGAGTATACCACACAAGGAGGTGCCAAGACATTTGTTATTATCCAGGCTCAAATCAAGTCTGCTTAGATGTGCATATGGCTGAAAGGTTTTCATTCTGCATTCTCCTCACTCATTTAATCCCTCTTTTTAATTTATGATTATTTATGTTTTATTTTGCTTGTATTGTAATTTTAATGTATTTCTTATTCTGTAAAGCACTTTGAATAACATGGTGTACGAATTGTGCTATACAAATCAACTTGCCTTGCCATTATAGCCGTCATGTTGATGTGGATGACACATACCATTTTCTTGAGCTCCTAGATTTATTGTTATCAAATCGGAGATTCTCCAAATCACATTTAGCAAATCTGAAAGGCTGCAGTTCTTTAAAGTAAACAATGTTATCTGCAAAGAACTAAATGTCCCCCGTGTCCTCATAGGTTCTTATGTACAGTCATGGCCAAAAGTTTTGAGAATGACACAAATATTACATTTTCACAAAGTCTGCTGCTTCAGAGTTTTTATATGTTTTTGTCAGATGTTTCTATGTTATAATGAAATACAATTAAAAGCATTTCATAAGCATCAAAAGCTTTTATTGAGAACTACACAGAGTTCATGCAACAAGTCAATATTTGCAGTGTTGACCCTTCTTTTTCCAAGACCTCTGCAATTCTCCCTGGCATGCTGTCAATCAACTTCTGGACCAAATCCTGACTGATGGCAGTCCATTCTTGCATAATCAATGCTTGGAGTTTGTCAGAATTTGTGGTTTTTGATTGTCCACCTGACTCTTGAGGATTGACCACAAGTTCTCAATGGGATTAAGATCTGGAGAGTTTCCTGGCCAAGGGCCCAAAATCTTAATGTTTTGTTCCCCGAGCCATTTTGTTATGACTTTTGCCTTATGGCAAGGTGCTCCATCATGCTGGAAAAGGCATTTTTCATCACCAAACTGCCCTTGGATGGTTGGGAGAAGTTGCTCTCAGAGGATGTTCTGGTACCATTCTTTATTCATGGCTGTGCTTTTAGGCAAGATTGTGAGAGAGCCCACTCCCTTGACCGAAAAGCAACCCCACACATGAATGGTCTCAGGATGCTTCACTGTTGGCATGAGACAGGACTGATGGTAGCGCTCACCTCGTCTTCTCCGAACAAGCCTTCTTCCAGATGCCTCAAACAATCGGAAAGGGGATTCATCAGCAGTCCAGTCCCTGTACCTTCTGCAGAATATCAGTCTGTCCCTGATGTTTTTACTGGAGAGAAATGGCTTTTTTGTTGCCCTCCTTGACACCAGGCCTTCCTCCAAAAGTCTTCGCCTCACTGTGCGTGCAGTTGCCTTCACACCTGCCTGCTGCCATTCCTGAGCAAGCTCTGCACTGGTGGTGGCCCGATCCCGCAGCTGAAACACCTTCAGGAGACGGTCCTGGCGCTTGCTGGACTTTCTTGGGCGCCCTGGAGCCTGTTTGGCAACAATTGGTGAATGAAGAATGCCTTTTCCAGCATGATGGAGCACCTTGCCATAAATCAAAAGTCATAACAAAATGGCTTGGAGAACAAAACATTAAGATTTTGGGCCCTTGGCCAGGAAACTCCCCAGATCTTAATCCCATTGAGAACTTGTGGCCAATCCTCAAGAGTCAGGTGGACAATCAAAAACCCACAAATTCTGACAAACTCCAAGCATTAATTATCCAAGAATGGACTGCCATCAGTTAGGATTTGGTCCAGAAGTTGATTGACAGCATGCCAGGGAGAATTGCAGAGGTCTTGGAAAAGGGTCAACACTGCAAATATTGACTTATTGCATGCATTCTGTGTAATTCTCAATAAAAGCGTTTGATACTTATGAAATGCTTTTAATTGTATTTCATTATAACATAGAAACATCTGACAAAAACATATAAAAACTCTGAAGCAGCAGACTTTGTAAAAATGTAATATTTGTGTCATTCTCAAAACTTTAGGCCATGACTGTATAAGCCTGCTACCCTGAACTAAGACTTCTAAAAGCATGTTTTTGTCTTTGTGTATTTTCCTTTAAATTTTAGCAGTATTGCTTATTTACAGCTAATGGTCTGGACAGATGAAAATGTACAATAAGAATCCTTCTTTTAAAACAAATCTTATAGAAATTAGATTTATTCCCAAAATGGTTCAGCTTTACTGTGGCCCACCTGTCTCATGAGAGTTGACTTGCCCCCCATGTTGGGCCCAGTGACCAGGACACAGGAGGCGGAGCTCTTTTCTTCATCGGCGTCACTGCTCCTGGGACAGCCCACGTGGATGTCGTTGGGGATGAAGTCATCTCCAAAAAAGGTCTTTGTGACACAGGGGTGACGAGAACCCAGCAGATCAATGAAGGGAGCAGACTCATCATCGTCTTCAGGAAGAACCACCTCAGGCCTGGCCATTGGTCCGTCTCCACCCTGACTGTAGCGGGACAGGGCTAAAAGCACATCTGTGAACAAAGACAAAGTAAAAACATGATTCATTTACAGTTTCATTTTACAACAAATCAATGTTTATAATGAGAATGGGGGTTTGTAATTTAAACAGTTTCAATAAGGAGGTTTAATTTAGAAATGAAAATAAATTAGACTGAAATGCTTAGCAATGTAACCGTTAAATGCAATTACTTTTATCCAAGGTGTATTTTCACTGGCAATTTTGGCCTAAAACTTTGAGTTTGTAATGCATTTAGTTTGCAAGTATTCCCTAAGGCATAGAAATGTAATAGAATTATGCAGCAATAACAATCTCAATGCCAATCTTACAATGAGCAAAGAGCTCATACAGCTGAATGTGAGCAACTGCAACATCTGCAGGAAATGAAAACAAGAGCAGACACCTGCAGTGCAAATTTGTTTGTTTGAACCAGCACAATCTACTTCTGGCTGATTGAGGAAAACACTTAACAGTCAGCAATAAACTCAAATAAAGGCACTTACCAAGCACAGCCATGCACTCCACAGCGGTCTTCCAGTCTTTGTAGTTTTTGTCAAAGTTGTAGAACAGACGCCTCATACAGTCTTTCAGCGCTGCATCCCGTTTTTCCTCAAAACCCTGCAGCTCAGAAAACAGTTTCTCTGACTCTTTGGTCACGTAGCGCTTCCAGCCTTTCTTTGTCGATTTCACCTCGTACTCTTCTGGAATGTTCCTCTCTGAGACACTGTCCGGAACCTCCATTTGAAAGCGGTTTTTGCCCGTTCCCCAATAGGACATATTTTTACATCCGAGCCTTTTCTTCTGCCTGTCTAAATAGTCTTGCAATTCTCTTTCGCAGGTTTTGATCCCAGTTAGTGCTTGGTCAAACTCTGGGTCAAAGCCAGATTTGGGGGTAATGACTCCAGTGGTGCGTGCTTTTTGGTGGTCAAACGCTGTGTCCCAGCGCTTGAGTTCCTCTGAGAGATCAGGAAAGATGCCATTCTTTTTATACTTCAAAGTAACAACTTGGGAAAGAAACACAGATCGAAAATCCCCTGATGTGGTTGACATCACATTTATGATATCTTGCATGGTTTTAAATCCTTCCAGTGCTGAGAGGAAGTCTGCGATCTTGCGTTTGCTGTAGGTGACTTCTTCATAGAGGACAGCCCTGGAGTCAGGATGGTCCTGTCCCTTCAGAGGCGTGCCAATGCAGTGGATTTTACTGAGAAGTCGCTCTAAATCTGGCAACTTTTTAAGCAGCTCTGACACTTCTGACGCCTGGACTTGAGCTCCCATAAGATCTTCCACTGCATCCAATCTGTCCCGGATAGACTTGGCATTACACAGGGGTGCACATAACCACTGTTTTAAAAGCCTTTTGCCAAATGGGGTTGAACATGTATCCAAACGCTCCAGCAATGTGCCCTCTGTCCCACCTGAACCAATTTGAAATATTTCCAAATTTGCCAGTGTTACTCCATCCAAAACCATGCGCTGCCGTGTATGGGAGAAGAAGCTAGCCGCCCCAGATGACTTCTCCAACTCCACATCGACAGGGACATACTCTTCAAAGTTGGCCATAGACAGCAGTTCTTGGTCCACGAGACACTTTTTTAAGTAGAAAATGCATCCACCCAGAGCAGAAAGTGCCAGCTCATAGCCATCTTTAGGTGTAAGGCACAAGGAATCACTTGCTGAAGTCATGTTTTTGAGGACAGGTGGGAGAATGCCATTAACACTCTTTTCACTGTTGGCATTTTCCCTGAAATAATCATCTTCTGAAAGGATTTTAAGGGTTTTCTGAGCATCCCAAAACTGATTGCTGGCATTAAGTCCCTCCTGGAGAGCAGCTGACAAAGAGGCTTTAAGGATTTTGCGTGTTTCCACTGAGGGGTTCCCCTTTTCAAAGAGCACTTCAGCAGGGGGATAATGAGCGATCAGGGTGCGGAGACGAGAGCAATGGCGGTCATCTTCAAACTGTCCCACGTGGAAATAACCTACAGAGGTGTCCACAAAACACACTCCATATGTACGGCAGCGGCCCGAGCTCTCCTCTTCAGCCTTTTCCTTCAAACTCAGTAGAAACTTGCTCTGGCTTTCTGATGGAGCACCATCCAGGACACTATACGTCTGCGTCCCCTTTGTGATAATCCTACAAACTTCCCTTTTCACCACTTTGTCAAATTTAGAGGGCTTAAACATGCTCTTGCAGCGTGCTTCCATCATTTCTGGAGTCTCCGTTTGCTCCACTCTAGCCACCTTGTAACCTTTTTGAACGAGTACATCTGAAAATCTCGCAAAGCCTATTTCTGGAAAGCCTGAATGTGCCCAGGTGCCTTTCATGAATGTAAGTCCAAGTTCATTGACCCCTACAACGGCATCCATGTGGTAAAGCTCGTAAAACTTGCCCACTTTGTAGAAAATAACTGTATCGTACATATCTGCTTTGAGTTGCCACCACCTTCGCATCCCGGGGGTCTGACGGTTTATAAAGTCATCCGGGACATATAGAGATGATGGGTCATAATTTTCCTCACTTTGTCGACATCTTTTGCCGTCTTTCCTGCGCCCATCCTGTAGCCATTCCAACTTCTCATGGTCCCAAACTGTTGCCCCACCACTTCCCCCTGTATTTGCCTGGCTCTCAAAGCTGTCGGGAGCAGAGAAAGCAGAGAGGCGGGACTTTGTGTCAGCTGCGACCATCAATGAAGCCCGTTTAGGAGCAGAGAGAGGGGTACTGGCTGTTTTGGGTTTAGCATTAGTGGATTTCTCAGTGGGGCGTTTGCGCTTTGCTGGTTTTATCGGACTTTCAGGTTCAGATTCTGGGCACTCTGGTTCCTCTTCGCTGGACATGGTAGGTTCTTCCTCGTCATCCTCACTGCTGCTGGCTGCGTGTTCTGGTTTAAACTCATCTTCAGAACCATCACTGTCTGAAGCCACAATGATGCGTCTTCGCTTGGGCTTGTTTTCATTTTTTCCCGCTGCTCTAGAAGAACGACGGCTGACTTTAGAAGACTTAATTTCTTCACTCTTCTGATCCTCAAAACTTGCATCTTCATCACTTAAGGTTGATTTGTCAACCTGTTAAAACACACACATTATTACTCATATTCAACCATAGTAATTGTGTACACCAGTGGTTTTCAAACTCAACTGCACAAGATACTGTGTTTTCTATTTCAATTCAAAAAGTACATTTATAGATTTTCCAGCATTGATCCTGTTCCTCTTTGTGATGTAAATTTCTACAAATGTAATACTTAAAAGGGATAGTGCATTTTTTAAAATGTTAATCTGTATAGGTTTCCTTCTAAAAGTTCCGTGTGTTGACACCGGCTTTCCTCTGACAGTCTCAGCTGATCCCGGTTCGGCTCGCTTTCTCAAGCCCACGTAGGGAGGTCCGGTAGCTTCTCTGGAACATGAAATAAAGCTTGTTTATCTTCTCAAAACAAAACATTTGTCCGAAAGGTGATATATTTGTGTCCCAAACAGTTGTCAACGAAACATCCAGCAGCGAACTTAGCGATCGCGTATTGTGTCTGCCGACTCATATCACTGCGCTCACATTAGCGTATCAGCCTGTTCACCTTTAGCAGAAGTGCACGGCAGATGCGGTCCGCCACAAGGGGAAGTTTACAAGTGAACAGGCTGATAAGCTAACGTGAGCGCAGTGATATGAGTCGGCAGACACAAAATGCGATCGCCAAGTTCGCTGCTGGATGTTTCGTTGACAACTGTTTGGGACGCAAATATATCTATCACCTTTCGGACAAATGTTTTGTTTTGAGAAGAAAAACAAGCTTTATTTAATGTTCCAGAGAAGCTTCCGGACCTCCCTACGTGGGCTTGAGAAAGCGAGCCGAACCGGGATCAGCTGAGACTGTCAGAGGTAAGCCGGTGTCAACACACGGAACTTTTAGAAGGAAACCCATATAGATGAACATAAAAAAACAACAACGCACTATCCCTTTAATGTAATGTAGAATAGTATAAATTCATTTTAATTTACTTCTGTAGACTGTTTGGGAACTATTGATGGAAAATAAATGTTACCTCCATGTCCTCTTCCTCCTCTTCGTCACCAGAGGGGTCAGTGCAAGTAGGCATCTTTAGTCTCTTTTCATCGGTGTCAAACATGACAGCATCCGCGAGCTCCATTGCACGACGAATGACTGGTTTGTTACTGAAGAACACTCCTCCAATTTTGGCATCACTGCTGTCAGACCCTTAATAGACAAAAAGAAATGAACTCTAGAGTCTGTTGCAAGAAACAATAATCACATGATTCAATAGTTGAGGATTACCTTGGTACGCTCTGATATATTTTGTGTTGACCCATCCTCTAGTTGGCGGCTCGTCAAAGAAATGGACATGTACACGCTGGTCCTTGCCTTTTCCTCTCATCTGCAGTCCTGTTAAAGGCTGTGGTACTACCATACAAGGCCACCAGGGGTACCCCTCCATTTTGGCCCACACAAGTGAGCCTGCATTGAATGAGAACTTTGGGGTACTGAAAAAAAAAACACAATATTTGGGGTTTTGTTGAATGTGTAGACACATTAAATGTATTTGACATTTCCTTATTTCCTTGCTGAACTAATGTTGACAAGGTGTGAAGCTATACTTTAGATCTTATCAAAAGAGCATCAATAAACTATATGAAGCTATACAGTACAGCCACAACAAACAGCTACATGTCAACAATCGTTGTTCTCCATAGATTCTGGGAAAAAATAGTGGCACAACCTCGTATAATGTGGTGTATACATGTTAAGCAGTCCCTTTTATCCAGTAAAATTACTTTGAAATGTTATATGTTGTGATAAAGTGAGATTTTGTGTGCCAATATATATTCCAGGTTTTAAGACTATGGAGGGGAGCCATAAAGCAGTCTCGTGTATTAACTGGAAACACTGGAATTCTCGTCTAAGACCAAAAGACCAGGTAGGTGTAGGTAGGTCTGAATGCATTTCCAAACTCACCTTTCTTTACTCGGCACTGCCTTGTCTCCAAACAGCTTGTTAAATCCACTTTTTGCATTTTTGGCATCGCTTTTCGCTCTGGTCTTGTTGATCTTCGGGGTTGGCTGCTGTGGCGTCTGTTTCGCTTGTTCTTTCGGAGAGGAGTTGGATTTCTCCACGGAAGAGGGCAAGTCCGCCTCGGTAGGAGATGGAGCAGGCTTCGGTTTTGCAACAACTAGTGGAGGAGACTTGCCAAAAAAGCTGAAGAGAGACCTCTGTTTTGACATTGTGTTTTTATTCAATGCAAAATCTAGCTAATCTTCATCAACATAACCTAGCAGCAGCAGATTAGCCGCGGCGTGGTACAGTTCGCGGGAAACGCACGCAGTGAACGTAGGGGGCGGGGTAAACAGGCGTGTCCAATCAGAGTCGTTCACTGAGACGCGGATGTTACGTGACCAAATGTCAGAAACGTGCGATCTAAATAATAGGCAATTTATTTTGTTATTTTATGCATTTATTTGATATTTTATATTGAATCAAACCCACACCACCAAACGTTTTAAATTTAACTCACATTCTATTGTCGTTGTACTTTAGATTTCGCCCAGTAGAGTGCAGCAGAACACAAACTTGGCTGATTACATAGGCCTCCAATCTAGGCCACTGTTTGTCAAATATTGACCAGAAGTTTACTAAATCATACCATTTAAGTAACATTGTCCATGCCACCGTGTTTAATTTTTAAAATTTGGCAGTAGTGACTTTTTTTTACTTTCTTTTTTTGTATTGAAGTTGCCCTGGATACAGCAAAATAGTAAATAATTCAGTTAAATTTGTTAACTCAAGTTGTATTCTTTTTTATATATATATACACACACACACGCGGATATTTTATATTGAAAAAAATAAAATATCCGTGTGTGTGTGTGTGTGTGT